>JARHVA010000189.1:555000-1202500 GCA_037957365.1 Torreya grandis
TCTTTTGCATTGACTTTAAATAGATTTAGGTTAATGATTTTTGAAATATCAAAGAATAAAACCAACCCTTAATTTTTCCAAGAATTAATTTGTGTAAACATTATTTGGGTAAATTTTACCCCTTTAATCACCATTCTAGACCCCCCAAGGGTAAGTTTAAAAAAAACCAAGCATTGAATAAACTAAGGACTAAGGTTTATTAAAAATTACAACTATTGTATATTAAAAATATGCATATAGAAGTTTGCATTCAACATAAGTTGAATGATGGTTTTAATTATAGCATTACATAACAAGGTTAGACCATACACCAAGTAAGCATAATGTCAAAGTAAAAACTTTATGTCAATCTAGCCAAATCATAATATCACTATACACCACAACATCACCAAGATGAATACAACATACATCACTAATTACAATCATGGAAAATAACTAGCAACCATAAAATAACTCATGAAATCATGCAAAATGAATCACACAATTAGAATGAAAGTAAGTATTCATTCAATCCTATTGTGGTGTGTGTGGACCTAGTTTCCTTCTCTTTACCCCCAATGCTAACATTTGTGCCTTCCTACTCAATGATACTCTCCCTTTGTAATTCTTTGTGAGGGCCAAATAGTCCTACATTCACCTCAGTCAATCCAAAAGATAGTTAGTCCATGATACAACCAATAATCATCATCATCATCATCATCATATATATATATATATATAATGAAATGTTGTATTGCATATAAAACCCTACTAATGAAACTAAAATAAACATAAGATTTCATAATAGCATCTTAATGTATCTAACATAGCAAGAGAAAAACATCACATCATATATGGACATGAATAATAAATTCAGTTGTCACTAGATAATAGTAATGTCAAATAAATAATCATAAATCATAACCAATAAAACATGAGTTTCACTTCCACATTAACACTAATGCAGTCATTTAAGGAGTGGGATGTGACAGTGCTATAAAAAGTGGTTAGAAATATGGATTGGATAGCACCAACCACACTTCAATAGGTAGTTTATATTTTTATATATTTCAATACTCTGAAGATGGATCAACCTTCATGTACTTATCCCACCTATGTGTTCTCAATAGAGATCCGATTGAATGTATGCAACATGTTTGGCTCTAAACACTTGACAAAATGTATCTTATAACTTGTTTTAGGTTTTCATACTTGGATTTAAGATTATTCCTTTGAGGAGGTTTTTTTACATTGTGGATCATTTACAATAGTTCCTCAAGGATGTGTAGATGTGTCTCTAAATGTGTAAGTATTTTTCCAAGTTATCTTATTGTGGGATCTAGATTGGAAAACCCTTAGGTTCGATGTGTTTATATTGAATAATAGTTGGGTAATTTAAATTTATAACTAAAATTCAAAATGTGTGGGCTGAACCAAGGGAAAGGTTTTAATTTGAAAAATATTCATCTATAGAACTTAAGATATTACAAGTGACTATAGATGTTATCAGTAACCAAAATCATTTGAATGTTATCAACACCGTCTGGGAAGTAGTAAATAATTATATGGAGAATAGAGATAATTTGCTTGGATATTAATGTAGTTACTCTCAAACTAGAGAGTTCTTGAATATGAATTATGAAAATTCATGAAGGCCAAGCCCATAGATAGACATAATGAGTAGGAGATAATGTGAGAAAGAGTCAATTATGTATGTACAAGTCGTGAATGTTAAGGATTTGTCAAAACTAATATTTTTGGGTGTCTAATACCAAATTAATGTGTTTGGATTATCTTTTATAAAGTTTTTGGTTATGAAAAAGTGACAAGTAAGAAAAATAAATTAAAGTTTATTGAATTCATAGTTCAAATTAAGTTAAAGGTAGTTACCTAACTATCTTGGAATTGAAAATTGGTATAAAATACTTGAAGTAAATTATAAAAGGGTTCTTATTTTCTCTCAGTCCTAAGAGAGGGTTGGTTACAACTTTGTATATACATGTTGTTTTATAGTTTTATAATAATGAAAAAAATGAGCAAGTGAGATGAATATATTTCTTGGTGGGGTTTTAACACTCTTTTTTATGAAATGTGTTTTACGGTTCATAGTTATAAGAAATTATTAAATTCCAAATGGGTTTTATGAAATGGGTTTTTAACACTCTTTTTATGATATGTGTTCTTGTCTTTTAAGACTTAGATGAATGTAGATCATATGTTGTTAAAGGGATCGGTATGGTAAATTAGGGTATAAATATGGAATAAATATAACCATAGATCTGATACAAAATTGACTAAATTGGACCTTTCTAAAAATAATAATAAATAATGTTAATAAGAAATTAGCTAGAAAATTATTAAGATAGATTATATTGAGGTTAAAAACTAAGGTGGAGAATGGTTTATGTTGTAAACATGATCTAAGTGTTGAAACCCCTTATAGATAGTAGAACCCTAATTTTATAGTAGTGCCATATGATGTTAGTATCCCTATTTTGGTAGTAGTGTCTTCTGTGCAGAGTTGTTTTGAGCTTTTGGGTGCACCTATGTTTAGGTCTATCAAGCCTATTCATATGTGCACAAGTTATGGATCTTTGTATATGACTTGTTTTGACTAATCTAATGATCAAACCTTAATATTCCATATTACTAGGGCATCTAGTTGATACAAGTAGTAAATTATATTGTTAGTGGGGTAGGTTGGACATCCTTAACACCCATTGTGATGATAATTGCCTAAATATTAATATTTCTAAGAGGGATCAAGTCTAATGTGTATACACATAATATTTTAAAACTTTTACTAATTACTAATACTTTTTATCTTGGAGGAACCTATTGAGTCTCAATCACTTTGAGTGCATGCCTTAAGGGGTGCACTAGAAAATGGGTGGGCAAACCATTAGTGCTTCATAAGATTATTGTCCCTTTTTCCACTTGTCATCCACACACTTGTCTCCTAAAACCATTAACCCTAATATTATTCTTCTCAGTCTTACCTATTCTAGTCTTTTCCTCTTTCCATCCCTACTTTTCTTGCCTTAACACCCTTTTGGATAGTCAGTTGCATTGGGTTAACTAGGTCATTCCAGTATAGTTTAGGGGTATTTCTCACTTTCTTAGCTTTTTAGCCTTTTAACCGACCTAGCTCAGACCTAGTGAATTATCCTTGAAGGATCGACTAGGTTAAACCTGTATAGCTGACATTTTCAAGAGGATTTAGGGCAAGATCCACCTACATATACAAGTTAATTTCCCACAATTTCATAAGATATGAATTATTAGTGAAAAAGTACGAGCAAACATATGCTTATTGACCATTCTACTAGAGGAATAAAACTTAGGGTTCCATACTTTCTTTATAGATATGGATCTTATCTTATGGATAAGTATTTTAGATGCTTAGATAGGTTGTGTAGCCTAGAGATGATTTATCTTTGTTATCCTTACATACCACAACAATCTCTTATGAAGAACCTTGGCCAAGGGAGAGATTAAGGCTTGATAAGTTCATCTTCAAATGTAATTATTCCTAACTTTATTTCTCCTTTGTAAGAGTAGATAGATAATGCATTTATATTATTCTCTCATGTATTAGAATTTTTTATACATTAACATGAGTATATGTCTTATAATACATGTTTAGTTTAGTTGTTTTATTTTTTTGTAACCCCCACTTTGTACCACAAACTTTGGTGTGCAAAGATTAGTTTTACTATCTTGTTATTAGAATAATTTAATGCTTTTAACCTTAAGAATACATTAGGGATGTTATGTGAATATGTTATACTATAGGGTTTTGAACCCTTCCTATAATGATGTGCTATGATAAGTAATCCCCTAATCAGGTCTAATTATTCTCTATCTTCTCTAAGCTAGGATTGATTTATAGACATGATGCATTTCTAATTACATACATTTTGGTGAACCTAATGTGAATCCTATCCCACCACTAGTTGGATTATCTTCAATTTTCCATTTTTGTTTCTTTCCTTTTTAGTATTAGCTTTCACTTTAACTTCACCTTCATATTACATTTTTGTGAACCTGATGTGAAACTAACCCTTACAGGATTTATTTCACTTTACTCATTATTTTGATCATCATTTTTATCATATATTTTGACATATTGGATCGATTCTATCAACCCAACTATTTTTTTCTATTCACAAGTTTTTAGGAACATGCAACTAGATTGACCTAGTCAACCTAGTACAAGTTTTCATCCTTTTAAAAACCTAGTTTAGCCTACTCGACCTAGTCATCCCCTTACAGTTTCAACACTTTTTTAGTAGGTTCCTATATAGTTTGATCAATTCTATAGACCCAATTTATATGTTTCTCAAGCATACTTCAAGGTTCTTCATCAATAATCTTCCTTCACTACATCTCTGATCCACCAAGGTTCCTTTCTACTTCTCTATTTTTTTTGTATTTCCTTTCAAAGTTTTCAATCTTTAAAACCACTCTTGAAAATTCAACTAGATCGACATTACCAACCCAGTTCTATGTGCTATCTAAAATAACTAGATCAACACTACTGACCAAGATCATTTTTAGAATTTTCTTCTACAGTGCATGTTTTACCCTATCGACCCTTTTTGTATTTTGTTCATATAGTTTCAACACAATACCTTGTTTTAAATTAGAATTAACCTCGTATATGTTAATAATTAATTCACACTTTCTTTTCTTATTGCTTACATGCTTAGAATAGTTCACATAGTCTAATTAGGGGATTTTTTATTAGTCACTTAGTTTAAATATTTATATTTATGCACATATGACAAAATCACAAAAACATAAATAATAAATTTAATACTTTGTCTACCTTAGGCCAACCTACTTAGATTTCATCACCAAGGGGGAAGTTGACTTAATACTCTATTCAAGTATAAAGCATGGTTAATGGTATATTTTGGATAAGCACCTAACACCCTTATCATTATAGTGTGTAAATTGAGGTGGTAGCCCCCAATACCAAGCTTTTATTATTACCACTATAGTCCTTTTTAGCCCAAACTACCTGAAACCATCCTTAGATTACTATCTAGGATGTTGTTTATACCCAAATTCTAATCACATTTAAAATAATTATTAATAATTTAATAAATAATTAGGTTGACCAATTAGTTATATTTACTTTCCAAGTTTTTTTCTTTCTCTTTGTTCAATTGTGTGCACAAAATCTTGCATTATCCAGTGTTAGTGCAAGATTTTACTTTATGTGTTTTAATTGGATTGGCCAACATTAATCCAATTGATTATCTATTTCCTTTTAGTACTTATTGATTTTAATTATTTGAAAAGTTATCTTATTTCATTTTTTCAATCTATTTTTAGGTTTCTTAAATTCCATGTCTACTATATTGGATCAGCCCAATAGTTTTTCTACCTTTTTTACACTATACTAGATCAACCTAGTCAACCTTGTATAGATTTACAGTCTTTATTTCTATACTAGATTGACCCAATTGACATTATACAATTTTGGTCACCTCTTCATCCTTTTCTTTCTCATCTCCCTTATTTTCACTTAATCATGGACTTTTTATTAGATAATGACACTGAGTTGTAGTCAACAGACATGATGAACTTTACCAATCCTAATAGGGTCTCTCATAAACAAAGTAGGGCTCCTCTTTTGGACACTATAATATTCATATTTCCACTTAAAAAATGAATTATGGGACCCCTCCTCATACCTCTTCATATCATAATCATCTTTTCTCATTAGAAGACCAACCTAAGTTAGAGTATACTCCTGAAATGCTTTTATTTATTTTTGAATTTCTTCAACATAGAGGAAAGGATCCTTCTACCATTTATAACCTCGTGATTAGTGGTCAAACTAAAGATCCTTATTCACCTACTCCTACCTTCAATACTATATTGGGAGGTACCACTTTCTTTGGTTCTCAACCTTTTCATTCAATTTCAACTCCATCTTATGCCATGACATCTTCTTCTCTAGCCTCTTCCATCTCCATGCCTAGTATCTCAATTAACATGGTAGGTTCTACATCTAGTGGACATCTCATAATGTCCACCATCCTTAATCCTTCCACTAGTTCATTTTTTTCTACCCAAGGCAATCATGCTTCTAGTGCTTCTTATTCTCAACCATTCACTAGTCCATCTTTTGCTTCACAAGAAAAATTTGCCACTAGTGCCTCAAATTCTCACAATTCTTCTCAAGCTCATATCAACACTAGTAGTGGTACCCAAACCACTAATACCAACACAAATACCAATTTTAATTCTTTTCATGTTACTAAAACACAACAAATTTTGTTTCAAGCTCTTAATTAAAATGAATACCTTTCAATCTCATAACACAAATCAAATGATGAGAATGAAAAATCACCTTCTTAATCTTCAATCTCATACATAACCAATAACTTGGGGCACATATAACCAAAATTTTCCCCCTCTTCCACTTCAATATTCTCAAGGCAATCTCATTCCTCAACCTCCTTTAGTCAATAAAACCATCAAACATCTACAAAATGAACCTCTCACTACTCAAATTGCCAAAATTGATATAGGAGGTATAACACCTACAATTTCTTATAATAGGTCAACCAATCCTACCCTTCACCTCAAAGTTTTTTAAATCTTTACAAGGATTGGGTCAAAGTAAACACCTTTGCCAATACCAAGATCCTAGCCAAAACTCTCATGTGTGATACCTTGGATTGGTAAAATAAACTTAGATCTCATTCCATTTCTCATTTGGAAGACTTATTAAATGCCTTAGTTCAAGAATTCCAAACTAAAAATCTTCCTAAAAACACTTTGGCATGTTTCCTTAATTTCAAATAACATAAGAATGAAACTACCCAAGCCTTTGTTAAGAGATGGAAGAATTTGTCAAACAAATGTGAACATAACATGGAAGATGACAACCTTTTTCATCTCTTTTCAAATGCTCTCTTTCCTAAACTTCAATATCGAGTCTACACTCTCTCTCTCTCTCTCCATGTACCTTGGAGGAGGTTATTGACCAAGATAAAATATAATATGTCCTAATGCATCAATTCAAGCCAACCCAACCTTCTATGGGTCCTTATTTTTTTCTTAGGTAAAAGAACCACAATATCATCAATAATGGTGTTATCAACTCTTTTGACAACCATTCACAATGTTCAAGTTATCGTTCCTAACCCTTCTTTAGAACTAGCTCCTTATTCCCAAAAATATACTAATCCTCATTTCTCTTCACCCAATAAAATCAATGTTCACAAAAATCTATCCTCAGCTAAATTGCTTAAGCATCTACCCAGGCCTCTTCCATGAAAGCTTGACCCCATTCATCCTATGCAATCCTAGTATGACCCTAACAAGTTTTGTTGGTTTCAATCTAGTTGGGGTCATTCTCATGAGACCTATAGACAACTTAGTAATTTAGATATGGATTTTATTTGTGGACCTAATTTTGATCATGCTTCCATTATTTGTAAGCATCAAAAAGCCTATGAGATTGAGTTTAAGGACTATAATTTAAATGAAAAAACTCAAGCCTTAAATCAAGTAAATGCTCATTTGGATATCTATAAAGATCCTTTACCTAATCATCAACCTATCCAATAAAATCAAGACAAGCCCACCCTTTCCACCAAAAATGTAGAAAGTCTTTTTGAATAAAATTTTAAAGATAATGTGGTTAGCATGACTAATATGTGAAAGGTGGTGGCTTTCATTGATTCCCAACCTATTTACACTCCTCCTTCCCATAAGACATATTGTGTTATCCAATATTCTCATTTAAATGAGTTGTGGAAAGAAGATCTTATCACTTTTGGCAATCCAATTTATGATTCCCCCTTGGATAACACATCCCATTCTATTTTTATCACTCTTCCATCATCTTCCAATGCAAATGATCATAAAACTTATACTAACACTTCTTCTAATTCTTAAAATTAACTTAAACCAACTAGTTCATCATCTCAACATGATTTACCACCTTGTTCTAAACCCTTTTCTTCTTTTTATTATAAGTCAAATGATTTACAATAGAAGTCAAATTCCTTCTCTAGGTTACATGTGGCTTCTCATTATCATCCCACCTGTCACCATCTGCATGAAGGTGATTATATTTAACTTTTCCCTTTCTTATAACATCTTTCTTGGTAGACCATAGACTCACCACATGAGAGCTATCACTTCTTCCACCTTCCATTGAGTTAAATTACCTCACAATGGAGCCATTTATGGGATTTAAGGTGACACTAACCCTTGGAATTTTGAACAATTCCAAGATCATGGTGTCTTCAAGATTCCTACTCTTGAACCTTTTCCAAGTGTTTGATTTTATGAGTCTCAATTTCTCAACTTTCTTATTAATTCAACCCAAAATTATAATGGGCATCCTAAGCTTATTAGTAAGATTCCTCCCAACCTTTTAGACTATGATGATAATGAGCCTAATGAGATTAACTGAAAGATAAAAACTTCCAATCTCTCACCTAATCTCATCTCATAGCTTCCTACTTCTTTGTAGCCTCATTCTTGTAAACCTCATTACAATTTATTTCTCATGGTCTTGACCAAGACTACACATTCTATTCACCATGATTCATTAGATGACAAGGTTATCCCAACCTATGTCATTGATCTTCATACCCCAGATTATGATGATGGTTATTCTTTAGATGATCCATTATTAAGTGGTCTTATCCAAGCTCATGATATTGAGATTGTCTATTATTATTCTTCTTTACTTAAGTCTTTTCATATATCTCATCATTTTCCTTCACTTATAATTGGTGATTTTTTCATTTTTCCCTTTTATCGAAGGGTAGATATGGTGTTGACACCTCTAGTTTTTGAGGATCCATATAGGACTATTCTCATAGATTGTGTTATGATCAGGGCTTAAAATTTGGCTAGGTACCTTGACCCTCGTAGATGGTTTACCCTTGAGGTTAGTGTAACTCTTTTTAAACCCTCTATAAATCCCACTCCTCCCTTAGTAGATCTTGTTATAGTTGAGCCTCGTCCCACTTCTACTATATTTTATCCTATTTCTACTCCTACTATTACTAATCCTATCCCTGATTCCAATTTTATCACTCCTTCCTTTGAGTCTAGTTTTATTCCTTCCTCATCATCACCCTCCCTTGGTGATATTTTACTTATTTTGTATAATATGTCTCCTCTACCCACCAAATGGGTTGATGAGTGTTTTTCAGCTTCTTCCACTCCTATTTTTCCTCCTTCTATGAGTGATTCTATTAAAACCACTCACAAGCATAAATGTTGCTTACATGGGATAGATAACCATTATTCAACCCATTATCATAAGTTGTGGCAATATCTTGATACCTTTCATCCTTTTTCCCTATCATCAGACACATCTATACCTCCCTTAAAGGTACTTCCTAAATATCTACCCAAGTATGGTGAGGTATATTATCTATGGCATCTATGTGGTACCCATCATACCGATCATTACCATATCCTTCAATAGCATCTCAAACATCACCTTATAGACACTCTTAGATCTTATTTAGCTACTCCCATAGGTTGTTCCCCCAAGAAGGCTCCTCCTTCTTCTCATATGGTTCCACCTCTAGTGGTTTCATCACTTATTATGGTCCCTTCACCACCTTCTATACCTCCACCTATGGACCTTCCCTCACCTATAGATCCTTCTCCACCCATGAATCCTTCGCTTGTGGATCCTTTTCCACTGGTGATTCCTTTTCCTCCTATATTTCCTACTCCCACACATTCTCCTAACCAACATTTACCTAATTCTCATCCTTAGCACAATCCTTTGACAATTCCTACTTTTTCAATTGAGGATATTAAAAAAGAATTATTTTCCCAATATTCATTGAAGATTAATGAAACTTTAGTATCAGTTTGACTATAGATTCATAGAGACTTACCTAATGTATTGGAAAATGTGTGTGGTCAAATTTACCAGTATTTATGAGCACATGCATGGTGCTTTCACATTTATATTACATTGGATGTGTTCTCTAATATTATTTCTATCTATTATATCATTTGAAACTATCAAATTTCTACTTATCTTATATCATGATTTCATACTTGTTGTATTATATCTTGCTTATATTTTATATATAATTATCTTTTCTTTATCATTAGTTTCCATTCCCTTTTCCCTAGAGTTTTTCTTTAAAATCTCTTCTTGTATCTTTATGATTTTTTTACTTTATTATCCTTATTTTTCATAGATAATTTATCATGGTGATTTGGTTATACCTACCCTATTCACCTTGGTTATTATCTCCCTTTACCATGTGATTAGTTAGCAAACAATCTATCTCATTACTATCTCCTTTTATCGATCTACTTTGGATTTCTTTTTTCCTTCTTCCTTTATCTACAAACTGAAAATATACATGGTTGAGACTTGAGATCACATGATAATTCATTGTCAAGATTAAGTGTCCTAGTCAGTCTTTGTCTTTGGTTACTTAGATTCCTTTATCCTTAGCCTACAACTCATTCATGTGTATCACTATCTCTCTCATGATTGGTCATTCCAAATCTATATGGAGGAGTAATATTAAAAAGCTTTCAAAATAAAGTTAAAATCAAAATCATTTAAACAAAAGGAAATGATATCAAATGGTAAAATTATTTTTAAAAGTCTAATCACACTAAAAGACATTATTCAAAGCACATCTCCTTCTTTTATTCAAAGCTCAAACTCCACAATTGGCCTCATAGTAGAGCCATGATCTTTTAGGGTGTGGTAGGCTAGTAGATTAGAAGAGGAGATTAAAAAAAATTGTTAATGCTACCTACTTTCTCACACAAGTACCCAATATTTGTAGTAGATCAATGGCTCTGTAAGTGGTCCTTAATAATGTGGAACATGTCATGGGAAGATAGGTCAATTTTTATTTTCTTGTACCAATATAACATCATGAGTTGATCTTAGTAGCACACTTATTTGCCTACAAAGCTTTGTGTTTATAGTGAACAGGTTTCCTTTGTACATAGATGAACACTAGTCATTTAGTTTCTTATCATGTCCTTAGTATGCCTCTTACCTCCTAAGGCCTTCTCATAAGATGCCCAAGTCTTAATTTTTACATTCCCTTTTTCATTCCCTATATCCCTTATATTTCCTCTTGATAAATGTTGTTTTGTCTACTGATCATGCCCCTTGGTATTTCATTTGTGAGTTGTATTTTAATACCACAAATAGGAATCGATCATCCTCACAAATTACCATCTTTTCCTTATTATTACCCAAATCCTTGATTACTATATTTTCCTATTTATTCCACCCTAGTGATGTTCTCTTTGTCAATTAGTAGTGTAATACTATGGATAGGACTTGACCCTCCTCACAAAATTTTACAATACCTAAGTCACCATCCAAATTACATGTGTCAAATTTGAGATACAATTTGATAAATTATGAAGTTACACATCATTTTACATGCTTCCCATCTTGATTTAGTATTTTTTATGCTTACTTCATTTTTCTTTCACCTTTTTATCTTCTTATTTTTTGAGTGTGTAAGATTTCAACCATTTCTTGAATTTTTCATACTTCCCAACTTGAATTAGTATGACCAATTTAAGACAAATCTTTTGAAATTTTATTTTTATTTCATAAATCCTATCATGATTTAGTATGATTAATTAACTTAATTATTTTTTTTATTTACCATTTGTGCCCTCTTAAATACCTTCCATTTTATTACTTTGTTTGTCATACTTCTCAATGCAATATTAATATGATTTTACTTGTTTTAATTTGGTGCAAATATATTTCATATTGGTTTAAAAACAAATTCCTTTTTACCATCTTGTTTTTCCATTTCTTGGTTCTTTATACTTAGTCATTTCTTGTTGTTACACATTTTTAATCTTGAAATAGTGTGTAGTATGTTTTCTTGATTGATTATAATTTTCCAAGTGATTTTTCCTATTTCTTTTTAACCATGCATGTGTCTTTTATAATGCTATAAAAGAAACCACATCTCGTATATTTTCTATAGCATATACAACAAAGCTAAATACATGTGCTAGAAATAAATATATCATAAGCATCCATAGCCTCAACTAGAATTAACCATAATGATGAAAACATACACATCTAACAATAATATGCTAAAATGATATATATATATATATATATATATATATATATATATATATATCATGAATTTGATATAATAAATTCAACCATATACAATGCCCCAGCTCTATGGTTGGGTCCCATCATATCTATCTCATGGCGTAGCCATGTTACATGTTGAGGCCTCAATATGACTCCTCCAAATGGTACACTATAAGGAGGCTATTTGATATCTCAATCCCTTTACCTACCCCTATAGGTGTGTTTCCCACATCTATGAATTTTCCAGCTAGGTTTGGATCTCTATCATCTACACTACTATATATAGATGCATAGCTCTCTCATTTGTTAGGGCCTACCATGCTTGTAGCTCCCCTACACCCATTTTTACTAGTGGTTGCATCCGCTCTCTACACCCATATCTACCTTGTTGTCTCTCTAGCTAATTTGAATGAGCTTGCTTGAGTTATGGTAGATGGTACACCTAGATATTCTAGTGTCATGGGGTTATATGGCTATAGAATCTCATCCAAGATGTCATAGAGTGATCCCCTCACTAGGTACCCCCATCTCTCTTCCTCATCCTCACCTACACCTAGAAAATACCACAAGATATATATTAGATCACTGTTATATCTCAAAATATCTATTTTTCTTTCCAAATAAAACAATAATAATAATTTAACCATCTTTTCTTTCCTATATATGTCTTGGATATTATGGTCTCACAATTTGCATGATCACATAGCATAGTCTCCCCATCTGTGTGGCCTCCTAACACCTCCTCTATAGGCCACCTCCTTAGCTTAAACTTGATTTTCATGGTTCATGTTAGTCTTAGCTTTCATCTGAGTGCTCTCTTTATCATCTCCTTTGGCTCACTTATGGGGTCATCTAGGATGGTAATAGTCTCCACTCTCTCTTCTGCCTCTTTCCTCCATTAATGTCATGTCCTTAGTGGTTGTTACTCATCTCACTATAGAGCTAGTAGTGGTACATCTATTGTCTCTGCCTCTACATCCCTATCCTCTTACTCAACTCCTCATCCTACCTGACCAGTCTATGGTCACTCTCAATGTGGCCTCAATGTTGGCCTTACTACTAGTGGACCTAGTCCTCTCCTCCCTCATGGCTCCCTCACATTCCAAGATCACTACTTAGGAATCAATATCAATGTCATTAGATGAGGTAAGCCCATTTTCCTTAGCACTTGTGCCACTAGATGTGGCTCTTTCTACCATAAATAGTGTCCAACTACCTCTATCCTCTCTGTCACTGGTGTAATTATGTTTTATCTCTCTCATGTATCTATTATGTGCTTGTATGGTTTTCACATGATGTATTCACATCTCACTGAATGTAGCACTATAATATGGGGAACAAACTATGCTACTTGGTCCTCCCACTATCTCCATACCTAAGGTGACCTGTCATTGACCACATGGGGAAACCTAATTGACTGGTACATAGGAAACCTCTCTTATATCCAAGCTATCATCAATATGATCAGTCCCATGGTCCTCTTCCCTCTAACTAGCATCTTTTACATATCATGTACTAGATAGACCTAGATGATAGATCCTAAGTCATATATAACTCATTCCTCCAAGATCATCCTACTCAAGGCTATCATGAATAGTGGTACCTTGTCATCTAACTTGTGACATAACACCTACTATGTCATAAATCCTATCATATCCTTGTGAATACCTAGATTTTGTGATGTATAAACATCAAACATACTCACTTTCTTACCTATTAATATCATATTTGAGCTTGTAACCCACATGGCTAAGGATCTCCTATCCTCTATACTATTTAGTATCCCTATGGTCACTTTCACTCCTATTATACATAGCCCTAGGATGGCATGGACATCCTCTAGTGTGATACCCACCTCTACTATATGCCCATCCACTTTCTATTTTAATGTGATAGTTAATCATTCCCAATAACTAAGGAACATGACTAACAAGTTAGCATTGAGGGGCATATAACACATCTCTATTATCCTACCTAGACCTATGGATACTAGTCTAGCCCTATCTTCATTTGAAAACCTATCTAAAAATTCCAATAACCATGCCACATCCACAAGTATCCGAAATTTTTTTTGTCCCTATACCCAAGAAACAACAAAGGATGTATCAATTCCTCCATGTCATGTGTAATCATAATATATATTTATACATTCATTTTTACATTTTTACATCAAAAACAAGACTAAAATTACTTTGTTTTATTATCTTTAGTTTACTTTTAGCTTTCTTGGTCCTTCTTGACCTTACTTGGTCATTTCAGGCCATTTTATCCCTCTTCCGACCTTTTACATGCTTTTTCGTATCATTCTAGTTCTTTGGTAAAACTAGTTTGACCAAAGAATTTCCTATCTTTTTGCCTTGTTGACTCAAAAATATGATTCAACCCCCTTATTTCCCCTTCCTAGTGTTGAGTTTCTATTTTGGACCTTTGAAACATCTAGAAACTCTAAAATATGCCTTCAACCTATAGATTGTATAGGGTTAACCCATACCTACTAGGTTATCCCTATGGATTCTACTTATTTTCTAGCCTACTAGGTCAACTGGGTTGACCTAGTGCTTTTTCCCTACCGATCTCTTGCATTTTTTTGAAAAAAGTGAAATTTTCTTATTTTCTACCTAAACCCTCCAAACCCATTTTTTTTCTTCATATTTTCTACCCATAGAATCTAATTTTCCTCATTTTGACATCTATAAATACTTAAAATTCAAAATTACTAAAAATTAACTTAATTCAATATAAATTTCAAAAACTAGTTTGAGATTCTTAGTTGCATACCTGTAGTGCATCTGTTACCACCTTTGGAGCCTCTCCCTATCTAACATGTCTTCTCACCATCCTATTTTTTTTCTCTTCAGAGCTCTCTTTTCTCTCCTTTACAATTCAAAATAACAAATGACTTGTCTTTTCCCCTATTTTAAAATACTTTTCAAAATACCAATCTTTCAATTATTATCTTTCAGATTCTTTGTTTTGCTTCTATCTTTGTTTCTACTCATCCATTTTCCAAACCATAAAATGTGTTGGATTTGTGATGATGTAGAGATTAGTTTCCACTGCCATATGCCTATTTTCCCAAAAAAAAACTATTTTTGGCTTCTTTTTTTACTAACTTCTACAGGTTCATCTAATGTTCTCTACATTCAATACCATCCCATTTCTTGCAATCTACTTCTTTATCTATGGTATTAAGCTAAGTTAAAGGTATATGTTTTCTAATTTAGTCCTTTAATTTATCTTATTTTCTACTTATTATAATTTACTTAGCATCAGTGGTGTGTGTTATCATGTTTTATCTCAAAGTACCATCCCATGTTACACTTACATGACATGTGATGAGCTTCGAGTGGGGCATATGTATACACATAATATTTTAAGACTTTTATTGATTATTGAAACTTTGTATCTTGTAGGAATACATTGAGTATCCATATTTTTGAGTTTATTCCTTAAGGGGTACATCATGAAAGTGGTGGGAAAACCATCGATGCTTCATAATATTGTTATCCCTTTTGCCACTTGTCATCTACACACTTGTCTCATTAAACCATTAACCCTAAGATTATTCCTTTTATTCCTACCTATTCTAGTCTTTTCCTCTTTCCTTCCCTCCTTTTATTTCCTTAACACCTTTTTAAATAGTCAGCTATACTGGGTCGACTAGGTCAACCTAGTACAATTTAGGGGCATTTCTCACTTTCTTAGTTTGTTATCCTTTCGGCTGACCCAAATCAGACCTAGTGAATTATCTTCAAACACACACTGGGTTGATTAGGTTGACCTTGTATATTCAACATTCCCAATAGGATTTAGGTCAAGATCCACCTATATATACAATTTAATTTCCCATCATTTCATAAGAGAAGAATTATTAGAGAAGTGTGAGAGAGCATCTATTGATCGACCATTCTAGTTGAGGAATAAAGCTTAGGGTTCCATACATTATTTGAAGATATGGATCTCATCTTGTGGAGAATTATTTTGAATGCTTAGATATTTTTTTTAGCTTAGATCTTATTTATCTTTTGTATCCTTACATACCATAATAATCTCTTGAGAAGTGCCTTAGCTAAGGGAGAGATTGAGGCTCAACAGGTGAGTCTTCAAAGGTAAGTATTCCTAACTTTATTTCTCCTTTGTAAGAGTAGGTAGATAATGAATTTATATTATTCTCCCATGTATTATGATTTTTTATACATTAATGTGAGTATATATATTCTAATACATGTTTAGTTTAGTTATGTTATTTGTTTCTAACCCCCACTTTGTGCCATAAGATTTGGTGTGCACTAGATTAGTTTTACTTTTTTGTTATTAGAATAAGTGAATGATTTAAACCTTAATAATCCATTAGGGTTTTTGTTTGATTGTGTTATATTTTAGTCTTTTTAACCCTTACTATCATGATGTGTTGTGAAAAGTGATCTCTTAATCAAGTCTAGCGGATCCCCATATTGGTCATGTTCCCACTTAACAATTATATCCCCAATCAAAAGTGTAGGTATGCTCTATATTCTCTAAGCTAGGATTGATTTATAGATATGATGAATTTTATATTGTATACATGATATAGTCCTCCCCACCTATGTTTTATTTCAAACTTAAGTGAAGCTAGTATGATTGTAGACCTAATTACTTTGAACATGCTTGAGACTAGAAATCTAGGTAATCTAAGCCTAGGAATGTTGTAGATGGTAGTGTGCAAAATTAGGGTAGAATAGGGATTGATAACCTTGATTTTGCATAACATATTATGAGTTTGTATGTGAAATTTTCATCTAATTTCCATATACTAGTTAGAGGGCTATCATGTATATATTGGTGCTTATGTAGGTGCTAAAATAGGTTTAAACTAGCCCTATTAGATCTAAGATTTGAAAAGATTTTTTTTTTGAAAAAGGAGGGTAACACCAAAATTAGGACATTAATGCCATGTGGTACTATTGTCTATGTGGCATAACTTGAGGCACAAAGGACAAAGATGTAATAATGAGGGTATGGGACTATTTTAGGGATGTATAGGGATGTTTATGACCTACAAAAAGGCTAGATTAATTTGAAAATAGGCACTAAGATAAGTATAGGGCTAATCTAGGGATATGTTGTCTCAAGTAGCACTCTTAACACTCAAGTGTCTTTTTTAGGTGATTGCATTCCCCTCCCCTTTATTATAGAAATGCAACAAAGAAAAATGACTAGGATAAAGGAAAAAGAAGTGTACCTAGACTTACCTAAGAGCTGAAGCCCATGAATCTGTATTTGATTATGTGAAGCATGCTAAATTATGTGTCCTAAAAATGAAATGTGCATAGATGAGCCCTTACTTAAGATATATCAAAATCAAAGACAAAATTGAGTAAATAGATAAAATTAAGTAAAGGGATAAGAGAGAGGAAATAAATGAATACACCTCATCAGGTATATGAAATAATGCATAAAATTGGTGATAATTTATGTGTGTGCATGTATATAATGATCAATTAATGAATTACTTAGACTTAACTGATGGCTTACTCAATCACCATGTGTGGGTGGCTCAAAAACTCAATCCAATTTTGAATCCATCATTACCCACACCTACTTGGTGGATCATGACCTATGAATAGCTTGTATTAGACTAATGGTGTGTTCAACCCTCTCATGTAGGTGGCTCAATAACTCAAGTAGACTATAAATCCATCATTTCATACCCATGTGTAGTAGATGTATCTAAAATTGAAATTGCATGATGTAACTGGAAAGGTCTAACTAGAGATATCTTACTAGAGATGTCATATTTTAAACCACTCGAGTATATTAAGTGGCTCTAGGCCACTTGGGAATGCCAATAATTTTAGATGGAGTAAGGTATGAAATTAGTGTGTAACCTAGAATATGGTGTCTTATGTATACATCATAGAGAATGACATGGATTTTATCATTCCATCTAATCAACTAGTGTATAAGTGAGCATACAAAAATAGTGTGTCATGCACATGTCCCCAAATCTAATATCTAAGAATATGATCTAGATTGAGTTATAAAAATTTATATCTAAGTATCTAAACTAAAAATGGAAATGATCATGCTCCACATGATGCCCCCAATCTAACCAAACTAGTATGAGTCTGAGTTAAACTAAACCAAATTTGGTAAATCTATAACTAAATCTATGTGAACCTGGACTATACCTACTATAATTTTTTAACTAATTTGGATTTTTCAAAAACTAAGGCTACTATATAGTAGTAACATATCTTAGATAATAGTGTCATGTGGTGCTAGTGTCCCAATTTGGGAGCTAATGTATGATTATTCTAATTTCTATGAAACTATAACTAATCTATGTGTCATTATGTCCCACTATGTTTACCTAAATTTAATTTTTTTAATCTAAGTATGTGTGCTAAAAATTGTACTCTTTGTACATTCAGATAAACTAATCTTTTTGAAAACCCTTGTGAATGCCCCCTCTTTTGAGGGGAGTTGTTGAACTTGTGTAAGAACTATCCTCAAAAGAAAATCTCTACAAAATATGTGTTAACTAGAGCATATAGTATATCTACATAAGAATCCAATATGATGTGCATACATAACATTAGAATGTATCTAATCTAAGCATAAATTTGTAATGTGTGATGCATTTCATGTCTAACATTCAAAAGGTTGTCAAGTTAGATATAACAATGTATGTAACAACAAATATGAATAACTACTTAGGGAAATGGGGCATGATGTCCATAATGACACCCAAGTAAGAAGGGGAGATACATGAGGTCCTTCATGGAATATAAACCTAGAGTGTGTAATAAGAAAGATACAAGTGTTATGGACATGATGCATATAGTAAAACATACAACAAACATGAGGCATGCAAAGTAGGCCAAAAGTCCAAAATACAAAGGACATGGGCACATGTCTCTAAATATAATAAATCAAAACATATAATGACATGTTCAAATGTCCACATATGTAAAAAATAAGAAAGTTGGCTTAGAGACACATATAATGACATATTCAAATGTATACATACATAATTAGGAACATACACATAAGGACATGGGTACATGTCGAAAGCATACATATTGTAAAAATAAGTTACATAGAGTCATAAATCAATGGCATATTTAAATTCCCTTGAATATAAGAAGCATAAAGATACAATCAAGTATAAACTAGAAAAACTAAAAATTAAAGTATGCATTAACATGTAATGCAAATCTGTGTAATATCCAAGATGTACATATACTGAGTCTAAAGTAGTAGTCTACAAAATATATAATTAGGTGTAGTATGATTAATATAAAGATATAAAATTGATAAAGGTATTATGTAGATTATATAAATATGTAACCTAGTAATCAAAACTATGTATAGGGTGCCCCAAATGGGTGAATGTGTCAAATGAATAACCTGTGTGTTTGTGTATATGCCCCTAGTAGGTAGATAATAGAAAATTTGGATTAGTGTTATGGACATGAGTCTTATATCAATGTACAAGTACTTGACAAGAAAAAGTGAAGCTTGTAAGTATGATAAATTTGACTATACTACGATAGATAGCATATGTAGTATCTGATAAATATAAATGTAAACATGAAAATGTATACAATCTATAATTTTATATATTTTTGATTAAATATTTAAATATTTTTATGTTTTTGAAATATTGTATTATATTTGTTTTTTTCTAAATATAAGCTATGTACAAGAAACATAAAAATGAAACTATATACAAGGAGTAATAAATAAGGAAAGTATACATAATAAGGGAGGAATAATACTAACCAATGAGTCTCATGGTAGACTTGTTATCAATGTGGCATGTGTCAAATAAAGGAATAATAATCATGCATTTTGTATTAAAAGCAAATTGTGGTGACATAACCTATTATACCAAATGATCTATAGCTAGCACTAGTTTTGAAGTGATGCTAAGAATTCATGAAACTAACTATGGTGTCATGTGAACTTTTGGGTCATAGGGACTCATCTGGTAGAATATGATGTAGTTGACATAGGTGCCCTATGCTGAGAACCTTGATAATTCAATAATATTAATCTTATAACAACATTAGTATAGGGACACCCTCTATGATATAAAATATATCTTTGATATATGGGTCTCTCTAATAATGATCTCTATGGGATATTATGTGTATGTGGTGACATTTCAGGAGTATACCTCACTAGTGGATCCACTAAAATCTATAGTGTATTAATAGGAATTATGGTCAGAGCTATAACTAGTAATTAAGCTATAACTGGTAACTAAGTTGTAATTAGTAACTAAGTTATAATTGGTAACGATAGTGTAACTACCTATAGGATAGGTAGAGGATACTCATATGAAAGACCTTCAACTATGATCACTTGATTTTCATGTATATATTTATATCATTTATACATGATAGATGTGATGGCTCATAACTATTATATCCATGCCGTACCTAATAACATGTCATATGTGCTAACCCTAGGTACTACTAATAATGTAGGGGCCACATGTGTTGGTTCAACCTAAAGTGGAATTACAATATCCCCAATGGAAATTTAAACATGGCCACTAAAGAAACTATGCTTGTAGGATAAATATCTTTCTCTAAATACCCCAAATGTTGTATAAGTGTGATAATTCACATGTCAATACTTGACCCATTATTAATAACAAAAATCTAAATATGATGATGATATATGTAGGCTTCTACAAAGAGTGCATATAAATATAAATCATCATTAACAATCTCCTACTCTGAGAAATTGATGAGTGGTCTAGCTGTTACTATAGTATGGTATAGGGTGTGCATCCTCTATAGTAGTGTGATATGATGTTGGTGATGGGTGTGCCTAATATGTGTAGTAACCACCTGAAGTGCCCCCTACCTCATTTGTTATGTGATTTGGAAATAGATCTGATAATATTTTCAATACCTTAGCTTTAATTTATTGGACTTTGGGTGCCTTAATGGGTGTACCCACATCAATTATGTTAGCCTCTATTAAATCTTGTATCTTATGTTTCAATGTGATGTAACAATTTTTTGTATGGCCTAGTGCCTTATGATATTTTAAAAATGCATTGGAATCATATATTTTAAAAAGAGGTCATGTTGTATCAACATCGTTTATTAGAGGAAGAGATATGACATTACATTCTATGAGCTACTGTAAAACATGTGTTGGCAATTCTGAAAGGTTAATGAAAACTCTTCATGGAGGAGCTAATAAAACTAAGTGAGGATATGGCTATGTAGCTATGGTAACTATGGCCTTTGGATCTCTCTTATTTTTATGGCCCTTAACTTATATGGAGGCTTACTATAACTCTTAGTATTTTAATATGATCCACTTATATATTTGAGTTTACCCATAGAGATAAGCTTGACTTCTCTTTATTTCATTGTGTGGCATAGATCTGTGAAGGTTGGAAACTTATTGAATAAGATAGATTCATGTAATGTTGGTATTAGGCTCTATTTTAATATGTGTTGGATCTCTATATCATCTATGGGCTTGTCAACTTTGCCAATATAGTCATATTTCATAAAATGTATTCTGTAATAAGCTTATTGGATTTTTGTTTTAGTTATGTTACCTAAGTATATGAGTTCTTATCACTGATGTTTATTGATAAATGTGTTAAAAATATATCTAACAATGGGTTGATTGTAGTGATAGACTAATTTGGTATAACATAGAGCCATTTTAAGGATAAATCCTTTAGAATATGTAGGAATAACTTAGTGAGGAGCCAATCATTAGATACATAGTCCAAACTTGCTATATGGAAAGCTCAAAGATGGTGCTTTGGGTCACCCTTAATATCATATAATTTAAGCTCAGGTTTCATGAATTTAGATGGAAAATTAATTTCTATTATGTGATGTGCCAAATGTGTATGTAAAATAATATGATAATCTAAGGCATGTGATGGCCTAGTAGCTCGTTGCTCAAGATATAACACCTTAGCTGATAAATAATGAACCTCATGTATAACGGATTGTATCTATAGAGGGGAGGAACTAGCCATTGGAGTTGTAACTACCATTGAAGGTTTTCAAGTTAAAAATGGTTGTTATATAATCTAACTTAGCCCCAAAGTAGGTTTAATAATGTTATTATTTAGGTGGATAGAAGATTGACCATTATCTATTTTTTTAATTTCTTCATGGATAATATTGATAAGGTCATCCTGCATATATGAATGTTTAGAAATAAAATATTTTATTTTTTATTATCATTTTTATCAAATAGTTTGTTGAATTATGACATTTTAGTTTTGGGGAGTATGAAAAAAATTATTGTATATTTTGAACCTTTAAAGAAATTTAATCTATGAAATATTACAAGAAGTAAATATTGAAACAAATTTGAGATTTTATAACTAATATCTGAGCATATAAACAAAAAGGATACAAAACCCTAATATCATCTAGGGTTAGGGTTTGATTGGTATTATAAATAAGTCAGGTTCACTAAATGTTATAATGTAGTGTTAGTGTCCCTATTTCGGTGGTAGTGTCCTCTATGTAGAATTTTTCTAATCTTCTGGGCGAACTTATGTCTAGTTCTATCATGCCTATTTATTCACACAAGATATTTAAATCTTGTATATTACCTATTTTGATTTATTTATGAGAAAATACTAATCCTCCATGTTGATAGCACATCTAATTGATATAATCAATAAAGTGTGTTGTTAGTGAGGTAAGTTATACATCCTCAACAGATCAGTGTGATGAGAATTTCTGACATACCAATACTCTGAATAGGGGTCAAGTTCAATGTAGTTTTCCCAACCTAAGTATAGGTATAAGTTCAAGTTAAGCTATTATGATTTTATAACTGAGTGCTTTGAATGTGCTTGAGACTATAAATCTTATTAAATTGAGCTTAGGAATGTTGTAAATGGTAGTATATAGAACCAAGGTAGAAAAAGGATTGATAACCCTAATTGTTCATAACTTGTTCTAAGTTTGTATGTGTAATTTGCATCTAATTTTAATCTAGTGGTTAGATGGATAAAATTTATTTATATATACTATTTTGGTGCTTTTTTGGGTGCTAAAAGAGGTCTAGACAAACACTAGGTGGTCTAAGATTTGAAAAGATATCTGTTTGGCAAAAAGGAGGGAAAGGATAGTAGTACCAAAATTAGGACACTAATTTTATGTGGCAAAAATGTCCTTATTATGTTGCTAGTGTCTAGGTGGTTAAACTTGAGTTAAAAAGGGTAAAGATACAAGAATGAGGGTTTTGGAATAGTTTTGAGATGTTTAAGGATGCTTGTGGCCTACATAAAAATTGGATAAGTGTAAAAATAGGCCCTAATATAGGTCTAGGTCTAATCTAGGGATATGTGATCTTAAGTATCACTCTTATCACTCAAGTTTAATTTTTAGGTCATTACAATTTTACATGTACTTTTATAGTACTATAATAATGAAAAAAATGAGCATGTGAGATGAATTTATTTCTTGGTGGGTTTTATAGCTCATAATTTTTAAAATTTATTTATTTTTTGTAAAACTTTGATATTGAAAATTTTGTGTTGTGAATCTTTGTGAATGGACTTTATATCATATGCACGTAATTTGATTACAAGAATGAATTTGTACTTTTAGGAAACCTTTATTCTCCATGCATTTATTTTTACGTTATCATTTTCATATGAGAAAAAATATTCCAAATCATATATATATATATATATCTTAAGTTATCCATATGTGTTCTTTAGTGCTTATTTTATTTTAGGTTTTTATCTCTTCTCTTTTTATCCTATTTCCTTCAATATTTCTATAATTATCTTTCCCTTATTTCCTTTGTACTTTATAGATAAAAGTACCAAAACCCCCCAAATACCCATATAATATGAGGGAGTTTCCTCTCTCAAATGCAAATGAAAATCACATATCCCATGGTGATTTCTCCAATGTTGTCATTATATGTTATTGCTCATTTGGAAATTCAATGAAATAATCAATGAAACCACTATGACATGAAATTTATCCATTAAGAGTGTAGATTTTAATATTTTTTTGATTCACAAATTTGGGGGAAAAAAAGGTTGACATCCCCTAGCTTTTTAAAAAAAATTGCAAAGGGTGTACACCTTTCATTTAAAATTTCCTAGACTCAAGCTTGATGCATGAACCTAGATGATGTACATACATTAAACAGATATAAGTTTGTATGACATTTATTTTATTTTCATTTATCCTCCATTTCTTTTAAACCCATGGTTTTTTCTATAGTATTTCACTAAAGGTTTCTATATTTCACGTGTGTGCTTTGGATTTACATCCTGCCAATGGGATTAGACATTTTAGTTTCTATCTCAAGTGTGTTGATTTCTAAATTACAAGTTTTCCATTTTTATTTATATTTATTTATTAAACTATGTTTTTTAAATTAGATTTTCATCATATTCTCTTGCATTGCCTAAAAAACTTGTATTTTTATAAATTTAGATACATAATTGAATGATGGATCCATTGTGTGAAGAAAATGTAGAACAAGACCCTAAATAATTTGATTTTGCATAAGAAGTTTAATTTTATGAATAATATAATGAAAAATGTCAACAATTACAAACAATCATCAATGTTTTACATCACTCCTTAGTTAATAATGCATGTAATTCACTTACCAATACACTAGATATTGTTTTTAATGAAGTGGGAAATGTAACTTCATAACTTGTAACTTCAAAACTTGATGTAATGTTGCATTAAATAAAGGCCATGATACAATTTTATTATGATAAATTTTCATATGAGGATGTTAATATAATAAATAAAAAAATAATATGTGTGTACTTTATTTTTTAAGCCTAGAACCAACCAACCACCACTAGTAAATTGTAAACATATTAGTATTGATTGGTGTATTCATGAAGCGATTAAAAATAACTTTTGGGATAGGTGGCAGATGGTGTTTGATGAGAATCCATTCAATAATAATGAGGTTATATTATAATTTATAAGAAAAAATTATTATGAGTTTGTGTTTCAAGAAATTCAAAATTATTTTGACATGAATGTCTCCTAAGATAGCGGAGGTGGGTATTAATTTGATAGACCTAGTGTTAGGTGAGACTAAAACCATCCTAACCAAGTTTAGAGAAATAAAAGAATTAAAACATATGATTATATCCATAAAATTTTACATCGTATCATACAAATGGACACCCTTAAGGTAGTTACAATTATAACATAAAATATGATTGAGCATGGTATGCATACATTTAGGACTTATACTTATTCTACAGGTGGTGAGACATCTAGTAGTGGAATTAGTGATAGTGGTAGTGGCATTAGTGGTGTTAGTGGTAGTGTTATTGGTGTTAGTGGTAGTGGTGTTAGTGTCCTTCCTTCTACTCATGTTATAATTCCTATACATCATTGCACATCATGTAGGAGGAAGTATACCATACCTCTTATTCAAGTACAACATACACAGACTACATATATGGAGATCATACCTATATTTGTGTAGCATACTAGTACTTCTCATTATATTTCATCTTTAGATATTTTAGTACCTTAGGACACCATAATGCCTGAGTATATTCCTTTTGTAGTTACTTCAAGACCTCAGGATATAGCATGTTAGATCATACATCACATTTATATGTTGTATAAGCTCATGACACTAGCATGCTAGACACTATTCTAGTTGTAGTATCTTTAATAATTCCTCTTAGGAAACCTTATCTTGATGCATAGGAATTATCTACTTCACCATTTATATTTGATACACAAATTTAATTTTAATTTTAATTTGTTTATGTTTCTAAAAGAGTATTAAGTTTATTTTCTAGTATGTGTTTACTTAAAATTTATTTGACTTAACTTTTTTTTTTCTTTTATAGATGATTAGTGATATTTTGGGTAGCTCAGCAAGCCTTAATTCTATTGTAGAGGCTCCAATTGGAACTAGTGTAACCTATAATCAGGTTTGGAAACTTTCAAATTACATATTTATTCATGTATATTTATTATCCCTTGAAAAAAAAACTATGTTTTAAGATATATATTATAGCCATAGATTTTTTATGATGCTCATTGAATTCACACATTATTAATTTATTATTTTTATAGATGATGAAATATGCTATGGGCACCCCTCATGGAAAAAAACAAGGTTTGTCTAATGTTGCAATTACATCTAAGGATCCATTATCTCTTTAACAAGTCATGATTCAAAGATAGAGTCTGGTAAGAACACATAGTAAAATTGTATTTTAGCTTCAAGTAATGATATTTTATGTCAAATTTACATAAATGTATGCACATCTAGATCTAATGATATATGTACGCTCTATATTATTCTCCATCATAGGTGTATACATGATCTCACAACCCTAGACAACCATTTAGGCAGAATATGGTGAGTCTAAAATCATTTAAAAAAAATTATGAAAATTTTATCATTTTCAATATATAATTTTAATGCATTAAATTAGTATTTCATATGTTGTGTAGACACGACAATTTTTATAGGTTATGGATCAAATATTTGATTACTCACATGCTAAGATAAGAGTCTCTCCTCATATTGAGGCATCTAACACCCTTGTCTCTACATCTATGGCAACAAAGTGTAATTTATCTGGAGGCAATTAGGAGTAGGAGAGTTATTTGGTGTGTTATGGGTGTAGTTTTAGGCACAATCGATGTTTTATATGATATGGCCCACATGATATGCCTATATAGCACATTTTGTATATGTACATGCTACGATCTACATGTTTTCCTGATATATTTCCTATTATTTATGTCATAATGACTTAACTTTGCATATACACATATATACTATTTGACAAATAAGCTTCGTTTACCTATGTGTATTTTATATTTTGATTATTTAATGTTTACACATATTATTGGTTAGTGATCATTATTAATTCATATAGGGATAAAATCCACATTTTTATCTAAGTTAGGTGATTCATAATTATGTATATTTTACATTTACATGTGATATTTAAAATTTATTTGTTTCATTTACATTTCATTACATATCAATTTGGATTTGCATATTGAATTCATCAGTTTCTCCAAAATATGCATGGGTAGTATGAGTAAAAAAATTATATAAGGGAGGGATATTATTATGTGCACTAACATATTATATGAGGGATTTATGATATCCATATATATAAACTATAGGTAGAGTCATATTTGGGTCATGCATGGGTGTTCAAGTAGTTATATATATTATCACTTTTTTGAGATCAACATATCCCCATTTCTAAAAAATGGGGACCCTTGTTTCAAATTATGAAAATTTTTACCTTAAATTTGAAAAATAACTTCATTAGAGTACCACTAGAATATTTTCACATTGTCTTTATTTGAAGATCATCCACACCTATTTCTCATTTTCATTAATTGACATGTTTTCAAGTGATCATGGTTTTACACCTAATATTTCTAGTGATTGTTGACTATGTTTCTATATTATAGGTTCAATGGAATCTCATTTGGGAATGAACATGCATAGGGTTTTGTTCTTCAATGTTAAATTGATATAATACTAGCCTTTCATTTGTCAAATATTAATTGAATCTATTTTTAAAACCTTAGTCTAATATTTTAACCTAGGTCCCTTTTGAATTAAATTAAAATTTGCATGGGAGTAATTTTCATGAGAATAATTAATTTAACCATAGACTTAGCTTAATTTTAATCCTAAGGCTTAGTCAGGTTTTTTAACATGACCAAACCTTAGTCTAAAAATCTTACTCTTGGTCCCTTTATGTCCCATGGCCCCTTGGTATATATTATTATTAGCATGGTCTAGCTAATCACATGGTCCCATTTCACTATGTTCTAAAATTATCTTAAGATTTAATCCTAAGGTTTTAATTCATGTTTATTAACATGAATAAAAACACTATTCTTAAGACTTTACCCTAAGTTACTTATATCACCCAAGTTATGACTTAATTATTTTATTATCCACATGATCGATGGTTTACATTTGCTCGGGTGATCAAGATCTAGTGGTGCATATAAATTCAACAAGTCAACAACCTTAATCAACAACATGCATTTACTCAAGTGAGATGATCTAATGGTGTGAGATTAAAGTTAAAAATTTAACCCCTGACCTTAATCTAAAATTAGAACATCTTTTAAGGGTCAATTATATGCATTTACTCAAGTAAGATTGGTCTAATGATGTGTATTGAGTCAAGACTTCAATGGATCTACAAGATAAGCAAGAAGGTGATAGGTATCATAATCTCAGTGAAAGAATATTGAATAGCCAATAATGCTCCACCCCTCAGATCAAGATATGATGGAGCACATTGATCAAGATAAATAGATCTAATGGTGCATGATGAAGGTTAAAAAGTCAAAATCCCTTAGGATGAACATAGATATGACACATGGCTAGCTATGAGCCACAAATTAAATCTCAAGCATTTTTAAAATATCAATGGTACAAACATGAGCATGCACATTCTAATCATGGTCCACAGAGAAGGAGGCATAATTAAGTAGATCAAGACTGATGCACTATTGATCTATGAAAATGAGATTAATGGTGCGAGATCAACATTAACATTTCAACAAAGCTCAGAAGAAATGCAAAATTGATAAGTGTCATAACCATGAGGAACATAGCAATCAACTAATAACATTTGAGTATTTAGATCAATATCAATGAACCATGTTGATTCAAGTAAAGAGAATCCAATGGTGTGAGATCAAGGTGGAATTTTCAAAAGACAACGATCAATTTTTAAATATTAATGAGCAAAGTACAATAAAAATGCCATTTGTATGCCACAAAGCTCACCATTTTAACTATATGCCACCATTAAAGTACTAAGAAGACCTTCAAGAGAGCCTTAGAATGTACTAAAGCCATAATTCAACCCTGTATTGATCATAATAAATCCTAAGAGAGTTGAATTATCATTTGTGTAATAAAAATTCAATCTAGAACTGAAGTATAGACCACTAGTTAAAAATTTTAACAAATTCATGACCATTATGGAAAACTACTAAAAATCCCTAATCTGTAACATCTTTGGGTAATAACAAAGTCTATTAACATCACTATGTATGAAGAGCTTAATTCATGGATTTTGGCTCTACAAAAGGAAGAGAAGAAAAGAATGGTTGACCTAGGAGCATCAGGTGGAGCACAAATAAAAACCCAACCTCTAAAAGTGAATCAATCATTAGTGGGAGTTTAATTTAATCTAGAGACCACTAGCTTAGAAAGAGTGATAAAAAAGAAGGCCATGATTGTTGGAGAAGAATTCACCTTTAAAAAAGTGGAACCATTCACTGTTTTGACTCTAGTGGAAGGATAGAGGCTTGGTGAGGTTCCTATCTTTAAAGAAGACCCATTGAAATTGGCTCAAACACAATATTATCAATTACAGGCTATCATCAAAGGCATGATTTAAAAATAGAATAATTTAGAAGAGATTGTCATCTTCTCAATCCAAGAAGATAGATTTAAACTATTTGAGGATACCATGATTAGCTTATTCAATTCCTTAAAGTCAGTCAAAACTAAACAAGAGGCAATAAGTAAGAAAAATTCCATGGCTATAGGCCAAGTTGGCCAATGGAATGCTTTGAGCTATCAATTGAAAGACTTGATCAAAGCCTTGGCCAAGAATCAAGTCCCTGAATTCAGGACAGTCATCCTAGCCCATCTAGATATGGCTATGGATATATTGGTGGACAAAATCAAAGCCTTTAGTAGCTGGTCCAAGCATATGGAGGACATTTACAAAGACCTCAAATAACAATAAGATAAAATGATACACATATTAGATAGCTTAATCAATGAGCCCACCTTCTCTATTCATGCAGGAGGTGAGGAACCAAGGTCAAGGGAAGATAGGGGCTAATAATAAGAAGATCATGGTCCTACTATTTTCATCTAAGGAGAAGATAAGAGATTATATAAGAATAAAAAAATATTTAGAGACAGATGGGAAAGATCTCAATAACCCAGGAGATCAATAAAAAGATATATTCATGAGACCCATTATTGACCTCCAATTGATCAATGAGCAACATTATAGAATGAAGATCATGCAAGGAAGGTATAAGGTTACATTAGCACCAGTGTTCCAAAGTTAGTTAAATTAGGAATATTCTTTTGTAACTAGCATTGTATGATATTTTAAAAAGGAATATTCCTTTATAAAGGCATGTGTATTTGTAAAACACATTGCCTATAGGTTAGTATATTAGAAAAGGTGATTTGTTCTAGAATGTAATAGAAAGGAAATCTATCTTAGACACATGTAAAAATTTAATTTGACATTACTAATTGACATACCTCATGAATGGTCTATATAAAGAGGTATTACAAATTATAAAGGGGATAGAGCTTTTGAGCAAATCTATTTATGCTAATTTTGGATAAATTCAATGAAAACAAGGAATTTTGAAGAAGTTTGTCTTAGTTGTTTGTGTGGATTATATTTTGGCTTATCTCTCAATTGTTTGATTTGTAATTTATATTTGAATGGTTCTTATTGATTCTTGATGAACGCCCTTTTTTGCAAAGTTGTTAACTTGTGCTAATGCTAGGTTAGCTAAAGATTCTTAAGTTCATTTCATTATCTTTACCTTTCATGTGAATGTGCTTATGATATTCACTTATAGGGTAGACATTTAAAGAGAACTGAGTCTTTATTTGCATTATTTCATTTCCTTAGATTCCCACCTAATGTGTAGTAGGATTTGAGCTTATGTTATTTCATGTTATATGTTTATTTTAATTGCATATTTGGATGATATTTGAACTTTGTCATAATAATTATGTTAAATATCAACATTAATTTATCTTTTCTTCCTTACCCTTCCTTTTTCTCCTTTTTTATCAATTCACTTTAGTTTAAATTCATTGTATATATTCATGTTAGTTTAGATTTAGACTTAGGTTTGATCATAATTCATTTAAATTAGCATGTATTTTCTTCAATGTCATAAATCTGCTTTAGGCCATGGTTGCTCCCAATAGCCAAACATTATAAATTTTTGAAATAGTTCATGTGATTTTCCTCTATTCCACCAAGGGTAGTAGGATTATCACATGTAACTCATGTGATGGGTTCCTTGAATCCATAAATGAGAAATGTTTCTAAACACTATATGTTGACCTAGTGATACACATTTATGAATCAAAAATTGGCACTAGAAGGAGGGCCTTAGTCATATCTTTGAGAATTTGTATTATCTTTGCTCATTTAGGTAAATTATGTTCAAATATTAATGTATTATTTTCATATTTGTGTTTCTTTTAGAATATTTGTGTAAAGATCATTAATCTTTATGTTTTTTTACCACTCTTTGTGATTATTTAGACAAAGATAGATGTTATTTGAATTTTCATGTATGGTAAAGATATATTAACATCTATGAATCTAAATACTTTGAGGTTAGTAATAGTTATTTTTGTTCAAATATTGATATATCCTTTATAAATTTGAGTTTATTTGAACTTAAACATGTAAATATCATTCATATTTACATATTTAGAAATATCTTTGACCTAATTTAATTAAATATTGATGTCTTTTACCATCCTTTATACATATTTGTAAAAATTTGCTTAATTTACAAGTCTGATCATTATTCTTTGTAAAGATAAAACTTACACATCATATATCAAATAGGGTTAAAAGCTATCAAGCTAGATTTGCCAAGGATAAGTATTAGGTCATGTTCAGAGACAAGGGTTCCCCTTATTTTAATATAAGTTCATAGGAGAGATAGGTGAGATAATGGTAAGTGTATACTTTCAAAGTCTTGTCCAAATTCACCAGTATAGGGTGCTCTTGTGTTCAATCCCTATCAAGGTATGGCTTGGCTAGGTGGTTCTTCAATCAATGTGTTAGGTGTGTTACATGACCTTCCTCATAATCCTAAAAATTATTTGCCATCATTTAGCCCAAATAGTGTTGTCACAGTGGAAGAACACATTAAATCTTTCAAATCTACTTTAAGATTGCTAAATGTTGTTCATGAAGATGTAGCATGTAGACTATTTCCATTTACTTTTAAAGATGCTTCATATGAATGGTTTCTCAATATTCTATAAAATTATATCATTAGTTGAAATGATTTTAATAAGATATTTATTGATTAATTTGGTAAAATCATCAGTCCTTATATTATTTACTAATAATTCACCATAGTGAAAAGAGATTCTAGTGAAATAATTAGGGCCTTTAATGTTATATTTTAAAAATTGTTTAGCAGAACCATATCTCTTTATAGACCTGATGAGACTTTAGCTTTAGAAATATACAAGGATGACTTAGATCCCATGGATTTTGTATATAGATAATATTTTCAAACTTTGATCGATTATTGACACTTTGTATGTTGCAAGAACATATCAAGTCTTAATCTCTCTAAGTGTATGCCTTAACAGGTGCACTAAGAAAGGGGTGGGCAAACAATCGATGCTTCGTAAGATTGTTTTTCCTTTTAACACTTTCCATCTACACACGTGTCTCCTAAAACCATTTACCCTAATATTGTTCTTCTCATTCCTACCTCCTCTAATATTTTCCTCTTTCCATTCCTCCTTTTATTTCCTTAACATCCTTTTTAATTGTTAGATGTACTAGGTCGACTAAGTCAACCCAGTACAGTTTAGGGGTATTCTTTACTTTCTTGGTTTGTTAGCCTTTTGACTAACCTATTAAAAACCTAATAAATTGTCTCTAAAAACACACTGGGTTTGACTGGGTTGAACTTGTATAGTTGACATTCTTAGGAAGATTTAGGGAAAGATCCACCTATATATACAAGGTCATTTCCCACCATTTCATAAGAGAAGAATTATAAGTGAATAAGTGTGAGTTAACATCTATTTATTGACCATTCTACTTGAGGAATAAATCTTAGGGTTCCTTACTTTGTTTATAGATATGGATCTTGTATTATGGAGAAGTATTTTGGAAGCTTAGATAGGTTGTGTAGCCTAGAGCTGATTTATCTTGGTTATCCTTATGTATCACAATAATCTCTTGCAAAGCACCTTGTCCAAGAGAGAGAATGAATCTCAGTGGATTCATCTTCAAAGGTAATTATTCCTAACTTTAATTGTCATTTGTAAGAGTAGATGGATAATACATTTGTATTCTTCTCTCCATGTATTTAGGATTCCATATACATTGACGTGAGTATATGTTTTTTAATACATGTTTAGTTTAGTTTTTTATTTTATTGCTTCTAACCCCCACTTTGTACCACAAGATTTGGTTTGCACTAGATTAGATTTTACTTTATTTCTAGTAGAATAAAGTGAACATTTTCAACCTTAGGACTCCATTAGGGTTGTTGTGTGATTATGTTAGACTATAGGCTTTAGAACCCATCCTAGCATGATGTGTTGTGATAAGTTATAAAAGTGATCCCCTAATTAGGTCTATTAGATCCCCATATTGTTCATGCTCCTGATTAACAAGTATATCCCAATCAAAAGTGTAGGTATGATTTATCTTATCTTATCTAGGATTAATTCATAGACATGATGCATTTTTGATTGCATACATTCTAGTGAACCTGATGTGAACTAACCCTTATAGGATTTGTTCACTATTTCCTTCATTTATTTCATTTATTTTTATCATCATTTTTATGATATATTTTTGACATTCTAGATTTATTATATCAACCTAGCTATTTTTCTCTGTGCATAGGTCTTAATAAAAGGCAACTGGATTAACCTAATTGACCTAGTATAGGTTTTTAGCCTTTCAAACACCTAGTTCAGCCTACTAATTCAACTTGGTCAACCCCTTATAGTTTTAACATGTTTTATAGCTTGATTGATACTATTGACTCAATTCTTAGGTGTCTCAAGTGTACTTCCAAGTTCTAGACTAGCAATCTTCTTCATTACATCTCTAATCCACCAAGGTTTTTTCCTACTTCTCCATTTCTTTCTTTTTTATCTTTAATTTCACAATTTTTAGTCTTTAAAATTATCCTTTCATAGTCAATTGGATCGACACTAATGACCCAATTCTATGTTTTATATGTTATCTAAAATAATTAGATTGACATTACCGATCCAGTTCATTTTTGGACTTTATTGCCATAGTACAAGTTCAACCCTATCAACCTTGTTCTATATTTTGTACATATAGTGTCAACACTATACCTTGTTTCAAATTAGAATTAACCCTATATATGTTAGTAATTAACTCACACATTTATTTTAATTTTGCTTGCATTCTTAGAATAGTTCACATAGTTTAAGTAGGAAATTTTTAATTTATCACTTAGTTTCACTATTTCCATTTTATGCACACATGAAAAAATCAAAAACATAAATAAGAACTTTAAAATTTGGTATACCTTATGCCAACCTACTTGGATTTCATCACCTAGAGGGAAGTCAATTTGATGCTTTGGTTAGGTATAAAACATGGTTAATGGTATATTTTGGCTAAGCCCCGGACACCCTTATCATTGTGGTGTGTGAAGTGAGGTAGTAGGCCCCAATACCAACCTTGTATCATTATCATTATATTCCCTTTTATCCCAAACTACCTAAAACCATCCTTATATTGCTATTTAGTACCTTGCTAATAGCCAACTTCTAATCACATTTAAAAGCATATCTTAGTAATCTAATAAACTATTAGGTTGATTAATTAATTAACTTTACTTTTTAAGTTGTTTTCTTGTTCTTCACTCAATTGTGTGCACAAAAGCCTTACATTATCTAGTATTGTTCCAAGATTATTTTTTTGTGTTTCAATTGGATTGGCTAATGTTACTCCAATTGGTTGTCTATTTCCTTTCATTAATTATTGTTTTTCATTACTTGCAAAGTTAGCTTGTTTCATTTTGCAATCCATTTTTAGGTTTCTTAAGTTCCATATCTTTTATAATAAATTAACTCAATCAACCCAATGATTTTTTTCCTTTTATGCATCGTATTAGATCATCCCAGTCGATCCTGTATAGTTTTACAGTCACTAATTATGCATTAAATCAACCTAGTCAATTTTGTATAGTTTAAATCACCACTTTTGACCTTTGATTTCTCATCTATATTATTTTAACTTCATCATGGAGTTTCTATTGGATAATGATACTAAATTATAGTCAATAAACATGATGAATTTTACCAATCCTATTAGGGTTTCCCATAGATAAAGTAGGGATCCTCTTTTGGATGCTAGTAATGTTCATATTACCACTCACACAATGAACTATGGGACCCCTCCTCATTCCTCTTCACAACATAATACTCTTTTTTCATTATAAGACCAACCTAAGTTAAAATATACTCCTGAAATTCTTTTCTTTATTTCTAAATTTCTTAAACATAGAAGAAAGGATCTATATACCATTTACAACCTCATGATTAGTGGTCAAACCAAAGAGCCTCATTCACCTACTCCTACATTCTCAATGGGATTTTTATGTGCCACTTAATTTAGTTCTTAACCTCTTCCTTCAATTTTTATTCCTTCTTATGCCATGACTTCTTCTTCTCTAACTTCTTCTACCTCCATGCCTAGTATCTCAACTAACATGGCAGGTTCTACATCTAGTGGGCCTCTCATAAGCTCCACCATCCTTAATCTTTCCAATAGTTCATTTATTATTACCCAAGGCAATCATGATTCTATTTATTCTTCTTCCCAACCACTCACTAGTCCATCTTTTGCTTTACAAGCAAATTTTGCCACTAGTGCCTCAAATTCTCACAATTCTTCTTAATCTCATATTAATGCTAATGGTGGTACCCAGGCCACTAATACTAGCACAAATACTAATTCTAATTATTTTAATGTTAATCAAACACACCAAAATTTGTTACAAACTCTAAACCAAATAAATACCTTTCAAGCTCATAACATAAATCAAATGATGAGAATGCAAAATCACCTCCTTAATCTTTAATATCATCCACAACCAATGGCTTGGGGAACACATAGCCAAAATGTTCCCTCTCCTCCTCTTCAATATTATCAAGTCAATCTCATTCCTCAACCTCATTTAGTCAATAAAACCATTAAACATCTTTAAAATGAACCTATCACTACTCAAATTACTAACATTGATATAGGAGGTATAACACCTATAATTTATTATAATGGGTCAACTAATCCTACTCTTCAACTTAAAACATTTGTAAATATTTACAAATATTGGGTCAAATTAAACACCTTTGTTTCTACCAAGATCCTAGCCAAAACCCTCATGGGTGATGCCTTGGATTGGTAAATTCAACTTAGAGCTCATTCCTTTTCTAGTTCAGAGGACTTAGTAAATGCTTTAGTTCAAGAATTCCAAACTAATGATCTTTATAAAAATATTTTGGCCCATTTCATTAATTGTAAACAACATGAGAATGAAACTACCTAGGCCTTTATTAATAAATGGAAATTTTTTTTAAACAAATGTGAACATAACATGGTGGATGACAATCTTTTTCATCTCTTTACAAATGCCCTTTTTCCTAAATTACAATATCAAGTTTGCACTCTCTCTCCATGTACTTTAGAGGAGGATATTGACCAAGATAAAAGATAAGATTTCTTAATGCATCAATTCAAGCAACCCCAACCTTCTAAGGGTCCTCATCTCTTACTTAAGAATAACAATTATGATATCACTAATGATGGTGTTACTGATTCTTATGACACCATTCACAATTTTCAAGCTATCATCCCTAGCCTTTCTTTGGAACCAACTCTTCTCAATAATATACTAATCTTCATTTATCTTCACCCAATAACATCAATATTCACAAACCTTTATCCTCAACTGAATTGCTTAAGAATATACCTAGGCCTCTTCTATGAGAGCTTGATCCTACTTATCCTATGAAATCTTGGTATGATCCTAACAAGTTTTGTTGGTTTCATGCTAGTTTGGGTCATTATCATGAAACTAGTAGACAACTTCATAATTTAGCAATGGATTTTCTTCTTGGACATAATTTTGATCATGATTTCATTATCCATAAGCATCAACAAGCATATGAGATTGATTTCAAGGACTATAAATCAAATGATAAAACTCAAGCCTTGAATCGAGCAAATGCTCATTTGAATATCTATAAGGATCCTCTACCTAATCATCAAATGATTCAAGATAATAATACAAGCCCACTTCTTCCACTAATAAAGTATAAAGTCTTGTTGAACCAAATTTTGAAGAGAATGTGGTTAGCATGAAATATGTAAATTGTGGTGGCTTTCATTGATTCTCAACCTACCTACACTCCTTCTCATAAGACATCATGTTACCCAAGATTATTTTCAAACTCATTTAAATGAGCTGGGATAAGAAGATCTTATCCCTTTTGATGATCTAATTTATTATTCTCTCTTGGATAACACATTCCATTCTATTTCTACCACTCTTCTATCATATTCCAATGCTAATGATAATAAAGCTTCTATTAACACTTCTTCCAATTCTCAAAATCAACTTAAACTAACTAGCTCATCATCTCAACATGATTTACCACCTTATTCTAAACCTTTCTTCTTACCAACAAAAAATACAATTTACTTTGGCTCCTCCTTCCAAGGATCTCCTTAACCATTATGCACCTAAATCTAATAATCTTATTGTGGTCTATGATGAGTGGGATCCCATTGCAAAAATCACTAATCTCCCATCCCAAATTCCATTCCTTGAGCTTATGAGGACTTCCCCACATCATATAAACTACCTCATGTAGATCTTATTTGAGATTAATGTCCCTTGTCCAACCCTCATAGGATAGGAAGAAACTTTATCTAGTTTTGAAGATAGTATTTTACAACAATGTGAATAGATGTGTATCAATATTGATGAAACTATAAACACTTATCTTTCCCTAAAACTTCCCATAGATTTTATGATTCTCAATAATATTCTACTTCATGTGGATGATCTTCCTTTACTCATTATCTTCCAAATAAGTGATATCCAAGTCAAGCATACCTTGATTGATGAGAGTTCTGGTACATGTGTCACTTATCTCAATTTTATTAAGACTCTTGGATATTTTGAATGTAATATTAAGTCTACAAACAACACATGCCAAGGATACGATTGAATGAAAATGCCTCCTTTAATTTGTGTGTGGCTTCTCATTACCATTTCACCTGGCACCATTCATGTGAAGTGGATGATCTTTAACTTCCCCCTTTCATATAACATCTTTCTTGGTAGGTCTTAGACTCACCACATGAGAGATATTAATTATTCCACCTACCAATGCATTAAATTCCCTCACAATGGAGCCATTTATAGGATTCAATGTGACACTAACCCTTGGAATTTTGAACAATTCCAAGATCATGGTATCATCAAGATTTCTACTCTTGAGCATTTTCAAAGTGTTCCATTTCATGAGTCTCAATGTCTCAACTTTATTTTTAATTCAACCCACATTTACAATGGGAATCTTGATCTTATTGGTAACATTCCTAATCTTTTTAATTTTAATGATGATGAGCCTGATGAGATTAACTTAAATATCAAAACTTTCAATCTCTCACCTCATCTCATCTCGTAACTTCTTGATTCCTTGCAACCTCATTCTTGAAAACCCCCTTGTGATGACATTCATGTAGTCTTGACCAAGAGTAGGCATTCTATTCACCATGATTCATTAGATGACAAGGTTATCCCTACCTATGTCATTGATCTTCACACCCTAAATTACAATGATGGCTCTTCCTTTGATGATCTATTGTTAGGTAGTCTTGTATAATCCCATGATGTCAAGATTATTTGTTATCATTCTTTTTTACTTTAGTATTTTCATGTATCTCATCATTGTCCTTCATTTATAGTTCTTGATTTTTCCATTTTTCCCCTTTATCATAGGGTAGTGATGGCATTGAAACCTCTAGTTTATAAGGAGATATATATGACTATGCTCATAGATCATTCTATGATTGGGCCTTACTGCTTTTATAGGTTCCTTAAATCCCATCATTGGCTTACCCGTAATGTTAGTGCAACCCTCCTTAGACCCTATGTAGATCCTACACCTCCCTTAGTAGAGATTACTATAGTTGAGTTTCTTCCTGATCCTATTATAGTTGGTCTTATTCTCACTCCTACTATTATTGAGCCTACTCTTGCTTTTGATGTTATTGTTCCTTCTATTCAACCTAGTTTCATTCCTTCATCATCACCTTCCCTTGGTGATGGTTTGCTTTCCTTGCTTAAGATGGCTCCTTTACCCACCAAATGGGTTGATGAGTGTTCTATAGCTTCTTTTGCTCTAATTTTACTTCCTTCTATGAGTGCTTCTCCTAAAACCACTCACTGACATATCTGTTATTTCCATGGGATAGATAACCATTCTTCTACCCATTGTCACAAGTTATGACAATATCTTGATACCCTCCATCCTTTTACCTCATCATCAAACAAAGACATACCTCCCCTAATGGTGCTTCCTAAATATTTGTCTAAGTATGGTGAGGTATGTTGTCTATGGCATCTCTGTGGCACCCATCACACTGATCATTATCGTATCCTATAATAAGATCTCAAAGAACACCTTATAGTAATTCTTAGGCCTTTTATCACTCCTCTAACAAGTCATTCCTATAATAAGGCTCCACCTCGTTCTCCTATAGCTCCACCTCTAGTGGTTCCATCACCTCCTATGGTCCCTTCACCACATTATATGACTCCACCTATGATTTCTTCACTTGTGGACCTTCCCTCACCTATGGATCCTTATTTGCCTATGAGTCCCTCACCTATAGATCCTTCTCCACCCATGAGTCCTTCAATCATAGAGCTTGTTGCCATACATTATTTTAATTAGCCTTTTCCTAATTTTCCTCCTCATCACAATCCTTTGAGAATTCCTACTTTTTCAGTTGAGAAGATAAAAAAAGAAGTATTTTCCTAGTATTTATTGAAGATTGATGAAACCTTAGCAGTATTTTGATTACAGCCTCATAGAGACCTATCCAATGTATTGGATAATGTGTGTGGACATATTTACCAATATTTATGAGAGAATGCATGGTTATTCCACATTTATATTTGGATTGGACATGTGCTCCAATATTAGTTCTATTTGTTATATCATTTGACATTGTGTCAAATTTTTGTTTATCTTATATCATGATTTCTTACTTGTACTATATCTTACTTATCTTACCTTTTATATTTTCACATATCATTATATTTTATTTATCATTTCTTTCTCCTCCCTTTTTCCTTGAGTTTTTCTCTAAACTCTCTTCTTGTATCTTTATGATTATTTTGCTTTTTTATCCTTAGTTTTCATAGATAATTTATCATGGTGATTTGGTTATACTTACCCTATTCCCCCTAGTTATTATCTCCATTTTACCATGTGATAAGTTAGAAAATAATCTATCTCATTACTATCTCCTTTCACCGGTTTACTTTGGATCTCATTTTTCCCTTCTTCCTTTTTTTGCAAACTAAGCATATACACGGTTGAGACTTGAGATCACATATTAGTTCATTGTCAATCCTAAGTGTCCTAGTCAGTCTTTGTCTTTGGTTACTTAGTTTCATTTATCCTTAGCCTACAACTCATTTATATATATCACTATCTCTCTCATTATTAGTCATTCTAATTTTTTATGGAGGAGGAATCTTAAAAATCCTTCAAAAGAAAGTTAAAATCCAAATCATTTAAACAAAAGGAAAAATATTATTGAAAGTTAAATCACACTAAAAGATATGATTCAAAGCACATCTCCTTCTTCTAATTAATCTCAAAATCCACAATTGGCCTCATGAAAGATCTGAGGTCCTTTGGGATATGGTAGGCTAGTAGATTAGAAGAGGAGAATAAAAAAAATATTTTAGTACTACCTACTTTCTCATGTAAGTACCCATTCTTCATAGTAGACTGACAACTCTGTAAGGAGTCCTGAAGAGTGAGGAACATGTCATGGGAATTTAGGTCCATTTTTACTTTTCCTTGTACCAATATACCTTTATTAGTTTATCTTAGTAGCATGCCTATTTTCCTACAAAGCTTTGTGTCTATAGTGAGCAATTTTTATTTATACATAGATGACCACTAGTCACTTAATCTCTTCTCATATTCTTATTATGCCTCTAGCCTCCTAAGGTATTCTCATAAGATGCCTAAGTATTATTTTTTACACTCCCTTTTTCATTTTTTATTTCCTTTATATTTCATCTTGAGAATTTTTTGTTTAGTTAACTGATCACTCACCTTAAGCTTTCATTTATGAGTTGCATTGTAATACTACAAATGGGACTCAGCCATCCTCACAAATTACCTTATGTTCCTTCCTATTACCCACATCCTTGATTACCTAATTTCCCTATTTATTCCACCCTAGTGGTGTTCTCTTTATCAAGATGTAGTGTAAGACCATGGATAGGACCTGGTCCTCCTCACAACATTTTCTAATACCCAAGTCACCATCTAAATTACATGTGTCAAATTTAAGATAAGATTTGATTAATTATGAAGTTACACATCATTTTACATGTTTCCTAGCCTGAATTAGTATGTTTTATGCTTACTTCATTTTTCTTTCACCTTTTTATCTTCTTATTTTTTGAGTGCATGTAAGATTTCAACCATTTTTCTTGAATTTTTCATACTTCCTAGCTTGAATTAGTATGATCAATTTAAGACCAATATTTTGAAATTTTATTTTTATTTCATACTTATCAACCTATTATAGTATGATTGATTAAATTTATTTATTTATTTTTATTACCATTTATGCCCTTTTTCATACCTTCCATTTTATTACTTTGTTTGTCATACTTCCCAATGTAATATTAGTATGATTTTACTTATTTTAATTTTGTGCAAAAATATTTCACATTGTTTTAAAATCAAATTCCTTTTTACCATCTTATTTTTCCTTTTCTTGGTTATTTATATTATTAATTTCTTGTTATTACACATTTTCTAGTTTAAAATAGTGTGTAGTACATTTTATTGATTGATTATACTTTTCCAAGTCCTTTTGCCTATTTCTTTTTAACTATGCATGTGTTTTTCATAATTCTATAAAATAAACCACATCTCATAAATCTCCTATAGCATATACAAAAAATATAAATACATGTTCTAGAAATAAATAAATCCTAAGCATCCATAGCCTCAACCATAATAAACAACCAGAATCAACCATGATGACAACATAAACCTCTAATAATAATATGCCAAAAATGAACCATATATACATCTCATGAGTTTTATACAACATACACAACCATATATAGTGCCTTAGCTCTATGGTTGGGTCTCATCTTATCTATCTCATGGCCTAGCCATGCTACCTATCAAGGCCCCCATCTGACTCCTCCAAATGTTATGATATAAGGAGGCCATCTGATATCTCAATCCCTCTACCTACCCCTATAGGTTTGTTGTTTGCATCTATGACTCATCATATAGGTCTAAATCTCTATCATTTACATTATTATAGCTAGATGTGCATCTCTCTCATCTATTAGGGCCTACCATGCATGTAGCTCCCTAAAACCCATCACTAATGGTGTTTTCATCCTCTCCTTATACACCTATATCTACCTCACTACCTATCCAAATAATCTAAAATAGCTTGCTTGAGGTAGGCCAGATGGTACACTCAAATCCTCTAGAGTTGTGTGATTGTAAGGCTGGAGAGTCTCATCAAGATGTCATGGAGTGATCCCCTCACCAAGGACCCCCATCTCTCCTCTTCATCATCACCTACACCTATAAAAGTACACAAGATGGATATTAGATCACTATCATATCTCATAATATCTATCTATATATCTAAACAAAACTTTAACAAAATATTTCTTTAGATGTCTTGGCTATTATGGCCTTGCCATCTACATGACCACTTATCATAGTCTCCCCATCTATGTGGCTTCCTAGTACCTCCTTTGTAGGCTACTTTCTTAGCTCAAACTTGATTATCATGGCTTGTATTAGTCTCAACCTACATCTAAATGGTCTCTCTATCATCTCCTCTAGCTCACCTATGGGGTCATCTAGGATGGTAATAGTCTCCACTCTCTCATTTGCCTCCTACCTCTATTGGCATTATGTCCTTATTGGCTAATGTTCAACTTTATGTGGATCTAGTAGTGGTACATTTGGTTTATCTATCTCTGCATCCCTATCCTCTTACTCAATTCCTCATCATGCCTGACTAGTCTATGATTACTCTTAATATGTCCTTAGTGTCAGCCTCACTACTAGTGAACCCTTTCCTTTCCTCCCTTATGTCACCCTCACATGCCAAGCCCACTATTTGGGAATCAATATTAGTGTCTATGAATGAGGCATGCCCATCTGCCCTGGCACCCATACCATTAAATGTGGCTCTGTCTACAACAAATAGTGTCCAATCACCTCTATCCTCTATGTTGTTGGTATAACTATGTCCCATCTCACCCATGTAGCTATTATGTGCTCGTATGGATACCACACAATGTATACACATTAAAAACTACAACATTAGCATGTGGGTCATGCCCCATGATACCTGGTCCTCCCTCTATCTCTACACCTAAGGTAACCTATCATTGACTACATGGGGCAACCCAATTAGCTAATAAATAGGAAATCTCTCATAGATATAAACTATTAACAATAATATTGGTCCCATGGTCCTGTACCCTCTAACTAACATCTCCTATATATCATGTACCATCCAAACTGAGATGACCAAGTCTAGGTTGTATAACACTCACTCCTCAAATATCATCCTACTCAAGGCTACCATGAATAGTGGTACCTTACCATATGACTTGTGACATAGCACTCGATGTGTCACAAGGCCTATCACAACCTTTCAAATATCCAAAATCTATGATGTATAGACATCAAATATACTCACTCTCCTACCTCATAGTACCATATTTGAGCTTGTAGCCCACATGGATAAGGCTCTCCTATCTTTTAGACTTTATGGTATCCCTATGATCACCTACACTCCTACTATAGGTAGCCCCAATATGGCATGGACATATTCTATCATGATAGCCATCTCTACTATATCCACATCCACCTCCCATTTAAAGTTGTTAGTTAATCATTCCCAACAACTTAAAAACATGACTAACATGTTAGTACTAAGGGAGATTTAGCACATCTTTTCCATCTTACCTAGACCTATGGATCCTATTTTAGCCATATCTCCATTTGATAACCTATCTAAAAAATTTGGTAAACATGTCACATCTACAAGTCACCAAAATCTCCATCATCCTTGCACCCAAGAAACCATAAAGGATGTATCAATTCCTCCATGTCATGTATAGTCAAAATACATTCTTTCTACATAAAAAACAAGATTACATTACCTTATTTTATTAATTTAACTTACTTTTATCCTTTTTGGACCTTCTTGGCCTTGGTCATTTCAGGCAATTCTATCCCTCTTTTGACCTTTTGCATGCTTTTTCATATCATTTTATCCCTTTGGTTAAACTATTTTGACCAAAATTTTCCTATTTTTTTTGCTTTGTTTACTCAAAAATCTAAGTCAACCCCCTTATCTTCCTCTCCCTATTGCTAAGTTTCCATTATAGACATTTTAGACCACCCAGCAACTCCAAACTAGGCCTTCAACCTATAGAATGTATAGGACCAACCCATACTAGGTTAACACTATGGATTCTACTTATTTTTTAGCCTAATGGGTTGATTTGTTGACCCATTGATTTTTTCCTATTGACCCCTTGCATTTTCCAAAAAAAGTGCAATTTTCTTGCTTTTTGCCTAAAATTCTTGAAACCCATTTCCCATCTTCCTATTTTCTACCCCTAGAATTTAATTTTACTTCATTTTGACATCTATAAATTCTTAAAATTCAAAATTACTAAAAACTCACTTAAATCAATACAAATTTCAAAAACTAGTTTAAGATTCTTAGTTGCATACCTGTAGTGCACCTGCTACCACCTCTAGAGCATGTCTAGTATGTTGTCTCCTCACCATTCTAGCTTATTTTCTATTCAAACATCTTTTTCCTTTATTTCAAAAGTCAAAATGACAAATGACTTGTCTTTTGCCCTATTTAAAAACAATTTTTCAAAATGCAAATTATAATCATATAAAATGTGAAAATTGGTTAACTTGAGTGTGGCTAATGAGACCCAACCCATAGGTCCCTCATGTTTGGTTTCATGACCCTCATAGGAATCTTTTCACTAATTCCCAATCATCCATATCCTTCTAGACTTAATCCTAGCTCAATTAAACTACTCTTTCCATGACAAATCCATCCCCCTAGGCCTCATCAATTAAGGACAATAATACCCAACTTAGACTACAACACTGATGCCACTAGTGTCCACTTTCAGTACTCTTGTCCAAGTGAAGTTTTAGCCCCAATGGTTAGTTTCTTCTGATTCCTCATCCATCTTGTTATTATCCTAATGTGAGCACATTCAACCCATGACCAATAGATCCTTATAAACTCCCATTCAAAGATAATTTAAAAAGGGTTGGCAATTTTCACTAAGAAAGAAAGACTACTCAGGTAATCCTCCCTATTCTTTGCATACAACAATCCAATACACTTACAAGCTTATCCAAATCCTTACACCAGTCCCTAGCCACCTCAAGCACACCTAGTTTTAGCATTTACATCTTCATACACAATATTGTATAAATCACATCAAGTGGGAGAACTACATATGGATTGATCCCTCTTCAGAGTTTTGGTATGTAGGCAACATGCCAACACAAGGAGTGTGGATCCATGTTTAGTGAATCTTACACACACTAACATCCCCCCTCTTTCTCAAATATGGTCAAATTATAAGGGAGTCTAGGGTTTTAAGACATAATCTACTTTATTGTGAGTTTTATGGACATCTAGCAGTCAAAACTTCACAAGTAAGATCACACAGACATAGGGACCAAAACTGAGAAAGCTCAAGCCTCCTAAACAATAGTGGTAGAAGTGGACTATAACACAATTACCACTAGTGTCCTATTTTATTTCTCCTATCCAATCATAAAATGAAGGCTAGATCTTGATTTGTAATAGTGTCCTAGTCCTACATAGTGAATTTCAAACTCTATCTCAGCCATCTCAGTTAGTTTCTAGCTAAATCTTATTTTCTATCCCTTATTACTATTTTTAGAAATATTCAAATATATTCAAACTACACAAATTAGTATCTTAATTATTGCATATTTATTTACTAATTTTATTACTTTGACCCATTTACTAAATTATGAATAATACATTAATATTCTCAAAATTGTTAAATCATTCGATGAACCTGACTTACTTCATTTGCAAATAAAAACTCTAGAAATCTTAGGGTAAATTTCCTACTAATTTTTTCTATTTATTTTTTATATTTTTACCTGCATACTAAAATTATAATTTAGTATTAAATTTTAAAATTTCTTAGTAATTTTAAAATAATTTTTCATTCAAACCCTAGTTTCCCATACTAGGTCCCAATATTTTTCCAGTAATTTTTTCAATATCTTTTTATTTTTTTTACTAGCATATTAAAATAAAAAATTCACCTCAAATTTAAAAATGTAATATTAATTTTCAAATATATTTATTTATCAAAACCCTATTTGCATCTACTATGTCTTTTTAAATCGCAAATTTTCTAATAAATTTTTGATTTTTTACTTACATATCTAACTCAAAATTCACTTTAAATTTCAAATTTTCATAGTGATTTTTAAAATAATCATTTTTCAAACCCTAATTACATATACTAGGTGCCATTGCTTCTTGAGGTATCTCCTTACATGTTTGTAATCTTTGTATCCTTTTTACATAATTTTTAGTTCATTGTTTTTATGACCTTACATTTCCTATAATCAGTAATTTTCATCTTTAGCACTTTGCCTATTATAAATTATTGCAAAAAAATTCATCAAATTTCAAATCATTTTCCTACCTTAATAATGGCCTAATACATGGATTTTGATGAAACGGATAAAAGGGAACTTCAAGAACTCTTAGCTAAACACTCTGACATGCAAGACTACATGCTTAAAATACTTCAAGAGAAACAACAAAAAGTGAACAATGATCAATCTTATCAAACTATAGAACAACTAGTTACAAATAACACTATGTGGGCAATTATGTCTCAACAACCCCTATAGAAAAACAACCTACCTCTATGCCACTAGCTACATGTAGTACATCTTTATCTCCTGATGTGGTAGCCCTTGTGTAAGAGATAAGATCTCTTCAATCTAAGGTGATACATATTGAGAAAGGTGCCTCTAGAGCTATGCAAGTTTTAGATTCTCTTGCTCTATTGTATACACCATTGGCATGTCACATTGCTTCTACACCCTTGCCATAAGGTTTTATTTAACCCAATCTTACTCTATATGATGGTAAGGGTTATCTAGAGACACATTTGATATCCTTTTATGAAACATGCTTAGACTATGTGCCAAATAATTGGCCACTAACCAAGCTATTTCCATGAAGCCTAAAGGATTATGATTTACAATAGTTCTATAGTCTACCGAATCAGTTGATCAACACATTCAATCCTTTACCTGACATGTTCCTATCTCATGTTAGCATCAACATTCATGATAAGGTTTCATATGCCCATGTTGCACAATAAAAACAAGATCAAATGAACATCTCATAGATTATGTTCTTTATTATAAGACTATCTTGGTTAAGATGACTAGACCCATGGCTAATCAAGAGTTACAATATCTATTCAAATAGTCTTCTACTAGCTTTGCATGAATCAATTATGTTCAAAATATTCACTTCCTTCACTAAATTGTGTCACACACTAAAGGAAAGAGAAGTCAAGTTAATTTCAATATAAAAAATCAAGTACATGAGTACATCAAAAACAAAAAACAAGAGTAATAGAAAAGTCCCATACAAATTCAAGTTCAATGATAACAAGAGTCAAAATCAACTGATAGTTAATGTGGCTTTCAAGCCCCCTTAGCATATGGTTTTACCAACACCTCCTAAGTGAACCTTTACCAATCTACCAATTTCTCTAGATAGAGTTTTATAGTAGCTATTGGAATGTAACATCATATATCTCCCTCCTATTTAGGAAGTTGACCCAACAAAGCCTCTTCCATGGGGATATGATCAGCATGTATTGTGTGAGTTTCATATGACACTAGGCCATACAATAAATAGATGTATCAGTTTGAGACACAAGATACAATATTTGATAGATGGAAATTATAGACACCTAAATCTAGCCACCAATAACCTCCAATCAGGCTTTTGGCCAATTTCGACCCAAAATACACAATTCAGCCTAAAAACACTAAAATGCATTAAATAAATTAAAATTGATATATTCAAGTGCTGATTCTAGCTAGGGTATCCCTAAATGGGGAAATTCAATTTATGGAACAACTAACTTTGATCAAAACATTCTGAGTCAAAATGTCAATTTTACATCTAGGTGCTCTGGATTGCTCTTTCCTATCAAATCTCTTACACAAGACACGTGCCTTTGTTATTTGTTGTTGATAATATCCTAAATGGGATAATGGATCCAACACATCTTAAATTGACTTATAACTCCAATCTAATTGAATTTTGGACCAATAACAAGGCATTTTGATCAATTTGAGTAATTTGTGCACAAAGAGCTTAAACATGCTTAAGAGATAATTAATCCAAATCAAGGAATAATTAATAATTCCATGAAAACTTGTTGAATAATTTGTTTTGGAAATGAATATTGAATATATACATCATCAAGTGACCTCATTTCTTGTGAAAACATCCCTAGGCCATAAATGCCACAAATATCAGGATTCATGTCCTTCATACCTCATCAATAATTTCCATGATGCCCTTCATGCTTCTTAATTTCCCCTTCTTCCAATGTCATGATGAGGATAATTATAAACTTAATTCCAAAAATAAAATTAATCCTCAACCACACATCTCAATTTTAGAATGGATGCTTTAGGTTGATTTTAGATATTCTCAAAAATCTATAAATAGAGAGGCCATGAACATCATTTCTAAGCTTAATTTATGCAAAGTTATAATGCAGGATTGGTTCCAAAAGCTTAATACAACTAGTGTTATCATACCAAATTGATTCCAATCCAAGCCAAGCCACAAGACAAAGGTTCCAAGGAGAGATGGAGGTAGCCAAGCTTCCATTGCCAAGGACTTCATGATCACAAAGCCAAGAAAGCCACTACAACAAGAATTTTAGAGCATCCAAGGAAGGTAAAAGAGGGTTTCTTTTGAATTTTAGTTGTGTGTTTTATTCATGTTTGTTAACTAAGCTCTCCCTAGTGTCTAGGCCTAGAGATGTTATGCTAGTTATTGTGTTTCTTTCATTTTGTTTTTATTTTTAAACTAATACCATACTAACCATCCTCTCTTGAGTCAAATACCTAGTTCGCATATGGCATGCCTAGTGGGACCAGATGCATCCTACACATGAAGAAGATTATTATTAAACTTTAAAATATTTATTTGGATCATTAAAACTCTTGCAATTTGATTTTTTAACTTTGTTTTACCATTTTTCTTTGTCACAAGTTTACACAGTAATTGATGTCGTTAGTAAAATCATCATCAATTGGATAGTTATCATCAGTCACTATTGGTATAATCGATGTCAGCTAGATAACCATCATCAGTTAGTAAATATAACCATCATCAATTATATAACTGACATTGGTCATTGTGTTTTTCTTAAAACACAAACCTGAGAGCTCTTTTTTAAAATTTCATTGTTTCAAACCCAAAATAGCTTCAAGGTTAAAGGACATGCTAATGTTTTTGTTGTAGGACCAAGCTTGGCATTTGCTAAAAACATGTTTAGATCACTTTTTTCATGCTTAAAAAAAAACTAGGAATATTATGTTGGTGCTTAAATTAAAATTTAATGTGCTTAAATAAGTGTTTTTAGCATTAGTTTTCAAAGTTACAACTAAGACCAAGGGGTAAAATGAACACCACCTCATTTTTTGAATTTGGTCTTAAAATTGAACTCACCTTTCCAAGTTTTTTGGATTCACTTAGTTGTTTAAATTAGATTTTTTTTCTTAGCAAAGAGAGGGATGTTGCATGTATGTTCTTCCATTTCTCCCCTTTAGGGAACCTTTAGAATCAAAAGCACCATTCCTATTGCAAATAGCCTAGTCCAAGGCTTAGAAATAAAGTCAGTTGTCAAAGTTTGGGTGACCTTGAAAATGACCCTAAAGTCTTTCTATTTTCATGTTTTCTTTATTTTTATATAAACTTGGCTTGCAAGGGGGATTTCATCACCTCCCACAATTTCTTTAGGGAATGTTTGAGCCAAGGTTTCACCTCTTATCATTGACTTCATTTGGCTCCTAATTAGAGACTCACATAGGATGTAGTGGTACTTTAGACATCATACTGCACTAAGTGAACAGTAGGATGTAGTGGTTAAAAAAAGGACTAGACCTTTTTACAATAAGCCAAGTGATATAGACCCATAATCCATGCTTTTAATTTGTATTTTTTGGCATGAAATTCATTGTGCAATTGATTCCCCTAGAACATTCAGAAACTTGTAGATCTTTGACAAATCCCTACTTACCACAAAAGTATTGTTGGTGTAAGGTGCACCTCAAGGTCCATGTCATAGTACTGTTATTTGAGAGAAGGGGGATGTTAAAACTTTACTTCATAATATGAATTTATTTTTGGATGAACACTTAAAATCCTCTAAAATGATGTATATAGATGGATTCCAACAATACCAAGAAACCTTGTCAGTTTAGATTCTAAGAGAAATTAATCAGTTGAGTCTTGTCTTAGATTAAAGTCTTGTTTGGGGTCAAAACTTGGTGTAAACAAATAATTCAAACCAAACACTTGGTCCTCATTTTCCTTTGAATAAAGATTAATTATTATACCCATGTGAGGTCATCAAATTTACCTTGATTCAAATTCCATCAAAAATTTTGAGTCATATCATCCACTTTGGTGCAATTATGCTACCCAATTGAGTTTAGACCTTTGCCAAAGTTGTTTAAGTCCTTCATTTATAATCTAAATTCAAAATTGTACCTTTATAAGTTCATAAGTTTGATGTGTTAAGTGGGTTCACCATTTTCACTAAACTTGAGGGAACTTAGGTTTAATTTTCAATTTGGGTTGAAGGTCGTTTAAGACTCAAGATCATTATCACCACTTGATAGACTTAAGCCATTTTGTGCTAAACACTTGCACTTTGAGTCTATGTACCACAACATTTTGAGTCAATAAAAGTAGTGTTATGCTATAAAAATTGTGGAAAACTATCTTTTTCTAGGAGAGTTTTTGAAACAAATATTTAGCCACACCTTTTAGGTAGTGTAGCATTGTTACATTGCCCAAAACATTTCAAATATTGTTTCATAGACCCTCTTGCATAGAGTTAAAATTTATTCCTAAATTTTTAGACCAATATAAGTGTACTTTTGTGATCCTTTATCTAGTATAGTTATATCTTTCACTTTTGTCTAACTTATTTGTCAAAATAACTAAGTTTTATATCATTATTTGTGAGAAAATAAACTATCTCTAAAGTGCCTTTTGTTTCATACCTTATACCTAGTTAATAATCAAATTCCTAGTGTTTGTTATAAGTGTTTCAAATCCATTAGATTAAAACTTTAATCTATTTCAAATTCTAGATTTTGACATCATTTGGCCAAGAGTCCTAGCACATGCCTTGTTTGAGCCTAGATTTTGATGCCACATTTAGCCAAAAGACCTAGCAAATTTTAATTTCTTAGATTAGAATGATTTGAAACACTTCAAATTTAGATTTTGGCATTTCAATTTTTTAGTCCATTTACTTGTTTATCTTTGTGTGAATAGTGAAATGTTAGATACTTCACGCTAGCTTTTTTCCTCACAAATCTTTGCATAAACCTTTTGATCTTTTTGATGAGTCTAGACCAAGTTGGAACATCATTTATTATACAAATTGTCCTTTTTAGAGTTTGTATAACTCTTTGACCTTTTATCACAAAGTATTTACTATGGATCCCAACATGTATTCCTACTCTTATAGTGGACTCATGTACAATCTAAGGATTAGTAATGTAGTTATGTAGGAAGAAATAGTGCAAGAACCCTATGCAGATAATATTGTTTATGGAATGGATTCTTGTCCCTATCATAAAACTCAAGTAGGGGCACAAAGATAAGATATGTTAGCTAATTATTTGGTTAATACACCACCTTATTCATAATAAGACCAATAACAAACCACACAATACCTAGCTACAATACCCATAGCTAATGAGCCAATTTTCCAACAGTCATATTCTACTAATACAACTTCCACATATGATCCATTTTTATTTGAGCAACATTTTTTAGAGAAAAAGATAATATTTTAGTTAGATCCATAGAGGTAGGGTCCAAGTTTCTTGTAGACTTCCCCCATGATAATTTACCAAGCCTAGTGAGAGTGCCCCACAACATAATATATGATCAACAGGCTTCTTCTAGCAATCTTTTGGATTTAAACAACATATCAAGACCCTAATCTACCTAATAGAGGTAAAAACATCATGGAATACCACTTTAACCAAATGTAGACAACATATCAAACCTACCTAAATATAGCACATAATTTCAATCATATGAACATGGTAAGTAAGCCTCTTATTGACCTAATTCCTTTAATAGGAGTTTTGATAGAGTTAACTGGTCAAGAGAATTAGAGTTCATACCCATTCATTCAAAAAACTTAGGTAGATAACTTGCTACATATGCCCTTTATTGAAGAAGTGTCTTCTACTTATACATAAAATAATGAGCAAAATATAGTGGACAATGTGAAAACAACATCAAATCCCAATCAAAATAGTACTAACACACAAACAACTAGCCAATAACATGTGCCTATAGTTAATACCATGAGCATATCATCATACCATAGAGTAGGAGTTTTTACATCCCAACCTTAATTTATTTCTTTCTTAAGTGTACAATCTATGGGATTAGGTATTCAAAAAATGGCCAATGTCATGCCTCAATGATAAAATGTGATAAATCCTACTCCTCAACAAGTAATGAGTAGTATTCTATAATAGCAGACACAATCTAGTGTACCAATGCAATAGAGGACAAATACATTGCCACCTCAATTAGGGGTAACTAATGTTCCACCTTGCCACATAATGACAAGCATACCTCTTTAGTCATAGTTAATATGCCAATCCAAAACCAAGAAATGAATAGTCAACAACATGTAAATATTGGTTAGTGATAGATGTTGAATCTACAACCTATTTTTACTTCCCCATAAAGATTCATGCAAAAAGGAGGCTCCCATGTTTCTCAAGTACCTACTAGACAACCATTGGTTCAAAATGTGACATAAATTCAAAGATAAGGTCTTGATCCATAATTTTCCACTCAATAGTAAGGTTCAATTAGTTGGTATCATGTCCCTTTTCAACCACAATAGGCACAGTATAGTTATATCCCTCCATCCCAACCATAAAATCCTCTAATTAAAACCTTTATCGCCAACCCAAACTAGAATATTGCACATCCAAATGTGCAATTTCAAGTACATCTTAATCCACGTATGCATATTCCTGATCTATTTTCCAACCAAACCAATATACCCCAATAGATATCTATTATACCATGGTCAAAGTGTCCCACTTGTGACCTCCCAACCATCTATCCAAACCAATATTCTCACTCAACCCAATGTTCCTTATAGTTTCCTATCCCAATAATTGAAATAGTTGAAGGATAAAATTTCTATTATTTAAGCTAGAAAATAGGCTAAAAAGTTTAAGTTGGATGATGTGTGTTCTTATCCATTCAACATGAATTTCTAGCAAATACCATTTCTTCCAAGATATAAACTATTGAAATTTGAGAAATACAAAAGGAAAGGTGACCTTAAGGCCCATTTAATTGAATTCTTTCTCACATATCAACTAGTGGCATACAGCGACATATACCTTTTGCTATTGTTTCCAAGGATCTTGGCTAGACAAGCCTTAGAGTGGTTTTTAAAGTTGCCCAAGAATTTAGTGATAGATTTTGATGATCTTTTTGATAATTTTGTGTAACACTTTTCCTATAATCTTGAGCATGAGATTTCATTAGTGGACTTAACGCAAGCAAATCAAAAAAGTTGGTTAAACCTTTTCAAGTTATATACAATGATGGAGAGCCCTTGCAAGCCATTTCACCCATTATTTACTAGATAAATAATTAGTGGCTGTGTTTACCAAAAAATTTCATAGTGAGATAGCATATCATTTAAAGCTACAATATGCACATACTTTCAAGGAATTCATTGATAAAGGCTTGTTGATTGAGTGAGATATTATTAATAAATGGATCATTAAGCTTAATTCAACCAATCAAAATCTAGGCACCAATCAAGGAAATGGTCAAAACTAACATCCAATTTGAGTGCAAACATCACAACCAGTATAGGCCAATAACCAAGAAAGACCAAAACAATTCAACCACAATAGGAATGTTATGGGAAATGGAGTAACTAAGTCATGTCATGTCTAAATGGTGCAAATATCATTTGAACCACGTTTTCATCTTACTTTTACCCAAAAACCTCTCCAACCAATGCTGCAAGCACAACAACCAAGACCTACATAATAAATACAATAGATTTTTCCATTGCAAACCCATCATCCTAGGAGAACCATACCTTCACATCATGTCTTTAGTAACCTAGGAAAACCTATTGATTTTGTATTTCACAAGCTTTCTACTATTAATATGATTATTTTGCCTACACCAAAGCATTATCTGTAAGGCATTCCTTATCTTTATTGGTACCATGAAAATGAATTCTATGAATACCATTAGGTCAATGGGCATAATTTATGAAGATGTGTCTAAATCAAGCATTTAATTGAAAATATGTTGGTGAATGGGGAGATAACATTAGATAATGGTGCTTTCACTTCCAATAAAACTCTTGGGATTTATCAAAACCCCTTTCCCTAACATACTAATTAGTAGTAGAAAAATAATTAGCAACAACAATAATGGCTAGTGTAGCAGCAAAATCAATAGTATCAAAATCAAAGGCTGAATCAGTAAAATCAATAAAATCAATAGTAGAACCTATGATGATAGAACAATAGACAAAACCAAGGTTATAATGGTAATAACCAATAAACCTACCATGTATTGCACATAACTACAACAAGGTTGTAGGTCATATCGCAGGGGGTAGTGTTAATACCATCTCTATTAATCCTAGACCAAGCACTAATCAGCCTAGACTATTGCTAAATAACAAAATTCAACCAAATTACATGGATGATTCTTTTTTGACCTGGTATTGCATATAGGCAAACCAAAAAACTAGGAGTTTCCCTTTTATACCTTATATTAACAACTCATCCTTCCCACATGACCACATTAAAGTGCACCAGCAACTGAGACTTGTCTTATTTGGTCCCACACCATTCCCAACATTTATTAGCAATAATAGTCTAGTATCAAATCCCAATTGTGAAATTACAACTTAGAGGTCAAATATTACCATCTTAGGACCACAACCATCTACCACTTTTCCTATCATTTAGCCAACTATTTAGCCTCAGAATAAACCATTTAATACTGACCAAGACAAGAAGTTTGATATTATGGAACAACTACAAAAAACACCAGCACAAATTTATATTTTAGATTTATTTTGAACATCAACAATCCATAAGAATATCTTTAATGAGTTATTAACCCAATACACTATTTCCCATGACATATCCCTTGATAAATTCCAAGATTTGGTTAGGCACCTAGCTCCAACCCAGCAAGTCACATTCAACCAAAGTGATATGTCTTTCCTTGGCCCACTTCACAATAACTCATTATACATAGAAGTTTATATAAAGTGGAATAAAGTGAAATGTGTCCTTATAGATAATAGATCAGGCCTCAACATTGTGTCTCTAAAGATCATCAAGGTTCTTGGGTACATAATGATAGATCTCCAACCATAAATGATAACCATCAAAGCCTATGATAATCAAGAAAGAGAATCACAAGGCACCATTAGCTTGTCAGTTATCACTAGGCCTTTGACCCATGATACACTTTTCCATGTGCTTGATCTTGAGTTATCATACAATATGATTCTAAATAGGCCTTGATTACATGAGATTCATGTAGTCCTATCAACACTACACCAATGTATCATGTTTTCCCATTCAAGGATGGAAGTGAATATTCCAAGAGATTTACATCCATATGAACACTACAAACATCTTGAGTCCAAATTTCAAAGCTATAATTATCAATACGACATGAATCCAAGTTCCAAGTAGGATAAAGGAAAGGCCATACTTATTGATCCTTCACCATATAATTACATAGATACTAATACCTTAGATTCCCTTTCCCACATGCTATCTCCTAAATCTTATAATCATTTCACCATTTCAGATAATGGAGCAAGAGAGTATGTGACCAATAATACATTTCATATTGCCAATCTTCCTTAGAATCCAAAAAACTTTGGGTGACCTAATGTCACCCCACATATACATTGATAATAAATGAACAAAGATAAGGGACCTATCACATTTGTACTAACATCAATCATAAAACCCAACCCTCTTAAAGGGGATGAATCATAGTTATACAATGACAACCAAGTTGATTATTATAAAAGTGTAAACTATCCTATTCCTAATAGGATCATGGAGCATCAAAATTATGAGGGAAGAGGACTTAGACCAAATCAGTAAGGAACCATTAAGCCAATTTCCATGACTAAGTATGAAAGACCTTATGGACTTGGATTTAAACCATCTGGGGGTGACCCCACATATCTTATTCAATCTCCATCACTAGCAACTAGTGATGATGATGTTGACAACAAAGTAGAGTCTGATCATAGCCTCACTTTTGATGACCTAGTTAAAACCAACTTTTTTAATAATAATGCCATTTGTACCCTTACCTTGGTTATTCATCATAACCCATTGCCATTATATTATCCCCAATTGATAGATTAGAACCAACAAGAATCCAATCTATTGATTGATGAGTTCTAGAATGATGAGGCATTTTATGACTTCTTAGGCCTTAAAGTTAATGTTCTATTGGGAGATCACAAGTCAAGATTCTCAATTACATTAGATCCTAAAGCCTATTTTGGAGAATGGGTGAATACCTTTAGCAAAAAAAAAGTAAAACATTAAGATCTCAAAGTGAAAACCTCTTTGAGGTGATTTATGACCAAGGAAAAAGTAAAGATAAAGGCTAGTCTAGTGGTGAAAACCTATTTCAGGCACCATTAGATGTGGATGTTCATTCTTCTTTGAATTTAGACCAAGAGACCACAAACAATGAACTTGCCTATAGATATGAGTTTATTTTTTCACAATAACAAATATTTGATCAAATTCTTCAAGAATTTTTAATAATTTTTGTCACATGGCTAGATCTCCCATTAGGGGACTTAGATTCATCGTGCCTAGGAGAAGTTGAAGAGCAAGTCCTAACAGAGGACCCTAATATAGTCTATCAATTTAAGTCTTTTCCTACTATCCTAAAATATGGTTTGACTCTTCTATTCAAGGATACAATAGAGGTAAACATCAAGACTCCATCAGACCCAAAGTGGATAAATTTAGATGCATCCCTCACTAAGGAGGAATGCAAAGTATTTACAACTCTGTTGAAATAATTTGTAGATATCTTTGTATGGGCCTATTCTAACATGATAATTTTGGACCCCACCTTAGTTTTGCACCACATTATGGTCAATCCTAATACCAAACTAGTAGAAAAAAATCTACGTAAGCTGCATCCTCACATTGTTATATTGGTAAAGAAAGAGTTGGAAAAACTCTTAGAATTAGGATGTATCTGATCCATTGACTACTTGGAATGGATCTTTAATGTGGTACATGTTAGTAAAAAGATTTAAGGGATTAGAATCTATACTAATTTATAATACATCAACAAAGCTTGTCCTAAAGATTATTTTCCATTACCTAATATTGACATGATCATTAACTCCATGGCAGGTTATGAAATGCTTTCACTCATGGATGGCTTTTCATGATACAACCAGATCAGAATAGCACTAGAAGACCAACATAAAATAGCATTCACCACTCCATGGGGAAATTTTTTTTATTAGGTAATGATATTTGTCCTTAAGAATGTTAGAGATATATATCAAAGGGCCATGACTATCATATTCCATGATATGATGCATGATATTGTTGAAGACTATGTCGATGACATATTAGGAAAATCCAAAACTAGGGCCAACCATCCAGAAATGTTGTGTAATAAATTTGAAATTTTATGAGAGTATAAAATTAGATTCAATCCAAAGAAATTTGTGTTTGGTGTAACCTCAAGAAAATTAATTAGCTTCATCATGTCTTGCATAGGTATTGAATTCAATCTAACTAAAGTATATGCTATAACTGAGATGCTACCACCAACCAATTTAAATAAACTCCATAGTTTATAGGGTAAGATCTAATCAATTTGATGTTTCATCTCTTAGTTAATAGACAAGTGTCATCCATTTACACATCTTCTAAATAAGGTAGTTGTATTTCAATGGGATGATCACTACCAAACATATTTTCACTAACTCAAAGACTATCTTGTTAATATGCTTATTTTATTACCACCTATGCCAGGAAAGCCATTCTTATTATACCTATCAACTATTGATAATGCTTTGGAGGCACTCTTGGCTCAACATGATGACAATGGAAAAGACCATGTCATATACTACCTAAGCCATACCTTGGTCACATATGAACATAACTATGCACCTATTGAAAAATCTTTTTTGGCCATGGTCTTCATAGCTCAAAAACTATGCCATTACATGATGAATAATAAGATCATGGTCATTTCAAAAGTATATCCACTCAAGTATCTACTATCTAAAATAGATTTTCAAGGTAGAATGGCTAAATGGATCATGCTTCTCAGTCAGTTTGACATAGATTATGTCAATCAAAAGGCAATCAAGGGATAAGTTTGTACAGATCAACTTGTTGAAGCACCTCTCATAGACACACAACCAATCACATTTAAATTTCTTAATGAATCCATAATGACCATCATTGACACACTCCTTGAGGAGTAGCCTTATAAGTTTTATTTTTATGGTTCATTTACTATACATAGATCGGGGGTAGGCCTATTGTTTATTACACCATAGGGGGATCTAATCCCTAAATCATTTAGAATTACCTTTCCTTATACAAAAAACATGGTCAAGTATGAAGCACTTATTGTAGGACTTTGATAGGTATTACATTAGAACATATCTCATCTCCAAGTTTATGGTGATTCTTAGTTAATCATCAATCTGGTCATAGATCATTTTTAGACCAAAGATGACAAACTAGTTCCATATAAAGCCATGGTTGACACTCTTAAGAAACAAATTACTAACATTCAGTTTGAGCACATACCAAAGGCTAGTAATAGAACTAAAAATTTCATGGCTACTATTGCCTCTCTAATTTGACAAATAAATAAAGCTAAAGAGTATCAGTTCCTCATCGATAATTTATCATCACCAACTCATGAACCTTCAATTGTTACAATGATTTGTGATATTGTTGGTCCTAATTCTATCTGGTAATCAAAACTTTACAACTACCTTCATGAATAATTTATACCACCTAACCTATCTTGAAAACAAACCAAAGCCTTTATTCATAATTCCAGTTGTTATACTTTACTAGGATCCACCCTTTATCACCATAGTTTTGATGGAACTCTACTTTATTGTTTAACTTTGGTAGAGTCTACACTAGCATTAGAGAATTTAATGAAGGGGTATGTGGAGCTCATTCTAGTGGGGTAGTCCTATCTAAAAATATCTTGCATACTAATTATTATTGGCCCATGATGGATGTAGATGAAACTGCATATGTAAAGAAGTGTGTCAAATTTCAATGGCATGCTAATCTAATTCATACCCCAGCCCAAACTTTGAAACTTATGTTGATACCATGACCATTTGCTACATGGGGACTTGAACTCATTGGAAAGATAAAATCCACTTCATCTGATGGCCATAAACATATCCTTACCACCACTGAGTATTTCACTAAGTGGGTTGAATCTATACCCCTCACTTATGTAATTGGAAAACACATTTCCAAATTCATCTTTAGCCATATAATTTGTCTATATTGTATCCCCTCTGACATTATATCTGATAATAGAGGATCATTCAAGAATAAGGATGTAGACTAGCTATATACTGAATATAACATCACGCAATATTTTTTTATAGTATATTACCCTCAAGGTAATGGCCAAGTTGAAGCATCAAACAAAACCATTATCAATTTTCTCAAAAAGATTGTCAATGATGTTGATCATGATTGGTACCTACAGATATTCCCTACACTTTGGGCATATCATACCGATCATCATACCCCCATAAGAGCCACTCCATACTTGTTTATGGTACTAAAGCCATCCTTCCCATTAAGTTTGAATTTCCTTCATTGTGCATCTCTTTCAAGCATGTCCTAGATGATCATGACTATCGAGTAGCTCACTTTTAAGAGCTAGACCTACTTGATGAGAAATGCATAGTTGCACTTAGTAATCTTCAATCATATCAAAACCAACTCAAAGGCCACTATAATCAGCATGTTAAGTATAAAACATTTGAACTTAGTAATCTTGTTCTTAAAGAAAACCAAAAGAATACCATGACTAAAAATAAACATAAAGGAAAATTCAAACCAAACTGGATAGAGCCTTTCATCATTACTATAGGTTATGGATCAGGAGCATACAGGCTTACCACACCAGATAAAGAGGAACTTCTTGAGTCGATGTATATTATTCATCTCAAGTAGTACTATGCTTGAGTGCTAAGGCATATTGTTTATAAGGACCATTTTAGTTATGCCATTTTTTGCACTATTCTTCTTTGTACAAATATCATTATAAACCATTCTATTAGTTGTATCCATTTTACCATTACATTCTATTGACCCAATATGTTCTAAAGGCCTAGCCCATATGACCTTGGTTTTTTCCAGTCATTACACATTTTTAGCATTGAAGAATCTAATTAGTTTCATCAGTTGGTTTAAGTACTTCAAATAGAGATCATATTTTAGAGCAGTGTGATAGAAGTTTTGATAGTTGCATCCTTCATTTTTTATTCATTTATTATCACCGATCTTGATACTAATTATAACTACCTTTGGGTAAATTAGTACCATTGATCCATACCATTGTGTCCTAGTTATAACCACTTATAGGTAAACTAGGGGAAACATTTGTTTATTAAGCCTTGACGTACCAACTTTCCACTTCCTATGCCATGCTCTACCTTACCAATTGTGTTTATTTTGTTTGAATTGACTGCTACACTAGTTTAATTCCTCCATTATAGGACAGAACTATAGTGACTTGATGTCCTACTCTGGGACTATGTAGGTAGCACTCGATACTTGTTGAGGTTAGCCAAGTTACCCTTTCCACCATGCTCTCACCATTTTGTGAGCAACATAAGTTTGAACTCTCTTTCCATTTTATGAGAAACCTAAATTTGAATGCTCTCACCATTTTGTGATCTTGAACCATTTAGTGTCTCATCATTCTTGATCAAATTGATATACTTCAAAAATTCTAAAAACATTTATAAAATTGGTAGAAAATAACAAAAACACTGACCACTTCTTTACCTTAAGGATTTTGGGAACCCTTACTAAGTTGTAAAAAAATCACATGTTTCTTTCCCCATCCTTTTTGGCCTTTTTCTCTCATGCACTTGCCATTTTGCAAGACCATTCCTATTCTTCTATCACATCCATTGTGTTTGTTTTCATCAATTATTGCATCCTTCCTGATCCCTGGGAGAACTACATTTGGCCTAAAGTTTTTTATTTTATAATACATTCATAGAACTATGTAGGTAGCATCTACTTGCCTATTGCATATGGAGACAACTCATCCACCCCATTCCTTTTCTTCTATTCCCTTATTTTGTTTGTTTGTTTAGTTGTCACCTATTTTTTACGGGCAATGTTCATATAGTTTCTATTGCATTGTTTGTTTGTTTGTCTACCTTTTTTTTTGCTTTCAGCACTATTTCCTTTATTCATTTTATGTGTGTTCATTAGGTGATTCCTTTCCCACACTTACACTTGAATCCATCTATATTCATATGTTTACATTGTCATCATGGTTTCTATCATTGATGCATTATTTTTTATTGAGTATTGGATTACAGGAGTCATTCCTTATGCATATTTTGGCCAAGTCCTCATGATGTTATATCATGATGCCTATCAACATGTGCTACAACAAACCTAAGCTTTAATAAGTCTATTCATTAATTATGGTATCTCTTCAGCACTGACATTCTGATTCAATCCCAATCATATCCTAAATAGAGTAATTAACCATGAAATAATTTCAACCTTTATTAGTTCAGATGAGCATCTCCCTACTAGTAGGTTATTCCAATTCATCATTACCCTATGTGTTTATTTATCATCATCCTCGACCAATTTTATCATGTTTTCCATAATTAAGGTCTAATGATTATAATTGCCTATGGAAAAATCATTGCACACCATCCCACCTACATTTCTCAATGATTATAACTACCTTTGTGCAAATCATTATGTTGTCACCAATTTGTTTTTTTACCCATACAGGGGCCTGTTGTTATCTTATTTATCTATCCTAACTAGGATAGCTCCATCTTCTTAATGATTATAATTGCCTTTAGGTAAATCATTGTGTTATCATACCATGTTGCCACTATCTAGGTACAATGCTTATAACTACCTTTCAGAAAACCATTTTACATCATCCCACTTTCATTCTTAATGACTTTGACTACTTTTTCAATATTATTGTGTTTTCACCCCATCATCTTTCCTTTATTTTTTCCCCTCATTTCGCTTCTTTATTATTGAGGGACCATTTTTTGACCTACTTATGACAATCATTCCCTCGAGGGAGAATCATATAATTAGTTTATCATCATTACATTTATAGACACACATGACCTTTTCATTATTTGATAAGACATTACTATGCTTATAACTTACAATGCCTTCCCAAATAGAGGCAAATTGTAGACACCTAAATTTGGCCACCAATAACCTCCAATTAGGCTTTTGGCCAATTTCCACCCAAAATACACCATATAGCCTAAAAATACTAAAATCAATTAAATGAATTGAAATTGATATATTCAAGTGTTAATTTTAGCTAGGGTATCCCTAAATGGAGAAATAAAATTTATGAACTAGATAACTTTGATCAGATCATTTTGAGTCAAAATACCAATTTTACACCTATGTGTTTTGGATTGCTCTTTCCTATCAAATATCTTACACAAGACATGTGCCTTTGTTAATTTTTATTGATAATATCATAAATGAGATAATGTATCTAATTCATCTGACATTGACATCCAATTCTAATCCAATTAAATTTTGGACCAATAACAAGCCATTCTAATCAATATGAGTAACTTGTGCACAAAGTGCTTAAAAATGCTTAAGATTTAATTAACCCAAATCAAGTCATAATTAATAATTCCATGGAAACTTGTTGAATAATTTGTTTTGTAAATAAATATTAAATATCTACATCATCAAGTGACCTCATTTGTTAGGAAGACATCTCTAGGCCATAAATGCCATAAATATCATGATTCATGCCCTCCATAGCTCTTAATTACCCCTTCTTCCAATGTCATGATGAGGATAATTATAAAATTAATTCCAAAAATTAAATTAATCCTCAACCACATATCTCAATCTCAAGATGGATGGTTTAGGTTGATTCTAGATATTCTCAAAATTCTATAAATAGAGAGGCCATGAACATCATTTCTAAGCTTAATTTATGTAAAGTTATAATGTAGGATTGGTTCCACAAATCTTTATGCAACTAGTGTTATCATACCAAATTAATTCCAAGCCAAGACACAAGCCAAAGGTTCTAATGAGAGATGGAGGTAGAGAAGCTTCCATTACCAAGGACTTTATGAGCATAAAGCTGAGCAAGCTACTACAACAAGCATTTTGGAGTATCTAAGGAAGGCAAAAGAGGATTTCTTTTACAGTTTAGTTGTGTGTTTTATTCATATTTATTAACTAATCTCTCCCTAGTGTCTAGGCCTAGATATTTTATGCTAGTTAGTGTCTTTCTTTCATTTTATTTTCATTTTGAAACTAACACCATACTAACCATCATATCTTGAGTCAAATTCCTAGCTCACAAAAATTATATTGATCTTGGCACTTTAGTTGAGCCTCCTTAGGCAAATCAAACACAGGATAAAGCTTTAAAAATATTCTCATATCCATTTCTATATCATTCTAAATAAGATACAAGGGACACATCAGGGGTTCACCATGCATATCATGCACATCCACCAACAAATACATACAAGGCACCTTTAGTTGAGTCATATCCTTTGAGTAACATGATTGGTCTATACAATTCTAGAGTTTCAAATAGACCTTCCATCTCCTTCTCAAAATAGGAGATCATTAAGTATCATTTAGATTATCATGCACTCTTTATCAAAGCTTACATTCATAATCATCCTATTCATAGTGCTCTCATAGATAATGGATCTAGTGTAAACATGTGCACTAGGACATTATTACAACATTTAGTATATTCAAATTAGGATATTACCTTGATAGACATAATTAATAGTGGATTTAGTGGGCACATATAGAGTTCATTGGAAAATATTGTACTTCTTTTATAGGTTGGTCCAACACATGTGGGCACACCATTTACTATAGTTCCCAATACAAGAGTTTTTTATATTATACTTGGTTGACCATAGATTCATAAACTTTGAGAAGTACCTTATATAGTTCATAGATGTTTGAAACTCATTCATGCTAATCAGGTTATCATAATTGGTGGAGTTCCATATGAGTTACCACTCCCCACTTCAGAGCTAGCTTCTAATTCATAGTCACTAGTTTTAATTTCTCCACCAATTTTAGTTCTTCCTCTAGTTTATATTTAGACACAATTGAGGCATACATCACCAACACAAATATTTCATACACTTCCACAGAGGTCCCTTTCAAAGAAACCATAGATTTAGGATTCTAGACAACTTCTAGCTACAATGTTCACACACAAGGCAATATCATTAAGGTCTCATGCATCCACTCATAGAGCACATGTTCAAAGAGATTCTCCTACTACTAGATGGGTCCCTATGATCCCTATAGTTACATCCACTTATTAGATTATAGGGGGACCCCACACTCAATTTCTACTTTAGATATTTTAGAGCATATATAGCTTTCAAATCCATAGTCTCAGCCCTTCCATCATGCTTCATAATTATGCATGATTCATTTCCTTGATACAAGACACCATGATAGGGAGTCTCCCATGAGACTCATTAGTTAGTATCATCCCTTCCCAACTTACTTGTATATAGTCTCCTTTATGCTTGATTTTACATAGCTTATATATCAAAAATCCAAAAACAATACAAAATCTCAAAAATATAAAAACATTCAAATAATTCAAAAACATAAAAACATTTTTATTGTATGCATTATCCATGCTTTATATTTATACTACTATGTTAAACTTACATTCACTATTCTATGCTATTATTTTTCAATTTATCTACATTACCATGTTTCACTTGATCTTCTTTGAGTGTGTGCATTGACATCCAACTCCTTGATTGATTCACTCTACCCATTGAGGGGCCATCCTAATTCTACACTCTAGACATACATCAATATATCTTCCCCCTAGTGGCATATTATACATGATTACACCATCCAATCTATGTCATTCATACACCACACACTCTAGTTATCATGTTGATGTACATTATTTACTAGCATACATAGATTACTCTATCGATACTCACTAGTATATAGCACTTGTGTATTTCTTAGAATATACCTAGTCTTGAACTAACATTTCTTGCATACATTCACTTCTTGCTTTGATTAGTTATATGTGATGGTATTTTTATTTATTACATGCTGTACTTTCTTGCTTAGTGTAGATAGATTGTTTGCATTTTTTAGTTTGTGTTTGTCTCCTGTATGTGCCTTAGGACATTTTCCAATGTCCTTTGCTTCTATGTATTGTGTGTGCCTTAGGAAATTTTCCAATGTCCTTTACCTATACTCTTATATTTGATTTTGGTTTTCATGCCAACATTGCTTATTTTAATTTTATGTGTATGTGGCATTTAAACATCCCTTGTATGTTTTCCTTCTAGTTTAAGTGACATGTGCCCATGTCCCTTATTTATCTATCCCCTTGGCCACCCTTGTATGCTTATTAATTCTTACCTTACGTGATTTTTTATTTTTTGATTCTCATTGTTTTATAATTCCATGATCCACATCATGCATTATCTTGCTTTCTTAGATGCCATTATGGACATCATGCTTCATCCCTCCTTGATAACTAACAAATTAATAACTAGCAAACTAAAAAATAACAAATAACCAAACTTCCAGATCTAATTTAGTACATTACACATGTTATTACATTGTTATATCTATCTATGAATTCTCTTATTGATCTAACAATCTCTCATTGTAAATCATGCTATATCTTGAGATCTCTAGTCAATTATCATTGATTTATCATGTATATTTATAATATAACACACTTATAGGGATCTTTCTTCTGAGGGTAGTCATTGAAAGGTATTAATTCCTACCCTCAAAATAGGGAGAAACAAATAGAGGTTTTATCATAGAGATCATAGCTCCTAATAATTAAAAAAATAGCTTTTAGAACACCAAGAATAGCAACCAAACACCAAACCAGATAGAAAAAACTAGGAAGATAGTGAAAATGTTAGAATAGTGATCATATTTAGCCTAGTAAAATAGCACCAAGATTGGACTATAGTATTGGGCCCTCTAGTGTCCATTTTTATCACTCTTATCTAAACATTATAAAAACCAAACTTTATAGAAGCAAACAAAAAATTAGGTTTAGCTATAATTTTACATAGTCATACCAATTTAGAATCAGTAGTTTTTAGTACACTTTTGCTCTAAGAATCCAAATATAGGGGGAATCAAGTGTGGCATGATGGATCTCACTTCCAATTTCATAAATATTAGTTAATATAACTTTTATATTAGAATCCATGTTTTAGACACCAATGATTGGGGGTAATGTGCATGGCACATTTATTTTCTTTTCTTTTTGAGTTCAATATTACCCAGGCATTATCAATAGTTTCATGCCTTATTCCATCTATAGGTGGTTGGAATCATTTTATAGTGTATTTCATATAAGCCTAACCTCTACATTTTAGAATGGTTTTCATACAAGCCTAGTGCCTAGTTTCAAAGTGGCTTTAATACAAGCCTAATCTCTACCTTTTAAAGTGGACATGAGTGGCCTAATTTCTATCATACATTTGGCTATACATGCCAAAATTATTATATTTTAAAACATTTATGGGCTTCAAGATCTATCTCATATGACACACATTTCATATTGGTATCAGTTCATAGCTTCACTTCACATGGAAAAGATGGAGCCAAAGGACTAGCTAGCCTTTGTATTCTTGAGCCACCTATTTAGAAGGATTGGACACACGGTCCAAATATTGATCAATGCACATATATGACCACCTATATTTACTTAGTATGTGATGATAGATCTAAAAGTATAGCCATTCTTGAACCAATTCTAGGGAATTGAACACTCAGCTTCATTCATGATATTACTCTTGGTTCAGCATACATCTAGCATCACTCAACATCACAATAGGTTTTATATTGATCCACATACCTAGTGAAGTGAATTCATTCCTTGATATTCCTCTCTCTCTTACCTATCTATGTACATTCTTATTTTAGATATATCATATCTAGTAAGAACTGATCAACTCTTTGTTTTCTCTTACAGATTCACACTTCACAACATGTTCTCTCTACACACACCCAACATCACATAGCTTCATGAGATTCATCCTTGTAGGTAAGTTTAGCTACACTTTCTATTTTTCCTTTATCCTATTATTTAAACTTTATACATCATTAAAATAAAGGGGGGGGCAAATATAGTCATATAAAATGTGAAAATTGGTAATTTAAGTGTGGCTAATGACACCCAAACCATAGGCCCCTCCTACTTGCTTTCATGACCCTCATAGGCATCTTTTCACTGATTCCCAATCATTCATATCCTTCTATACTTGATCCCATCTCAACTATACTTTTATTTACATGATAAATCCATCCCCGTAGGCCCCATCAGCTAAGGATAATAGCGCCCAATTTAGACTACAACAATAGTACCACAAATGTTTACCTTTGGTTCTCCTATCTAAGTACATTTTTAACCCAAATAGTTAGTTCCTTATTATTCTTCATCCTTCTCCTTATTGTCCTAATGTGAGAACATTTAACTTATGACCAATAGATCCATATAAAATCCTATTTAAAGATCATTTGGGAAGGGTTGGAAATTATCACTAAGCAAGTAAGAATACAAGCAAGACTACTCAGGTAATCTTCTCTATTCTCTACATATAGCTAGCCAATACACTTATAAGCTTATCCAAATACTTAAACCAGCCCCTATCCACCTCAAACACACCCAATTTTATTATTTTCATCTTCATACATATTATTTCATAAAGCACATCAAGTGAGAGAACTACATATGGCTTGATCCCTCTTCAGAGTATTGATATGTAGGTAACATGCCCACATAAGGGGTGTGGATCCATTTTCAGTGAATATTACACACACTAACCCCCCACCTTTATCAAATTTGGTTAAATTACAAATTATTCTATGGTTTTAATACAAAATCTACTCTATTGGGTTTTCCATAGACATCTAGCAGTCAAAACTTCATAAGTAGGGTCATACAAACATAGTGAATAAAACCTAGAAAGCTTAGGTCTCTTGGATAATAGTGGTAGAAGTATACTATAGTGATGGTTCCACTAGTGTCTTATTTTCATGCTCTTATCCAATCATAAAATGAAGGCTAGATCTTGATTTATGATAGTGTTCCAGTCTTACACAGTGAATTTTAGACTATATCTCATCAATCTCAATCAGTTTCTAGCTAAGTCTTATTTTCTATCCCTTATTACTACTTTTAAAAATATTTAAATTATAGTCAAATTACATAAATTATTAACTTAATTATTTTATATGTATTTATTAATTTTACTACTCAGACCTTTTGACTAAATTAGGAATAATACACTAATATTCTCAAAATTGTTAAATCATAAATCTTTAAATTATTGTCCTACAGATTCTTTGTTTTGATTATTTCTTTGTTTCTACTCATCAATTTTTAAAACCATAAAATTTTCTATATTCATGATGACATAGAGATTATTTTCCACTATCATATGCCTATCTTCCAAAAAATTTGATTTTTGGCTATTTTTGCACTAATTTGTATAGGTTTGTCTAGTATTCTCTACATTGGACACCTTCACATTTCTTGTAGTCTATTTCTTTATCTACAACACTACGGTAAGTTAAAGGTATGTTTTTTTCAATTTAGTATTTTTATTTATTTTATTTTATACTTGTTTTACTTTACGTAGCATCAATATTATGTGTTATCATGTTTTATCTTGAAGCACCATCCCGTGTTACACTTACATGACACGTGATGGGATTTGAATGGGGCATATGTATACACATAATATTTTTTAAATTTTATTGATTAATAAAAATTTGTATCTTAAAAGAAATTTTTGAGTCTCAATCTCTCTAAGTGCATGCCTTAGGGGGTGTACTAGGAAAGGGGTGAGCAAACCATCAGTGCTTCGTAAGACTGTTGTTCCTTTTAACACTTTCCATCTACATACTTGTCTCCTAAAACCATTTACCCTAATCTTGTTATTTTTAGTCCTACCTCCTCCAGTCTTTTCCTCTTTTCATTCCTCCTTTTATTACCTTAACATCATTTTTGATTGTTGGTTGTACTGGGTTGACTGGGTTGACCCAATATATTTTAGGGGTATGATTTACTTTCTTGGTTTTTTAGCCTTTTAGTTGACCTAGCACAAACCTATTAAATTATCTTAAAAACAAAATAGGTTGATCCTATACATCAAATGTTCTCAGTAAGATTTAGGGAAATATCCACCTATATATACAAGGTCATTTCCCACCATTTCATAAGAGAAGAATTATAAGCAAAGAAGTGTGAGTGAACATCTGTGTATTAACCATTCTACTTGAGGAATAAAGCTTAGAGTTACATACTTTATTTAGAGATACAAATATTTTTTTGTGTATAAGTATTTTGGATACTTAGGTTATGTATCTTAGAGCTGATTTATCTTGGTTATCCTTACATACCACAACAATCTCTTACAAAGCACCTTGGCCAAGGGAGAGATTGAGCCTCAGCAATTTCATCTTCAAAGGTAAGTATTCTTAACTTTATTTATTATTTATAAGAGTAGATATATAATTCATATTTACTCTTCTCTCCATGTATCTAGGATTTTATATACATTGATGTGTGTATGTGTCTTCTAATACATGTTTAGATTAGTTATTTATTTTATTGCTTCTAACCCCGACTTTGTGCCACAAGATTTGGTGTACACTAGATTAGATTTTAATTTCTTTCTATTAGAATAAAGTGAATGTTTTAAACCTTAGGGCTCAATTAGGCTTGTTGTGTGATTGTGTTAGACTTTATGCTTTATAACCCTTCCTAGCATGATGTGTTGTGATAAGTGATATAAGTGATCCCCTAATTGGGTCTAGTAGATCCCCATATTCGTCATGTTCTCACTTAATAAGTATATCCCAATAAAAATTATAGGTGTGATCTATCTTATTCAATCTAATATTAATTCATAGACATGATGCATTTTTGATTGCATATAACTTCTATATCTCTCAAAAGATCTGTTCAAGTTATCAACACATTAGCCTTAGAATATGTTGAATTTGTAATCATTAATGACTAGATGCAACCCCAGGGCTAAATGGCATACACTATTCCAAATATTAATCCAAATTTACCCATTCTAAATTTCATATCCAATGCTAATTATAATATTCATACCCTAAACCAACTTCTATTTTTGAAATAACTACCTTTAAGTCATGCTCATCCTGGCCAAAACCTAGGATTATTGAACAATACTGCAAGTGGATCTCATCCACAAGACCAAAGAGATCTAGTTATAACCATTAGCACTAGTAACACTCAATTTCATAATTCTTAGGCCCTAAAAAATGAAAATGGCTCCATCTTTAAGATGGTTCAAAAGTTGAGTATTGACTTCCTTCAACTATAAAAGCAAGTTGGTTATACTGGGGAAAGTTCTAATAAAATTCTCATATCAAAGTTTCAATAGGCCTAATAACAAATTTCATAATGGTAAAAATAACAATAATGAATCATTAGTTAAGAAAAATAACCCTAAAATTAATATTTGTGATGTTGCATTAACTAAATATTGTAGGGTCCACAATACTTCCAATCATGGTGAGTTGGATTGTCTTGAATTCTATAATGCTTTTGAGTTATTTTAAGATGATTTAAATAATCCTAAAAGAGGATCTAATAGAGATAATTTTTTAGGTACATTTGTATCTTCCAAGTTATCCAAATCTATAGATATAACCTTAATAGTTGAGACCTTTGACTTCCCATTCTAAGAAGAGAATGAGCCTGAGGAGGTGCATGCCTTTTAATAGTATTTGAAGAAAACCAATCCTATGATGAATAGGGAGTATAATAAACCCTTGAAAACTTCAATTCCACCCAATAACTTTGAAAATCCTCTAAATCCTATAGCTAGCAACAACCATGAGCCTCTAAGGGGAAGTAACTCTAAACACAATATTGATTCACCTATTTCTTTTGCCAAGGATGGGTATAACATAGTTGAGGCTATGAAGAGGGTTAAATCTAACATCACACTAAATGAATTGAATCAAATCACTAAGAAGAGAGACTTATTACTTGAATATCTATCCAAGAAGCCTAATAAGACACCTAAGACTATAAATTCTAATGTTTCTATACACAAAAATAAATCAGATGTCCCACCTTTCTTGCTAATAGTAAGAATCTTTAGTAATAATTTACATAACTATTTATTAGACTCTGGTGCATTTTTAAATATTATGCCTAAATGTATTTGTGAATAACTTGGTTTGACTCCTATTAAATCTGATAGATTTGTAACTCAATTAGATAAATCAAGAGTCAAAATTATTGGTGAATTGTTAAATGTTCACATGCAGATTACTTCTAAACCAAGGATCTAATAATTCATTGACATATAAATGGTGGATATTCTTGATGCATATGGAATGATACTAAGTAGAGACTAGACTATATCTCTAAATGGCTACATGTCTACTAATTGTTCCCACATGTGGCTTCCATAGAAGGAAGCTTTAAATCAAATCAAGATAGAAAGGGAACCTAAGATGAATCATATGATCACTAAGTACAATGAAACCAATGAGAGCATCAACATGGTTAATTTAGATCTAAGTGTTTACAGTCTTGACACCATAAAGTTATGTAACCCCAAAACTTATCATGATGTGTTTGGATTATGGAAGCTATATTTTGATGGTGCTAGATGTAAATTAGGTTCTAGAGTAAGGGTGATGTTAATCAATCCTATTGGGAAGGAATACAATGCCTCTTTAAAAATCTAATTCCCATGCACCAATTATTTGGCTGAATATGAAGTACTTATTCTTGGATTACAATTTTTAATTAAACACAAGGTCAAGGAACTATTAGTTTTTTGTGATTCATAACTAGTAGTTAATTAGGTCAAAATTAAATACCAAAGCAAGTTGTCCTATCTCAACAAGTATAAATTTAGAGTGTGGGACTTAATTGAATTTTTTGATGCTTTAAACATTATGTCAATCCCTAAGGAGGAAAACAAGGCTATTAATGAACTTGCTTTAGCTATAGCCAACCTTATGCCCAATCAAAGTTTTAAGTTACAAATACTTACCATTTAATTAGTCCCTTGTCCCTCAGTGCCAAATAATGTCAACAATTTGCAAGTATTCAATGATGATCAGCATATCATAAACTTCATCACTAGCTTAAAAATATTTGAGGCTCACATCATTGATGAAGCAGATGAAAATAGTCTTGACAGAGGTAATGTTGATGATAAGATCATCCACTCGAATGATAATAAAATTCCCAAGGGCATGACTACCATATAAATATTATTTGACATAGATAGACTAGCTGGGAATATCAAGGTTACCAAAGTAAATGGTGAAGAGTACATTGTTATTGACCTAGGTTCTAAAGGTCAACCCTAATTAGTCAACATTAGTATAACCACCACTAGTGAATATTTAAGGAGAGATAAATAGTTGTTGATCAAGTATAAAAATGTTATAGCATGGTCATATGAGGACCTAAAGATCTTTGATCCTAGGGTCATAACTCATACCATACCACTAAAGGAAACCTACAAGATTTTTAGGCAAAAACAAAGACCTATCAACTCTATCCTAGAACCTTTGACTTATAAATATGTCAAGAAGCTAATATATGCTAAGATAGTGTTTCCCATTAGACACTCCATTTGGGTAGCTAACCTAGTACCAATCAGGTAGAAAAATGGTAAAATCAAATTGTACATTGACTTTAGAAATATGAATAGACCATTTGAAAAGGATAATTACCCCTACCTTATCTTGACCAAGTAATCTAAATTGTTTATGGTTGTTCTATGATGTCTTTTCTTGATGGATTTTTATGGTATAATCATGTGCTAGTGAACAAGGAAGACAAGATGAAGATTGATTTTACTACTAAGTGGGTAACCTTTGCCTATAAAAAGGATGCCCTTTAGACTAATAAATGCATTTACAACTTTCCAAAAAGATATGGACCATGATTTAAAGGGGATAATATTTAAGTGCATTATTATTTACATGGATGACTTAACTATTTTTTCAAAGGATAAGGAAGATCACATCATGCATTTAAATAGGTATTTGAAAGATGTAGAAGGTATGGAATTTCTCTCAATCCCAAGAAAATTATTTTATATGTTACTAAGGTAAAATTATTGGGAAATATTATATCTAAGAAGGGAATTTCTATAGGCCCAGATAGAGTAAATGCCAATCTAAAATAGAACCTCCTAATAGGAAAAAAGAAATGAAATCTTTCTTTGGGAAGATCAACTTTGTGAGGAAGTTTAATCTTAGTTTTATATAAATAGTGAGACCTTTGAATGACATGTTGAAAAAGGATGTCAAAATCACATGGAGTGAGGAGACCCAGAAAGATTTTAAAGACATTAAATAATAAATTAGACAAGCTCCTATACTAATAAGTCCAAATTTCACTAAATATTTATATCTTTAATCCTTTTCCTCTAATCATACAATAGTTGTTTTTCTAAATAAAAAGATAGATAAGTGTATTATCCTATTGCTTTCATGAGTACTAATTTTAAAAATGTTGAATTGAATTATTCTCTTATTGACAAACAAGCATGTGCTCTTGTCAAGGCAATGAAGAAATTTAGGCATGATATCCTAATTAATCAGGTACATCTAGTACTACCAGACCCTACTAATAAGCTCATGTTGAGTCAATTTTAACTTGGAGAAAGGAGAGGTAAATGGATGTTTGTTCTTCAATAATATGACCTAAAGATGAAGACCGCCAAGTTGGTAAGATGCCAAGGTTTAATTTAGCTAATTACTAATACTAATCCCAAACTAAGTATCATGTAGGTAGAATAAAAAAAAAATCAGCCCAATGATTGGTATGATCATATTGTTCATTTACTCATCAATGGATATTGTCCTGTAGGGTTAAGTAGAAAGTAAAAGAGAGCTTTAAGGCTCAAGGCAACTCATTTTTTGAACAAGGATGGAGTGTTGTACATGAAGAAATTTAAAGTAATTTACCTAAGGTGTGTTTTCAAGGAATAAGAAGCTAATATCTTGAGCACTTTTCATGAAAAATTATGAAGTGGACATCCATCTAGAAGGAAAACATCCCATATGATCCTTAATGCTAGTTACTATTGGCCTACTATCTTTAAATACGCTCACAAGCATGTGAAATAATGCCACTCATGTCAATACTTCAACACTAAAAAGACTAAGGCATCCATGCCACTAAAGCTAGTAATTATTGATAAACCCTTTACCCAATGGGGACTAGTTTTTATGTGGGTCATTAACCCCAATTCCTCTGATGGTCACAAGTATGTTCTAATTGCTACTGACTACTACACTAGATGGACTAAATTAGTGGCAACCAAGTAGTGTAAGACTGAAGAAGTGATCAAATTTTTAGAAGATAACATATGCACAATGTTTGGGACACTTGTATCTCTAGTCTATGATAATGGATCTATCTTTGTATCCATTGAGATGATTGAGTGGGCACATGGCAACAACATTGTCTTCAAGTTCTCATCAAACCATTAACCTCAAGGTAATGGAGTGTTAGAATAAATAAATAAAAACTTGATGAAATCCATAAATAAGTATACAAATTATAAACAAAGGACATGACATAAGTTACTTAAGTATTCCCTTTGGGTAGACATAACTAGAATCAAGCAAGCTCTTAAGGAATCACCATTCTTGCTAGTATATGGTCAAAAACCTATATTCTCCATAACACTCAAGCTATCAACCTATATGTTTATGCAAGAGAACATGGAGGAGGATCAATAATTTATAAGTTAAATGTTTATGGACATCATACAGATGGAAGATGGAAGAGAGGAAAATTTTGCCAATTTTACCAGGCACCAAACCATGGTCAAGAGGTGGTTTGATAAGCATTCAAAGATAAATGTGTTTAGACAAGGAGATTTAGTTAATATTTGGGATAAGGCCTTAGAAATAAAATAAAAACATGGTAAGTTCACACCCTTGTATATTTTCCCATATCAAATTATTGATACCCTAGGAGATAACACCTTCAAACTAAAAGACTTACAAGGAACAGAGTTCACATTGCCAACCAATGGGTAATACCTTAAACCCTATTTATCTATTTTTCCACCTAGAGGAGTTAACTATAAGAATAATTAGATTTAGTGTAGGTAGGCTTTAGATTAGCTTCTTTCATGTTTGTTTCCTTCATGTCCCTTGTTTGTGTATAGGTTTTGTATATATTTGTTTGCTTGTTTCCTTTTCTTTATGTCTATTTGTTTTATGTGTCTACTTTCCCTACTTTATTCCTTGCCTTCAATAAACCTTTCTCAAGGCATCCCTTAGCTAAAAATTCATCCAATTTCTCAAAAGGAACTCCATATTTTAAGAATGCAAGTATGTTTTCTTAGCATTGGTTGATAATGGATTATTGGAATATGATCTTAATGTTATAGTTTATAGAAATTAGTAAAAGACTAATAGGTAGGATAATTTTTCCTTGGGATTCTAAGCCTTTTTTTATCTAATCTTGATTATAATAATTATTGTACATGAAGGATGAAAGATTGAATTATTATAACACAATCATGTTTGCACTTAATAAACATCATTGTCTGGGATAAAGTTTATAACCAAAGATGATTGTCTGAAGACCAAACATCTAACCAAATCTCAAAAACTTGGATATCCTAGTTCCTAACCTCTACTAGAAAATCAAAAATTATTTTAAAATACAAAAAAATAAGAGATTTATTGCAAAACTTTAAAATCTTTCTAAGAAAAAGTGATTCTCGTAGTCTCCACCAAGGCTATCAACACCTAGATGGTAGTAGATCAAGGCCTTGAGTGGATCCAAAGGCATCTCTATTAGGGATATGGATGCTTAGTTGGTAGTAGAGCAATGCTCAAGCCTTCCCTAAACTAAATCATGATCTTTAGTACACATCCAAATATGCTACAAGGCAAGTGTTAATGGTTGAAGTCATGAAATCTTGAATTTATTCCCTAAATCATATGGAAAATGGTAAGTGGGATCAAAGCACACATACAACATGGCTATGTATCAATGTTTGATCCTAATTCTATGCATACAAAACTTTTTTTGACCATATATTGATCTTAATAATGGTGCCTAATCAAGAGAAACAAGTAGCCTAGTTATTAGTATAAATTGGAGTCTCTAAATTCTAACATATTGCTATGTTCCCCTAAAAGTTTCCATTTGTTGAGGTCATCATACCACCATTTCTAAAAAAATTAGGGACCCTTGTTTCAAATTATATAAATTTTTACTTAAAAATGAAAAATTTCCTGATTAAAGTACTACCAAAATTATTTTACATTGTCTTTATTTGAATATCATACACCTAGTCCTCATTTGCATTAATTAACACATTCTCAAATGATCATGGTTTTACCCCTTCTAATGTTGTTAATGATTGTTTATTATATTTCTATGTTGAAGGTTCAATAGAATCTCATTTGGGAATGAACATGATTAAGGTTATGTGCTTTAATGTTAAATTTATATTTTACTAGACTTTCATCAAAGATTAATTGAATCTATTTTTAAAACCCTAGTCTAATGTTTTAACCTAAGTCCCTTTTGAATTAAATTTAAATTTTTGAGGCAAAAATTTGTGCGGGAATAATTAATTGAACCATATACTTAGCTTAATTTATATCCTAAGGTTTAGTCATGTCTTTCAACATGACTAAACCTTAGTCTAAAAATATTATGCTTGGTCCTTTTATGTCTCATGTCCCCTTGGTCTATTTTATTATTAGCATGGTCTAGTTAATCACATGGTCCCCTTTTACTATGTTATAAACTTAGCTTAAGATTTAATACTAAGGTTTTAATTTGTGTTTATTGACATGAATAAAAACCTTAGTCTTAATAATTTACCCTATTTTATTTATATTACCCAAGTTTTGACTTAATTATTTTATTATCCGCAGGATCAATGGTCTATATTTGCTCAGGCAATCAAGATCTAGCAATGCATATAAAGACAATATGTCAAGATCCTTAATTGATGAAACATGTTTACTAAGGTAAGATGATCCAATGTTGCAAGATTAAAGTTGAAAATAAAGCCCCAACTCTAAGCTAAAGCTCAAACATCTTCCAAAGATCTACAGTTTGTATTTGCTTAGGCAAGATTGATCTAATAGAACATATTAAGTCAAGACTGATGCCATAAGGCTCACCATTTGAACTATATGTTGTCATTAAATCACTAATAATACCTTTAAGAGAGCCCTAACACACACTAAATCCCTAATTCAACCCTGTATTGATCATAATCAAGCCTAAGAGAGTTGAATTATTGTATTTACAAGAAGAATTCAATCTAGAACCGAAGTGCATACCACTAGTGAGAAATTTGAACAAATTCGTGAACACTATGGAAAATTGAACAATCCCTACTCTACACCATCTATAGATAATAAAAAAAGTCTACTAACATCACTTTGCATGAAAAGCTTAAGCCATAGATTGTGGCTCTACAAAAGGAAGAGGAGAAAAGAATGTAAATAGAAACCCTAAATCCAAAAGTGACCCAATCATTAGTGGGGGTTCAATTTAATCTAGAGACCACCATATGGGAAAGATTAATAGAAAAGAAGGCCATGATTATTGGAGAGGAATTCACCTTCTAAAAAGTGGAACCATTCACTGGTTCAACTCTAATGGAAGGATAGAGGCCTGGTGAGTTTCTTATCTTTAAAGAGACCCATTGAATCTAGATCAAACACAATCTAATCAATATTAAGTTGCATCAAAGGCATGATGAAATAATATAAGAATTTATAAGATACTACCATCTTGTCAATCTAAGAAGATAGATTCAAGCTATTTGAGGACACCATGATTGGCTTATTCAATTTTTTAAATTTAGTCAAAACCAAACAAGAGGAAATAATTAAGTGAAATTCCATGGCTACAAGCCAATTTGGCCAATGGTAGGATTCAAGTTATCAAGTGAAAGACTTGATCAAATCCTTGACCAAGAATCAAGTCCCTAAATTTAGGACAGTCAATCTAACCCATTTAAATATGGTTATGTCTATATTGGTGGACAAAATCAAATCCTTGAGCAACTAGTCCAAGCAAATGGGAGACATTTCTAAATACCTAAAATAATAGGAAGATAAAATGCTACATATATTAGATAGCTTAATTAAGGATCCCACCACATTTATTCCTTTGGGCCTTATCATTGATGAGGAGCTCAAGCATAGAACTTCTAAATTCACGTAGGAGTTGAGGAACAAAGGTCAATGGAAGATAGGGGCTAATAATAAGATCACGGGCCTACTTTTGTCATTTAAGGAGAATATAGGAGATGATAGAAGCATCAAACAAGCTTTGAAAAGAGTTGGGAAAGATCTCAATAACCTGGGAGTTCAAGAAAAAGAGTTATTCATGAGACCCATTATTGACCTCTAGTTGATCAATAAGCAACATTATAGAATGAAGATCCTACAAGGAAGATAGAAGGCTATAGAACCACCAAGGTCTAAAATTTAGTTGAATTAGGAATATTCTTTTGTAACTAACATTGTATGATATTTTAAAAAGGAATATTCCTTTATAAATTCATGTGCATTTGTGAAACACATTGCCTATAGGTTGGTATATTAGAAAAGATCATTAATTCTAGAATTTAACAAAAAGGACAATTGTCCTAGACACATGTACAAATGTAATTTGACATTATTGACTAGAATACCTCATGAATGGGATATATAAAGAGGTATTGCCAATTATAAATGGGAGAGAGTTTTTGAGCAAAACTATTTGTGCTAATTTTGGAAAAAATTAATGAAAATAGGGAATTTTAAAGAAGTTTGTCTCATTTGTTTGTGTGGATTGTATTTTTGCTTCTCTCTCAATTGTTTGATTTGTAATTCAAATTTTAATGGTTCTTATTAATTCTTGATGAGCACTCTTTTTGTAGAGTTGTTAACTTTTGCTAATGCTAGGTTAGTTGAATATTCTTATGTTCATTTATCTATATTTACCTTTCATGTGAATTTTCTTATGCTATTTACTTGCAAGATAGACCTTTAAAGTGAACCAAGTATTTATTTCCATTCTTTCAATTCCTTAGACATTCACCTTATGTTTAGTAAGATTTTAGCTTATGTCATTTCATACTATATGTTGGTTTTAAGTGAATATTTAGATGATATTTGAACTTTGTCATAATATCTATGTTAAATATCAACAACATTAATATGTCTCTTTTCTGCCTTACCCTTCCATTTACTCCTTTTTTATCAATTTACTTTAGTTTAACCTCATTATATATATTCCTGATAGTTTATATATAGACTTAGATTTAATCATAATTCATTCAAATTAGCATATATTTTCTTCAATTTCATAGATCTTCTTTAGGCCATGGTTGTTTCCAACAACCAAACATTATAAATTTATGAAATATTTATTGTACTTTGACTCTATTCCACCAAAGGTAGAAGGATTATCACAACATGCAACTCATGTAATGGGTTCTTTGAATCTAGAAATGAGAAGTGTTTATAAACACTATATGTTGAACTAGTGATACACATTTAGGTATCAACACACTTTTAGCATGTTTATAACATTTTCCCACCAAAATCATAAGTTTAAAAATTCAAATTACCTTGTAAGGACTATAAGCCCTTGTGGTTAGTTTTAAGGGCATGAACCTTGGGAGAGGGAATTAATAATTTTTTATTATGATGTAAAAGTCACTTTACTCTCATGTAAACATAAACATACCTTGGCAACACTCATCTAGAATGGTGGATTCTACATTGAACAAGATAAAAAAGGGCAAAGCTATGTTAAGGAGTAAATGGTTGAGAAGATCTTGGTCTTATTACTTATCTAAACCTAAAATTAAACATCAAAGAGAAGTGAGAATAAGTCTAGTAGAGTTAGTGAAACCATATAAAGAGTCTTATTACTCTTTTAAGACCAAGCATAGAGGATAAAGCTAAAGGATAAAATTAGTAAACATAGACCTACATGAAATAGACAAACCTATAGTGAAGAGTATTGAATTAGACATCAAATAAGGAATCCTAGTAAAGGTTGAGTGATCTTGTAGATTGATATCAACTATCCTTTTTTCTCTTGCTATGACACAAAAAGAACAAAAACAAGGCTCCTTATATGACATGCTATCATATTGTTAGCAAGCTAAGATAAGTAGTGTCCCATGATAGGTTAAGGTTAATTGGTTTCATTATCACATCATTAATCCAAGGTAATATGGCTAATCTAGTTGATAGTGGAGAGAATAGAAAGGCAAAGAATGAAAGTTGCCTTAAAGAGAGAACTAAGATTATAGTAAAAGCAACTAAAGAACATGGGCAAGCTCAAGTATGAAAATTTTAAGGCATATTTATTAGATGAGTGAGATAGGGTTGTTGGTGTAAGATGAATAAAATTTATCGATATGAAAATCTTAAGGCATATTTATTAGATGAGTGAGATAGGGTTGTTGGTGTAAGATGAATAAAATTTATCGATCAAACCATTACATTTTTTTTTGAGTGTTGGTTAATGGACTAGTTTTAAGCCTATGACTAAGGCTTAGGGAGCAAACTTCTAAGTGTTAATAATAGTGAAACATATAAAGTAGATTGGATAGAGAGTGTGAGATTGAGAAAGGATTTTATTGGTATTTAAAAGACCAATATACAAGGATAATCCTTTAATAATAATAAAAAATATCAAAGTGGATAGTGTGGAGAGACATACAAGGGTATAACAGACCTATGGTAAGAATAGAATCAGACCTTAAATAACCTAGTAAGGGTTAAGTGGTTTAAAGATTGGCCAAAAGAGTGTCAACATTTCCTAAGTATCTTAGAATAGATGGAAAAGTGGTTGTAGAGAGTCACAAGGGATAGATATGAGCCATCATCTCTTATACTTGTATGGATGAGTCATCCAAGAATACCCTATATGATTCTCTCTATCTCAACATGAGTGAGACATGGCAACTAGTTTTTTCTTGCAGCTAAATATCTCAAAATAGACCAAAAATTAGTTAGTGGTGGGAATATATTATGGATCATCATCCTAATTTATGAACCATATTTGTGGAAACATCTAGATGTGTATTTTAGTGTTATAACATCCCTCATCTAGTTTAGATAGGGTCTTGAGAGTGTTACTTGTTGATTGGATGCATCTCTTAAGAGAATATCCTTATTTTTGAGTGTGAAAAGTGAGAGAATTTTAGTCACATGTTGTAATACAACCTTAAGGGATAGATATGAGCCATCATCTCATATCCTGTACATACACCCTAAAGGATTATCTCTAACTCATTATGAGTGAAACATGACAATGAGTTTATCTTATAGCCAAATCTCTCCAAACAGATCAAAATTTGGTCAGTGGGGGAATATCTTATGCCTTATTATTCTAATCAATAAAATATCTATGTATACACATCTAGATAGGAATTTTAAGAATAGAACAACCATTGTCTAGTCTTAGTCAAGCCCTAGGTGTGCAATTTATAGTTGACCAAACACATCTCCTAAGATAATCTCTTTGTCCATGAGTATGCAAAGTGAGAAAACTTTCATCATGCATTATAGGATAAACATGAGGGATAGAGACAATACATCATCTCCTAAACTTATATGGATGAGTCCTATAATAACACTCTAGATTATTATCTCTAACTAGACATGAGCAACGCATGGCAATAAGTTTTCTCTCACAACAAAATCTCTCATAAAGGGCCAAAAGTTGGTTAGTGGGGGGCATATTTTGTGCCTTGTCAAAATAAAAATAAAACTATCTATATGAACACATCTAGATGGTCATTTTAATTTTATAATGACCCTTTTCCAATATTAATCAAGTCTTAGGAGTGCAAGTTGAATTTGATGAGGGATAATTATGAGGGATAGAGATGAATTGTCAAATCCAAAACTTACATGGATGTGTCCTCTGAGATCACCCCAAAGAATTATCTCTAACTAAAAATGAGTGAGACATGGAAATGATTTTTCTCTCATAGCCAAATCTTTCTTACAAGACCAAAAGTTGGTCAATGTGGGACATATCTTATGCTTCATAATATTAATAGATGAATAGTATTTATAAACACATCCATATGGGAGTTTTAATTATATAATTTCTATTATCTAGTCTCAGTTAGGCCCCAAGAGTGTAATTTTTAGATGATCAAACACATCCCTTAAGAGAATCTCCTAATCCTTGAGTGAGAAAACTAAGTAAACTTTCATCGCACATTACAGGATAATTGTAAGGGATAGAGACAAACTATTAGCTCCTATAATTGTACATATGAGTCCTATAATAATTCCCCATATTATTATCTCTAATAAAAAATGAGTGAGACATATCAATGAGTTTTCTTTCATATCCAAATCTCTTTTAAAGGACTTGTTGATAAATTTTGTCACCATTGGTCAAAATTACTAATGTGTAGGTTTTAAAGAAGACTCAATTCATAGAGTGAATATTAAAAAATGTTTCAAAAACATAATAAAATATTCATCATTCCAAAATCATGTTCAATAATAACTCATAGGTCAAACTTTTGATAGAGGTTTTTTTAATTCCTTTAACTAACTACTTACAAGCTAGTTAAGGCAATTTTCAAATACTTGGTACATGAAGGTGAAAAGGAGTTGGTTTAAATGTAATTATATGGATATATTGTATATTATTACCTCATTATTATATGAATTTATTTTATTTTACATATCATTAACTTTATGAACAATTGTTAAGAAGAAAAGGTGCTCTAAAACCCTTCTTAAACCCCAATAGTTTAGTTTTAGGTGGTATATTTGCATTTTTGAGTTATTTATTGCCAAAAAAAAAATTTATCTCATATATGGAATAAATTATCATTATATACCTTATTTAATTAAAATTTTAAGTCAAAAAATAGATAAAGGTAAAGGTACAGGTATTAGGGTTTCAAACAAGCAAGAGAGACAATCAGAAAAGTAAATCTTTGAGTAATTTAAGTGATTATTTGAGTGTATCTAATTATTTGAATAATTATATGGGATATTAAAGGTTTTAATTAAAAAATAATGAAGATTTATGCCTCATAAAACTCAATAAAATAGTAAAACTTAAACTTACAAGCATTTAGAAATGAAATTGTGCAAGCTAAGAAACATCAAAAAGTGAATATTTTAAGTTTTATTAAATGAAACATCTTGAAATTTTACATGGAATAATATTTTTATATCCTTTAATTTTTATAATTAATTTTAATTCCACACTATACTCTAGGAGAGACAAAATTCCAAAACAAAGGTTTGTTCATGAAGGAAATCAAAGTTTTTCACTTTTTTGCTCATAAATGGAGTTAGAAATGAGTGTTTCAGATCCTTACAATGGAAAAAAAATATTATATAGTTTTGATAATTTATTTATATGTTTTAATACATTTTCATGCAATTAAAACCAATTAAAATTAGGTTTGAATCATTTAATAACATCTCCAAATCACCTTATGAGCAACAAACATGCACTTTTGTGAATTTTTATTTGGGAGTTTGGTGAAGAGTTTTGGATATTTTAAAACTTTTATAATTATTAACCATTTATATCTATATAATGATAATATATTAATTTTTTTATTCCTATAACTAATTTTATACCCCCTAACCCAAATCAGGGTTTTTTAGGCCTAGAGAGCACAAAAGAGCACAAAATGGCATTTTTGGAAGTTGTAAGTAGAATTTGGAGCTGAAATTTATTTTAAGGAATTTAAAACCATTTTTATTATTTTAAAATCCTCTTTAAATTCTTATATTCAAATAATTCAAATTCATCAAGTTCCAGGTTCTCATGGTGCATTCAAAAAGCTTGTCAAACCACAAAAGATGTACACTTCCAAGAAGAACTAATATGGAGAGATTTTATTAGAATAATAAATTACACTATTATAACATATATTTTATGAATAATTTAATAACATAAACATGTTTTTATATCATTCTAATTCACCCCACATTTGGGCTAATTTTAGACAAGGTTAAGTCAAATAGAGCAAGCCTTCAATTAGCCCTAAAAAGGTGGAGTTTAAAACATGCAAGAGTGGAGAAGTTGAGTTGAATTATTGATTAAGATTTAATTCCATATTTTCATGAAAGATAATCAACAAGTAATCTCTCTCTTGCTATTCCCCCTTGGGCTAATTTTAGAAAAGTCAAGTAGTTCAAGTTAAACTCCAAGTTACAAGTCAGGTTAAGTCAAGTCGAACTCCGAGATGAAATAAAGGTAACTAAAGTTAAAATTGAATATGCATACAAGATAAAAAGGATCTAAGTGAAAGATCAAAATTATTTAACTAAATTTAAGATCAGGATCTATTCAATTTGAAGACTATTCAAGCATGCATAAGACCTTTAACTTTTCAATAGCATTGAAACATGTAAGAATAGTCTCTCTCTCTCTCTCTCTCTCTCTCTCTCTCTCTCTCTCTCTCTCTCTCTCTCTCTCTCTCTCTCTCTCCTACTATGCCATATTATAAGAAATAATGTTTACCAAAATATATACATTGTAATTTTTTAAGTGGTGTTTTTATTGAAGGTTGACTTGGAATTGGCTGAAGTAAGAGTGAACTGGAATTAATATGACTCATCTCTAGTTTGTCCCCTCTCTCCCAGCTTTTATTTTCTATATTTATTCTCATTTTGATAATTTTATGAAGAGATTATGATTTTATTTTACATAAAATCTATCAAAAATTTTACTACATCACTTTTTAAGAAATAAAGAGTTGAATTTTTCTCCATTTTCAAGTTGTTCATGAAATGTGTGCTTAATATTCATTAATGTAACTTAGTAAATAATTGATTTTATTATGTTTATGTTTGAAATTTTTACCTTTATGAAAAAAATTATAATTATTTCAGGTCATGTAAAGTTTTTAAGTCTAATTTATACCTAATATGTAAGTGAATTCAACCATTGTTCATTCTTTCTAAGTTATTATTAATGTTTATCAAGACTTGTGTATGAAATACTAATGTAAGATCCATTGTATGAAGATGAAGTGAATATTTTAAAGTTATTTATATTCTAAATTGTGTCAAATATATAAATAATTTGCCTTCATAATGGTGCATCACCTCAAATTTTTATTTTTATGTTTAATTTCAGCTTTAGTGTTGATCTTTTTACCCTTTTCCTAGTAAAAAAATCACAAAATTGGAGAGTTTAGAGAGAAGTAGGTGAGTGTAAAAAATGGAAAAAGACCTTAATATATGTATTAAATCCATAATAAGGTCACCCACATATTTTATAGTTTTCATTATATTAATATAAGTGATAACATGCACACGTTCTTGCAAGGGTGCACTTTTGAGTGATAACAATTTCTGGCACACTTGGTGGGACACAGATTGAAGCTAAAAAAAGATAATTGTAGTAAACAAAGCTAAAAATTTAATTCATAAAGTCACTACAAGGTATTGAATTAGAGTTATTACATTTTATTTTACTAAATTATCTGATCATTCTAATAAAAGGTGAAGATTTTTTATAATAAGTCCATATACTACAAGGTTATTTCAGTCATCAAATCAACCTATTGTGAAAAATAGTTCAATTTTAAATCCCATTATTAACATGGATATCCCAAAAAATAAAATTTTATTCCTTTCAATGATGGAATCCCTATTAATATGGCCCAATATGATGATATTCCATCCTCAACTCTTAAAATTTTATCATATTTTATAGATGAAAATCAAACTACACCCATTAAATATATCAAAAATGTGGTCAACTTTTGTTCATTCCACCATGTTAGCCAAGAGAATATTTCCATCCATTTACTTGTTTCATCCTTCAATGAAAAATTATTTCAATGGTATAGGAAACTTCTCTTGAACTCCATTGCCTCTTGGGATGATTTAGGTACAGTATTTTGTAAATAATTTAAAAATAAATCATATTATTTATCTCTTGTTGAGCATATTACTACCATCAAGAGAGAACCATATTAATTTATGATTTATTTCAATCTTAGATGTTATAATACATGGAATAGAATACCTCCCATGATAAGACCACTTTTTAGTCTATACTTTGTGAGAACCTTGAATTTTGATATTTTAATTATGATTCAGTCCATGGGTGGTAGGACACTCCCAGATGCCTATGAGATTATCATTAAAGATGAAAATAGTATAATTCAAGATGATAAATTTGAACTTAATCATCCACTACAAATTTTTCTATAATCACATCATATTCTACTTCCTCAAGTACCATTAGTAGCATAAATTCCAACTCCTCAAGATCAAGTTCAAGATCCTCATAGTCAATCTATTGAACTTGGTGAACTAAAAGGTATGTTGAAATATTTGGTTAATGAATTTTTTTATATGAATAAGTAAAAATATCAATCCAATAAGCCATATAAATCACCTAATCATACCAAATATTAGTCATATAAAGTGCAAAGACCTACCTACCAAGGTTATAAAGATAATATGCCTCCATATCAATCTCAAGGATCCATTATACCATACAAACCATATGTTTAAATTAATCTTAATGTTTCTTCCTCAACCAAAGCCCTTGTTCCAATAAAAAAATATTTGATGCAAGATTCAAGTTGGCAACCTTATAATATCAATAAAATCAAGCTTCAGTAGTAAAAAATATGTAAATTCCTCCAATGACACAAGAGGAAGATTTTATTTAAGAAGTTCAACTTAATAAACTTATGATGTAACAAGGGGAAGTGAACCATGGACAAGTACAACAAAATGTAACCTTGATGAATTTCCAAGTTGATGATTATGTGGTAATAAATCAGATTTTTGAGCCTAGTAAATCAAATAAGTTTGTTGTAACCATATAAGAGCCAAGATAAGGGCTATATATGAGACCCAAGAGGTAAACCATATTTCAAATGTTCTTAATATGATTTATAAAAAGTTGCCCCTTTAGCACAAAAAATGTATCATGTTAAAGCAAGCAAGGTTTACCAAGTACCTCAAGCACAAGTGTGTCTTATTGATCCAAAGGTGAAAATAAAGATTGGAGGATCCTCATTAAACATAGTAGATAATATGAATAAATTTAACATTAAAATGACTATGTGATAGTAATTGGAAATACCAAGACAAAAAGATACACTTATATAAGAGATTTCAATCTTTAGCTTGTCTACAAAACTAACAAAGAAAGAAAATATGGTTCTATCAAATTTAGATTAGTAAGATAAGAAATAAGAACAATAGGTATATAAATGGGTAAAGTTAATAAAAAGGGATAATAAACCAAGTAATAAACCTCACTTCTATCTTTCCTTGATGTTGATGATACACTAGTTCATAATTGCATGATTGACAATGAAGCAAATAACACAGTAATGCCAGAACATATTGTAAATAAGTTAGGTTTGGAATATGATACAAATAATAAGGGTGTTTTAAAATTTTATGGATCTCCAATCAATATAGTGAGTATAATAAAAAATATAAATTCAACATTTCATGCATGCCCAAATGTTATTATTTATCAAGATGTGGTAGTGGTGGATCTTCCTCCATATTTTGATGTGATTATCACATGACTTCACTTCAAATATAATTGGGTATATTTTAGATGATTTTACATACCTCATGTTCATAACAAGGTATGGAAAAAAATTTAAAATTCATTTAGATCCTATTGCTCATTTTCATCTAGAACCATACATGCCTAGTATTGTTAATAATAAGTGTGTCATTTCAAATGAAGTAGAGCAAACTAATGAAGCTAAATCAAAATCATCTCTTGATGGTGTACCTAATTTTTTTTCTTAATTAATAGGATAATAATACTCATGAGCATGATCCCTAAAGATTATAGAGGAATAAGTACTTTGATTTTATTGTTTGTATGAAGATGGTGCATAAATTCCAACTTTATACAAAGAAGGTGAGTTGATTGATGATTTATGCCAACCCTATTTTGATGAATAAAATAATAAAAATGGTAAATGGGATGGTATGATGCTCATTTCACCCTATAAATAAAGTTACTTTATTTCTATAAATTTTTTTATTTGTATGCTCTAATAATGTGTCAAAATATGAAGATAGTGATCTTTTGGTATATCAAATAAAAAGGATAAATGTATGTAAAAATACATTTATAAAATAATAAAAACATAGGGTATGGTATCTTCTAGTATATTTTGATGCATTTTACATACAGGTGATGCCTAGAGAGAACAATAAACATGTAGATATGTTGGTTATAATTAGAGTATAGTTTGACATTATAGATGATATAAATAAGGATAAAACTCAAACATACATCAATATTTTGATAATACCATCTATTCTGGATAATAATTTGAATTGGAAAGTCATTGAAGATGGTGATCAACTTGTTTGTTTCCTACAAGAAGAGGCTAAATTCTCTTATAAAAATCAATCAAAACATTTGCAATAATATGGTGATAAAATAGTTTAACTCAAGTCCAACAAGTTACCCAAGGTTATTATCACACTTGAGAATATTTTAAATAGGGATCATGAGGTAAGAAGGGAAAAATATTATTTATCTACCAAATAAGAACATTATACAAGCATTGACATAGTTAATAGAAAAGCTCTCAAACTTGGTAAAGTATTATCTCAAGTTCAAAAATTTATTTGTTAATTTATCTAGAGAGTTTGATTATGTGTTTGCATGATATTATAGTGATTTAAAAGGCTTTGATCCTATTTTTTCTCAACATACCATTGAATTAGTAGAATATATAAATCCAATGAGGCAAAAGCAAAGGCTAAATAACCTAAAGTTCAAACCTTTGATGAGAACAAAGCTTCACAAGTTTATTGAATCATCCATCATCTTTCTCATCAAGATTTAACTTGGGTGGCTAATATTTTTCTCATGAGAAATAATAATAGATAAATCAGATTGTGTGTGTATTTCCATGACTTAAACAAGGCCTCACTCATGGACCACTATCCCTTGCCATCAGTGGAACAAATACTACAGTTAGTGGTTGGTTCAAAAATGTTTTCATTGCTCTATTGTTACAGTGGATATAACAAAATATTTGTGAAGGAAGAGGATCAATTTAAAATAGTATTCACCACTAATTGGAGCACCTTTTCATATATAAAAATGATATTTGGGTTGTCCAATGTAGGAGCAACATTCTAAAGAGCCATGGATATGGCCTTTCAAAATTTGATCAATAGGTTTGTTCTTGTATATTTGGATAATGTTACAATTTTTTCAAAGCATTAAAATGGTCACATGCTTCATCTTAGAGAGGTATTTGAGAGATGTAGGTAATATGGGGTGTCACTTTAACCAAAGAAGTGTGTTTTTTAGTGTATAAAAGTAAAATTTTGGGTCATATTATTTCTAAGTATGGTTTGAGTATTGATATATAAATAATATATTATATTATTGAATTGTCCTTTCCTAAATATAAAAAAACATTAAAAATTTTCATTGGAAATATTAACTTTATAAGAATGTATATATCTAATTTTTCAAGTTTTTCAAAACCTCGTATAGCTATGCTCAATAAAATTTAAAATTTTACTTGGACCATAGAAGGTATGAAATATTTTGAAGAGATTAATCAAGCCATTTTTATTGCTTCCAATCTCATCAAACCTAAATTTTCAAAGGATTTTGTGTTATATGCATATGCTTATGTTGATACAATTTCAAGAATATTGACACAATAAAATTCACAAGTTTTAGATCATCCAAAAGCATTTTTTAGCAAAGGATTACAAGAGTATGAAACAAGGTACAATTTTTTTGAGAAACATGTGATTTACATAATCAGATGTCTCAACAAGTTTAGGCACCTACTATCTAATAACAAGATTCATGTGATGATTTCCCATCCTAACATCAAACAATTATTTTTGAATAAGGACAAATGAAAAGAGATTAGGATGGATAATAAGAGTCTTAAAATATGATGTGGAAATAAAGGTAACCAAGCTGATTAGAGGCAAAAGGTTGTATGATCACTTGGCTCAAGATTTGTAGGAAAGCAAAGAGGTAGTTTTGGTCTTGAATGATGAAGATATTAATCATACACCTTCATAAATATAATTTCAAATCATTGTAAGGTACATTAAAATCTGTGTGTATACTCTAAATTTAATCAATTTAAAAATAAAGTAATTTAGGCTACAATCTATTCCTTTTCTACTTATTGATGGTGTATTATTCAAAAAAGATGTTAATGACATGTTGTTGAGATGCATAGAGCCAAGTCAATTTGAAAAATTACTTGAATAATTTTATGATGGAAAATTTTGAGGATACTTTTCATCAAGGAAAATATCCCTTAAAATCATGAGGGATAGATACTATTGATCAAACATATTTATATATTATCATGTTTGGGTAAGGAAGTGCAAGAAGTGTGCATTGTTTGTAGGAAAGGAAAATCTTGTTTCCCTACCTATTCAATCTATTTTAGTAGATCATCCATTTATCCAATGAGGTTTGGAATTCATTAGCCTCATTAATCCACCTTCTAGCTTGGGACATAAGTGGATACATACAGTCACATATTACTTTACTAGATGGATAGAAGTAGTGGTTTTCAAAGAAGCAAATGAATCTAGTGTCTTGGGCTTCTATGAAGGTTTGCTCACAAGGTTTGGTTTTATTTATACTATCATTTTAGATAATGTTATGGCATTTTTAGGAGCTAAAATCAGCCAATGGTATGTCCAAAATGATGTGTATCTCATCACTTCTTCAAATTATTATCAACAATTCAATCACCTTCCTAAGTTTACTAACAAAAACTTGTTGAATATCATTATAATAACCATTGAATATAAAAAAAGGACTTGTTATTTGAAGTTAAAATCAGCTTTATGAGCTGATAGGATCACCTTCAATAGGTCCATTGCAAATTCACCCTACAAGATAGTGTATGGGAGAGACTTTGATTGTTAATCTCACTTGAGATCACTAATTTGGAGCTAATGAATCAGCTAAAATTATTATAGAGTGAGTCTATGGAGTTGTGGTATGTTAAACTTATGGACTTAGAGGAAATCAGAAATCAATCCATGTTAGCTATGAAGATGCATCAAACATAGGTAAATAAAACATTTGACATAAGAGCATATTCAAGGAGATTAAATTAAGGTGACTTGGATCTCAAATGGGATGATGATAGATCAAAATAAAGGAGACATAAATTTTGACTCACTTTGGAGTGGTACTTACGTGATCTCAAGTTGTAATCCTCATAATACCTTCTAACTAGCCAAGTTGGATGGTGAAGAGCTATCAATCCCAGTAAATGGGATTCATATTAACCATTATTTTTGAAGTTAGGTTATTATTTTTACATAGTAATTTTATATTTAATTTTCTTCCAACTATTTTTATTCACATGTTCTATTAACTTTATTAGTTTTCACTTTCCTCTAAGTGTTATCCTACATAATTTTAATTTAGTAGTTATTAAAAAAGTTAATTAAATAAGTGTTTATGAACAAGTGTTGTAGTTTATTAAGGTAATTTTTAGTTTCATATTTATTTATATTTTCATAACTTCATATCCAAATGGATATAGCTATTGGTCTTGAGTGTTTAGTAGGTAAATATCCCAGCAAAGTCATCAAGAATGTTGATAAATTTTACCACAATTGGTCAAAGTTGCTTATGTAAACGTTTTAAAAAATAATAAATTAATAGATTTAATATTAAAAAATTATTATAATCAATCCAAAATAAAACTTAGGAACAACTTACAAGTCAAAATTTTGACAGAGGTATCTTATATTCATCTAACTAGTTAGTTGCAAGTAAGTGAAGGTAAATTTCAAATGCTCGATACATAAAGGTGAAGAGGAGTTGGTCTAAATGGTACTATGGGTAGATAGGTGACCCTATAAAAAAAAATTATATTTTATTTAGTTAATTTTATGAACAATCATTAAGAATAAAAGGTTATCTAAAGCCTTTTTTAAACCTGAATGACTCAATTTTAGGTAATAAATTTACATTTTTGAGTTATTTGTTGCAAAAAAAAATATGTGTGGGATAGTATGAGAAATAAATTACCTTTATAAACCTTATTAAATATAAATTTAAAATAAAAAAATGGATAAAGATAAAGGTACATGTATCAAGGTTTTAAGCAACCAAGAAAGAATTAGAAAATAAAAATTTTTGAGTGGTTTAAGTGACTGTTTGAGCATATCCAATGGTTGGAATAATTAAAATGGATATTAAATATTCTAATTAAAAAATAATTAGGTATTTATTATGTATAAAACTCAATAAAATTCAGACCTACATGCATTTAGAAATGAAGTTATGCAAGCTAGAAAACACCAAAAAATGAATATTTTGAGTTTTATTAAATGAAATTTCTTGAAATTTTAAATGAATATATATATTTTGATATAATTTAATGTTTATAAATATTTTAAATTATTTAATATACTTTAATAGATATAAATTTCAAAAACATGGGTCTATTCATGAAGGAAATCAGGGTTTTTCACTTTTTTGCTCACAAATAGAGTTGGAAATGAGTGTTTCAGATCCTTCCAATGAAAAAATAATTTGAGAGTTTGTATAATTATTTTATAGGTATAAATATATTATAATTAAATTAAAAATAATTCAAAATAGGCTCATCTCATTGAAAACATCTTCAGGTCAACCTGCGGGTAGCAAGCATGCACTTTTTGTAAATTTTTGTTTTAGAGTTTGGTGAAGAGTTTTCAATTTTTTAAATATTTGTTAGATATAACCCATTTATACCTATAAAATTATAATATTATTAGTGTTTATTGAGGCCTAAAATTTATTTTATACCCCCTAGTCCAAATCAAGTTTTCTTGAGGCCTTGAGAGCACAAAATGGCAATTTTGGAAGTTGTAAGTGGAATTTAGAGCATAAAATTTATTTAAAGGTATATGCCACCATGGTGAATATGTTTGATTAACATTTAAAAAAATTATCTATTAAAATATTTAAATTAATTAAGTTCCATGTTCTCATGGTACATTTAATAAGCTTGTCAAACCATAGAAGATGTACACTTCCAAGAAAAACTAGTATGGAGAGTTGTTATTATCATCATCAAGTGTACTCTTAGTATATATATTTTATGAAAAATTAAATAACATAAAAATAATTATCTCTATCTCTACTTAACCTCCAATTTGGGTTAATTTTATACAAGGTCAATTCAAATAGAGCAAGCCTTCAATTAACCCTTGAAAGGTGTAGTTTAAAACATGCAAGAGTGGAGAAGTGGAGCTAAAGTCTTGGTTAACATTTAAGACCATATTTTCATATAAAATAATCTTTATATCATCAACATTAAATATCTTCTACTACACCCCCTTGGTATAATTTTAGAAAATTCAAGAAGCTCAAGTCAAACTCCAAGTTGCAAGTCAAGTCAAGTCAAACTCCAAGATGGAATAAAGGTAACTGAAGTCAAACTCTAATATGCATGTAAGATCAAAAAGAGTTAATTTCAATATAAAAATTAGTTAATTAAATTTAAGATTATTATCTATTTAATTTTAATACCATTCAAGTATGCTTAAGACCTTTGACTTTTTAACAACATTCAAACATGCAAGAATAGCCTTTTTCTCTCTCCTACTATGCCATATTTCATGAAATAATATTTAAAATCTCAAAGTGATATGTTGGAATGTATGAATTGATTTTTGGATTTAAGGTTAACTTTTAAATTTTTTTAAGTAAAATTAAACTGGAGTTAGCATGAGGACTCATCTCTAGTTGCTTGTCTCCTCTATCCTAGCTTCTCTTTTCTATATTTATTCTCATTTTGAGAAGTTTATGAGGAGATTATATTTTTGGCTTGTAAAAACTCTTCCAAAAAATTTCTACATCATATTTAAAGTAATAAAGAATTGCATTTTATTTTATTTTTAAGTTATTCATGAAGTTTATGCTTAATATTCATTGATGTAATTTAGTGAATCACTGATTTTCATATGTTTATATTTGAAATTTTCACTTTTATGCAACAATAAGAATATTTTCAAGTCATATAAAGTGTTTAAGTCTTATTTATACCTAATCTAGAAGTGAATTGAATCATTGTTCACTCTTTTCAAATTAATGTGACTGTTTTTCAAGACCTTTGTATGAAATATTGATGCAAGATCCATTGTATAAAGATGAAGTGAATGTGTGAAAGTTATTTATCTTCTAAAGTGTGTCAAGTATCTACATAATTGATTGTTTGAACTAAATTTATATGTGCTAAGAAATAAACTAATTTTAATCTAATCTAAATTTAATTTAGGATAGAATAACAAACAAATAAAATAGAAACTACAAACTTTATGCTTCAAATATGCAATCTTTCTCCATTATGATGTAAACTTTATTTACTCTTCAAAAATATGATGTTCACTCTTCCAATGAAAAGGAGAATAGTTAGTGTTTAAGTGTAAAAGGAGTATTGTATTCTTTAATTCACTTTTATTCACTTGGATTCACTTGTGATTATAAATTTGTTAGTATAATTCTAGATTTTAATCCTTGAAAATGAAGGTTTTTAAGTTTAATTATTGATTTGTGGAGAAAGATCCAATGGTGGAGGATTATTTGGACTTATTTAATTATCCGAATAATCAATGATGCCTTAGGATTCCTTACCCATAAAAATGAAGACCATTTCAAATAGTTGAGAGAAGCATGGGGTTTATTATCTAAGTCAATAGAACAAAATCAAAACTTCTTGATAACTTATGGGATGAGTCATAGGAGGTTGAAAAAGTTGTGGATTTGGTTGAGATGAGGGAGAAAATGATAGAAGATGTTTGGATGAGGTGTAAAATATAAATTTTATATATATAATAAAGATTTAAGAATGCATAATTGATTAATTTGACTTATTTAATTATTTTAATTTTGAATAAAATATGATGTAGTATTTAATAATAATTTTTAATAAATTTTAGGTAAATTTAAATACTAAATAAAATTTAGGTGTCCACATTTATCCCTCTTTGAAATAGTGTTGTAAAGCAATATTGTTTTGAAGAATAGTATAAGAAGTAGAGTGATGATGATTAAGAAGGAAAACTTTTCTTCAAATGAATAAAAATGAGTGTGATGATACCCACTCGAGGGTTTGTGTGATAAAATAGATAAATGCTCAAAATTGATGAAAAAAGGAAATGAACAAAAACATGTGGAGAAATGATAAATCAACTGACTATAGAATTGATGTCAAACTTGTAAGATTTTAGTTGTGTAAAGAAATTTCCTCTAATGAATGAAAATTAGAGTATGGATTTAAAAAATAATAGTTTAACCATTCAGAGATTGTATGCTTACTATTTTGCTAATAATGTAGGGGTTAATTGAATGGTTGTGGGAATGATATATCCCATTAATAATAAGCTATGTGTCTTAAAATATAAAAAAGATATTGAGTTGTAAATAATTATGTTTATTTTATGGAGATATATTATTTCAATATTTTGAAAATATATATGGAATGAGTTGATTTAATGTATCCAAAAAATTTATAGGTATGGGTTTAATGTATCCATAATATGAGCATTGAGCAAAGCAATTGAGAATATTCCAAAGAACTAAAAGGAGTGGGCCTCTAGTAAGTTAATTTAAATTTGATTTTTTTTATTTATTAGCTTTAATTAGGGATTAAAATTAGTATAAATGAAATCAATATTGTTAAAATGATAATTTTGGCATCGAAATCAGTGATTTCATTGGGGTAAATATTAATTTTGTTAAACAGGTTGGTGAATTCACATAGTAGATAAGTGAAATCATTTAAGATGAAAAGGTCAATTTTTTGTTTAGTAGTATTGAAATTTTTGAACATATAATTGAAATCATTAGTTAGAGAAGTGAATTTTCTCTAGGTAGTAGAAAAATTATAGAGAATGAGAAAAGTTAACAAATGCAAATGAATGAAAATGTTTGTGTCATTTTTCATTATTGTGGTTGAGTATATAGAACATAATGATAATGATGAATTTAATGCTAAGTAAATTTAATTACATGCTAGAATTTATGATTTTTAGGATGTATTACCAGTGCTTGTGATGCAAAATTAGAGATATATAGTGATGGTGCAGATGGTGGTCATCATAGAGTACAATTTTGGCATGTTAGAGATGAGAGGACTCTCCTATATGGCTTAGATGTCAAAGTTTAAAATAGATAGAGCTTTATTGATAACATTTTTAGAGAGATGGCACAACAATACTAACACATTTCACTTATCGATAGGGGAGATGAATATTACATTAGAGGATGTGTATCAAATTTTAGGTATTCTAATATGAGATAGATGTATATACTAGGGGTAGGTTTTATAAGAGGTTACATTATACCAAGTTTTTGGTGATGGATTTAATCCTATTTTTAGAGGCAGTATTGATGTAGAATATTGTACCAGTTTAGAGATGGATTCTCTGACTATTATATGCATGGTTGTTATCAGTGGCATTTTGCTACTTGAAAAGAGTGAGAGGTTACGTCCTATTATTATTTTAGATGTTATTAGAGACTTGATGGATATGGGAGATACATTTTCATGGGTTCCATTGATATAAGCACATTTATACCATGATTTACATTATTTTATGTATTTAGGTTGGATAAAAATTGGCCCATCCACACTATTACAAGTCAGGTACTAGGAGCACATTGTGATAGAGAGGTTGATTGATTAATGAAAACATGATCTAATGATGATCCATTGGTATATAGATGGTATGTGATTATTGGGACACACATACCACACTTAGGAGATCTATATTTTTATAGGAGGGTGATTGATGAGGTAGGTGATGATCAAATCAGCTAGAAACTTTATAAAGAGATTATATGTTAGTGTCCATATGATGATCTTCACATGGACTTAATTATGACCCTATGCTACATTATCAAGATACATAATTATATCATAAAGAGATATCACCTAGATAGGATGATGAGATAATTTGGGATGAGATAGCATATACTGCTAAGCCACACATATTTGCATGATTAGTGAGGGAAAGACTATAGTGGGGTATTGTTGATGATGAAAATTGTACCATGAACTAATAAAACTTTGTACCTATTATGAAGGTTAATTTAAAATCATACCAATATAATAGTAAAGTTCTAAAGGTTCAATTATGATCTTAAAGATGTGAAGTGTTTTTTAAATGTTCTAGAAAATAATAATTAAGTTATTAAATATAACATATTATATTATAATTTCAAAAATATACTTATCTAATAATAAATTAGTTTAGATATGAATGTGTAATCTATCATATCCAATAGATAAGGCCTATGAACTAGACAATCTCTTGAAAGAAATACATCTAATTCAATAATATAATATATTTTAAAGTAATATCTTGCTTATACTATAATAACTTCCACATAGCACTAAGATAGTAAACCAAAAATAAATAAAATATAATTGAGATAAATCAAAGATGAACATATTTATATAAATTAATCAACCAAGTAGAATTAAACACACAAAGACATAAAAAAACAACTATCAAACTTAAAAGATAAAAAATAGATAAAACAAACAAAGGATAGTAATTAACTAAGAAAGAGATAAAAAACTATTCAAGAAAAAGAAAAGTATTAAATATAAACTAAACATAAAAAAACTAATCTAATTCTAATAAACTAAATTAATCTAACTCTAAACTATAAAAGAAAGTAAAATAATCTAAGAAACCTAATTAAAGAAAAATAGAAATAAATAGAAAACAAATAAAAAGTAAAATATATTAAAACTAAAAGAAATAGAAAATAAATGAGATTAATTAAAGATTAATATAAATCAAATTAAACTAAGTTAAATTCAAAATAAAGTACAATATAGATCAAACATGTGAGTCTCAATAGAGAGAGCCGTCTTAGTAAAATAGATCAATTTTATTTGAGATACCAATAACTTTCTTTACAAAATATCTTGAGAAACATCTTTTACAATGAAATGTCACAAACAGTGAAGTTTTCATCATTATTTAGGTTGAATACTTGGATTCTACACATAGAAATACAAAGATCAATCAACAAAAGATGTTAAACTTGATAAATTCTAGATAATTTATCATGAAAGATAATATAAAATTAGATATACCTATGTTGCCTAAGCAATTTACTCAATCATTAGAGAAAGTACCATTTACTCTATCTACAAAAGTCATGTTATCTGAGAGAAGTTACATAGAAGAAAGAGAGATAAATGATTGACTTCACAATGTATAAGTCTTCAATACTTGTGTTGTTCATCCTCTTCAAATGAATCCTTGATCTCCTTTTATGCTTCAAATTTAGTTTAAAAATAAGTTACAACTAACCTTAGTTACTTATTTAACTTAACTAATTGACTTTTTAAAAGTCAATTATTATAGACAATTATTAGTTAATATTTAATTAAGACTTAAAAGTCTTAATAAATCAAATATTTGAATATAAATAGGGTATTTTCTAATAAGTGTGGACCCCTAATCAATTAATAATAATAACAAATATATACTTTAATAAATAATTAGATAAATTAAATATTATTGGTATTGTTATCCATATTAATTCTATAACTCATATTATCAAAATTACTTATACATATCATATATATCATAAAATTAAAGTTCAATGTACTTTTAAACATCATAATCAAAATTTGAAAATCAAAGTATCAAATATGAAAGTACTTAAGTTTTATCAACTTAAAATTTAAATGATAAAATGAAAATTTATCTTACTAACATCAAATAATCATCAAAATCATAAAGGACCTTAATTACTTGTTTTCCCTACTCATTCACACACTCATTATATTCCATCTCAATTGTTAGAAACTAAACTAGCTTAGTTTCAAATTCATTTGTATTATCATCAACCTCCAATTTAATCTTTTTCATAACTCTGATCTCAAATAAAGTGTCCATGTCATTATGACTATTTGACCATTTATCTGAAGTGATTGGTTGAATTTTAAGACTACATTTCCTGTGACCTAAAAGTGGCTCCTTCAAACTTTACTTTTTGCATAATAAAATAAGATCTCTCTAAGATGGTGAGGGTTCATCAGAAAAGGAAGGAAGGAAAAGATTAATAAAACTCTTAGCATGGTCTATTTTAGTGTCTAGTTAAGTGGTTTCATTAACATGGTGTGGCTCATTAACATGTTGGATTCTCTTTGGGTTAGGTGACTAAATTAAAAATTGATGTGGATTATTCTTTAAGTGGTGAGAGGAACTATTGTGGGATTAAGACCTATCACCAAATCTACAACCATGAAATCCTCTATTACCCCTAGGGTTTGCAAGATTAAAGAGTAAATTATTTAATACATTCTATAACTTAGGGTCAGTGTCATCAAAGTGGATTGACATCTTGGCACCCCTAATAGCATACCTAGGTCAAAACCTCTTAACCCTAAAATCCCCCTTGAAAATTGTCTATTACGTGCTTCTTGATTCACATTATCTGAATTATGATTTTTTTTCCATCCTTTGCTATCATTATCTCTACTTGATCCTGGTTGATCCTAGCCTGACATCCTAAACTATTTAAAATATATTAAAAAACTAATTATTACATATGACTGAACCAAAGAATGAATATATTATCAGTGAAACTAAAATAATAACTGCATCAAATTATCAATCACTTATAATAATTCTAATCATCAATAGATAATATTTGAACTACCTATTGACTAAAAAAAACTAAATTATTCAAATTGAGTCAACTTATCATCACAATTTTTATTCTGAAACCCAAAATAAAATTATATTCTCATAATTTTATTTTTCAAAATATTCTATCATATTTTCTCAAATCCTATTTTCACTATTTGAATATGATATCAATATGATTGAAAGTCCTATTTATGTCATATAAATTGCATGCTTTTTTTACTGTAAAGAATCAAATTTTTAGAAATATTTCACAAATATAAGCTTTGATAATATCATATCCTTTTCATAACTAAAAATACCATCTTAATATCCTAGAAAAATTCCAATATGAAACTCTTTAAATATATTTTACCTAAACATCATCTATCATTGTTTTACTCCCTTAACATCATCTTAAACATATACAACCATGTATAATTTTTGCAAGCATTCCTTTAAATAAATTTCAATAGAAATTATTCATATAGAAAACTTTTGACATAACCATATTCTTTCAAGTTCATTATGTCTAAATTAAAATAACTTATCATAGCTTCTCAAAATTATCAGATATTTCAACATCTTGACATCTGATTTCAAAAGATATACCCATAACTTTTAAATAAATTATTTTTTAATAATTTTTTATGATAGACCAAAAACACATCAAGTCTATCTATATAATATCTTTGTAGATATACAAAAATTATCTCATATTAAACCCTAACACAGCTTTGTAATAAAGCTTAAAAATATAAAATGATGTATTTCAAACAATTTCACTATATAATATTTAACTAATAGAAACTCAAAACAAAACTCTGCATGTCCATAATATGTCTTCTAAATCATATTTAAAAATTGAGAAACAATTCATTATAGTTTTTCAAGAAAACTATTAACCATTTTTTATTGTTCATTTATTTTCAATACTTTGAACAAAACCCATAATACTTTTGAATTTATCAAATTTCCAAAACTTTATTTTATAAAATCTAAAACTTGCATGAAACTACAACTGAAAATACAGAAACACCCAAAATTTCTTATAAAAAGAATCATCAAAACCAAAAATCTAGATGTGTAAGTCTAGTAATAACCTCCATTATTTTGAAATACAAAGTTCAACACACTAAATTTTTATGACATAACCATGCATAAATTTTCCTTAAAAACTCATATACACATGAAACTACAACTTTGAAACACTGAAGACACACTGAATAATATATTTGCATGTTTGAACATATTATTTTTATTTAAATCATTTATTTATTTTAGACCATAAACTTATTTAAAACTTTCTAAATATTCATGAAAATAAACAAATAGAGTTCATTTTTACACAAAAACTTGAGTATGCATGAAACTATGGTTTCAAAAAATTAAAACATCAAACATTGCTTACAAACTGTAACTAGTATACTTGAAGCACCATTTTACTATCAACCAATATAATAACAGAACCAATATACACATTTAAGTATTTCAATCCCTATTATTCTTTCAAAACAAAACCATACTTGAACTAATCTGATAGAAACATATTATTTATCTCATCAACTATCGAGATAAATAATTATATAATAAAAATTAAAGCCATTTCTCATCGATATCCATGTAAATAAATGATATATGAACCACAAAAAACTCCATGATATTCCATACATGCAATGGTTTAATTAGACAAATAAAAAAAATTATCACAACATGCAAACCAAAAATTATATTTCTTTTCATGTAACTATAAAACTAATCAAAACAACTCACAAACTTCTTCAAAACTCATTCACTTTATTATTAGCATACCTGTATGCACAATCCTTTTCTACTCACAAATCTTTATCTGCAACTCCAAATTCCAAACCAGTAGAGTAATTCTTCTGTAAAAGAGCTTCAAAGAATGACTAAAACAAAGAAAATAATGATATTTGTAACCAATCCTTGCAAAGTAACTACTCATGCCTACATGCACATTTATCATTAGTTTATTAAATTTAGACTAGTACTTAGAATTATACCAACCATCTTAGCAATGCCATCAAACTTAGGAATAACCAATATACCTACTAAAACACTTACCAATTTTCAAGATTCAAGGCATGTACCCATTTCATTAAATGCCTTAAACTACCATTCAATCTCAAATAATCTATCACACTTTGTATTAACTCACCTTTCTAATTAGCAAGCCATGAAATATGCTAACTTGCCATTATAATGTTCATGTACCTCAAGATTTCTAACTCAAGTTGTTAATCAAATAAGTTTATCAAATATGTCTTTGAAATCAATAAGCCTCAAGTGATTATTAGGATCCCTAATAGGTTTTAGTCATATCACAATAGAACTTAGGATAGATAATATTTGAGCTAGGACCTTTGGCATAATAAATCATTTAGGATCAAAACTTAGAAGCCCTTAGGATTCTTTAATATCCTTAGGAAATAGCTTAGGATTACAATATTAGACCAACCTAAAATCATGTCAATTATATTTACAACTAAATTCTAGATGAAACATACTAATAAATCCATATAAATTTCATAGTCAAACTTTAAAACGAAATTCATAATAAATCAAATGATGTATTTGATTTGATAAACCATAAGATGCATTACTTCTCAAAATGTAACAATCATGATAAATCCATCTATATAATTGCAATTGAAAATTAATTAACTAAAAAATTATTATAACCATTCATTATATCTTTCCATCTAGATCAAACCATGTTGCATATTGTCATTTTAAAATGAGAATACCAAATTAATCACTACAAACTACTCAAACTATCAACTAAAAGCTATGATTGATCACAAATACCTTAGGGATGATACATACATATGTAAATTTTTATTCATTTATCCATTTATGCTTTCCAAAACCACTTAAAATATAAATATGAATTCATAAACCAATCATCATCAACTTATTTAATTGAAAATATGTATTTTAACATAGTACTAATTAACTAGGTCCCTAACACAATTTTAAACTTTATAACTAGATCATTTCTATAGCAAATAGGAGTATTAGTTTCAAAAAAATTAGGGGGGTCTAAAAAATATGCATAATAGGTATGACCATTGATCCATCCATAGTTGATCATAGTTGTACACGGTTACATTTTGTTAGATGGAGTGATTAGAGAGACATTATTGATGCAAGATAAATTAAGGGGTATTTAGATTAGTCAGATCGATAGAGACTAGTGAGATTGATGATTTCATATGCACCACTAGTAACAAGGAGGTAGAGGTTGGTGGCTAGCTTGAGTAGACATCCATGAGGTATAGGTTTGGGATCCTAGATCAGGAGGGATATTATAAGAGATAGAGGATGCTCATGAGCATGAGTATAAGGTAAAGGATGTACTATGGAGTCTGGCCATCTACATGATATGTAGATCATAAATGTGGAGCATATTAAGATTTACTATGAGGCAAGAGTTAACAATGATGTTGATATAGGCATGTACCTTGATATAAAGTAGATAGTTGGAAGAGATACTCCATTGGTAGAGGTAGAGAGTGAGGATGATGATGATGTAGGACAAGATGCTACCATGAGATCACCACATGACACTCAGATAGATTGAGGGGATGTGTATGGTTCTTGACACACTCTGAGATTTGTAGAGAAGAATGCACTTTTTGATAAACTCTAAGAGGATATTAGAGCTCAAAACATAGAGATAGATGGATTTCACTAGGAGGTGGCTAGGTTACAGCATGTAGTGGATGGTAAAAAGGATCAAACTATTGAGATTAGATGATTATAGTCTGAGGTGGATATATTGCAGGGTATTATAGATGAGATGGATGGAGATGTCATGGATAAAGGATTGATCACACATGATGTAGAGACCCAAATTACATATTATAAAGTGATATAATTAGTAAAGGGACATAGCTTGGACTGAGATTATAGAGGCTAGAATACTATTAGTTGGAAAGCGTCAAATATCCATGTTAGATAGAGTGATGAGGGCCATGGAGTAGGCTACATATTATAGGAGCTTATATGAGGAGGTTGTACCACATGCTTAGAGGGAACCATCTTTTAGGGAATACTTAGTGAGATGGTAAGCATATACTAGATCTATTTAGTTGGTAGATTTAAAGAGGTTAGTGGGACATGTACATCATGTAATGGGTCCTCCATGAGGCATACCATGATGTGGAGAGTTATTTTTGATACTAAACACTCCATCTGAGGGACAATACAATACATAGATATAATGGATATTTGATAGATTAATTCATTGATTTATACATATTTTGAGATATACCATTACACATTTCATATATATTCATGATGATTTATGAGACTTTGTACTATGGATATTGGACATTGATGGACTTTTTATTGGTTTACATGGATTTTATGCATGATTGATAGATGTATGGATATATGTAGCACTGGTTATATTTCCTACATTTTGTTTGATGCTATAATGTTTAAATTATTTCAACATATTTATTATGGATGTATGACTTATGTATGAATGAGTGAAGTGTATGGATGTAGAATGTGATATATCTACATTTTTTTGTTTCTATTCTTTGCATTAGATTTCCAACAATATTTGAGTTTTGAACAACTTGATGTTTAATATATCATAAAACACATTACCACCAATGATATTGAATAATAATGATGAATGTTGATGTTTTAAGCATATGAAAAAAAAAGAAATAATAAATTATGTGTTAGTAAAGTACGTCATGATATAGTCATAACCATACCAGATATGCATTTCACAAAATAATCTTTATAAACACACAGAAAATAATAACAACAATATGTGAAAACAAAAGTAATTTAAAATAACACACAAATAAACAAAGAGTAACTCAAATAGAAAAAATTGATTAAAATTTACAAAGTAAAGAAAATAACCATTAGAATAGGTAGAGATAAAATGAAGTGAAATTACCAACTGAATAGCTATGGATAAAGAAATAGATAAAAATAACCAAGTGAATGGTTAGTGATAGAAAACAACCAACACAATAATAAAAACAAATAATGAATGTAAAAAGAAAGATTATGAACAAAATCAATCCAAGGACTAGACAAATATAGCCAAAAGTGAGACTAGAAACCAAACAATCTAGGGAAAATTAGTAGGATAAACTAATCCATGTTGGGGAAATGGATGATGGGGAAGGTGGTGGCCAAGGTGACCCTAAAGACTCCATCGCTCTAAGTGTTTCCTATATGTTCCACCTTAGACAAAGTCTATGTGGGGATATCAGGCCAGATGTAATTCTCCTAATATGAGAAGTGATGAGAAAGTGGATAATTGATGAAGTATTTTTCATGTTTGATTAAAAATATGTGTGAGTGATCCACCCAAAAATGAGTGAATGATGTAGAAGATAGTTTAGAATGGTAGATGTGTTGAGATTGATATTTTTGGAATTTTTTTGTTTTGTTTTGTTTTTTTTATGTTTTGTATTTTTGGATTTGATTTTGGTATTTTTAAAAAATAAGGAATAAGACATTTTTCCTCTATCATGAGCAAGAATTTAGGTTTTCATATAATAATAAAAACCCTAAACTTAGCATGTCATAGGATAAATGTTTTAGTTTAATTGGGTTTCAATTTATTTACTTTGTCTAGCACTTATCTAGTTGTTTTAAGTTAGTTCTTGAATCATTATAATTAGGTGAAAAGAAGCTATGATCCCATAGCACTCAACATTTATCATTCGATTGTGCTGACATCAATTCATATAAGACACAAGCATTATGCGCTCACCTGAAGCACATTAGAGAAAGAATTGGGGCCTATATTGGTCTAGTTGTGCCATGGCACAACTCATTATTCATATGACTTGGTTATTGTAATAACAACATTGGTAGGTTTATTGGCACAAGACATTTATGGGATAAGTTGATGGTCTATAGGTGCAGTGCCTATTTGGGGAGCTAGTTTTGATCATAGGGGTGCAAGCCTATATTGGGTTGGTTCTATGATCTCAAGGGTGCAAGCCTTTTATTTTACTAATCCAGTCATCTTTTAGGTGCTTTTATGGGTCAAAGAGATGATTTATATCAATGGTCTATTCTTAGGCTAGTGCTCTAGGTAAAGGGATCAAGGCTTGGGTGCATGACGTTTCATACACTTAGGTTAATTCATAGGATATGTCAATGTCATCACTTAAACAAGGATGTCATTAATGATTTGAACTAGAAGATTGATTAAACTTAGAATTTATATATTAAAACTAACCATTATAGATATTAAAAACATTACACAATTTAATACTAAAGTGAAGGACATTCAATCAAGGATACCATGTATTATTGCAACCAATCTTATTCATTTTCTTAATTCTCCAAATATAGAGTATAGTTCATATTATGAAAAATAGAGTAAATGCTTATCTAAAGCTATTAACATCCCAGAGGCTCATAGGCGAGCATGGGAACTACAATGAGGATACTCAAAGGCATACATGCTTAAACTTATGCTAATGGCATCCATAACATAATATATAGATCTAATTCTATAGAGTTTTGCTACTTCAACTCATGTCCCTCCATTCATTGGATCGAGCTTGACTTTATATCCCATAAGAGTATCTTCATGCCAGGGTGGAGAGTGCATGTTGGGTGCTGAGCTATAGCCTTGGTTGATCATTCCACCAGCTCCATCACCTTGTTCCCTTTATTCTATGGTCACCACATGCAGCCACCAAAGAAGATGTATTAAAAAATAGGTTCTAGTTAACCACCTACCATTTGGTGCTAGATTTATGATGATTCTTTTAGCTAGTATAAAAGATACCAAATTATCAATCAACTAAGTGATTACCTCACAGTAATATATCAGTGTGAGGTTTGCCTTAGATTTTGTCACTTCTCCATCTAGGATTTCACCTTATTCATAGGCATTAGTATATAAGGTGTGACAGAGTGCTTCTAGGCTTTGTTCTTGGTCTTTGATTTGGGTGCTTGTTGTAGAAAAGTTTCTTCATTTAGATAATGTGCTTAGTCATGCTCTTAGCAATAAATCCAAGTTAGTTTTGTACTTGATACAACTAGGCTCAATCATAGAAAAATTCTATGGTGAACAAAATTTAAATGCATTACTTCACTGGCATCAATTTCACACAAGGTGTAAGCCTTGTGAGTTCACCTAAAGCACAACAATGAAGGGATCGGGGCCCACATTGGGTTAGTTGAAACATGGTGCAACCTTAGTGTCAAAGGGACTTAGTCATTTTTAAAATGGGCTTAGGTGGTCTATCTACATGTGTCATTATAGATAAGATCAAGAGGTACAAGCCTATTCAAGGGAACTAGTCCCAGTTATGGTTGCACAAGTTTGTATTAGACTAGTTACACAACTTTCAAGGGCATAAGTATTTTGGCATAAGTTCATGTCTAGATAGTTATAAATCTTAATGGTACAAGCCATAGGGGTAGTGAGTTAAGTGTCACTCAAGCACTTAGCCAAATCAAGGAAATGGCTTATGCTCAGGTGATCATTCTTTAAGTTAGTTCTCTAGGTGCAGTTATTAGGGCCTTGTCATATGCTAGTTTTAACACTTAGTTGATTTTACAAGTATACTAAAGTCACTATATGGCACAATGATATCATTATTAAAAAATAATAGACCATTACATTAAAATACATTCAAAAATAAAAATTATGCCAACATTCATACAAAACTTAAGTCATAATCATACAATAGTGCTAAACTATATGAAATAGATCAACAACCAAGTAAATATGAAAAGCCATTTCCATTAAATAAAATTTCATCAATAGAGTATAGTTCATAACATAAATAGAACACCAATTCATTCCTAATTACTCATTCCCTATGGCTCATAGACGAGCTTGGGTGGTACAATGCATATTATTCTTAGTATCCATACTAACTCAAACTATATCAATGGCATTCTCAGTTTTTGTAGAGCTTCACTAAGTTAATTCATCTCTTTTTTCTTCTTTAGGTTTAAGCTAATTTTTATAAGTAGGGGAGCATCTTTAAACTAGGTCAGATGGGTGCACATCATGTGCTAAACTATTATTGGGGGTCATTATTCCATTGAATCCACTACTCTAAAACCTATGCTCTCCATCTTCCATGTGCAGTACTCAAAAGGATGTCCCTTAAAACTTAGGTGCTAAGTAACTACCTACCAAGTGGTGTATGATCTTCAAAGATTCTTCTAACTAGCGCTAAAAGTACCAAAAGAGTAATCATTTTAAATGATTACCTCATGTCAAGATATACAAAGTTGGTATGGGTCCACTATGTAACACAAAAAGGGGCCCAACATTACCCCATAAAAAATTACTAGTTCACCCTTGAACTAGTATTTTAGTGCCTTTGCTCCACAAAATTTTAGTGCATTATGTTGCAGTTCAACCTTGAAGTTTTTAAAGCCCTAAATGGCAAGCCTAATTTCTTTGAAAATGACTTCTACTTCCATTAATGAATCCTAGAGTGAGAACACATCCATGCTCTTCATATCTTTTCTAAAGGATTCCAACCTTTCCTTAGCTCTTCTCACCCTACCATCTAAAAAGTCCCCTTGCTCACTTACCTTTGTCTAAAAACTGCAAAAGAGTGCTTCTAGGTCTTGCTCTTAAGTTTTTAGCTAGGTGCTTAGGGTGTTAACCTGCACCAGAACTTGCATGCACTTGATCTTACTTATAGTGAAATCATGCTTCATAAAAGCATCCTTCTCTTATTTCATCTTTTGAAGGCACATGTTTATGACTGATGCTTGAATGGTGAAGTTGTAAAATATGGCATCCACTTCTTTTATGCCCTCTTCTAGTTTGGTGAAGAGTTCCTCTACTACATAAATAATTTTGTTTAGCTCTCTTCTGATGGATTCATATGGGTCTTCTTGTTCCTCTAGCACTAGCTTCATCTAGGGGAACATTTGTTCTACCAATGCACAAACCTTATCAACCTCTTTCATTTCTGAAGTATTAACACCATCCAAAAGGGATTTTTTTCTTCTTCTATGTGCTCAACCAACTACTAGAGTTTAAGCTTCATTTCTTTTATTTATTCCTCTACCTCTTGCACTATTTATTTCCACTTATTGGCATGAACATCATTGATGATGTTCTTACATACTACTACTAAGGCCATATTAAGGAGGGAGTTAGCCAAAATTATGGGGTTCATATCCCTTAGATTTACAATTTGGTAGTCATGCACCTCTTTTAGTTTATTGACACTTCAGATTATTTTCTTTGGTACCTCAAACTGAGGCTCATCCATGTAGTAATCAAGATCCCAAGCAACTTGATGGCACATTAGGGTTGTGGTAGTTTTGGGGTTCATATAATCTAACATGTATAAGTCATCATCTTTAATGAACTCCCTCTATACTTTTTCCCTATATCTCAGCTCATACTCCTCTTCCTCAACCATCTCCTCTTCTCCATTGACATTGGTGTTTTATCCAGTACCTTCTTCTTATTTTTCTAGTAGGGGTTCTTCATTAGACTTCTCCCCTTATTCCACCTCTTCTCTTTCATCAGCACTAATTTTACCATCTTATTTCTGGAGGGGTTCTTCCTTGGACTTTTCCCCCTTGTTTTTTTCTTCTTCCTAAGGATCCTTAGTATGAAGATTTATAGGTCCCTTCTCTGCCCCAACCTTCTCTTCCCTTTCTTTCTCTATTTGCCCCTTTAAGGTTCCAGCATCACCTTCTTTATCCTTAGGTGACCCTTTAATACTTGGGTGAACCTTATTCTATAGCTTATTTTGTTAGGCTAGTGTGGGCACTAGGCACCTCTATTGTCTTAGTTTTAATGGGTTCCACACCTATAGCAACCCTCTATTCTTTTTCCTTTTTAGACCTCTCCCTCTAGGCCCATTTTATTTTTTTCTTCATCTTCTTGATGGTTTTGGAAGTCTTTTCCTCTTTGTCCTTTATCTCCTTGGCCTACACTCAATCAATTCCTAGTTGAGACATGCCCTTAGCCCTCATGGCCTCTCTCTTATAGTAAAACTCTAGCATTGCATCAATATAATCCTAATCTAGGCCCATGTTTTTCCATTTATGCTTCAATTCATCTTTAGTTGGTACACCCAAGGATCCTGCTTCTCCAAGAGTGGTTATAGTGTTGCCTTTTAGAGCCTCATGTACTTCCACCTCACTGGACTCTTCATCTATTCCTCCTTCCTTCCTCCTTTTTTCTTTATTCCCTTTCATCTCCCATGCCTTACATTTTCCCCCTTCTCTCATATTCTCTTTATCCTCTACCATCTTAATATATTCTTTAGACATTCTTTCCTTCATCATTTCTTTTCTTCATTCCTCCCACTCCTGCACCTTTTGCATATATGCATCACTGAGGTTGATTTGCCTCCATCTTCACATCTTCTTCTCCAATTCAGTCTGAGGTGGTAGGGAGGGGGTCCTTTATCTAGAAGAGGATTCACCTTCTTCAAGCACAATGTATACTTCCTTCCTAAATGTTTCTTCCTCCATCTCTTCTTCCTCTTCTTCCTCTTCTATGTTAGATAGGAATATCTTGGGCATCATAGAAGGAACCTTCCCCTTCTTCTTTTCCCTTGCACTAGGGGAAGCCTTTGGATTAAATCACACACACTTATTTGTAGGGATCAAAGGAGAGGATTCTTATTTTGAGGTGATATTTAGTCTTATTCACCCCTTTGTCTTTTCCAAAGTCTATGCCTTCTTCTTCTTGGGATACTTCTCTAATTGCATCGAGGCCCCTTCATCACCGATCCTAATAGGGGGATCATCACTCTACCCTATGCTTGGCCCCTTTTTCTTTGTCTTCATCTCATAGTAGATCTTATACATGTGCCTAGCTATGGTTGCTTCCTTAAGGGGGTGGATATCTGGGTGATATGATTCATTTTCTTCATCCTTGATGGATTTTTCATTTACATGAACAAACTGGTGCCTCATCCTACACTTCTCCATATCCAATTCCTTTATTTGAATGCCTAACTATTGTGCATTAGGGATCCATCATTACACATCCCTGAAGTATCTTGTTGATAAGGCATAGGGGAGATTTAGCCACCTTGACTTATTTCCATCAACTAGCACCAAGTGCACTACATAATAATGATGCATTATAGCAAAGGTTTCTATTCCAAACATGCTCTTAGGGAACCCTTAAGGGATGCACCACTCTATCCTGAAGGCCTATATGTACCTTTCATACCATCCCATGATGAAAATATTATATTTGCTATTGAAAGAGAGGGGGCTCATGAATTCTTTGTACTTATGCACTAGGGAGTCATTGTGCTTTAGAAAGACCTAGAGGTTGCCCTCATCCTCATCTAGAATTCCAATCTCTTCTATGATAATGAGAATGAGAATGGATCCCCACTTGAATGTCCTTTTTTCCTTGTGGCACTCCTACACATTTGTTAAAAATTCATTAGTGATGAATTTGGTAATATTTAATTGCACACCTTGTGCCATGTGATAGGCAATGTAAAGGTATACCTTAGTCACATTGGTCAATCGATCACCTAGGAATAGTTTGGAGCTTATAAGGTGTGTCACTACCCTCATGCAAGGGTCCTTATACTCCTTGATAGGGAATTTGAAACCCCCCTTGAAATACTTTAGGAGTTATGCTACATGTGCTACCTCTTCATCATAATCCATCACCTAATGGATGCCTTTACCAATATCTAGAAGCTCGATTATTCTCTTTATCAGTTGCACCAAAATCTTCATATGCCTCCCTAAAAAGTAAATGTGGTCCTCATAGACATGCTAGAGTAGGAATTGTATAAGATCTTCTAGATTTCCAAATCATAGAAACTCATAAAATTTGAGTTACATCAAAATCTATCAATTTGTCTTGGATTGAGATGTTAAATAGGGCATCACCTTGCACTATTTTCCACCCTATGTCCACCATCTAATCTTACATGAGGTCTTAAAAGTGAATGGATGTGCGATGGTTATATTATTTTAACTAGAAAGTGTGAACAAAAGAGTGCCAATCCTCCCTTATCATGACCTCCAAAGGGAACTGCATTACTTGGTAGGACATTTTGGTGAGCATCTTGGTGTCCACCTATACTATGCTCATTACTTCCACTTATTATGCTACTATTTTGTAGTGACTACTTCATGAACTATACATGCCCATTTTGGGTCTTATTTCACCTACTCAAAGATTTATCCTTTATGTTTCTTTAGCATCCTGAACCTACTAGTGTTGAAGCATGGTAGGTGCAGTTTACTGAAGCCTTAAATGGTAATGGTGCTCTACAGTCATAGGATCTATGACTGTTCCCTCAGCTCTCAAGCTTTGTTAGCCTTTAAAGGAATTTTTAGCATCAATTAACTTCCTCAAATATCTAATTTATATACAATCCTCCCTCCACACTTCTCCAAATCAATCTTACTATGAACACAATCCTTCCTAGTATGCAGTCATTCACTCTTAGTGTCTGAAAGTGCTCAAATTCTCACTAGTATAGGGTTTTCACACCTCAACTCTCTAGTTTTTACCTAATTTTGATCTAAGTATTGAGTTATTATAAAAATTTTAACTTAATAAAGTCTATCACTTTCTATTTTATATGCTTTCGTTATCTACCATCATTAATGCAAGTGCTTTATGGCATGGCAGCACCTAGATTTCTTAGTAAACACAAAATTTTTGAAAAATATACAACATAATTTGTCACAAATAAATAAAATGCATATATTTTTGCCTCTATAAATAATTCATTTAATTCTCTATGATTGTAATTGTTAGTAATTTGACCTGTCAAGGTTAAATTACTATCCTTGTTATTCAAAACTTTCTTAAATCTCAGTAATATCCCTTTAAAGTTAGTCAAACCAAAGAATTATGGCCTAATAAGTACTAATTTTGGTCATAATTTTTAAAAATGGATTGTAAATGGGTCATTATCATTTCAAAATATCATTTTCAAGTTTAAATATGCAGACAATCCATGCACAGGGATCAATTTTAAGAAAAAATTAAACTTTTTGGGAGCTACAGGTGGTTTTAAGACCTCAAATTTTGTACACGATGTCATTATGAGTTGGATAAATTTTTTATAAAGTTTCATGTCCATTTAACAAGTGTAAAAACTCACTATTTTGTAATATTCCTTGGCATATCTATTGGAGATCGTCATTAGATTAGGCATCATTATGGAGTGCCACAGAGGTTTTTAAGTCTAGGTAAAAGTTTGAAAAGTATAGGATGATATTTTTAAATCATAATTAGACCTTTAAATAATATAAAAACTTTAAATTTTAAGAAAACCATGCTCATACAAGCTTTTTCAAGTAAACAGACATAAAGGCCAAAAAGGAGTTTTTTGACTTTTCAAGCAAAATGTGATTTCAGAGTGTTTTGATACAATGGTATAGACCCCATGATATTTTTTCAGATATTTATAATAATGTGAATAATTATTTTCATTTTGCTGAAATTTTCATTTTTTTAGTTATAGACACCCTTCCTAGCCTCTTTTTTCAGATGCTCATATATTTCACCACATATGGAGTTTGGATAAACAATCTTAGTATATTTTGATTAATATTATTTAATTATAATTCATGAAAAATTAAGACCATTTGATTATTAATTTCTTTATGAACAATCATTAAGAGTGTAGGTAGCTCAAAATGCAGGCAAAACCCTACAGACAAATTTCTCCATGTGGTAAATTTTTATATATTTTGAATGGGAACTCAATATTTTCGTAGATGTTGAGGGGTCGGGGTGAGGGGTAGGGGGGAAATAATTTTTATACACATAAATATAAATATTTTTATATTTTGAGGTATGTACTTCATGAACCATCATTTTGAAAATTTAGCTTTAAAGCCCGCCTAAACCCTCAAAAAACTAGTTTTGCAAAAAGTTGATTCTATTGACATAAAATAATTTTAAATCAGTCTAAAACCTTTTCAAATGTAAATTAAACTTATATAGGATTCCATAAATGTCAATTTTATGCATGGAAATGTACAGATGAGGGAAGAAATCATATTTTTTGTGAAAAAACATGTAAAATGAAGTACAAGACACTTCAATGAAATATAATCAATGGAGTTAAAATAATAAGAATTTTTATTCATCCTAAAATTTTATTTTTATCATAAATCATTCTATAAGTGTCCAAACCAACTCAATCAAAATGGTCAGTCTGCAGGAAAATAGAAAAAATAGGCCTAGTCAACCCTATTGACTAAATGGCGAGTGTTTTCTCATTAAAAAAATATCTTGTCATGAGAAAAACAAATTCCAGGTATATGTAATTATTTTTTTAGGTTTAATGGCATATTTTTACATGTTTAATGGAGTCAAAATGTAAGAAGATAGGCTATTAAGCCTATTTGGCCTAATAGGTCTAATTGGTCAATCAAGCAATTAAAGAAAGGCATTGAAAATCTATAAAATTAATTAATTTTAGAGTTAACACATGTAATGTATGTTTTTTAAGTGGATATATCATTTTAAAGTCAATCCATAAGTTTCAATTCATTCAAGTTGAGTTAACTAGTCCTTAAAGGTCAAATCTCTTTGGTTGACTAGTTTCATGCATCTCCCATGCTTTTCATGAAAGATAAAGACTTTAAATAATTTAAAATCACTTTCAAGATGGAGATATATTTTAATTTATGACATTATTTTTATGCAAGGAAGGTTGAAAAGTCAACATGGGTCCACCACTTCTCAATTCGATGCCAAAAATGAAGAACATGTAATTTTTGAAGAATTAGAAGATTTTAAAGCCTTTATTTAATATTGTAAAAATATTTTAGTCTTATTTTAACTCAAATAAGACTAATACTTATTTTTTACACATGAATTTGTCTTTACTTAAGTTTTTAGACTTATATATTAGCTTTTTGAAGTTCTTTTTCAAAAAATTCTTGAAGCAAAGCAAAAATTGTAATTGACACCATTTATCAAAAAAATAAGATTTTTTGCATATATTTTTTTGGATCAAAATAGAGTGTATTTTTTTATTGTGTACTATCAGATAAGTGAGATCTATATCCCCTTTTTCAGGTATTTTCTTCAACTAATATGAAAATTTCATGCTCTATAGGTCATTTGAAGAGTTAGGAATAGAATTTGCTTTGCAAGCTTCTTTCAGGCCTTCTTTTGAAATGTTGATGTTTAGGATTGAATGCATCACTTTATTTTAGATTTATATGTGTATCTTACTTAATTTTTTAAATATTTTAGAGAATATCAATCATTCAGGTGCATCACCTAATTATATAAGATTTTTCATTTCAATTTCCTTCTCCCTTTTCATCCCAAAAAATCAAAAGAGTTTAGTTTTTAGAGATAAATCTTAAGGGAACCAGCCCTCTCTGGAGGTTCTTCTCATCATAGAGTCACTCACACTCTAATAATTTCCCATTGTATCATCTAGAGAGAGGGTGTGTTTTACACATCTTCAATTAGGGCACTCTAGAGTGATAATAGTTTCTAGCATGCCTGGTGGGATATGAGTTCAACAATTAGAGTATAATTTGTAGCACATTCATCTTTAAAACTAGTTTTTAGTACTCTTATGATCCTAATCTCAAAGAAAAAGGTACATTGTTGTTCATAAATTTAGTTTTTTTCATGTATCTTCTTATAGTCTATGGGAACCTATAGAGTAGATTATGGTTATACTTCTCAGTATCAACATCCCTATATACCAACACAGTATGATCCATATGCATCTCATCCTCATCCAAATGAGCCATACCCATTCCAATATCAGCCACCCTTCCAAAAATCTCTACATTTTCATGAGTAGTTGGAGGAAATGAAGAGGGTAAGCCAAATGATTGCTAAGGAGATATTAGCCTAAAATCAAGAGTTATTAGATAAGTAATCTCAGTCTCAAAGATCAATACATTTTGCTGCCCCATATCAATATCCATGGATTAAAAGTCCATATCAGCAATAAAATATCCCAATCATGCCTAAAGTTGTAATACTTTAAATTCTAAAAGCTCTTAAACCCAATTTTCCAACCTAAAATCAAATACAGCAACCAAGCATAAGCCCAAAAGATAAAATCAACCCCAAAATCATTGTTGACATTCAACCTTCACCCCTCCCTCTTCAAGATCCCAAAACCTTTCCTTCATGGAAATACATTCAAGCAAATATGAAAAAATAAGAGGTGACAGTTGTTGAGGTTCAACAGTCTTAAGAGCAAAATCAAACATCTATGGCATAAACATTGAATTTATCTCATCTCTTAAAGTATTTCTAGGGATCTACCATGACACTCTTGGAGAAGGAACCTCTAATTTGTGAGAAAAATGAAGAAGATGAAGAAAAAGAGATATAAAATAAAGGTGACTTGAGTGATCAAGAAAAAGATGATCATTGGTCGTAGTTATACCATGATTTCTTGAATGAAATTGAAGAGCTTAAGATGAAAGATTTTGATGATGATATAGAACAACAAGTTGATGATTCATCTAAAGATTTCACCAATGTTTTGGATCTTCAAGAAATAAATTCTATTCTAGTGATCCCAAAACAAGATGAGCTAGAGCTTGAGTGGATAGATGAGATGCCATTCTCTATAGAAGATGAAGATGAAGCAAGTGCTGTAGATCAAGAACCTTCATATGACTCCATCCAAAAGGTAGAAATATATGATCAACATGTTCAAATGGTAATATTATAGATTAATTTCATGTATTTTTCATTGATCATGATGAAGAAGCCTTTTGGGATGACTTGGAGAGTTTTTGTGAAAATTTTGATAGTCCATCTCTAATCCATATGTAGATTCAGGAATGTTTTGTAAAGAGTATTGTTGCAGATATTCATCAAGAAGAAATTAATGAAATATTATAGCCATGTTTAAATCCATACCAAGAGCTTGAAGATTTTAGTGAGCCAATACCTCAAATGGATCATAATGAAGATATCAATCCAAGCATACCATTTTATTTCCCAATACAATTATTGAATGAGAATGTGTCAAATCATGATTAGCCTATGAATGAGGTAGAGATAGTAGTCTTGATGCAACAAAGAAGAGTATGGGAAGAGGATGCTTGGATCTTAGATCCATATCTTTAATCCATACACATGATAATGGAAGTTGGAGGCCTAGATTCATCATCCAAAACATATCAACATATAAGTGATCCCATTTGCAAAAGAGAGCAATCAAAAGGAAGCAAATACGTTTCAAAGTTCCATAGTGCATCAAACAGCTTTCCATTTGATCCAAGAGGACCAGCAAGGTGGAGGTTAGTTTTTACATAATAGACTCATTGTATTTAATTTCTCTAAGTGAATATCTACACATGCTTTCAATTTTTTTCTCTTTCTAAGTTATTGTCCATTCCTCTAAGTGCACATGTGCACTTCTTGTTATTTGTGTCAGTTATCTTGTTGTGTCTTTATCTACAAAAATCTTCCTATTTCAGTGTATATCCAAGTTTTTCATAACCAAATTTTATGATTTATTTGACCAAAAATCTGGTCAACCCTTGAAAGTCACCAAAATTGTTAGTAATTTGACCTATCAAGGTCAAATTACTACCCCTAACATTCAAAACTTTCTTAAATATCACCCTTTAAAGTTAGTCAAACCAAGGAATTTTGGCTTAAAGATTATAAATTTTGATCAATAATGTCAAAAATGTATTGTAAATGGGTCATTATTATTTCAAAATAGCATTGTCAAGTTTAAATATGCAGACAATCCATGCACAGGGATCAATTTTGAGAGAAAATTAAACTTTTTGGGAGCTACAAGTGGTTTCAAGACCTAAAATTTTATAAATAGGTTCATTATAAGTTAGATAACATTCTAATAAATTTCATGGCCATTGGAAAAGTGGATATATTTTATATTTTGTAACAGTCCTTGGCATGTCTGTTGGAGATCACCATTAGAGTAGGCATCATTTTGGAGTGCACAAAGGTTTCTAAGTCCCGATAAAAAATTTATAAGCATGGGATGATGTTTTTAAATCATATTCATACCTTTAAAGAGAGTCAAAAATCTAAATTTTAAGTAAACCATGCTCATACATGCTTTTGCAAGTAAACAGGCATAAAAGCCAAAAAGGGTTTTTTTTTTAATTTTCAAACAAAATGTGCTTTCAGAGTGTTTTGATAGCATAGTAAAAACTCAATGATTATTTTTTTAGTCATTATTAATAATTTTAATATTTATTTTAGTTTCGATTAAATTTTCATTTTTTTAGTTCTAGACACCCTTCCTAGCCTCTTGTTCAGATGTTCATATCTTTTATCATGTGTGGAGATTGGATGAATTATCTTATTATGTTTTGAGTAATAATATTTAATTATAATTAATAAAAATTTTATACCATTTTAGTAAAAAAAATTATAAAAAATATTAAGAGTGAAGGTAGCTCAGAATGTAGTCAAAACCCCACAGGTAGATTTCTCCATGTGGTAACTTTTTATATATTTTGAATGGGAACCCAATATTTTCATAGATATTTGTATGGTCATTTTTATACACATAAATTTTAATATTTTTAGGTATGTACTTCATGAACCATCATTTTGAAAATTTAGCTACAAAGCCCACCTAAACCCTCAAAAAACTAGTTTTGCAAAAAGTTGATTATATTGATATCAAATCATCTTAAATAAACCTAAAATATTTTAAAATTTAAATTAAAATTATATATAATTATATAAATTTCAATTTTATGCATGGATATGTACGGATGAGGGAAGAAATCATGTTTTTTAATGGAAAAAAACATGTAAAATGAAGTACAAGAGACTTCAATGAAATATAATCAATGGAGATAAAATATTAAGACTTTTTATTTATCCTAAAATTTTATTTTGTTCATAAATAATCCTAGAAGTGTCCAAACTAGCTCAATCAAAATGGTCAGTCTATAAGAAAATAGAGAAAAATGGACCTAGTCAACCTTGTTGATTGAATGTCGAGTGTTTTCTCATAAAAATCAAATATCTTGTGATGAGAAAAGTTTTTTCCAGGTATATTTAATTATTTTTTTAGTTATCATGGTATCTTCTTATAGGTTTAATGGATTCCAATTGCAAGAAGATAGGCTATTAGGCCTAATTGGCCTAATAGGCCTAATTGGTCAATCAAGAAAGTAAAGAATGGAGTAGAAAATCTATCAAATGAATTAATTTTGGAGTTACCACATGGAAAATATATTTTTTAATTGGATATATTATTTTCAAATCAATCCACAAGTTTAAATTCATTCAAGTTGAGTTAACTAGTCCTTAAGGGTCAAATCTCTTTGATTGACTAGTTTGACTAGTGACATGCATCTCTCATGCTTTTCATGAAATATAAAGACTTTTAATAAATTTAAATCACTTTAAATATGGATTTATCTTCTAATTTATGGCATGATTTTCATGCAATAAATTTTTACAAGTCAACATGGGCCTACCACTTCTCAATTCTATGTCAAAAATGAAGAACATACAATTTTTGAAGAATTGGAAAAATTTTAAGCCTTTATTTAATATTGTAAAAGGATTTTAGTCTTATTTTAACTCAAATAAGACTAAACCTTCTCTTTTCCACATTAATTTTTCTTTATTTGAGTTTTTAGACTTATATATTGGCTTTTTGAAGACATTTTTTAAAAAATTCCTGAAGCAGAGCAAAATTGTAATTGACACCATTTATCAAATAAAGTTTTTTTGCATATGTTTTTTTGGATAAAAATAAAGTGTATTTTTTTATTTTGTACTAGAATATAATTTATATATGTATCCCATTTTTTAGGTCTTTTATTCACCTACTATAAAAATTTCATCTTCTACAAGTCATTTGAAGAGCTAGGAATAGAATTTGCTTTGCAAGCTTCTTTCAGGCCTTATTTTGAAATGATGATGTTTAGGATTGAATGAAGAGTTTTATTTTAGATCAATATATTTATCTTACTCAATTTTAAAAATATTTCAAATAATACCAATCATTCAAGTGAATCACCCAATTATATAGGATTTTCTATTTCAGTTTCCTTCTCCCTTTTCATCCCAAAAAATCAAAAGAGTTTAGTTTTTAGAGATAAATATTAAGGGAACCAGCCCTCTCTATAGGTTATTATCATCACATAGTCACCCAAACTTTGAGAATTTCCCATTGTATCAACTAGTGAGAAGGTGTGTTTTACACATCTTCAAGTAGGTGTATTACAAAGTGATAACAATAATTTGGTGAAGTGACATTTAGTTCAAATGGTCACTTCCCACTCAAATATGGGTGGATGCCAGCTATATTAGATTATTTTTATTCTATTCTTGTTCACTTTTCATGACATTCACCTTCCTTATGGTAACCTAAGCATATCATCTCACATGTGCATGATTCAACCTCCTTGGTTCCATTTTCTCTTTTAGTTGTGCTTCTATTTCAAGCATGCTTATTTATTTTAGTTGGTTTCTTATGCTCCATCTTTCCTTGGCCTATCTTACCACATATATATCCCTTTCATTTTCCCTCCATCATTTCATCTTCTCTTTTGGTTCTCTTTCACATAGACAGATTATGCATCTTCACTTTTTTCCTTACACCCAACCATGTTGTGTGTCTTCACCTTCTTCTTTGGTCTCTGGTGCATGATCAATTGATACACCTCTTTCTAAATTTGGCTCAAAGTTTACATTTTTTCTTATGTACTTTATCATTTTTCTCTCAAATATTCAAATTTTGTTAATTTTATTGTACCCAAAACTTAGGCATTTGGCCCTAGGTGCTTATCAAGTAAATGGGATCAACTCACTCGACTGGTATTACGCACAAAAGTGCTAAAGTAGTTCATGATTGGGCCTCTAAGAGCCCTATAATTTTCAACTTATGCACATGGATCTTGTGCATCTTCTGCTTGAATTTATTTATTTTCATTCACCCACCACTTATATGTATGGCCTCATGTACTTAGAAGGCATAATTTCTCAACTCACCCAATTGGAATTGTGTGTGAAAGGCTAGAGTAGTTCACTTATGGGATTGAAATCACCCTTTATTTGGAACCTTGTGCATGGGGTTTTGTGCACCTCTTTTTTTAGTCTAATGAGTCTCATGCACCCACCACTTAGATATCTAGCCTCAGGAACTTAAAAAGTGCAAGTGCTCAACTCACCCAATTAGAATTATGCATGAGAGGATAAATGAATTAACTGGAGCTAGATTAGATTCATGTGCCCATAACTTAGGTGGCATGGCCTCATTTACTCAAAAAGTGTAAGTACTCAATATACTCAATTGGAATTATGCATGAAGTTTTAGTATATAAGTCCTTGTAGATTTTGTGTATCACTTATTGCCTCTTTACAACATACAAGGAAAAAAACAAAAAGAATGGTTTGTATTAAGCCAAACTGTATTCTAGTTATCTCAACTCAAACTGACTAGTGACCAAGAAGTTAGTGTTTTTATGGTGCAAGCACCATCCTATTATTGATATGTCTTCAATCAGTTACCATTAAAAATCCCTAACATAATTTCATCAGACAACATGCACAAATTTCATTCACATATCTCCAATATGTGGTGGATGATTTAGGGTCCCATCCACCTTATTTTCATTTTTTCTAGGTGTTTAAGGCACTTGAAATCATAGAGCAAGACCAATGTTCCTTTAGTCAGCTCCTTGCGCTTGATATACTTATCATGTCAAAGCTTCTATCATGTCTTTTTGATTTACTAATTCCATCTTACTTGGGCATGTTATTCATCTAAGAGCTCCAAGTCTTCCAAATTTGTGCTTAAATATTCTTGGTCATCTAAGTGACAAATCCATGCAATGCATAAGGATAACACCATGAATTCTATGGGGAGAACTAATTCAGTGCCAAACACCAGTTGAAATGGTGTAGCCTTATTCAAGATCCTATATGTTATGTGGTATAACCATAATACCACTAAATTATGATCATCCCAATCCTTGTGACTAATGTCACATATCTCTATTAGGCACATTCCTTGGATCTTGTTGAATACTTCAGCTATGTCATTTGCCTGTAGATGATACGAGGTGGTTTTGTGGTGCACCAGCATATATTTAGTTAAGAGGATGTGCACCATTTCATTGATGAAATGAGTGCCCCTATCACTAGTGAGAATTAATGGGCACCCATATTTACTTATTTTGTTCTCCTAGATGAAGCACATAATTTTCATGGTTGTGTAGTCTTTTTTTAGTGTGGCCTCAACCCATTGAGTGAAATAGTCAATGGCTACCAAAATATACCTTGCACCTATGTGCCATGTTACAGGAGTTATTGGTCCAATAAAATCAATAACTCATTTTTCTAATGGTGTTTGGAAAATAATGGGGATGAGAGGCATCTCATCCTAGTGGTTGGGCTTCTAGTGTGCTAAAATATGTCACATGCCTTGGCACACTCCTTTGCATCTTGGAATAGGCATGGCCACCACAACCTTGACTACAATATCTTTCACACCATTGCATCTCCAATGCAATAGCCTACTAAGATTCCCTCATGCACTTCTTGTAAGATGGAGTCTCTTTCATTTTATAGAATACACTGATGTATGACTTCATCTCTACTTAGTTTATACAAATCCCCCTTAATGAGCTAGAAGGGGATGGTGCAAACAGTAAGTTACTTATTTTCCTTATTTTACATGTTCTAGGGTAAAAACCCAAACATTAATAAAGCAACAATCTCCACCAAGTCTTCATGGATGTGTTAGACTCTGTACAGTTATGATTTCAGCATGTCATCTTCAATTAGTGCCACCACATCACCATAATATATGTAGGATAAATGGTCTAGCCCCAAGTTATGCTTTTCAAGTTTGACAACAATGGAGAACTAGAACTCTTGTAATATAAATATCTATTTGTATATGTGCCTGTGTAAAATAGGCTTGTTCATGAGGTACTTGAGTACCTCATGATCAGTGAAAAATATGAATGGTGTTGTTAATAGATATTTCCTAAATTTTTATAAGGCATAGACCATTATCAGTGCCTCTTACTTGGTGGTGGTTTAATTTTATTCTACTTGTCTCAATTTCCTACTTGTAAAGGAGATGGGGTGGTCTATCTTGCCTTCACTTGGTTACACCAATATGATGCCAATTATAGAGCCTAAAGCATCGACATGGACATGGAAAGGAGTATTCTAATCTAGAAAATATAGAATTGATGTGATAGCTAGTTTTAGCTTCAATGTTTCAAAATCCTCCTCTTACAAGCAGTCCCAATAAAATGGGCCATATTTGCATAAGATCTCCTTTAGAGGTGATTAAATCTTCACATAGTTCTATATAAAATTCTTGTAGTATCCATAATGGCCTAGAAAGGCACAAATATCTCTCTATGTCAAAGGATTCTTGAGTTGAATTATGATGGCTATCTTCAGAGGGTCAACAAGTAAACCATTCTTGCAAATGATGTTCTTGAGCAATGTTCTAAAGGGTGTTATGAATATGCACTTATTCAAGTTTTAATATATTTGTAGCTACCTACACCTCTCAAAAATGAGGCATAGATCTTCATAATGGTCCCTTACAAGGCCATATGCAGTCTAGTCATTGAGGTAGACTTGGATGAACCTATGGATGAAGTCCATGAAAGTAGTGATCACCACTCTAGATAATATGGCTAGCACATTCTTGATCCCAAAGGGAATCACATTATAAGAAAAACAACCCCATTTAGCTATAAAGGTTTTTTTAGGATTATCCTCCTCCTTGATCTGTACTTAATGGTAGCTTGAGAAACCATCAGTGAAAGTATATATTTTACAACCTATAATGCCATCCAAGACTTTATTGGTGAATTGGGTTGGGAATGGGTCAGTGATGTAGGTGGTGTTCAAAAGTCTATAGTTGATATAGATCCATATACACCCATACTTCTTAATGCTTATGACCATTACGCTCACCCATTTAGACTCTTTTATAGGGTAGATGATGCCCGCAACTAGAATTACATAAATCTCTATTTTTGACTTGGTGTGTAAGTTAGAGTTCATTCTATACAGGTGATTCTTGATAGGCCTTGCACCATCCACCAACTTGATGCTCATTTTTCTAAGGGAAGGGTGGGTGTACTTCATGTCCTGGTAGTTTCATGGGAACAAGTCCAAAAACTTTTTCAAGTGGTCTATAATTAGTGTCATTTCTACCTCAAACCAGTATGCGCCTATAGTGGCAACCTTAGCCTCACCTTCTCCTTTGATGTCTACTTTAATGGTTTTTAGGGGCACATGTTAGGGTTCATTCCTCTCATTATGATAGTATTCCACTTTCTTTATCCCTTTGGTTATTTCAATTTGAATATGCATTTGATATTCTTCATTTAGAGCATTGTCATCCATGTGGTGCATGAGTTTTTTTCTTCTTGTTAGAGCCTTCTAATTGTGATCCTTTTAGGTTTCATCATCCTCCTCATTAGATTCACTATTCAACACCTTTTATTTAAATAACATCAGTATTTCTTATTATTTCTCCCTAAACATGTATCTAAGGTGCTCTTCTAGGATGGAAATGTCCTCAAACACTACCCTGTGAATGACTTGTAGTGGCTCTAGTAGCTCTAAGTTCTATGAAGATAAGGAGAAGGTGTGAATTAACCTCTCCTTGAGTACCTCCTAGTCTGTTATCTCTCAAAACATTTCATTTATAATGTACCATGTTCATGCCCATGTTTTCAAAGTCCTATAAAAACCATGAACCCATAGGCTTATGGGCACAATCTCATCGTAGATAGTATAAGTTTCTTCACACAAGTGCACATGTATCATTAGGTTAAAATTGTCTGAGTAAGCAAGTATTTCTAATTCCTCATTACTCTTTCCAAACCTAGTGCATATTTATACCTTCACATCTTTCCATGTTGGCAAGCTAGGCCTTTGCACTTCCCACCAATGAGTAGTAGTGCTCTTTAGGGTATGCATTAGTGTGCCCATTCTATCTATTTCTTTGGGAATGCACGCTTCAATTTCATGGACATATTTATCTATAGGATGGATCCCTCCATATTTTGGGAGTGATGCAAGCTTCCCTTTACTCATCTAGAACACCCTTTTCCCTACCTTTTTGGTATGGGTAACCCATTTCTTCTAAGTGTGATTAATTCTAATTAGTCCCATTTAGGCTAGCCCTGGCTCAGTTGCCTGTACTAGGTTGTACCCTTTTTTAGTAACTTCATAAGCCTCTTTGACCCATCAATCATAAGCTATGTCAATTATATCAAAAGCTGATTTTTCATCCTCCCATTCGAGCACTCCTTAATTTATTGGGTTAAGCTTCTTGGCACCCCACATCATATTGTTATAAATTTGGTTGATCTCATATTTGAGATCAACAAGTTCCATATATGGAGGCCCTTAACCACTTGATAGGGAGTTCACCACCCTCTCTCTACCATTATCTAGATTCATGTAGTGCTTCTTGAAGTGCATGTCCATGTTGTTGGCATAGCACCATGGCCTCCCTAAGAGCACTAGATAGTTATCATGTTGTGCCAACTTGATTACCTTGAATTTGGCTTAGAATTAGGTACCAATAATATCTAAAATGGCACCCTTTAATATCCCTATAGGTTTCACTCAGGTTTTTTTGGCCATAAACAACATAGGAGGGGAGGCCTTTAAGGTTGTTCATCCCATCTCCCAAGTAGTTTTGGTCATAATGTTAACCTAGATGCCCATGTCCATAAGAACCTCACAAATATACCATCCATTAATGGTGGAATTTATTAATAGTTCTTGGTTATACTCTACATTTTGAGTATGCCTTACTTCATGTACCCACTCCATATGTAGTGAAACAACTTCAATCATCTAAGGTGTAGCCTCTTCCTCTAGTCTCTTCCCTGCATGTTTTAAAAGCAAGTTTTTCAGTATGGGAAACATCCCTTTAGTTTATAAGAGGCATAGGATCTTGATGAACTCCTATACTTTAGCCTCCTAACTATCTTGTTTCATGTACGAGGTGGTGGCTTGTGCTTCTATATCTCTAGCTAGCTAGAGATCTCACTATAAACTTTGTATTATACTCATTGCTTGTTTTAAGATGCCATTTTATCATGTCAGGTTAGGGTAGGGTGAATATTTTGGCTTAGGTCATAATATGAACTTAGTTCAGCTTGACTCAACATATTATAAGCGTAGTTCTTTTGTTGATGCATTAGGTGGTTATGTGGTGAACCCACTCTAATTTGTGGCCTACACCTTAGGTGGATCCTTAAAAATTTATTATGGTTTAGGAGTCCATTTTTCCTCCTTTGGATTACACCTAACCATTTTGGCACCCTTATCTACACTAGGTTGACCTTGAGTTAGATTTTTGTACAAGTTTGGGCAATCCTCGACTGCATGTGGTCCTTGATAGTACCTACATATTAGGTGTGTGGTGTGGTCATGCTAGTAATGCTTAGTTAACCTATACTTGTAACATGATCATGGTGGGAATATTCCTCCACTACATCCTCCACCTCACCCATGTACACCTCATTGATTCCCATAGCTAATATTTTTCTAGCCATACCCTTTGTTTCCTTGGCCTTCCTGCCCACTAACTATGGTCATTGCCTACCATGCACCTCTCTATATTTTGGCACATCTCATCAATGACTCAAAAATACATTTTTGAATGAGTATAGGCATCATACATCTTATAATATATAGTAGTCTTCACTTAACTTGGATGCTACAGTAGGGGATAATTTTAAGAGTCATGTGGTCCATAAAAAGCTTCACATCTAAGAAGTAAGGTACAAATATTTATTCACAAGAAATTATTATTGTTATGCCCTTCCATCTCATATTCAGTACACCATAATCTATTGTGAGTGTCATGCAATGAACCAATAGTCAAATTATGTAGCTAGGAGGCCATTGATGCAATCTTCACCTCCATAAATGGGTTGATTTTGGTGTCGGCACTACCTACTACCTCAGCCTAGAACATGAATTTAAGAACTTCATGGGGGTTCATGAAGATCTTTATAGACAACACTTTTTTGAGATGTATTAATAGGTCCCCAAAAAACCATAGATTGTGTTAGGAGGGGTGGATATCATATGGAAACTTGGAAAGGAGGGTCTTAAATTGCATGAAATATAGGTGCATGCTCTTGGATAACCCTTGGATAATTTTTTTGAGCACCATGATGCTCTATTTCTCAAAATAAATAATATCAAATTCCTTCAAGAAAGCCTCTTTCAATATATCATAATCAACCATATCCTAGTTTGGATCAAATTTTTGATACTAGATATGGGTACAATCTAACAGGGTGGTCATAAACTGAGTCACCTTGCTCTTTAACTGTGTGATACCCAAGCATGCCATTGAATTTCACACTTGAGAACATGTTCCATGTCATTCTCTACATTGTGATAGTATGGCAATTGCATCACCATTCATAATAAATCTATTGATGGGGTGGTGTTGGAGTTTGAGGTGATTTCCCCCTTGGCATCTATATTGGAGGTAGTCCTTCAATGCTTCTAGTTGTAGGGTTGAGTGTTGACCCTATTGTTGTAGGTTTCACCATCAATCTTGATGGTACAATATTTCTCACTTATGGCACCAGGCCACTTCTTATGGGTTATTACCCAGTCAACATAGTTGACATCCTCTAAATGGGAATGCTTATATTTATGTTCTAGATTCCTAGGTTGGTTCTCACTAATTTCATGGTATTCTTGTTCAATCCTTCATAAGGAATCACTTGTTTGATCAAAAATTCTTGGTTAAAATTTTGAATTCTATCAAATTCAATGTCGATAACAGGGTCAGTTATCATTCTTCTATCTTCTAGTAGAGAATCCAGTGCATGAGCTTGTACTTTAGGTTCAAACGGGGCAGGTGTTTCTGACACATCCTCATTCACCATATATTATAGTAACCTAAGGCATTATACACCCAACTACTAAGCTCAGCCTCTTACTTCTTCCTCTCTTTTCTCATGCTAATGGAATTCAATGGATCCTTCCCCATGCCCTTCCCACTCACTATGGTTCCTCTCAGCATTTTTAGGTTCCAAATCATCTATCAGCCTATGCCTTCACTTGTTATAGTTCTACCTTCAAATCTCTCAGGTGTTAGGTTGTTCATCCCTTTCCATCATGCCTCACCTACACTTTTCCTTCTCACCTTCTATGCTTGCTCATAAATGTAATGATTTTAACCTTCTATTATTATAGTTTCAATAACATAATCCACCAATAATTTATTTAGTTCAGTGTCAATCCCTCTTATGAATGTGCCCCTTGGTTTAAAAAATAACTCATACTCTACTTCTTTAGGGAAAGAGAAGATCAACATTTTGAATTCCAACATGTAACTAATTAGCATGCTACTCCACCACTTATCTATAGTGCATTTCCAAAAATCATATAGGCTCTCAAAACTCTCTAGGTTCTTCTTTATCCACTCAAATCATTGGTTGTAGCTTCATCTTCTAAAGGTGGTATAGGAAACCAATCACTAGTACACATGCTTAGTTAGTTCACAATAAAAAACCTCATATAGAGCATCATATAGGTTGGTTTGTACCCATTCTCTTGGCTTCTATCCATGGCATGTTAGATGCTTTTACATGAAACTATCTTCCACTTTATCTATCTAACACTTGATGTTATTGATCAAAATTTAGAGCATCATTCTATTTCACCATTGTAACAATAAAATTCAACATGGGTCTTGGTAATGGAACCAAAATGTTGTAAAAAAAAAAATTCATTTAGCTCATGTGCTTAGCCACGCTCTTAGAAATCAATCCAAGTTAGTTATATAATTTATATATCTAGGTATAAGCATATCAAAATTATATGGTGCACAACACTTAAATGCACTAGTTCTTTTGAATAGGCTTGCACCTTGTGCATTCACCTAAAGTGCAATAGTGAAGAGATCAAGGCCCATATTGGGCTAGTTGAAACATGGTACAACCTTAATCTCAATAGGACTTAGTCATTTTCAAAATGGGCTTAAGTGGTCTATCATCATGTGTTATTCTAGATAAGATCAAGAGGTGCAAGCATATTCAAGGGAACTAGTCCCAGTTATGATGGCATAAGTCTATATTGGACTAGTTACACAACTTTTAAGGACACAAGTCTTTTGATGCAAGTTCATGTCTAGCTAGTTATAACTCTTTATGGAATAATCCATAGGGGTAGTGATTTAAGTGTCATTCAGGCACTTAATCAAATCAAGAAAATGGATTATGCTCAAGTGTTTATTCTTCAATTTAGCACCTAGGTGTGGTTACTAGGGCTTTTGTGTATGCCAATTTAAACACTTAGTCAATTTTATAAGTATACCAAAGTCACTATGTGGCACAATGATGCCATTAGCAACTTGGAATAGATCTTTATATTACAATACATTCAAAAATGAAAAGTATTCCATTATTTATAGATAAATTAAGTCACAATCATACAACAATGTTAAATTATATGAAATGGATCAACAACCAAGTAAATATGAAATACCATTTCCATTAAATCAAAGTTTATCAATAGAGTACAGTTCATAACATAAATAGAGCATCAACTCATTTTCTACTTAATCATGTGTTAGGTTGTGGAGCTAAAAGCTTCACTGATGCAAGCAAGGAAGGAGATTGCGAAGGGTTGTAGAGTGTTACTGTCACCGACGTTGGTCAGGCCAACCGACGTCAGCAAGGAGGAGACAGGAAGGCAACCAATGTCGGTCAAAATTCGGTCGGCGTCGGCACCCCCCAGGCAAACAGGGACCGACGTCGGTCACCTATGTGGTTTGAGCTGCGTATGTTACGGGTAGTTAGCTAACGAACCAAGTGTTTGCATGTCAAGAGCCAATTTTAGACTAGAAGCTGTGGATCTAATTATTGTAATTAGGTGTCTAATTATTGTTTGCATGAGATCTATTTAAGAGACTCATTGGTTGTATTATAAACTAGTGCTAGAGAGTAAGAGATCAAATAAGCTCCTTCAAATAGAAGAGAGCAATGGTGTGTTCCTCCTAGTGCCACAGTACCAAGTGTGGGTGCTAGATTGGAGAATCAGCAGGGTTCTTCATGTATGTATGATCTTGGTCATCAGGTGAGCATGGCTACGATAGGAGATCTGCATGGGTAAGTAATACCATTGATTTATAGGTGTATGTGTGTGCAAGGTCAAGGTTCACAGGTATGTAGAACTAGATTGATTTGTAGGTGTGCAAGATCAGATAGGACAACAACACAACAGGGAGCAAAATCAAGTGGGATCTACTTGGAGTACAGTGTGTACTTGTGGAGTGCATGGAGCACTTGTGGAGTGTGTGGAGCATAGGTGTAAGGTGAACACCAACTCTATGTTTGAGTTGGGTGTTGGGACCTAAGAGAGAGAGCTTTGAGGGAAGATTTACTGTTTATGCCCTAGAGGTGTGGGAGCCCTAGAGGTGTGTAAGGAAGAAGAACTGTGGCAGCCTTCTTTGTTGTATTTCCTTCTAAAAGAGTTTTAATAAAAGTTGTGTATTGTCTCTCATATCATGTGTTATTTCTGAATTCTAGTTACTTTTGTATTCTGGTTAATTTTTGCATATTAAGTTGCTTGGTAATCAATTGTGTGCTTCTGGTTATTTATCCCAACACGTGGTATCAGAGTTAAGGTTGCAGGGATCAGGTTTTGTGTTTGGTTACAGGTCACTCTCAAGGGTTTCTGATCGAGTGGGAGTAGAGCAATGGCAGATCAAAGTAAGCTAAGAATGGAGGAGTTGAAAAGTACAGATGGTCACTTACAGTCTTATGAAAAGAAAGAGCAAGGAAAAGAATATTGTTGGTTGGTAGCAGATCAGCATGAAGGAACTGTAGATGTAGATGTTGCAGGGGTTGTTGCACAAGATGCTCTGGGAAGTTTCTTGGATAAAGTTGAATCTTGGATAACAGATTATGTTGCCTCTTTCCATGCAGCCCCAGGGAGAGGAGCTGGTGAGCCTTGTCAAAGAATTGGCAAAGGGGAAGTGAAGCTAAAATCGCAGGCGGCCAACACATGGGTGTTGAAGGAGGTCATGCAGGTCCCAGGTTTGGAGATGTGGTTAATTTCTTTAAAAAATTTGGGTGATGAGAGATGCACAATAACTCTCACAGTGGATGCACTTGAATTAGCTGGTGGTAAGAAAATAGGTACTCTTTATCTACTTGTTTATATTACTAATTCTTCTTCTGTTGCAGAGACATGGCTTCGTAGGCTTGGTCACATGAGCAGGAAGGAGATGCATGTTCTTAAGAGGAAGACTGATATATTTGATAGGCTTAAGAACTAGAAAGCCTTGGTGTTTATGGAGGAGATGGCAGATAGAGACCAGTGGATGGGGCTGGATACTTCTGGGCAGGGTAGTTTGACATGGGTTTTGATTCAAAGGAGCTCGCGGGTAAAAAGTCATCACTTACAGGAAAACATAGGTACCGACATCAGCATAAAAACTGATGTCATCAGTAGGTAAGACCGATATCAATTAGAAGGACTGACATCGGTAGCAGAAAGGACACCGATGTCGGTAGGGTTGGTAGTCAGGACAAGCGCAGGAACCGACGTCGGTTGGATGGAGACTATGTGGTGACTGAGGTCGGTCACTGTAACAGATTTTGGGTGGATAGCGAGCTATCAAGGAGTCTTAAATGCCCATATGGAGGACTGAAGGTGGTAAGCCTCAAATTTGTTGTTCCTCTTCTTTATACTTATTGTTGATTACAGAGCAGGAAGGATCTAGGAAATACTGGGAGCATGGCATGGAGAGATTACAAAACCAAGCGAGAGATTTGGTAGGGTTGTTAGCGGGAAAAAAGCATAGAGATGAATGGATAACTTAGTTGAAGAATAGAGAGAACAGACACGTGAGACGGAAGACTAGAGCATATGGTCTTGAGGAAGCTGCAGGACAGTGGTATAGGTTTTGACAGTGGGATGACAAAGCATGACTTTAGTCAATGTCAGGGTAACTACTGTAGTTTGTCTTACTAGGTGGATGATGATTGCAACATCATTCTATTATTGTATGTGGATGGTATGTTTGCTAGCAGGTTTGTACATACAGGGTTTTGCTGAGCTAAGGGTAAGATTAGTTCAGTGGTTTGCTATGAAGAATTTGGAGCAGCAAAATTCTTTGGCATGGGGGACATGAGAGATCCTAGGTTGATTTTGTCTCCAGTGGAAGCTGATGTGAATCAGGTATTGGTGAGGTTCATTATGTAGGATGCAGAGCCAGAGCACACTAAGGGCTGGATAGTTCAGTGTTTGAAATCACATGAGGTCTGGTATAGGCCTGAGTTTTCCCAAGCAGTGGGAGTTGTCAGAGAGTTAGGAGCCAATTCAGAGAAGTGGGTTCTCAGGTATTTGAGAGGGACCAGCAGTAGGGATTCATGTTATTCAAGGTCAGGACTTCACTACATGGGTTTGTAGGTTTGAATGCGGTAGGGTACTTTGATGACAGGGGCTACACCACAGGTTGTGTGGTGGGTTGTCTTCAGGATTGATCTTAAAGAGGGATACAAGCTAGGAAACAGATTAGACAGGGTATAAGTACAGGTATAGTGCAGTTGTTTATCTCCAAGTGGGAGATTGTTAGGTTGTGGAGCTAAAATCTTCATTGATGCAAGTAGAGAAGGAGGTTGCAAAGGGTTATGGAGTGTTACTGTCACCGGCATCAGTCAGGCCAATCAACATCGGCAGGGAGGAGACAGGAAGGCAATCGACATCGGTTAAAAGTCAACTAGCGTCGGTACCCCCAGGTAGACAGGGACCAATGTCAGTCACCTATGTGGTTTAAGCTGCGTATGTTATAGGCAGTTAGCTAACGAACCAAGTGTTTGCATGTCAAGAGCCAATTTTAGACTAGAAGCTATGGATCTAATTATTATAACTAGGTGTCTAATTATTGTTTGCATGAGATCTATTTAAGAGACTCATTGGTTGTATTGTAAACTAGTGCTAGAGAGTAAGAGAGCAAATAAGCTCTCTCAGAGAGAAGAGAGAAATGGTGTGTTCCTCTTAGTGCCACAGTACCAAGTGTGGGTGCTGGATTGGAGAATCGGCAAGGTTTTTCATATATGTATGATCTTGGTCATCAGGTGAGCATGGCTACGATAGGAGATCTGCATGGGTAAGTAAGATCATTGATTTATAGGTGTATGTGTGTGCAAGGTCAAGGTTCATAGGTGTGCAAAACCAGATTGATTTTCAGGTGTGCAAGATTAGATAAGATAGCAACACAATAGGGATCAGAATCAGGTGGGATCTACTTGGAGTACAGCGTGTACTTGTGGAGTGCATGGAGCACTTGTGGAGTGTGTGGAGCACATGTGTAAGGTGAACACCAACTCTATGTTTGAGTTGGGTGTTGGTACCTAAGAGAGAGAGCTTTGAGGGAAGATTTACTGTTTATGCCCTAGAGGTGTGGGAGCCCTAGAGGTGTGTAAGGAAGAAGAACTATGGTAGCCTTCTTTTTTGTATTTCCTTCTGAAAGAGTTTTAATACAAGTTGTGTATTGTCTCTCATATCATGTGTTATTTCTAAATTCTAGTTACTTTTTTATTCTAGTTAATTTCTACATATTAAGTTGCTTGGTAATCAATTGTGTGCTTCCGGTTATTTATCCCAACATCATGCCCAGTGGCTCACAAATGAGTTTGCATGTTTTAATGCATATTCTTATCAATATCCATACTAACTCAAATGATATCAATGGCATTCTCAATTTTTTTAGAGCTTCACTAAGTTAATTTATCTCTTTTTCTTCTTCAAATTCAAGCTTGTTTATATAAGCAGGGGAGCATCTTTGAGCCAAGTTGGATGGGTGTATACTAGGTGTTAAGTTATCATTTAGGGTCATTATTTTTTTGATTCCACTAATCTGACACCCACACTCTATAATCACCACATGCAGTACTCAAATGGATGTCCCTTAAAACCTAGGCACTAAGTAACTACCTACCAATTAGTGTAAGATCTTTGAATATTATTCTAGCTAGCGTCAAAAGTACCAAAAGATAAATCATTTACAATTATTATCTCACACCATGATATACTAAGCTAGCATGGGTCCACTAGGTAGCACAAAAAGGGGCCCAACATTTCCCAGGGCATTGACCTTCCCCATTATTTAGGTACACTTTGACCTACTTGTAGTTTATACATGCACCATCAATTCCTCCTTCTACCCCTTTATCTATTTGAGGTTCTCATCTATGATTTATGCATGGTTAGATAAGCTACAAAAGATGGCATTAGCTGTATCTACTCCCTCTTAAAGTTTTGTGAATATATCTTCCACCTCTTCAAGCTTTATAGCTATCTCCCTTTTCAATGAGATGCATGGATCCTCCTCTTCTTCTTACACCAACTCTACTTTCAACATCAAGAGAAATTATTCCAATAGCATGCATATCTTATCAACATCCAAGAGGTTTGATGTGTCAATACCATCCAAGAGGTATGGTTTGACTATCTCTATGTGCTTAACTAGTTGATATAACTTAAAATTCATAGTCTTCACTTCCTGTTCTGCATCTAAGGCAATTTTATTCTATTTTGAAGCCCTAACTTCATTGACAATTTTCTTCAACATGACTTCAAAGGCCATCTAGATGAGTGCATTTGCCAACCTGACTAGGTTCATGGCATGAGGATTTATGAGAAGGGAATCATGCCCTTTTTTGATTTATCTATGCCCAATATGGCTTTTTATGGTACCTTAAAATGAGGCTCATCCATTTAGTTGTCAAAAGTAAATGATAGCTATTGACACATCCTATTTTTGGTAGATTTAAGCGGCATGTATTAAAACATGTATAAGTATTCATCTATCCACCCCTTCTACATATTTTCTATTAGACTCAACTCTATGATTTCTTCTTCTATGAGGTCTAGATATGTTTGTTCTTCCTCCTTTTCATTAGTGCTACCACTCTCCTTAGTGCTTTCTTTTGAGGTTTTTTCTTCATATTCCTATAGGTGTTCTTCTTTAGACTTGTCCCCTTTATCTACTTCTTCTCGTTTTGTATTAACTTCACCCTCCTCTTGTTCTTTCAAGGAACCATCATCACCTTCCTTATATTTAAGTGCCCTTTTGATACTTAGGTATGCCTATAGTGAAGTTTGGGCTATTGTGCTAGTTGGGGTACTAGGTACCTTTGTTTTTGCTTTCTCAATTGGTTCTGTACTTGTAGCAACCTTTTTCTCTTTTTTATCTTTCTTGGCCTTTTCTTCATAGGCCTTGTTCTTCTTAACCTTCCTTTTTTTTCACCAATGTTAAGGCCTTTTCTTCCTTGACCTTCATTCCCTTAGCCTTAACTCTATCAATATTCTCTTGAATCATACCAACTACCTTCATGGCCTCTCTTATAATCTCTAATGTTAGAACCATCTTTATTTCTTCCTCATCATGGCCTATTTTCTTCCAAAATCTTATCATTTCCTCCTTAGTTTATGGAGGTTGTATGGAGGGCTCTTTTGATGAGGCATTGGGCAGTTTTCTTGTCTCTCTAAGCATGGTGGTAGTATTACCTTGGAGGGCCTTTTGGAATTCTTCAGTGCTAGGCTATGTTGGCCAATTTTGGCCCACATACCAAACTTTTTTTTGGATAGATCAGTTAAGTAGAGTTCTTGATTGAGTGAATGATCAAATTACTTGGAAATAGGTCTAAGACTTCAAAATAAAGGATTTAATAGGTTTCTATGATGATTCATGGCATCTATGGAGCATGAATAAGGTTTTTTCAAATTCTCATTAGTTCATTAGAGCTTTGAAGGGGAAAAATGACTTGCACAAGCATAGAAGATCTAGATCATCATCACACATCATGCAAAAATGGACAAGTCTGTCTAGTTTCATATTTAATAAATGAACTTGGGAGGTCAACTAGAGCCAAAGGAATTCATATACATGATGATTTTTATCCCATAAACATCCTCTAAATTTTTTTTTATCTTGATGAGTTCTCTATCTCAAGATATAAGCTTCAAATTTTAAAATTGTAGAGTGGGATGTACATGCAGACATCAAATTTGGGCCTTGTGAAATAGCCATTTAAATTAAAATGTTCCTAAAGATAATTGTGGGTATTACAAGTGTTAATATCTTGGGATTTCAAGTTGAGATATAATGGTGAGCATGAAATTAGTGATATCAATGGGCCCTAAATATCGATGATGTGCATTAAATCATTCATCAAATATCTAACAATGAACTTAAGGTCAAACGATTAGCATATCCTAAGGATGATTGCATGGATGAAAAGTGGCAAGATCTCAAGTGCTCATATAAATATCTAAAAGCACATGGTGACTAATAAAGCCAATGTGTCTAAGTTGATCAATGGTGTGTGATCCATCATACCAAAGTAGATCAATGGTGTGTGAAAGGTCAACTAGTCAATGAATCCCAAGCATGAATGAGTAGCTACCAAGTGTCAAGACTATGGAAAAATCTAGATAAATAAATAGAGCATATGACATCCATATAAAATTATATCAATGGCTGATGTTAAAATTCAAAGCCAAAAGACTTCAAATGGAGAACAAATTTGACTCAGGTTGAACCAAGGCAAATATTTGGAAGGACATGCATCGCCATTAAAATTTAGACATAGAATAGGTTTGTCTGAACCTAATAAGTTTAGATAAAAAATATGTGGCCTATAAACTTTCCATAAATAGGGAAACTACATGAAAACCAAAAAATGTATTATTTTTCAATATATAACAAGATTTATGCTAAGATATTATGATAAGAATAGTTATGTGATTAATGGAGTATCTCATCTTCCAATATAGTCATAGCCTTGACAAATAGGTACTTGTATCTACTATATTTAGACTTAAGGATAGCTCTATAAATTTCAATGATATGAAGATTTTGTCCTTATAATGAAGCTAATTAGAAGGTGGCATAGAAGTTCATAGAGCAGATTAGGGGATTGGAGAAAGTAGTTGGAGCATTCAATGTTATTTAGAGCCTTTAAATATATTTCCTCATTGAAATAATCATGACTCATCATCTCCAAGATATATTATTTTCTTCTAATACATTTCCTTAGACAATGAGAAAGTTTGAAGACTTTTGGAGCTAATGCAAGTTAACTTGTTGATGAAGGACTAGTCATATTGACTCAATAGGTGGTGGAAAAATTAAGGTGGTTGGTACTCCATCAAAGTGATTGGACCCCATTAATTTATTTTTTAGGTATGTTCCCCATCTCCCTCATTCACTTCTACTATAAATACAAGATTGTAAGCCTTGAAATGGATCCTCTCTTGGGCATGACTAGACTCTACCAAGTTTGATCTTTGTAACCTCCTGAGATAAATAGATGACTATTTTATATTTCATTGTTCTAGTATAGTGTGTTAATGTCAGTTTGATTTGCATATGTGTAGAAATAACTCCCTTGTCAAGTCCTAATCTCACCTAGTTACTAGTTTATCTTATTATGTAAGTCAAATTTAGTGTTTAATGTCACTTTATTGAAGTTATCAAGTGGATACCTTGACTAGTTATTGCCTTGAATCAAGCCTTTTCATCACTTCCCTCAAGTTTTGATCACTTGGTGAACCTATACATAAAATATTGATGCATAATAGACATTTGGATTTGTAGATTTAGTATTTTTTCTTGTCTCATTAGCATTTTTATAAGTTCAAATAGAGTGGATGAGTAATCAATTTAGGTGTATCACCAACATTAGCTTATATTTCACTTTCAATTATCTTTCTCTCCCTTTTCACCCCAGTAATTAGTATTTTTTAGTGTAAATGAGCTAAGTGATACATCAGAGGAGCTACCCTCATTAAAAATCCTAGAGGTTTGACCCAAGATTAGGTAACCCAAATCCTAGGGTCTTTCCCATGTTAGACTAGATTTGAGTAGAGGACCTAAACAATCCTTTACTCAGCTAGAGTGCAATCTAAGTCTCTAATAGTTATGACACACCCGGTGGGGCCAAAATATGAAAGAGTGGAAATATTGTTGGTTTGTCTTTCCTCTAATCATATTTTGGAAGAAAACAAGTTAGCACCAATAGTGACTCTGAATAAAACCTTATGATTATAAATAGCCCAAGTATGTCTCATTGAAAATTTTAATCAATTTTTACATCTATGGTTGATATGAGAAACTATATTGGATACCCTTATCATTCACCTCCTTATCATTAGTTCTAACATGATCCTCATGATCTTTTTAAGCCTAATTAGCTTTACCAAGAGTTTTATCAAAGCTATTATGAACCTTATCAAGTTTCTCATGATCCTTATTATCAAAGGCATGAATCTTACCTTCATAATGACCCATAACATGCCTACCATGATCTCTATCAACCTTGTGGTGAGCATCACTAACCATGTATAGAGCCTTACCAATAGTATGGTGACCCATACTAATCCTATGATAACCCTCATGAATCTTTTTGTCTTCCTGATCAGCCTAATCAAGCTCCAAAGCAATCCATCTCAAGCTTCAAACAAACCTTGTTTGGATATGAAAAATAGATGATAAGCATAGATACCCAAAAGAGTTATGGATAAGATATTTACAAACATGAAATTTGGAACATAAGATCTAATTTATTTTAGGATAAAGAGGTAGGTGCATCCTTCATAAGGCAATCCCACTTAAATTTTAGTGTTGATATTTTAGACTTAATTGGTCTAATAATAAGCATTGAAGAGAGGTTATTAGTTTATGAGGAACCCAGGTTCATCATAATCATCATCATGTTCCCATAGAGCTTACCATTTCCCTTCATGAATTCCAAACCAACATTTATCATAGCCCTTAAGAGTCCATACAGACCTTGCCTAAATTTCCTAGCTAGAATTCTATCCAAGAGAGGCCTTGGAAGGCTGAACAAGCATGTTTTAAAGAGACTAATTTCCATGTTTCTTATAAAATCATACATGAGACTCCATATTTAGTTTTGTAAGAAGACATCTCTAACTATGGTCCATGATTTTTAGACTAATTTTGCCAAACAAATTGAGTTTCTAAATCAACATCCCTAACATTCAATAGCAGCTAAAAAGGTAACACATCAAAAAATTCCCTATTTCTCACCCATATCAAGAACAAGTATAGAATGAAAGGTTTCCAAACTTAAGTTTATGACTTAGAATCAAATCTAATAATCAAGAGAAAAATAAGAACAATTAGGCATAAGCCAAGATACTAAAGTCAAGATCAAGTGGGAGATCATTCAGCCTCCACTCCTTTCCCCCTCAAAATCCTAGAGCATTTATTTCATGGAGAGCCATTCAATAATCAATGCAACAGAGAGAGGAGGTGAAGGTGATCCAAGAAGAGTAGCTCCATGAGCAAAATGAAGCATCTATGGTAGATTCTTTGGACCTTTCTCATCTTAATAAATATTTTCAAGGCTCTACTATGCCACTCTTTGAGAAAGAGCCTCTCTTTTGTGAGGTAACTCAAGATGAAACTAAGGAAATAGAAAATGAAGGTGACTTGAGTGACCAAGTAGAATAAATCATGATTGGGACACCTCTTGGAAAGGACAAACATGTTTCAATATTCCATAATGATGCAAAGATGGAATAAGTGTAAGAGAAAGTTGAGGTCAAGGCTGAGATACAAGTGCAAGAACAAGTATATGAAGAGGAGTTTGTTGATGTTCAAGAGGAAAATAATAAAATTGTACAAGTTGAAGGTGTTTCTTATGAGTTCTTTGATGACTCAAGAGCTACCATTCATCATTAAGGACAAAATCTTATAGATGTAGTAGAACACAAGTACCAATAAGTAAAATAAGGTAAATAACAAGCTAACTTTGAGAGTATGCTCAGTCATCAGCTTGATGTTGAAGATGAAGCAGTATTAATTGACCAAACTAAGATATCAAAAATAGACTTGTAACCTCATGATTATGGTCAAGGAATTGATATGTTTGCTTCTAACATTCATCTTGAAGAAACCCCAATTTAACTACAAGTTAATGAGAATAAATATTTAGATTTATTTGATATCTTTCATTCAAGTTATTCTTTAATTAAATTTGGTCCATTACAGGCTGAGGAAAGTGCCTTCACCAAGCAAGAAGTAGTTTTTCTCTCAGAAGATGACATGTTTGAAATTTTCAAATGTGGTTATCAACTTTTCTCTTTAACTTCAGACATCTCTCGTCTCTTGGAAGATAATAATGAGCTCAAGTGGCCTCAATAAATCCCAATATTAGATCCATCCCCCTTAGAGGTCATCCTTGTAGATATGTCAAAGGATACACACCAAGCTACCCAACATGATCATAGTTAGCAGCTCATAAATGAACAAAAATTGAAGATGTTCTTTCAAAGTCCACAAATTTGGGAGTATGATTGGGTCTTAGACTCATTTCTACAATTCATGCACCTAAAATTAGTAGTAGAGAATCTAGTTGCTTTCCCAAGAAGACATGAGCATCTAATTGCTCTTAGATATAGAAGATAACTATTAAGAAAATGCAAGCATGATTCAAAGCTCTAAGGTACACCAAATAGCTTTCAATTTGAAACTAGAGGGAAGCTTGTCATTAAGGTTAGTTGTTCTAGGTTTGCTTTATTTTAATAAGTCATTAGCATAAGTAGTAGTCTACATCTATTTTGTCTTGTTTTCCCTATTTCCTTAGGTTAGTTGTCCTTGCTTTGTTTAGGTTAGTTTCCCTTTTGTTTTATTTTTCCCTTAAATAAGTGCCTTGGGAACATTGTTTTTTTTGTTCCTTTTAGTCCTTGTTTATTTCAATAGGATTTATCCAAGGGTTGGTATCCAATTTTAGCATCAAATCAATGTGTTGAACCAGATCAGAAACTCCATGCCTAATGGGCTAGATAAGGCAACTAGTCTAGGTTCTCAAGCATAGTAGGCATGTTTCCCTATGAGTCACCAAAAATCTTGGCCAATTTCCACCCACATACCAAGTTTTTACCTAGATAGATTAGTTGAGTAGAGTTATACATTGAGTGAATGATGAAATGACTTAAAAATAGGTCTTAGATTATAAAATAAATGATTTACTAGATTTCCATAATGATTAATGCCATATAATGAGCATGAATTAAGTTTTCTCAAAGTCTCACTATCCCATTAGAGATTTGAAGGGAAAAAAATGACTTACACAAGCATAAAAGAGCTAGATCATCATCACATGTCATGTAAAATTAGATAGGTTAGTCTAGTTGAACATTTAATAAATACACTTGATAGGTTTACCATAGCCAAAGGAATGCATAGACATAATTATTTTGGTCCCATAATCATCCTCTACAAAAAAATTATCTTGATGAGTTCTCTATCTCAAGATATAAGCTTCCAAAGTTAAACTTATAGAGTGGGACATGCACGCAAACATCAAATTTGGGCCTCATGAAATAGTCATTTGAATTTAAATGTTCTTGAGGATAATCACAAGATTGAAAAGTGTCAATATTTTGGGAGCTCAAATCAAGATCTAATGGTGAGCAAGTGATCAGTGATATCAATGGGTCTAAAAGATTGATGGTGCATGTTGAATCATGCATCAAAGATATAATGGTGAGATTAAGGTAAAAAGGCCAACATATCCTAAGTATGAAAACATGGATGATAAGTGAAAATATCTTAGGTGCCCATATGAATATCTAATAGCATGTAGTGACTGACAAAGCCAGTGGGTCAAAGCTGATCAATAGTGCATGATCCATCATACTAAATCATATCAATTATGAGTAAAAGGTCAACTAGTCAGTGGATCCCAAGAATGAATGAGAATCTACCAAGTGTCAATACCATGGAAAAAGCTATATAAATCAATGGATCATGTGAAAACCATATAGAATCATATCGATGGTTGATGTTAAAATTAGAGGCTAGGAGATTTCAAATGGAGAATGAATTCAACTAAGGTTAAACCAAGACAAATATTTTGAAGGACATACATCACCATTAAAATTTAGACACATAATAGTTTTGTCTAAACCTAATATAATTTAGAGAGAGATTATTCAACCTATAATCTTTCCATAAAAAGGGAAACTATAGGAAAACCAATAAATGGATTGGTTTTCAATTTATAAAAAGATCTATGCTAATATATTATGATAAGAATAGGTATGTGATTAATGAAGGATTATCTCATCTTCTAATATATTCATATCCTCAAAAAATAAGTAATTGTAACTTTTATAAGTAGACTTAATCATAGCTCTATCAGGTTCAAGGATATGAGGATTTTGTCCTTATAATGAAGCCAAGTGGAAGGTAGCATAGAAGTTCATATAGCAGATTGGGGTATTAGAGAAAGAAATTAAAGCATTCAATGTTGTTTAGAGCCTTTAAATATCTTTCCTCCTTGAAATAATAATGACTCATCATCTTCAAGATAGATTATTTTCTTATAATTCATATTTATCAACCAATGAAAAATCTTGAAGACTTTTCGAGCTAATGCACGTTAACTTGTTGATGAAGGATTTGTCTTATTAACTCAAAAGATGGTGGAGAATTCAAGATAGGTGGTTGGGACTCCATCAAAGTTATTGGATCCCATTTATTGATTTATGCATGCATGTTACCCATCTCTCCCATTCCTTTTTGCTATAAATACAAGCCTTTAATCCTTGAAATGGATCCTCTCTTAGGCATGACTAGACTCTGTCAAGATTGATCTTTGTAACCTCCTAAGATAAATAGATGACTATTTCATATTTCATTATTCTATTATAGTGTGTTAATGTCAATTTGATTTGCATGTGGTAGAAATCTCTCCTTTGTCACATCCTGATCTCACCTAGCTACTAGTTTATCTTATTATGTAGGTCATGTTTAGTGTTTAATGTCATTTGATTAAAGCTAAAAAGTGGATACATTGACTAGTTAGAGCCTTGAATTAGGCCTTTCCATCACTTGCCTTAGGTTTTTATCACTTGGTGAACCTTTACATGAAATATTAATGCATAAAAAAAAATTGGAGTTGTAGATTAAGTCTTTTGCTTGTCTCATTAGTGTTTTTAGAAGTTCAAATAGAGTAGATGAGTAATCAATTTAGGTGCATCACCAATATTATCTAAGATTTCCATTTCAATTATCTTTCTCTCCTTTTTTACCCTAGAAATTAGTATGTTTTAGTGGAAATGATATAAGTGATACATCAGAGTAGCTATCCTCACTAAAAATCCTAGAGGTCTGACCCAAGATTAGGTAACCCATAGCCTAGGGTCATTCCCATGTTGCACTAGATTTGAGTAGAGGACCTAAACAATATTTTGCTCAGCTAGGGTGCAATTTAAATCTCTAACATGATCTTCTCCTACTTATTCTATAATATATACCTTGGTTCCTCCTTCTTCCTCCTCTTTTATCTCTTCACATGCCTTTTGTGCCTTTATTTCCTCATGTGCCTCTTGTGCCTCTGATGGTAAGCTAATTCAATTATTTACCAAACTCTACCTTTGTCCTTCATTCACTCTTTTATGTCTAGTCCTTTATGTATAATCATGATATAATAGATATAAATTTCCATACAATGATTCATAGGATCATGCTTCTTTAATTTTCCATATGAACTTTCCACAGTCAATAAAGAATTCAATATCATTCAAACACACTGAAACATTCTTATTCATGTACACACTTTTCCCTTCTTGGTGCATTCTCCATTGGTCATACCAATATGGTCTCTCAATAGTTCATTAAATCTCCATGATTATTTCAATATCATCAACCTCCTTCTTTCCTATAGCACTCTCTCTTATCCTTGCTTATACCATCCATTCCAACTCTCAGTTCACTTCACTTTAATCAAGCATCTTTCAATCCTTATTTCCTACTAGCCCTGTTTGGGGTAAATTCCTTTATTTTGGAACATCAACCAAATTTATAAAAAAATATAAGACTATTTTCAAGAATAATTTGGGGTACTCTAACTTTACCATTTCTTATTTGGTCATTCATACATTCTCATACCCTTTTCTCCCCTTGTCTTAGTCCAAATTAGGCCTATTCTACCTACATGACAACTCAATCACCTCCACACATGTGTATTCATACACACACATATTTAAAACCTTAAAATATATTATCACATATTTAAACCAATATTTACACAAATTTTGAGCATGTTTTGCTAGTTAGAAGTAAAGATATGGCCTAAACCCTAGAACCCAAGGTTTCTAACAACTGTCAAGGCCAAGAGTACATATAATGGAATTTCTTGGTCTAGGAACCATTTCAAAAAAAACTAATGGTTGGATCACGTCTGAATAGAAACCTCAAAAAAATTTCATTCATTTATCAAAGCCTCATAACCTTCAAATCATTCATCAACTTGAAATATTAGTCATTTTAACTGTGTTATGTCTAAAAGATAATAGTATCAATGGGGTTTTGTTAAGCCTTCAACTCCTACAGAATCTCAAGCCCAAAATTGGGATATAACCACATTTATTGACTATAATAAACCTCCTCCAATCTCATATAATCCAAAAAAAGATTCCTTACAACATAACTCAGTCTTATTTACTATATTTACCTCTTTACAAATAGGGTAATTATGTAAATTGGGTTTCCTCTATTCTTTTCTACTCCCAAGTAATATTTAACTCACCATAGGTCAATATCCATCTCTAATTACCATAACATACTCATTATAATCTCCATTGAATCAAATAAGTTCCATGCTACTGATGATAGGGTACAAAATACTGAGTTTACAGACTCTATGTTTCAAAGGATAAAACTATGAATAAATGAGAACTTACCATCACATAAATAATTTTAACTCATAAAAAGATTATTCCTAAACCTATTTAATGTTCCCTTTTAAACCTTCCTCAAAAATCAATGACAAAATATCAATTACTCGGTCTTTTACTTGAAACAAATTAAATGATTACATACCCTAATGGCAGATTACCAGTCTACATAAAGTGACTTATTTTACTAAAAACCTAAAATTCTTGTATCAGAATAGAATAAATAATATGATAAAAAAAATATCAATCAACATTCAATGAAAAATTATTACCATGTTAACTATTCAACACACAAATGCTCAGTTGCAGTCAAGCCACTTCATTATACTCGAGACTTTCAATAACACAATCCTTTATTCTTCAACTTTCACTGTTTACATGTCCATTCTTCATTAACCTCAAATGGAATGAGAGGTCCTCCTCTCAAGGCTTGATTTTACACACTAAAAAAAATATTATATATATATATATACACAAACACACACACACACACACACACACACACACACACACACACACACACACACACACACACACACACACACACACACACACACACACACACACACACACACATACATATATATATATATATATATATATCAAATAATCTTAAAACAAGATTCATAATTGAATCTTGATCAAGATTTTACAAACAACTTCGTAGTCCAATGTGGGGTGGTGGACTGCCACCTCACCCTTACATAAAAAATGTATTTATATCCATTCTAGGACCATCATTAGACCATAAAAGGTCTATCAAAATGTTTATTTATCATTCACACCTCTTTCCACTCACTTAAACCCACTAAGACATTATAAAATTTTGAAATTTCCTTTTTGAGGGAAAACAAGCTTAAATTCAAATTCAAATTTGCTCCTTAATACACCTCTAGACCATTTACGAGAATTCCAAGATGCCGCTACATTAACCTCCATCTCTACCAATGTTATTATGGGCATTGAAATGGGACCCTTTGACTTCTTTTATTTCTTGTTGGGAGAAGTAATCCCTTGTGTGAAGGTCAGGTACTTTTTCTTAGGGGTTGATGGAATAGCTTCCTTGTCAAAGGTGATCCTTAACTTTATGTTCCCTTGAATTTATTCAAGTTTTTCTCCATAATTTTTCTATGGAGATTTATTCTATGCTAAAAGCATCAGTTTCCCTTCATTGTTAATCTAGAGGATGAGATCATCATCCTTATTAGGGTCTATGCCCTTATTTCTCAGCTTAATCTCATATTATAACATGTGTATGTTCCCAAGTTTCACTTCCTTATAGAGGGGATGGAGGTTAGTACAATATAATTCATCCTCCTTGTATTTGGTATCTTTTCCTCTTAGGTGCATGTATTAACCCTAGAACCTACTTCTTTCCAAATCCATTTCCTTCACTAGGATGTCTAATTATTATGCATTAGGAATTCTCTTTAGTGCATCCCTGAAGTACTTAGCAAAAAATACATAAGGGAGTTTCATCCATCCTAATCAGTTGTCATCTATGAGTTCCAAGTTCACTATATAGAAGTGTTTCATAATGATGAAGTTTTCCATTCCAAACATGTTCTAAGGGAGCTCCTCAAGGATGTGTCATTCCATCTTAAATGCCTATATGTATTAGGTGCACCACCCCATCACTCGGTTCTTATACCTCTAGGAGGAGGGTGGGTAGGTGAAGTCATGGTAATTCAATGTTAGGGAGTCCTTATGCATTGAGAAGACCCAAAGGTTTTATTCATCACCATCAAGCATTCCAAACTCCTCCATCATAATTAAAATCAACATTAAACCCCTCTGAATGTCTATCATGCCATATGACATTCAAGTGCATTCTTCACCATCTCTTCAACAATAAATTTTTTTGTGTTAAACTTGACCCCCTATGCCATGTGGTGAGTAATGAATAGGTAGGCCTTGGTGATGTCCATCAACTAACTACTGGGACAAATTTTTAAACTAACAAGGCATGTTAGGGCCCTTATGCTAAGGTCCTTGATATCTTTTATGGGGAACACAAATCCTCCTTTGTAGTACCTAAGGAGTTTTATCACCCTTTCTACTTTAGCAGCATATGTCATCATCTGGTGGATATCTACATCTGATTTTATGATCCTAGTGATTCTACAAATTAGGCTTGATAATAATTGCATGTGCCTCCCTACAAAGTAGAAGTGGTCTTTATAGATGTGTGAAAGGAGAAGTTGCACAAGTTCCTCTAGATTCCCAAAACATGTCAACTCATAGAGCTAAGTTGCATTAGTGGTCATAAGTCTGTCTCAGATAAAGACATCAAATAATACTGCAACCACTTCTATCTTGGCCACCATATAAACCACCTAGTCTTGTGTTAGATATTTTGCATTACTTGAGGTGTAGTGGTTATATTATTTTACCTGGCAGGTGTGCATGAAAGATGCCCAATTCTCTCCTACCATTACCTCTATGGGAAATTACATTTCCTAATATGGCATCTTTATGAGTGCCTTAGGATCAACTACTATGATGCTAACCCTTTCCACTGACTATGTTTTCTTCTTTTTAGAAACTATCTCTTCAACTGCCCACACCCATTTGACATCCTTATGCACCTACAATGGGCCATAACTAATGAATTTCTTTACCATCTTGAATCAGCTAGTGTTCAAGCATGGTCTATTTAACTTGTTGAAGCCTATAATTTTTCTTCGTGCTTCTCATAATCATGGGTTCTAAGACTACAAATTTAGATTTTGATCTTCGTTTACCGTTAATGGTAGCCTCAGTGTCATTCAGGTTTTCTATTGTCTAGTTTTCACCTAATTTGTTCCCCACACTTTTCTACTCCAATATTAAAGGAAACACAATTCTTTTCATTATTCAATCATTCTCTTTTTTCATCTTTGGGTGCTCAAGTTTTCACTATAATAAAATTTTCTTACTTTGGATCTAGTTCAGCTCTGGTTCTATGCTTTTATTTTTCTTTCAAAACATATTGAGGTTTGTAACCTAAACTAGTCATCCTTTCATTGTTTTATACCACTAATTCAGCTACCTTCTTAACTATAGCTGATTAATGTCATGGTGGCACCTAGACTTCTTATAATTCACTAAAACCTAAAAAATCCACAAAATCCCATTACCACCTATGCATTCAATGTGGATATTTATGCCTCTACCATCACCTCATTAAATTATCCAAATGGTATTTTTGGTGAGGTGACATGTATTTCAACGGTCACTTCCCACCTAACTTTAGGTAGATGCTAGCTTGTCCTGATGATCTTCCTCCTACACTTTATTCACTTTGCAAGACCTTCACCTTCTTTATGGAAATCAAGGTGCAATGATTCACATTCATATGATTTAGCCTCCAAGGTTCCATATTTTCTTCCTATTGTGATTTTATTTCAAGTGTGTTTTCATATCTTGGATGATTTTTCTATGCTTTCATCTCTTTCCTTATCCTATCATACCCCATACAAATCCCTTGCATTAGTCCTCTATTGATTCATGCTTTAGGTCTCTTGCACACTTAGCATTTTGTGTGCCTCTCTCTCATCTTATGTGTACTTAGTATCCTATGCATCACTTAGTACTCATATTTGTGCATGTTTGGCAAACTCCATGCACCCAAAAACTTAGGTATCTAGCCTCAAGAATTTATAAATAATATGTGCTCAACTCACCTAACTAGATTTATGTGTAGAAGTGCCAAAATAGTTTCCTTGTGGGATTGAAAGTGCCTTGCTTATTCACTCATCACCAACATAATGCAAAATAACACAAAATATAAGTAAATTTTGGCTTGCACCAAACTTTATTTTGGTCAATATAACACAACTGACTTATGACCAAGAATTTAGTGTCTAGTGGCATAAGAACCATCCTATTATTGATAAGGCTTTAATTGGTTTCCATTTAAATTCCAAGGGAGCATTTCACCTGACAATGTGCATAACTTGCACATGCCAATTTCCAATATGTTGTGGATGACATATGAAACCATCCACCAAATTTGAAGTTTTCCTAAATGCTTGAGGTACTTTGAGTCATAGATCAAGACCAATGCTCCTTCATTTATTTCCTTACACTTAATATATTTGTCATGCCACAACTTATGGTGTGTCTTCTCTATCTATTGGCTCCACCTTGCTTGAGTGTGCACCTCATCCAAGCATTCCAAGTCTTCCAACTTTGTACTTAATAATTCTTGGTCATCCAAATGACCAATACATGTAATACACAATGATGGCACCAAGAACTCTATTGGTAAAACTACTTTAGTGCTAAACACCATTTGAAATGGTGTAGCCTTGTTCAGGTGCTTATAGGTTATGTGATATGCCCATAGTATTATTGATACTTGATCATCCCAATCTTTGAAACCCACATCACATATATTCATAAGGCACATCCCTAGGATCTTGTTAAATGTCTCAGCTATTCCATTGGATTGTGGATGATAAGGCATTGTTTTATGGTGTACCACCATGTATTCTATCAATAAGATCTGTATAGTTTCATTGATAAAGTGTGTACCTCTATCATTAGTCAAACTAAGTGGGTATCCATAAAAAATTATTATATTCTCCCATATGAACCTTATAGATATGGTGGTTGTAAAATCTTTAGTTGGCACTACTTTAGCCCACTTGGTGAAATAATCAGTGGCCACTAGAATATATCGTATGCCTTTGTGCCTTATTATGGGAGTGATCAGTGCATTAAAATCAATGGCCCATTTTTTGAATGGCACCTAGGAAATAATAGGGATGAGAGGAATCTAATCCTGATGGTTTGGCTTCCCTATGTACTAGCATCTATCACAGACCTTGGTGTAATATTTTGCATCTTGGAATAGACTTGACTAACACAAGCCTAATTGCAACACCTTATGCAACATTATGTGTCTAGCATAATGGTCACTTGTTATTCCTTCATACACTTTGAGTAAAATTAATTCCATTTCATGTTATAAGACACATTGATGTAGGACTTCATCATTGCCTATTTTGTATAGTTCCCCATTGATGAGCTAAAAAGGGGTAATGTGAACTATGATCTATTTTTTAGCTTTGGTTTTCATAGTTTGGGGCATAAATATAGTCATTAGAAAAGAATATATCTCCATCAAGTCTTTAAGGATGCACTAGACTCTATAGAGTTTCACATCTAGCATGTCATCCTCAATCAACACTGCTACATCATTGGAGTCGATGCAAGACATATGGTCTGGGCCTGAGTTCTATTTTCTAAGCTTGATGATAACTAAGAACTAGAACTCTTGAAATATAAATATCCATATACAAATGCACCCATGGATAATAGGATTATTCATGAGGTACTTAAATGTCTCATGGTCCATGAATAAGATGAATGGGGTCACTAACAAGTATTACCTAAATTTTTTTAGGGTGTAGACCATGGCTAGTGCCTCACACTTAGTTTTTGTATAGTTGTGTTCTCCTTGGGTTAATTTTCTACTTACAAAAGAGATAGGATGATCCATTACCTTCACAAGGTTATTCTAGAATGGCACCAATTGTAAATAAATATGTTTTAACATGGACGTGGAATTGGGTCATCTAGTCAAGAAATTGTAAAATAGGTAGGCTAGTCAATTTGAGCTTTAGAGTTTCAAAGGAATCCTCTTGCATTATGCCCTAGTAGAATAGGCCATCCTTGTGTAAGAACTCCTCTAGAAACACCACAATATTTTCATATCTCCTTATAAATTTCCTATAGTAGCTACAATAGCCTAGAAAGGTGTGGACATATTTTTGTGTTGAAGAGGTCTGGAGCTAAATGATTATTGCAATCTTCATGGGATCGATGAGTAGACCATCTTTATAGATGATGTGCCTGAGTAAGGTTCTAAATGGTATTGCAAAGACACACTTATTTAGGTTTGGAGATATATTTAGGTACCTACACCTTTCAAACATTAGGTGTAGGTTATCATAGTGGTCCTTTGTGATCTCATGCATAGTCTAGTCATCTAGGTACACTTGGAGGTACTTGTGGATGAAGTCCTTAAATGTAGTGATCACCACTTTGGAAAACATGGTTGGTGTATTTTTGAGTCCAAATGGCATCACATTATAATAAAAACAACCCCATTTAGTCACAAAGGTTGTTTTGTGCTTGTACTCTTCTTCAATCTAGATTTGATGGTATTCAGAGAACCCATCAGTGAAGGTGTAGATATCACAGCATGTGATGCCATCCAAGAATTTGTTAGTGAATAGAGTCATGAAGGGGTTAGTGATCTTTAAATTTATATAATTGACAAAAATGTGAATGTTCCCATCCTTATTGATGATAATCACCATGGGTCTCACCCATTCAGATTCTTGCACTAGGTAGATAATGCCTAAAACTAACATACCATCAATCTCTGTCTTGACCTTGGCATGAAGATTGGGGTTCATTCTATAAGGGTGCTTATTGATAGGTTTTATTCCATAAATATATTTATACTCATTTTCCTAAGGGATGGGTGGGTTCCATTTATGTCCTGATAATTTATAGGAAAAAGTCTTAAAACTCCTTTAGGATATCTATAATTCATGCTAACTCCATGTCAGACCAATATGCACCCAGAGTAGCCATCTTTGATTCCCCTTGTGTGTTGATGTCTACCTTGGTAGTCTTGAGTGGTGTATTGTAGGATCATACCTAACCTAATGTTAATACTTAACTTTCTTACTCCCCTCAGTTTTCTCTATGTGAAGATGAGTCAAGTCTTCTTCACCAGGGTTGTTATCCTCTATTTGGAACACTAGTTTCTTCTTGCCTGTCAAGGTCATCTAGTTGCACTCCTTATAGTTTTCATCATCTTCTTCATTATAGTCATTATTGAGTGAATTATCCTTAAAAAAAATTGGGATCACCAATCCTTTTTCCCTGAATATGTCCTTTAGGTGTTCCTCTAGGATTGCAGTGTCCTTAAAAACTACCATTTGAATTACTTGCAGTGGCTCAATCAATTCCAAGTTTTATCAAGAAAAGGAGAAGTTATGCATGAACTTCTCTTTGAGTGCATCCTAATTTTTCATCTCATATAATGTCTCATTGATAACATACCATTTTCATGCCCATATCTTTAAGGTTTTTTAGAAGGTGTGTACCCATAAGTTCTTTGGGGTATATGTGTTATAGTTAGTCCAAGTTTTTTCGCACAAGAGCATGTGCATTATTGGGTTTGAATCACCATAATATGTATAAATTTCTAGGTCCTTATTTATTTTATTTAATATAGTTCAAATGGATGGTCTTACATCTTGCCAAATTGGTAAGCTAGGCCTTTGTGCTACCCACCAATGAGTAGCAGTAATTCTCAAAGAATGCACCAGTGTACCCATCCTATATACCTCATTTAGGATGCATGACTCAAGGTTGTATACATATTATTTCATAGAATTTATCCCCTAATATATTAAGAGTATTCAAATTTTATGTTTTCTCAATAAAAACACTCTCTTTTCATTCTTTTTATTATAAGGGACCCATCTCTATGAAGTACGATCAAGTAGGATTTGGAACCTTTGTGCTCACTAAGTGACAACTCTGACTAGTCACCTCATAATATTATTTTACCCATCATTCATAAGCAACATCAGTGGTGTCCAAGGCTAACTACCCATCATCCCAAAAATCACTCCTTGGTCATTAGGGTTGAGATTCTTGGTGCCTTACACTATGGTGTTGTAGATATGATTGATCTCATCCTCTAGATCAACACTTTTTACATAGGGGGTCCTTGGTCACTTGAGAGGGGGATCACTACCCTCTCCTTTCCATTTTCAAAGTTCATATAGTGCTTCTTGAATCACATATCAACATTATTCATGTAGTACCATGGCCTTTCCAAGAGCATTGGATAATTATCTTGTTTAGCCAACTTGATTACCTCAAAGTCAGCATGGAACTTGATGCCCATGATATCTACAATGGTTATTTTTATAATTTTTATTTGTTATGCCCTATATTTTTTGGCCATAAAAATTACATGAGGGGAAGGCCTCAAGGCTAGAATAGCCATCTTTTCCCATAGTTCTTTGTTAAGATATTTACCTTGGTGCCTGTGTCTATGAGGACCTCACATAAAGACCACCCATCAATGGTGGCATTTACCAAGAGTTATTGATCATACTCTATATTATGTTTATGCCTATCTTCTTATACACTTTCTATGTGTGGCATAGTGACTCCAACTAGCTTATATCTTGCATGCTCTAAATGCAAGTTCTTTAATAAGGGCAGCATCCCTTCTATCTATAGGAGGTGAAAGATATCTATTATCTCTTGTACCTCAACATCTTGGTTTTATTTCTTCTTGTGAGAGGTAGTAGCTTATGTTTATAGGTCTCATGCTAGTTGGAGCTCCCCTTGCAGGTTCTAAATCACACTCATAGCCTATTATAATACCTATTTCTAACATGCAGGGTCTAGGTATGGTATATCTTTAGGTTTAATAAGTATTATGCACTCAATGTAGCTTTGTTTCCCATATTATAGGTACATTTTAGGTACTATAACAAGTGATGGTTGAGTGGTGAATCCACTATGAGTAGTTACCTATACTTTGATTGGATTTGTGTAGGTCAATTATGCCTTTAGAGTCTACTTCTCCATATTTGGCTCATGCCTAATTATTCCTATGCCAAACTGGCCTTGGGTCAATTTTTTGTACAAGTTGGGGCATTCCTTGACCTTATGTGTTCCTTAACAATACTCACACATTAGATTTTTAGGGCACTCATGCTGATAGTGATTAGTCAATCTACACTTATAATATGATAGTAGTGGGAATCTTCCTCCATCGCATCATCCACCTCGTCCTCTAGTGCCTCTTTGCATTCCATAGCCTACATTCTATTGGCCATAGCCATCATTTTTTTGCATCACCTTCCCTCTGGCTACTATAGTTCCCTATCTGGCACCTCTCTCCATATTTTCATATATCTCATCAATCACATGGAAATTAGTTGTGGTATGGGTTTAGGCATCACACAACTATAATTAGATGTATGTGTTAACCTAACTGGCACATTAAAAGAAAGGGTAGTTGTCAACATCATGAACTTCAAAACAAACCTCATAGGTTAGAAGTAATGTGTGTACATTCCTTCAAGGGTATTTGTTCTTATTATGGCCTTCTATCTCATAATCAGTGCACCATAATCCACTTTGAGCATCTTATGATGAAATAACAGTCAATTTTTGAAGTTAGTTGGCCATTGATGTAATTTGTGCCTTCATGAATGGGATAGTTCTAGTATTAACACTCCCAACTACATCAAATTTGATCATGGATTCAAGAACATGTTAAGGGTTAGTGAATATCTTCATGGATAGGGCTCTTCAAAATGATACTAGAAATCCTCAAATGAACCATTGCACATGTTAGGAGGGTTAAATGTCATAAGGAATCTTGGAAAGAAGAGTTTTTAACCTAGAATCATATAGGCTCAGACTTCTTAAGAGCCCTTGGTTAATTTATTTGAGTGTGGTGATGCTCTATTATTAAAACTAAAGACTATCAAATTCTCTTAGGAATGCTTCCTTTAAAGTTTCATAGTCAATCATATCCTAGTTAGGATCAAATTTCCTATACCAGGTATGAGCATAATCAAGCAAAGTGGTCATGAATTGGGTTGCATTGTGCTTAGATTGGGTTATGCCCTGAGCACACCATTGTAGTTCACATTTTAGCACATGCTCTATGTAATTCCCCACACCATGATACTTTGACAAGTGCATGGCCATCTCATAGTAAATTTTCTATGAGGGGAACTAGTATTTGAGGTGCTTGCCCATTGGTACTTATCTTAGTAGTAGTCTTCCAATGCCTCTAGCCACTGGGTTAGGTGTTGGCCCTATTGTGACTATCAGTGTTGAAGATGATTAAGGTGTTATACTACTAACTTGTGGTGTTGAGACACTTCCTATGGGTTGTTTCCCAATCTACATAGCTAATATTAGCTAAACTATAATGCTTGCTATAGTCATATAAAATGTGAAAATTGGTAACTTGATCATGGATAATGGTACCTAACCCTTAGGTCCCTCTTGCTTGTTCTCATGACCCTCATAGGCATCTTTTCACTAATTATTGGACATATATAACCTTCCAGACTTTATCCTAGTTGAGCCAAATCCCTTTTTACATGATAGATCCATCCCCCAAGTCCTATTAGCCTAGGAAAATAGCACCACATTAAGACTATATCACTAGTGCCACTCCTATCCACTTTCAATGTTATTTTCTAAGTGCATTTTTAGACCTAATGGTCAATTCCTTATAGTTCCCCATCCTTCTCCTTGTCATACTAACATGAGCACATTCAACCCATGACCAATAGATCCCTATAAAACCCGATTCAAAGATCATTTGGAAAGGAGTTAAAAAATATAATTAAGCAAGTAAGACTGCTCAAGCAATCTTCCCTATTCTTTGCATATAGCTAGCTAATATACTTACAAGCTTATTCAAATCCTTACACTAGTCCCTAACCACCTCAAGAACATATAGCTTAGAATTTTTCACATTTATGCACTCAATTGCATAAATCACATCAAGTAGGAGAACTACATATGGCTTGATCCCTCTTTAGAGTATTCATGTGTAGGTAGTGTACCCACATAGGGGTGTGAATACACATTCATTAAATCTTACACATATTAAACCCCCCCCCTCTTTCTCAAAATTGGTCAAATTACAATGGAGTATAGAGTTTAAAGATAAAATCCACTCTATAGGGAGCTCTATAGACTTCCAACTGTCAAAACTTAAAGTCACATAGACCTAGTGAACAAAACCTAGAAAACTTATTTCCTCAAGATAATAGTGGCAAAGGTGGAATACAATCAGCACTCTTATCTAATCATTAAAAAAATGTCAAATCCCAATTTACAGTATTGTCCCAGTCTTGCATGGTAAATCTCAGACCCTGTCTCAACCATAATAGCCAGTTTCTAGCTAAGTCTTATTTTCTCCATCTTATTACCATTTTTAGAAAATTCAAAATTGTAATCTAATTTACACAAATTAGTAGCTTAATTATTGCATATTTATTTACTAATTTTACTACTCAGACCCTTTAACTAAATTAGGAATAATATACCAATATTTTCAAAATTATTAAATCACTTGCACTCATATTTTATGTTATTAAGATAGCACCCAAACATCTATAGGTATCCTCACTTAAATCTTCATAATTAATAAATTGTTCAATTAAAAAATTATATTCCAAGTATACAAAATGGCTAAAGTTAATGTGGACAGCAAGGTCAGTTATCACTCTTCTTTCTTCACATGGGGGATCTAGCTCATGAGTTAGCATCATAGGTTCAAATAGGGTAGGCACTTCTGGTGCATCTTCAATGGTTAAAGTTTTTAGGGACCCAACACTATCTTCACCCATCAATATTTGAGCTCAATCTATGGCTTCATTATTCCTCTCCTCACACTACTACAATTTAATAGATCCTTCCCCATACACTTCCCACTTGCTATGAGTTCTCTCAGCACTTCCAGGTTCTAGATCTTCCATTCTCATGTACTTCTTGTTATAGTTTTATTGCCTTAGCTCTTAAGTGTTAATTTTATAATCCACTTCCATTAAAATTTACCTATACATCCCCTTCTTCCCCATTATGTTGCTCATACATAAAAAGACTTAGCCTTCCATTCTCATGCTTTCAAAGTCATAATCCACCATCAATTTCTTAAGCTCTGCATTAAACTCTTTCACAAATGTGCCTTTGGGATCATGAAAAACTTGATATTATGTTTCCTCAAGATAGGAGTATGTCAACATTATGAACTCAAGCATGTAACTATTTAGCGCTCCTTTCCATCATTTGTCTATAGCTCTAGTCCAAGTGGCATCTAGGTTCTCAAGCCTCTCTAGACATTTTTTCATCCACTCAAGGCGTTGTCCATAGCTTCTACTTCTACATAGGTATCCAACCATTAGTATATTTGATCAAGTAATTCATAAAATAAAACCTCATATAGAGCATTATACAGGGTATTTTGAACCCACTTCCTTAGCTTTTATCCTTTACAAGATGGATTATTTAGTCCAAAATTATCTTCCACCTATAGCAAAGAGAGCTTGATGTTTTTGAGGGAGAGTCAGAGGATTATTATATCACACCATTATAATAAAAAAAATTAATATGATTCTTAGTAATAGAACCAAAATATTGTATTTTAATTGAGTTTCAATTCATTTACTCTATTTATCACTTATCTAGTTTTTCTAAGTCAATTTTTGACTCATAAAAACTAGGCACAAATAAGGTATGTTCCCATAATGCTCAACATTTATCACTCGATTACATTGGCATAAATTCACATAAGGAACAAGCCTTATGCACTCACACAAAGTGTAGTAGAGAAATAAATGAGGCCCACATTGGGCTAGTTGTGTTATGGCATCACTCATTCTTCATAGAGCTTGTTTATTACAATAATCATGTCAGTAGGTTCATTGGCACAAGCCATTTCTAGGCTAGGTTGATGGTCTATATACATAGAGCCTATTTGGGGAACTAGTTCTTATCATAGGGGTGTAATCCTATATCAGGTTGGTTCTATGATCTCAAGGTCATAGTACTTTGTGTTACTAATCAAAGAGTCATTTAGGTACTTTTATGGGTCAAGGGGATGATTTATTTCAAGGGTCCAATCTTAGGCTAGCACTCTAAGGAAGGGTGTCAAGGCTTGGGCACATGACCTTTCTTACATGGATAATTTTTAGGATATGCTAATGTCATCACCTACATAGGGATGACATTAATGATCTGAACTAGAAACTTGCTTAAACTTATCATTCATATATTAAGAATAACCATTATAACTATTACAAACATTATTCAATTCAAGACTGAAGTGAAGGACATTCAATCAAGGACACCATGTATTATGTAAATTAATCTTCTTCATTTACTTAATGATCCAAATACATATTATAGTTCATATTATGAAAAATAGAGTAAATTCTTATCTAAAGCTACTAATAGTCCAGAGGCTCATAGGCAAGCATGGGTACTAAATTGAGAATCCTTAAAGGCATCCATGCTTAAACTTATGCTAATGCCATCCATAACATGATATTTATATATGATTCTATAAATATATGTTATTTAAACTCACATCCCTCCACTCACTAGATTGATATTGGATTTATAGCCCATAGGAGCATCTTCATGCCAGGGTGGAGAGTGCCCATTGAGTGTGAAGATAGAGCTTTGGTTGATCACTCCATTAGATCCTTTACCTTGTGCCCTTTATGTTATGGTCACCATGTGTATCCACTCAATAATATGTCCTAAAAAACTATGTGCTAGTTAATTTCCTTCTAGATGGCACTAGATCTATGATGATTCCTCCTTGTTGGTGCAAAAAATACCAAATTGGAAATCATATGAATTAATTACCTCGCATCGAGATGTTTGATGAGTTGGCATGGATCAATACTTAGGTGAAAAAGAGGCCCAATAATAAATGATTTAAAAAATAACAAAATGATAAAGTTGGGAATATATAATGGATGATTAAAAGGGTCATGCCCCTAAGTAACTAACATAATTATAGATAATGGTTTATATATAGTGCATTTGTTTTAAAAAATGAGGTAGCATGATGGATATGCACAAAACCTTTTTGGTACACTTTATCAATTATTTTGTAAGTAATGACAAAAAATTTTATTGCACATAGCATATAACTTTCACTTTTTAGCCAAATAATGAAAGAAAGGGGTATGGTAAGTGAAAAATGGTGAAGACAAAAATCAAAATTGTAGTTTAACAAAGAAGGGTGACCTAGTCCTTATGAGCAAAGAAAAAAAATGTACATCTTGCCAAACTTATAAAATATGAACATTTTTGGATGTTTCTAGAGAGAACTAGCCCTGATAGAATCAGTTAATGGGATAAAGTCTACCCTTTCTAGCATAAACATGTAAAAAAGCTATTTTGAATAAATCTTACTTTAGACATCTTTTGATTTAATTTCATTTTTTGATCCCCTATATGTAGTCTCATGTGACCAAGTAGACACATGGGATTATCACCAAAGACTATATATAGGTGAGTAAGGGTATCTCTACCCAATGTTAATCTTACACAACTAGGAAGATGCAAAGGCTCAACACCAAAAATCAACAAAGGGCAAGAAATAGTCTGATTTTGATAAATTCTGAATAAGTATGTTATGTTATACGAGATAATTATGCCCCAAAATCTTAGCCCCATGAAACTATTAATATTCAAGGGCTTATCACTGAAGACCAATATAAGTGAGTAAAAATTACCCTATTTATGTTTATATCATGTTTAATGTTTTTTTCTCAAAAGAAAAATGTAAGAAAAGATTCTATCATGGACAAACTTCTATACAAGGATATGGGCTAGTATTTTATAAGTATGGAAAATATATTTATGAAAAAGAGATTTATTCTACTCATGTGAACTAAGGCAAGAACCAATGTAATGTTAATTTTGATAATGTCTTTCATGAGATAATAGGTTGGTACAAAAAAATGAAATGATATGATAGGATTCAATTGGAATTATTTGTATTATGTGAATCGATAAATAAAAATTCACTAAATATAACACCTGATATACAAGATAAAAATGTAAATGATGATAAATTCAATGCAGTGATGACAACACCAATGTAAACAGGATGCCCCCAAGTGTCAAGGGACTTGCAAACAATAACTTATGTTTTTTGATCTTTTTGTGATTTTATGATTTATTTTATTTTTGTGGATTTATTGACATCTATACCTAATATAAAGTCACAAGATGTAAAAGTTTCCTAATTTTATAGCTTGTTTTCCCATGCCAACTCTAGATACTCTTTTTTGTTATAACTAGATTTCCTCATTAAATTCTTCTTTAGTTATGTTATTTACTTTGAATAGTAATTTACCATGATGAGGTTGTTGAGCCTATCAATAGCTATTAGAAAACCATCCAAAATGTCATTCTATATTATGGAATCTTTGTTGAATGAATATATCTACACATAAGTTTCTTTGACAAAGTTCCTTGGTAATTTTGGCTTTCCTAGGGAAAACACAATTATCAAATAGACTCACATTAATATGTTTGACAGTAAAGCAAAACTATAGAAACCTTCTAATAGTTATTCTGATCATCATGTAATTAGGATGCCTTTATCTATAAGGTATACAAGCAATGTTGTTAAAGAGTATAAAACACTAGGGACTAATGAGATATCCATATGTACAAAAACCAATATCTCTTACCCAACTACTATTGACTAACCATCAGATACTACAAAAGTTAAAATAAGATAAATCCATGTTAACAATTTTTAATTCCTTAGGAAATACAAAATATTCAAACTTGTTATGATGTTCATTGAAATTAATCTCAAAATCATGATCCAACTCATTATAATTCCATTCTATTAGTTTAGCATAATAAGTGTGTAGCATGGGAGCTAAGATTATTTCTTGGATTATGATTAGAAGATAATTCCATGTCATTTCTCTCCTAGTTGATTTTATGTTTTCATTTTTCTTTATATTATTGTCATCAAGCAACGAGTCGATTTGTTCATCTACTAGTATATATTTATTTCTTTTTGGAGCTTCAAGAAATGTTTGGTGAAGTAGCATTTCTCCAAGTGGGATGCTTTCATGGATTTTTATAAACATTAAAATTGATATATTTCCATGGGATAAATCCAATGATGTCCATTTCTATAAATTTGAGTTGACATGTGCAGGTAATGTAGTATTAATGGGAAAAGGAAGAATAATGTTTCTAAAAATGGAACATATTACTTTGATGTTACGAAGAGTATTTGTATTGATGTTGGATGAAGCTTCTTCCTTACCTATAACATTATCACTAACATTTTCAAACTTATCTACTGATTAAACTATTATTGGGACTAAAGTGGATGTTGATGTTAATGATGAACATTCTTTTAATCCCAAAATAAATTGTACATCTGATTTTAATAATAAATTTAATCTTAGTTTAGATGTGGCCATAAGGAAGGCCTGATGAGGTGATTTATTACCAAATTTCCTTTTCACTAATCTCTTATAAATGTTGTATTTGGGATTAAGAGATTTCTAGAAACATAAATTCTTAGGTATTGGTTTGAAATATGATGTTTAAATGATAGGTAGAATAAATGATGTTTGGGCCAAGATTGGGTATTTTTCAAAAATGGGTATTTGATCAAAAATAATTATTTAGTGGAAAATAGATGAAATATTATGATTTTGATTTTGTAATTAGATGGTTTGATTTGATTTAAAAGATACATGTTGGCATACCCTTGAATAAGTATTTTCAAATATGAATAGATGTGGGTTCATTCTAATCTACTATGCATCGACCAACTCTTGGCTAGTGTTGTGAGGAATGTTAGAACTATATTTAGTGGATGGGAAATTTGTATTGTTTTAAAAAAAGAGTCATTAGTGACAAGATGATGTTGTTGGGGAAATTTTTGGGATTCACTAGGAATTAATTATATTGAGGAAGTAGCTTAATTTTGGAAGGATGGGTTTGTTGGATTTTTGTTGAAATTGGAAGTATGTTTGTTTTATGAATTCATAAATATATGGGGATTTTTGAATAAGTTTGAGCTTGATTTTGGGGATAAATTAGATGCAAAATCAAATGGTTGATTTTGATGACTATGTAAAGGTTGGTTGTTATGGTTGTAGGAATTGAAATATTGATTTGAATGGAACATGGTTAGATTCAAAGTTTGATTTGTGAATGTATTTTGGTTCATATATATATGTGAAAGTGGTGGTGAAGGTAAACCAAAAGTTTGATTTACATTGATGTTATAATTAGAACTATATGGATCTATGAATGTGTTTTGATTTGTATTTGGTTGCATTTGATATATGGATGGTGTAGGATTGGGAGAATAATTTAGAGAATTTTGACTATCATAGCCTAAAAATTGATTTGATGTTATCCCTATAAAATTTTGATATTGTTCCATGGGTGAAAGTGAATAATAATTGAAGCTAAAATTTTATTGAATATGATTTGGGTTGAATTCATTGTTTGGGAAGCTTGAATAATTATCCATGTTTTGATTTGATTGATTGATGTTTGAGTTTGATTACATATTCAAACTTGTATTTTGATTTGATAGATGAATGATTTGGCATTGATTCAAAAATGTGTTTGAATTATAATTATTTGGATAAAACCCTTGGTTATAACATGGATTATTTGTATTTTGATTTGTTATCAAATTGATTGAGTTATGGTTCCAAGATGTCATGCTTATTACAATTAGATGATGTTGATTAACAAAATAATATAGAATACTAAAATTTCAAAGTGATTAAAAGTTTTATTTTCAACTAAATGATTTTAAAAATAAAGACACATGTCAAATATAAGAAAAAAATCTATTTCTAAATAGTCAAGAATTTGTACATAAAAAGATAAAAACTTGCATGAGGGTCATGAACAACTATTGGGCCTTCTAATGTTACTTATTAATTCATATTCTCAATGGTGACCTAATATTTCAATGCACTAACAATGGAGGATCATGTCATTCCCATGGCTCACTGAGTCTAGTTTTGAGGGTGTGTGAAAGGTAGCTTCTTAGTGTTAATTGTTAATCGATGCACCAAATTTGAATGGAAAAGAGGTTATCTTAGGCTTAAGGTTTAAACAAGCTTATCTAAAGGAAAATCCCTATGGAATAAATAGATAAATTGGATTCATACTATTGGGTCTTATCCCAAATTTCCCAACATAGTCATAAGAGTCTTAGTGTGTTGACAATTGGTAATATCATATTTTTAGGTAGTTTTTCAAACCCTAGGTATTGAAGCATGAAATCCCCTCACTCATAGTGTGTTTAAAACACAATTTCTTAGGCAATTGAAATAGTTGGATCTCAATTTATATACCATGTTGGTAAATGGGGTTTGGCTTACTATGTGGTGGTAAAATCCATGGTCAATAGAGCCCCTAAAAGAGATAAAAAAAGTATTTGTTTCTAATTTCTACGTATTGTCACTAATGTGATGCCAAGGAAAGAGCATGTACAGTTTCTACTTAGATAACATAGATAATTATGGAAATATTTCTAATTTTTTAGTATCATCATCAATGTGACACCAAGGAAAATACATACCCAATTTCTACAATCATAAATAAAATATTGAATTAAAATGTGATGTAATTACTAAAAATGAAACTTTCAAAGCAATATTAAAAGCATTAGTAAAAAATGGATTTTTTGTTTATCTTTTTTGTTGATTATCATTGGCAAGCATTCTAAAAACAAGTTGTTAAAATGTTTACTTAGGCTTGGAGTAACACAACCTACAATAAAACAAGTGAAAACCATGAAAACAAAGTGATAAACACCTCTCTATAATGAAATTGTTGTTACATAGAAAGATAAGAAAAGTAGAATTATGATAAAATCAAAACATAAAAACATAGAATACTGAAAATAATAAATAAATAAATCCATGCTCACAGAGTAATTTCACTACACAAAATTATAAATTCATTGCCCATAAAGATGAATTCACTACTAGAAATGATGAATTCACTATTGAGAGTGATTATTTCACTATCAAAAGTGATAGTTTCACTATTGAAAAGGATTATTTTGCTACTAAGATTGCAAAATTTTCTATTGAAAATGATGATTTCATTATTTCTTAATGAATTCACTATTGACCTTGTAAACAAAACAAAAAACATAGAAAGGGACTAGCAGAATAATTTTATTGTGTAGTTGAACAAATTCATTCTTAAGGTCTAAAATTTTGCTATTTATGCTCCTAAATTAGTTTTTATGTAGTGTAACATATGTAGACAAATAGAGAACACTTGATAACAACATGTATCCTATACCAATATGAAAAAAGATGAGATTAAATGCATATACAAACACAAATGATGAAATGCTTTCTAAATGATCAAAAATGAAAAAGATGAGGGAAGGTCTCACCGGGCATACCATAAATATGTGAACTAAATTTAGAATTACTGAGAAATAAAATAACATTTAGTTAAGTTCAACCTAGGATAAATAAACAAACAAAGAAAATAGAAACCACAAACTTTATAATTCAAATATGCAAGCTTTTTCCATTATGATGTAAACTTGATTTATTCTTAGAAAATGTGGTGCTCACTCTTCTAATTCAAAGGAGAATGGGTTTTGTTTGGTGTAAAATGAGTCTCATATGCTTTGATTCACTTTGATTCACTTAGATTTTTTTGTGATTAAAATTTTATTAGCATAAGTATAGATTTTGATCCTTGAAAATAAAGGTTTTTAATTTTAATTATAGATTTGTGGAGAAAGATCTAATGGTGGAGGATTATTTGGACTTATTTAATGATCTAAATAATCAATGGTGGATAATGGGTACTCACTCATGAGGATGAAGACCATTTAAAATTATTTAGAGAATCATGGAGTTGGTTATTTAAGTCAACAGGACTAAGTCAAAACTTTTTGATAACTCAGAGGATGAGTCATAAGAGGTTGAGAAAGTTGTGGATTTGATTGGGATGAGCGAGAAAAATATGGAAGGTGTTTGGATGAGGTGTAAAATCTAGGTTTTATATTTAAAATAAATATTTAATTATGCATAATTGACTAATTTAATTTATTCAATTATTTGAATTTGGAGGGAGATGTGATGTATTAATTTAAGAAGAATTATTATTATATTTTAGGTCAATTTTGACACTAAATGAAATTTAAGCATCTACATTAACCTTCACATTGGTGCTTCACCCCAAATTTTTAGTTTTATGTTCAATTTCATTTTTAGTGTTGATCTTTTTACCTTTTTTCTAGTCAAGAAATCATAAAATTAGAGAATTTATAGAGAAGTGGGTGAGTGTACCAAAGGGAACCATCCCTTAATATAGATATTATATGCATTAAAGGTAACTCACATGTTGGATATTTTTCATTATATCAATATAAGTGAGAATAGGTGCACGTTCTTACAAGAGTGCACTTTTGGGTGATAACAAGGCCAAAAGTTGGTCAATAAAGGCATATCTTATGCCTTGTCAACCCAATCGATGAACCGTCTTCATAGAGACATCTAGATGGAAATTTTAAGGCTATAAAAACCCTTGTCTAGTCTTGGTCATGCCCTAAGAGTGTAAGTTACAATTGACCAAATGTATCCTTGAAGAGAATCTCCTCATCTTAGAATGAGAAAAATAAGTAAACTTCCATTGCACATTTTAGGATAAACATGAGGGTTAGAGATGGACCATCAACTCAAACTTGTATGGATGAGTCCTTTAAGAAACCTTAGGAGGATTATCTGTATCTTGACATGAGCAAGACATGATAATTAGTTTTCTCTCACAATAAAATCTTTATTAAAGGGGCAAAAGTTGGTTAGTGGGGGCATATATTATGCTTCATCATCCAATTCGATAAACCATCTATGAAAACATATCTAGATGGGCATTTTAAAGATATAATGGCCCTTTTCTAGTATTATTTGGGCCCTAGGAGCATGAGTTAAAATTGAATGGATGCATCCCTTAAGATAATATCTTCATCCCTGAGTGAGAAAAATGAGTGAACTTTTGTTTCATGTTGTAGGAGAATTGTGAGGGATAGATACAAACCATAAAATCCCACACTTGCACATATAAGTTTATGAGAACACCCTATAGTATTATTTCTAGCTTGACATGAGAGAGACACGATAATGAGTTTTATCTTGCAACCAAATCTCTCTTAAAGGGCTAAAATTTAATTAGTGGGGGGAATATCTTGTGCCTCAATAGCCTAATTGATGAACCATCTTCATGAACATATCTAGATGGGTGTTTTAAGGCTATAATGACCTTTTTATAGTATTTATTAGGCCTTAGGAGCATAATTTATAGTTGATTGGATGCATCCCTTAAGAGTATCTCTTCATCCCTGAGTGAAAAAACTAAGTAAACTTCCATCACACATTATAAGAGAATCATGAAGGATAGAGATAAACAATTAGATCCCACACTTACATAGATGAGTCCTCTAAGTAGTCCAAGGAGGATTCTCTCTCAATTGGCACAAATAAAACATGGTAATAAGTTTTCTTTCATATCCAAATCTTTCTTAAAGGGCCAAAATCTTATTAGTGGGGAACATAGCTTTTGGCTCATTAGACCAAATCTTTCTTTAAGGGCCAAAAGCTTATTAGTGGGGGATATAGCTTTTGGCTCATTAGCAAAATAGATGAAATATATTCAAGGAAATGTTTAAATGATTATCTTAAGGATATAACAATGTTTATTTAGTCTTGATTCACCCTAAGACAAAATGTTGTAGTTGACTGGATGCATCCCTTAAGATAATATCCTCATCTGTGAGTGAAAAAATTGAGTGAACTTATGTCATGTGTTGGAAGATAACCATGAGAGATAGAGATAAACCATAAACTCCCATACTTACATATACAAGTCCTCAAATCAACCTTATAAATATTCTCTCTCACTCAACATGGATAAGACATGACAATGAGTTTTCTATTGTATCCAAATCTCCCTTATAGGGAAAAAAATATTGTTAGTGGGGGGCATAGCTTTTGGCTGATTAGCCCAAATTGATTAATCATATTCATGGATACATCTATATGGTAGTTTTAAATTTATAATGATGATTACCTATTCTTAGTTAGACTCCAAAATAGAATGTTGCATTTGACCAAATGCATCCCTTAAGAGAATCTCCTTATCCCCGAGTGAAAATTTTGAGTAAACTTCTATCACAAATTGTAGGAGAATTGTGAGGGTTAAAGATAAATTATTAGATACCACATTTGAATTTATGAGTCATCTAAGCAACCCTAGGATCATTCTCTCTCACTTGACATAGATGAGACATGATAAGTATTTTTATCTCATAGCCAAATCTTTCTTAAAGGGCTAAAATTTTGTCTATCAAGGCATAGCTTTTGGATCATTATTCCAATCAATGAACCATCTTCATAGACCCATTTGGATGGTTATTTTAAGTCTATAATAATGCTTATCTGATCTTGGTAGGGCCTTGGGATGGAATTTTATAGTTGATCAAATGTATCCCTTAGATTAATCTCCTCAACCATAAGTGAGAAAACTAAGCAAACTTATGTCACACATCATAGGATAACTATGAGGGATAGATATGAATTGTTATCTCCTAAACTTACATAGATGAGTCCTCTAAAAAACCCCATGAGTATCTTCACTCACTCAACATGGGTGAGATATGATAAGGGTTTTTCTCTTGCAACTAAATCTCTCTTAAAAGTCCAAAATCTTATCAGTTGAGGGCATAATATGTAGTTCATTTACCTAATCGATGAATTGTATTCATGGACATGTCCATATGGTCATTTTAAGGATATAATAATACTTTTTTAGTCTTGATAAGACCCTAATATGTAATTTTGTAGTTGACCAAACACAACCCTTAAGAGAATTTCCTTGTCCCAAAGTGAAAAAATTGATTGAACTTATTTCATGCATTACAAGAAAACTGTCAAGAATATATATGAATCATCAACTCTCACACTTACATAGATGAGTCCTATAATAAAAATTAGGAAGAAGATGAGACACAATAAAGAGTTTTCTCTCATAGTTAAATATTTCTTAAAGGGCCAAAAGCTTGTCAGTGGGGGGCATAGTTTTTGCCTCATTAGCCCAATCCATGAACCATCTTCATAGACACATCTACATAGGCATTTTAAGTCTAGAAAAATGTTTGTTGGTCTTGTTCAGGGCTAAGATGGAATGTTTTAGTTGACTGAATGCATCCCTTAATAGAATCTCTTCATCCCTAAGTAATAAAATTGATCAAACTTTTGTCACACATTACAAAACCTACTTAGTTGGTTAAGGAGGTGGTTGGCTTAGTACTAGTAGGCTAACTTGGTTGTTCCTAAGTTAGTTGATATAATACTAAAAGGTATAAAGGAGGCTGACTAAAAAATGTAAACCAAAGGGTGGATGACTTATTACTGAAGAGGTTGATCTAGTATAAATTTGATAGGGTTGATTTAGTATCCCAGATGAATTATAGGGCCATTTTAGTTTTTAATATATCAATTTGTTAAAAATGAGGAAATAAATCAAACCTACTAACTTGTGTGAAATTTTTAAGAATGTAATTTGATTATAAATGACATGGAGATCTGATACATCCTTTGTTATTTGATATTTTATAGAGATGTCAAATATATTGGCAATTGATCAAAGCATCATGGTTACCAAATTTCCTAGAGAATTTGATAGATGTGGATAGAGTGAGAATAGTTGTACTAGGTTTGGGAGGTATATGGAGATGAGATTCATCCCACTAAGTATTGATATCATTATCATGTTCCTTAAATCATGGAATGGTTGACCAACACATTTTTATTAGTGGTGAATAGGGATACCATAGAGGTAGATATCACACTAGAAGACATCCATCCATTTCTTAGCATGCTTATAAGAGGGACACTAGTGATCACAGAGACACTAGATGATTTAAAGGAAAGATAAGCACTAGTTAGTTGAGTAATGTGCTCAAATAGGATATACCTAGGGTTGAGGGTTAGTTTATTTGATGTGTATATAGTGTAGATTTAGGACATCTATAAGTCCATGATCAAACTTGTGACATCATGAGTATTATGTCACAAGTTGGGTGGTAAGGTGCCATTGTATGCGATAGCCTTGTACTAATCCATTTTTGGATCAGGGGGCACTTTATGATTTGAGGTTTGTCATATGGGTCTAGATATTACATGATATGTATGGGATGTTATCTAGATAGTAAAATACCATTGTACTAGTGGTGTTGTTTAGTTCATGGATATATGAGAGGTTCCCAATGTATCAACCAGTTGGGTTGCCCCATGTGGTTGATGATAGGTTACCTCAAGTGACTAGATGGAAATAAGACAAGGTAGCATGGGTTGTGCCCCACATGTTAGCACTAAATATAATTATAAAATGGAATATTGTGTGTCATCCCTACACATATATTTCTATTATTTGTCCTAGTTAGGTGATCATGGTGTTAGGGATAACTCAAGTATAGATCATAGGCCATGATACCTGGTGGGTAGAGCCACAACCAATAGAACACTTACCAAGAAAATTTTGACTCCTACATGTAGTGTCTCTTCTAGTAGTACCAAATTTTTGGGTATGACATGATAAATAGATGAGGGGGAGAGGAGGAGGAAGAGTACCAATCAATAGATAGGTGATTAGGCCATGGTATGTGAGACCAAGGACTAGTCAAGTATGACATTTGATAGCTGAAAGACGAGAGGGCATGGATGTAGATGTATGTGTGTAATAGGTACCACATCAAGCACTACATTAGGAGGATCGATGACCACCTTAGACACACCATCGATAGAAATTCCATCAGTAAGATCTAGCATAGATGAGGGTGGTTACACAGGATGATCTGACATTCAACCTAGGGTAGATTTGGTTGATAGAGGCACCTCTGAGGAGAGGCTCATGATGTACATGAATGGTGACTCTTAACTTTGAATTTATAAGTAGGTGACCCATAAATGAGGTCCTTAGTGGATGATCTAATAGAGAGATTGTGCTTGGTATATGAACAAATGGGGAGATGGTGATTGGTGACATCGAGACTGGTAAGAAATATTATAATTTTTAGTTTTTTGATATAGAATACTAGTTATGTATGATTGTAGGTATATAGATAGATTTTTAGATGTATATGTGATATTATATCTATCTTTTTTTAATTTTATAGATCTTATGATAGAGGAGGTTAGAAGGGGATCCCTAGTCATGGTAGTGCACCATGACATTTTAGATGAGGTGTTGGCACCATACAACCCCACCATGTTAGATGATCTTATGGTACTATCTACCCTAACTTAGGCAAGCTAGTTTATACTAGTGAGGAAGGCTATAATGCAATTATAGACATATGGGGATGGATTTTAGCCACCAATAGGGGTGGGAATAGGAGAGGCATAGGCTTGGTAGACCCTATCTCAGGAGAGAGCCACACATATAGCCACCAATAGGGGTGGGAATAGGAGAGGCATAGGCTTGGTAGACCCTATCTCAGGAGAGAGACACACATATGGCCACCATGATCCATATTAGATAGGTACATTCCCAGGTGATAAACCTATAAGGATACATAGAATAATTGAGATCCTAGATAGCCTTATTATAGTTCACCTTTCATAAGGGACCATTTGAGGCATCTATGGGTAGCTTGGTTAGGCCATAGGATAGGCATGATGGAGCCTAGCCTTAGAGATGGAGCTACATATTTTTGTATTTTTTACCAATGTATTGTATAAAACACATGATATATAGAGATATATTATTTTTATAGTTGGATTTGGTCTCATGAGTTATGTTTTGGTTGTGGTTGTTTCTACATGGATATATTTCTTTCTAGCACATGTATTTTACTTTTATTGTATATGTTATGGGAAATATATGTGGAGTGGTTTATTTTCTAGCATTATCTAATACACATGTATGGTTAAAAAGAAACAAGAAAAAAGGACTTTGAAAAAATATAATTAATCAAAAACAAATGTACTACACAATATATCATGATGGAAAATATGTAATAATAAAATATGACTAAGTATAACAAAAAAAGTGGTAAACAAGAGGATAAAATGTTTAATAAAATATGACTAAGTATGATAAAAAAAAGTGGTAAACAAGAGGATAAAAAAAGTTTAAACCATAAAAAATATTGGTACCAAATTAAAACAAATAAAATCACACTAAATCATGTTGGGAAGTAAGAAAATAATGTAATAAAATGGAAAACACATGAAAGACAAGTGGAATAAAAAATAAATACAATTAAGTTAGTAAATCATATTAAATCACATGGGGAAGTATAAAAGAGAAACAAAATTGGCAAAATGAACTTAAATTGATCACACTAATTCAAGCTGGGAAGTATGAAAAACTTAAGAGAAATAGTTGTATTCTTACATGCAATCTAAATATAATAAGATAAAAGTGAAATATCAATGAAGTAAGCATAAAACATACTATATCAAGATGGAAAGCATGTCAATGATGTGTAACTCATAATCAATCATGACTTATCTCAAATTTGACACATGTAATTTCATTATAACTTGGGTAATGGAAAATTTTGTGGGGAAGGCTAGGTCTTATCCATGGTTTTAAACTAAAACTCACAAAGGGAACACCAATGAGGTGGAAATAATGGGGAAAACATGTTAAAAGGGGAAATTTGGAATGGTAATGTGAAAATTTGGTAATTTGTGAGGAAGGCTTGGTCCTATCCATGGTCTTACACTGCAACTCGCAAATGGGATATGTAGAGTAAAATACTCTACATTTTTATTTTGAGTTTCAGTTGTGTGCTCCAAGTTTTGTTCCTACGTGTTTCAGTTTCGAGGTAGTGAAGTTTTTGACACAGAGCGCAGCCACGAGTTTTCATTTTTACCTAAATTTTGTCTAAGTATCAAATTCGCATGGAACATGCCAAGTGTCATCAGTTGGGACACATTTTATAATTTATATAAGTTGTGTAGAGACCACCACGTGTCTTGGTATAACTCAGTGGAGTGCGACAAGTGTCGGCATCCATGTTTCAAAGTTTCTTATGAGTTTCAAAAGCTTCTTTCAATAAGATTTTCTTAGTGTGCATGGAGGGTGCCAAGTGGCAACTACAGAAGGTTTCAATATGTTTCTCTAAAAGTAGTAGAAAGTGCCACGTGTCCCTAGCTTAAGCTCAGTGGATACCACCAGGTGTCAACATCCACATTTTCTCCATTTTGTTTCATTGTTAAATAAAGACTGTGGTGGGCCCTAGGTTTTATTTCTAAAGTAAGCAAAAGCTGCCAAGTGTCATCATCTGTGTGAATCTAAAATGAGTCCTGAATGTTTCTATAGTATAGACAGAGCCCCATGGAAACTGCCACATGTCAGCTTCTGTAGGATTATCAAAAAGTATCTAAAGTTTCTATAGACAAGTGAAAGCTGCCACGTGTCATTTGTTAAAGATCAGCAAAAAGTGCCACTTGTCTCCATTCCCCTTTTGAAGCTACTCAGGTAAGAAGTGTTGTGGGTCCCATTTTCTGTAAGTTGATAAAGTTTCGAAGTAGCAGACTGTGACAGATGTCAAAGATGGAGCACTCCCAATACAAAGACATAGTAAAGAGTATAAGTTATGCGGAAGGTGTCGTGTGTCTTCTGTAAGTGCCATAGAAGATGCCAAATGTCATTTTTTGGTGCCTCCTAAATAATGAGACAATTTTCAAGTAGAGTAAGTAGAACATGCCAAGTGTCCTCACCTGTTTCACAGTGAAAAGTGTCACATGTATCTAATTAAGCCAATGAAATTGTAAGGAGACTAAACATTTCAGATCCAAAAAATATCTTCTGTTAAACACTTCCAGTTAAGTTCTAGTTCAGTTAGGCCATTGGGATTTGAACTTGTAGAGAGGCCAATATTAGAGATCTAAAAAATATCTTTTGTTAGACACTTCTAGTTTAGTTAGAGTTTAGTTAGACCATTGGGTTGGGAATGTGCAAGCAATCTAGAGAGTCCGATGCTATAAATATGGGTGCAGAGATCATCAAAAATCATCATCAAAAGAGAGAGAGAATTTTCTACAAGAGATTGTTATCAAGAAGTTTTTTTAGACTTTCTTATTGTAGCAAGTAATATCATTTGCCTTTGTTCTATTTTCTTGATTTAAAAAGTTTGTATAACTTTGCATGTATCTGTGCCTTTTATGTGACTGGAAAATTAATAAGAAGACTGAGTTTTTTGCCTTGTTGATATTTTTTGTGTTATTGCAAAATCATCTAAGTTGTGAGCCTTTGATTTTATTTGTTTTCATCTTTTACATTGATCATGCATTGTTTTTCTTTTTAATGTAATTGAATCCTAAAGATAGCTTCACTATGCTTAGTATAAAGGATCGAATTAAACTCAGGCGCATCGCCATAATTAAAATTTTCTTTCATTGTATTGGTGTTTTTTGTTTAATTTCTATCCTTTTTTCCCATAATACTTTTGAGATAAAGAAGAGCCAGCTTCTTTAAAATATGGAAGTAATTTTAGGTCACAAGTCCCACATTCCTTAAACTTCCCATTGTTGGTGTTAAAAATAGCACAATTATAAGCATCAATAGTTTTTGGCACACCCGATGGGACCAATTTTTTAAAGAGTTGAAGAATTTTTGGTGTGTTCTTCTGCCAACCAGCCTTTGGAGTTTTTTATTTTATCAACACCAATGGTGACTCTGAGTTAAATCAGCTAGTTAAGCAGTCTTGGTGCCATCAAGAAATCACCATTTGGTATGTATAATTCCATTACTCAGAACCATGGGTCTTATGCTCCTTCATATATTTTTGATCAAGCTTAGGTTATTTGTGGAATCACTTCAAGCAACAAGGATGCATACAGTTATGAGTTTTGCCCTTCGTAGGTCCAATATAACCAGTCTCAGCCTTGTCATGAGCTATATCAGTCTTATCCCCAATCTTCCCAATATGTCACGTCTCATACTCAACCTAATCTCTTTGCTAATCGACCCATTTCCACCTTCAAACAAGCACTGTTGGGATATGAAAAGTATGTAGTAGAGCTTGACACCATAAGGGGATGTGGCCAAGAAATCCCTGATCATGTCTTCCATCAAGTAATAAATGCACTAGATCTGGTTAAGAGTGAATGGACTCCCATTGAAAGAGCCAATTGGCAAAGGCTTAAAAATGAGATGTTGGATGTGAGTGGCTTGATTGCATCTTTGGAAGAGAAGCTGAGTATTCATGAGAGGCATTCTTACCAAGTCTATCAACCTACATATCCACTACCCCAAGTTTCATATCAGACATACGCAGCCCCTGCTCATGAGCCAAGTCGACCCTGTCAAGGTCTTTTCCCTTATCATGTTGAGGAAAGTTATGAAACAGTAAATCTGGCATTTAAGGTCACTCTTGATAAACAAATTGAATTGAAAAATCTTCAAATACATTAGTCTATGTTGGCAACAAGGGAAGTGGAATCCAAACCCTAACTTCCCCCTCACCTTGTAGCTCCATCCCCCTAAAAGGAGATTTCCAATCCTAATATCATGAGCTAGAGTAAAGTCATTGGGTCATGGAACAACAAGGAGGAAAAAGGCATTGTCTAAGAGTGTGAGGTACAAAATGAGGCTAGTCCCTTTCAAGTCCCTCCCACCCTTCCTCAAGAAGCTTCTTTTTTTTCATTGTAGCCTTCATGCACTCCCCGCTTCTATGATGATTCCTATGAGCTCCAAGAAAGACTCTTTCAAGAAAATCTAGCTAAGCAAATTGAGGAATTAGAGGCAAAGGTGAGATTGCTTAGTGAAAGAGAGATAGAGCTTTTAGACCTTAGAGAGGAGCCTACGCCAAAAGATACCTCTTCTACCAATCTTTAGGTCTCTCAACATGATGTCTAGATTCTGAGTTGGAAGAGGGAAAAACATGAACCAGCTCGGGACCTTCAAGAAGATAAATTGTTGCCTCTTCCCAAGGGAAAAGTTTTGATCCCAAGGTCATGAGTTGGAAACAAATAATGGAATCATGGGGCAGAAAGGAGGAGGAGAAAAGTTTTTCTCAAAGCCTTGAAGAAGTCAAGTCTGCTCTTACTCATGGTGATGATCAAGCAGAAGATCCTACATTTGAACACACCCCATCTACACCCCTCTAGGAGAGCTATCAAGCCACATTTGATATAGATGAAGTGATGGCCAATTGGAAAGAGGAGAATCATTCGATTCTAGCTCAAATATTTCCTCCTCTCCCACATATGTATAACCATCAGCCTTCCACTTCATCCCTTCTCAAAGAGAAACCTTTTTTGGAGGAAGCAAGTAAGGAGGAGTGTGCTCAGTTCATGGCTGGTCAGGAAGATTTCATTGAGTGTAGATGAGAAGGAGATCACCATAGGTACACCCTTTGATGAACAAGAGGACAAGGCACAAGATTTTGCCTCTATCTCTGATGAGGAAGAGATAATTTTTTATTTTTTCTCACTTTGCAAGACGTCATGGAGGATCATGGACACTTCCTTGATCATGCTTTGAACAACTTGTTTGAAGCCATTGGGGCAGGTTACACTATTCTTCAAGGAGGCTGTGAGCTAGCTATGGGTGGATAAGGTAGCATTGAGACTCAAATAAATATGCAAAATTTCTACAAGATTTTTGGCTTATCCTTTCAAAAGGTTGGTGAATCTGAAGATGATATTTTTGCAGTCATTAAGGAGGATGATCATGCAATAGAACCTGAGCATGAGGCAGAAGGAGATAAGCCAATCAATGATGTATATCAAAGGGCTTATGGTGATGATCCAATAGCCATCAATTTATTGATGAGACATGCTAGCATGAAGAACCAGTATCCAGCAAGCTTCCAAGAACAAGAAGAGTATGTATATGTTGGAAGCATGTTTAACTCTGATCCACTCAGATGCAGGCTAGTCAAGGTGGCAAGCAAAAAGAGAAAGCCACCAAAGCTCCATCCCATTCAGCCACTTGTCTGGCACCATAAGTCTCCTTGCCATGAAGGAGACTTCAAAAAATTTCTCTTTGATCCAGGAGGGAGGCAAATATACTTGGTTAGTTGTATTATAGTAAGATAGTTTCCCTTTCTTTGTTTCTCTATTTTCCCATTTTTCTTTCCCGCTCTTTCTTTTAATAAGTGTTCTTTGAACACATGGCTATGGCTTAGAGTCTTTTCAAAAAAATTGAAAACTCTCGCATTCACTAAATCTCTCTCAAATCCCCAAAATTCCCTAAGGTACCTTTACGCAGCCACTTTCATGACGTGTCTGACTCACTATCCCACACAGATTTAGTAAGATTTACTAACGGTTATCTAGTTTTAATGCCATTTTTGAGACTTGATGGGTCATTAAATACCCCAATAATAAGAGTTAAGGCTTAACAATATCTCATTCATTCCTACGTCTGCTAAGAAAATCCCTGTTACCTACATTTCAATTCATAGTAAAACCTACTTAAAAAATTTGCCTTCCATATTGCAAAGATTCCATACTTATTACATAAGTTCACTATTTCCAAGTATAGATATAGATATGGAGGAGGCACAGTCTTCACAATAGGGGTCTAGGATTTATGAATCCATTGATAAGCTTCTCACAAGCAAATCATATGCTTCAGCCCCTGCACAATCTTTAAAGACCTATCCGTAGACTAGAGTCCCTGAAGTTGGTTATGTAAATGACCCAGCAAAGGTGAAGGATTTTGCAAATAGAATCATGGACCCAACCCTTCAAAAGTCTAGTAAAGCTCTGTGAGAAGGGTTACACCAAAGATGTATCTAGAGGGCTAAGGCTAAACAATACAAAACATTCACAATGAGGATATGGACTTCCCAACTAGCAAAATTCATTGTACCAAGTGTACATCCGTGCCCTAACTTAGTTGAAATATGCACCGAATTATTTCATGCACCCTCAAATACCATATAATAGGGTCAATTCATGGTGCAAATTACACTAAAGGCCATCAAGGACATGTTGGCCATGTATCATGACAAGATAGCCACGTGTCCCACCATTGCCAAAATGCAAAAAATGTAGGCAAACATCAATAATCAATTGAGGTTTCTGAGATCAAAATTACAATTAGGGGAAGATGATACCACTGTGCCAGTACTGCCAACAAGAAGAGCACAATTTACATAGGCAAATCAAGAGGCACTCTCTATGATGGCATTCATTTTTGGAATGAAAGAGGATATAGCTATCTATGAAGAACAAATGGCCATTCTCTTCAGATTAAAAATTGTAGACAAGACTTAGGAGTATCAGCTAGATTTCTCTGAATAGATTTCTTATTCAATGGTTGACCAGCTCACCCATTTCAAATATAAAGGGGTTTTTAGGTATTCTTCTTATCTATTTCATCTCATTTTGTATCAAAACTCTGGCATCTTTTCCCAATATATGCATCTAAATATGTATGACCCCAGTTTTGGTCATAATAGGACCATTCTTGTGTCTGCATGGACACATATCTTGTCTAAAGAATCTAACCCATATGAATTTTGAGAACTTTTTGTTGCCCCTGCTTTTTGTCACCTGAGCCCAAAGCCTATTAAACATATATTAACTCCAAGTTTTAAAGGCCTTATGACAAATTGCACTATTCCTTTTGATTACTTTTTTGGGTCCCATCATACTATCATTAGGGTCCATGGTTTTAATGGAGAACCAATGTTGCTACCTAAGATTTTGACCTTTAGGTTAGCATTCTTAGAGGTCACCTGGCAAGTGTCTGTGGTTGATAATGACTATGGCACTGGAAAAAAGAAGAAAATGTATAATATTTTGTGGGTAGAGAAAAACATGGCCCTAAAGGTCAGAGATGTTGAACACTTGTTGCTAAGGAAGCTAGCTTTCCTAGGTTTCAATTTGATTGAAGATAAATGGGGATATGACCCAAGTAGTTTCATAAATTCATGGGTCAAGAATAACAAGGTCACCGCTAGAATTGTGCATGAGGGCCATCCCTTTTGAGAAAATAAAAGAAATCCTAAGGAAAATATTCCTGATTTGTATGTAGAATTGACAAATTTGCCCCTTCAAGAGGCCAGGCCATGGGAGACTTTTTATGTTAAGAAAAAATATTTTGACCTTAAAATTAGAATGACTTCTGGTTTAATAAGGGCATTGAAGAATAAAGACTGGAAACCTGAGAAAATAAAAGCCTATTCGAAGTATAGGCAGGAAATTTTTGAGATAACTCACTCTTTTGGTAATGTAGACATAGATGAGAAATGGGAGGCAGTCTGGGATGAATGTCATCCTTCTCCTATCTCTAGCCCTGATACAAGCAAACTATAGACATATGGTGGAAAGTCAAAAGTCAGAGCAGAATATACTCATACAGTGCATGCCCCATGACAAACCTCATCTATAGTCAATGTAAATGTCTAGCCCCAATCTCTCAATGCCATTGAAAAACAAAAGAGTGTGGTATCCTCACCACCCAAAGCTTCTCCATCAATGTCATCCTTTGGGGTTCCTAATTTTGTACAATCACCACTAACAGTAGTGGTAAATGTTGAAGAGAAGATACCACAACAAGAAGAAGAAATGCCAAGGAAACATAAGAGGTTGAAATTTTAGCCTGATTCAGAGGAGGAGGTAGAACCCTCACAGCACCAACCACTGAGTACATCAATTGCTCCTCAAGTACATGTTGTTTCTCCTTCTTTTCAATCTCTTTCTTCTTTTATAAGGGTGACAATCCCAACTGGCCAAATAATATCCCCTGCCACCTCTACTATGCCAATTTCCCAATTTGCCCCACCTGCTACTACTTAGGCCACATCATTGCCTCACTTTTCCCCCTCTGTCCCAAAAAAAATACTTCCTCAAATTCCCCCTAGCCAACATTTGGCTATTCCCTATGGCTTGTCACAGGGTTATCCTTTTGCAGGTGGGCATATTGCCTCTCCCTCTACCTTCCAAACTCAAGCAGACACTTCTAAGAAGGCTAGAGAAGCCTGGATGGAGAAAAAGAGGATGAAAGATAATAAAGCTCTAGCTACACCACATATGAGGTCACTATTTGACCCAGTCTAGTAGCAACTAACTGTGACCCATTTTTCACCTAATGTGGTCAAGCCAAATGAGCAGATGTAGCCTGAAGATTATACAATGAATGTAGTGGCTATGGATATGTCACTTTTCAGACCACAAGACAAGGTTGATCTACTAAATGAATCCACTTCTACGATATCTACTAATTATTTGAAAGTATCAAAGAAGCTACAGAAGATGGAGGCTAATTTAGCTCAGGAGAAAGCAAACTATAGCGGTTTGACTATAGAAATCAAAACCAAGAATAATGAAATGTAGAGTCTCAATAAACAGTTGCAAGATATTATTTCTTTTCAGACTCACCAGGCTATTAAGGCCCAAAATGATTCTTTGAAAGAGGAGCTAACATAAGAGAAAGCTGTAGTGACAGCCCTAAGGTGGGAAAAGACAACATTATAGGAAAAATGTGAGGAAAACCTACAATAGGTCACTCAGTTCTAGTAGAATTTGTTGAATGAGCATAACAATACCATTGTCATATAGGCCCAACTTGAAGCTGAGCAACAAATAACAAGATAATTGACACTTGAGTTGGCTAATAGGCCAAAAAATGTAGGATTTTAAAACCTGGTCAAGGAGCTATATGTATCAATATGGAAAATAATCTCTGAGGAGATTACTCAGCTCAAACCCAATCTAACTTTCTTGCTAAATGCACAAAAATTGTGCAAAAAGGTGGAGACTTCAGTTGAAGCCACTCTATCCACTGTTTCTTTGAGAGTGTTTGATTCTCAAATGTTGCTGCAAAAGCTATATGACATAACTGATAGAATTTTATTAGTAGTAGGGATTAGTGATAGAATGATTATTGTAAAAAGGGTGAATGAAGTTCTCAGTTGTAACTCCGCAGCAATTAATTGCAAAGAGCTTCTTGATGTGGTAAAAGAGGGAATAAAAGACATGAAGTAGCATATTAAAGATCTGGTGCAATTGGGTCTTCCCTCCCCTTTTCTTGATAGCAACACTGTGTTGATGGTTGATGAGATTAAACCTTTGTTGTTAGCTAGATAGAATGATCAGTCAGTTTTATAGGGTTTAATAGATGATTCATTAGTGCCAAAAGTAGAAGCTGTCTTGATTCCCATGTCCCAGATTGAGTTCCAATTGAAGGCTGCAGTTCATATTTTTTAGAGTTTTTCACGCAAGGACATCATCAACCTTGATTTAGCCTTCCAAGAATTTCAAGATAAGTAGGGAATATATTATGTTGAGTGGTCTATTTATCAAACAGCCTTACTGAACTTGTGATTTTTGCCACTTTTGATCATGCGGGAGATTGTGGATTCTTTTTTTTAGCAGGCTCAAAATTCCTCAGGGTCACCAAGAACTGTAGAGTAAAATACTCTACATTTTTATTTTGAGTTTTAGTTGTGCACTCCAAGTTTTGTTCCTACACGTTTCAGTTTTGAGGTAGTGAAGTTTTTGACACAGAGCACGGGCACGAGTTTTCATTTTTGCCTAAATTTTGTCTAAGTATCAAAGTCACGTGGAACATGCCAAGTGTCATCAGTTGGGACACATTTTATAAATTCTATAAGTTACACAGAGACTGCCACATGTCCTAGTATAACTCAGTAGAGTGCAACAAGTGTCGGCATCCACATTTCAAAGTTTCTTATGAGTTTCAAAAGCTTATTTCAATAACCTTTTCTCAGTGTGCGTAGAGGGTGCCAAGTGGCAATTATGGAAGGTTTCAATATGTTTCTCTAAAAGTAGTAGAAAGTGTCACATGTACCTAGCTTAAGCTCAATGGAGACCACCAGGTGTCAACATCCACATTTTCTCCATTTTGTTTCATTTTTGAGTAAAGATTGTGGTGGGCCCCAGGTTTTATTTCTAAAGTAAGCATAAGTTGTCAAGTGTCATCATCCATGTGAATCTAAAATGAGGTTGAAATGTTTCTATAGTATAGCTAGAGAAACACAGAGACCACCACGTGTCACCTTTCATAGGATTCTCAAAAAGTATCTAAAGTTTCTATAGACAAGTGAAAACCACCATGTGTCATTTTTTAAAGATCAGCAGAAAGTGCCACTTGTCCCTGTTCCCCTTTTGAAGCTGCTCAAGCAAGAAGTGTTGTGGGTCCCATTTTATATAAGTTGATAAATTTTTAGAGTAGCAGACTATGATAGATGTTAAAGATGGAGCACTCTTGATACAAAGACACAGTAAAGAGTATAAGTTATGCAGAGAGTGTCGTATGTCTTCTCTAAGTGCCGTGGAAGCTGCCAAATGCCATTTTCTGGTGCCTCTTGAATAATGAGATGGTTTTCAAGTAGAGTAAGCAGAGCATGCCAATTTTCCTCACCTATTTCATAGTGAAAAGTGTCACATGTATCTAATTTAGCCAATGAACTTGTAGAGAGATTAAATATTTCAGATCCAAAAAATATCTTCTGTTAAACACTTCTAGTTAAGTTCCAGTTTGGTTAGGGCATTGGGATTTGAACTTGTAGAGAGGCCAACATTAGAGATCTAAAAAATATCTTTTGTTAGACACTTCCAGTTCAGTTAGAGTTTAGTTAGACCATTGGGTTGGGAATGTGTGGGAAATATAGAGAGCTGATGCTATAAATATGGGTGCAGAGATCATCAAAAATCATCATCAGAAGAGAGAGAATTTTCTACAAGAGATTGTTATCAGGAAGTTTTTTTAGACTTTCTTGTTGTAGCCAGTAATATCATTTGCCTTTGTTCTATTTTCTTGATTTATAAAGTTTGTATAACTTTGCATGTATCTGTGCCTTTTATGTGACTGAAAATTTAATAAGAAGACTGAGTTCTATGCCTTGTTGATATTTTTTGTGTTATTTCAAAATCATCTAAGTTGTGAGCCTTTGATTCTATTTGTTTTCATATTTTACATTGATCATGCATTTTTTTGCTCTTTAATGTAATTGAATCTTAAAGATAGCTTCACTATGCTTAGTATAAAGGATTGAATTAAACTTAGGAGCATTGCCATAGTTAAAATTTTCTTTCATTGCATTGGTGTTTTCCATTTAATTTATATCCTTTTTTCCCATAATACTTTTGAGATAAATAAGAGCTAGCTTCTTTAAAATTTGGAGGTTGTTTCAGGTCGCAAGTCCCACATTCCTAAAACTTCCCATTGTTGGTGTTGGAAACAATGCAATTCTAAGCATCAACAGGATCCTTAGGGGGAGTGATCAGTGAACAAAATAATATCTCTCAGGGGGAAATATTAAGATTGTAGGGAATAAAAGAAGTAATTTAAAAATCATAACATAGGCATCTTATGATAAGACCTTAGGAAACATGAGGCACACTAAGGACAAGTAAAGACACTAAGTGACTAGTGACCATCAATATTCAAAGGATACATATTCACTATAAGCACAAAGTTGTGTAGGAAAATAAGTGAGGTACTAAGATCAACTCATTTGGCTTGTTTGAACAAGAAAATTAAAATGGACCTACCTTCCCACAACATGTTCCCCATTCTTAAAGACCTCTTATAGATCTGTTAGTTGACTATGAAGATTGGGTACTAACATGAGAGTGTAAGTATCATTAAAATATTTTCAAATTCTCCTTTTCCAATATACTAGCCTATCACACCCCTATGGACCTTAAATCTATCATGAGGCTAACTATAGAGTTTGAGGTTTGATTAAAAAATGAGATGTGCTTAGAATCACATATTTTAGTATGATTTGACTTTTGAAAAAAATTAACGTTGCCTTTTAGATCATTGTTTTTTGTTAAAATGATTTGATTTTAAATTTTTATATATTTTAAAATTACTCTTCCATATGGACTTGGAATGAAAAATCATGAGAGACAAAGTGATACATGTAAATGAGTTTTAGCCTTTGGATAAAGGAAGCTAAGTGTCCAAAGACATGACTAACTAGAACACATAGGCTTACCTATGAACGAGTATGTTATCTCAAGTCTCAACCATGTGTATGCTTAGTTTGTAAAGGAAAATAAGGGGAATAAAGGGAGATCTAAGATGGACTGGTAAAATGAAATTTTTATGACATGATTTTTTTGCTAATTGATCACATGGTAAAGAAGGAATGACTAAGGGGAGAAAGGTTGATATAACCAAGTTACAATAATTATTATCAATATTTATATAGATAAGGTATCAAACATTTATTATAAGTAAAAATATATCCATATAAAAGGAATTCATAGAGAAAAAGTGTGTAATCATGAAAAACAATCCATAAGAGAAAATGAAGTGTGAAACATAAGTAATCATAAGCAACATGTAGTGTGAAACATAAGTAATCATGTAAGATAAATAAGAATTTGACACAATGTCAATTGATATAAGATAGATAAATGTAAATTTGGAGCATACATCCAATCTAAATTAAGAAATAAATGAAAGAAAACCATGTTGTGTTTATAAATACTGGTAAATTTGTCCACACACATTATCCTTAACATCTGATAAGTCTCTATGAAGTTGAACTTTAATTGTTATTATGGTCTCATTTATCTTAAGAGAAAGTATAGAAAATACTTCATATCTAATCTCCTCGACAAAAAATATATAAATTCTTGAAGGATCATGGTAATGAGTACTATCATGAATGGGATACTCATAATAAGGAATATGAGTGGACTTTATAGGAGATTAAGGGGTCATCGATGGAGAATGGGCCATAGGTGGATGAAAATTTATGGGTAAGGGAATCATAGGTGGAGAAACTATAGGTGGATAAGAGACCACATGTGGAGGAGCCATGAGGGAAGAAGGGGGAACCTTCTTATGAGGGTGACTTATGGGAGGAAGGGAAGTAGGCATAGGAATGGTCATGAGGTGATCCTTGAGATGCTAGTAAAGGATGTGAAAAAAATGAGTGTGATGAGTACCATATTGGTTCCATTTATAATATACCTCTCTATATTTGGGAATATATTCAGCTATACTTTTAGGAGAGGTCTAGCCTTGTCTATGGGCTAAGGAATAGTGGGATGCAAGGTGTTGATATATTGTTGTATCTTATGATAATGCATGAAATAATGATTATCTATTTCATGGAATAAATAGATACACATGTTAGTAGAATTTATGGGTGAAATAACATAAGGAGTGGAAATAAAAGCTAGGGAAAGTTGGTGTAATGAACATTCTCTAGTCTAATGATCGATAACTTTATGAATATCAAAATATGGCTGATTGGCCCATTTGGTGTGCAAAGGAGAAAGATATGATAAAGGGAGAAAACCATCACCAAGGGAAGGTAGGGTTGGTAGAGAGAATTGATGAGGCTTGACTAAATGAGCAATAGGATAAAAAAATGAAGAGACTTAGCTAGAGAGAGATTATGAATAATATCCAAATTGGGCTCAATTAAGGGAGGGCAGGATGCATGGAAGGCTAAAGGATAGTCATAAGCATCTCAAGGGTAAGTTAGCTACAGGGATCCTAGTATCTAGAAAAGCTATAGGGACCAGTCATATCATGATACATAAGCATGCTCCTATGAGGTTATTTAGAAACTAAAGGTGTGTGCACCATCTCTACCCTAAAAATAAGAGAAAAAATGGTAAAATTAGGAATGATATAAGATGTAATGTGATAAGATGTATATAAAGATTAAAATAAAGAATAATGATAAAAAATGATTTTAGCATCTCAGGTCTAAATAAGACCTCATAAAAATTGGTCATCTACAATTTAGAAATCATCATAGTCATGTGTATTGATATCAATGGCATGGGTAGGGATGATCATGTCATCAGATGTGGTGTGATGAATTGAGTACTAAGTCTTAGTTCAGACAATGGGTATATCATCACTAGGTGGTTGATAGGAATGCAGATTTAGAGAAGGTGGAAGCTAAGAAATGAGATGAGGAGAGAGATTAGAGGTTTAGATATTGATATTGATCTCATCAGACTCATCATCATTTGAATCTAATAGGTTAGATGGTATACTCCTAATGAGTTTAGAGTAACCATGTAACCTCATGTGGAGTTGATAGGAAAGTTAAACCAATGAGATTATTGAAATGGAACACTTGGAAAGGTTTCAAGGGTTGGAATTTTGAATACACCATGGTCTTAGAATTATTATAAATTCCAAGTGTTAGTGTCACCTTGAATCCTAAATATTGCACCATTATATGTAAATTTGACATATTGGTAGGCAAAAAAGGTGATTATTTTCATGAAATGAGTCCATGGCCTACCAAGCAATATGTTATAACATAGAGTAAAATTAAAGATCATTACCTTCACTCAAATAGTGATAGGTGGAATAGTGATAGCAATCCACACACAACCTAAGGGAGGAATTTATTGTCATTTATAACCTTGACATGTGTTACATGTGGACTTAAGATTACATTCATAATATCCAAGGGTTTTAATAAAATTGAGAGAGGTAACACAAGTACCTGAACCCTCATCAATAAAATAATGCTTGACTTGGATATCACCAATTTGTAACTAATAAAAATGGGAGGAACATCTACATGAAGCAAAATATCATCGAGAATCATAGAAGCAATGGGGAATTTGAGAGAGAGAAAAGTGTCCATTATTTCATCAACATGTATGGGCATCTCTTTACACTATTGTAAACGCTATCTTTTGATCTAGATAAGGTGGCTTTATATCCTACTAGGGGAGGATGAGGGTTGTTCATTTTGAATAGGAGTTACATAAGGTGATTATGATGACGTAGATAAGTCCACATAAGTTTGATAAATGGGATTTGATATGGGATATTATTAAGTTCCATGATAGGATCCCATTCATCATAACCCATAAGGGGACTATTGGAAAGAGGTTCATAGTGTTGAAGGATGTCCTCTGAAGGAGGAGCATAAGTGCATGTTAATTTATGTTGATAGTTTGTGGGAGGTTTAATTGGAGGATAAGTTTGTTGATTGTCTTGAGAGGATGGGGTGGTTGATGCAGGTTTAGTTTGAGATAAATTTGAAGAATAAGGTTGAGTGTCATTGGTGATGGGTAAATAGGTTGTAATATTTCTATAAATTATATGAGAATTGTTATCCAATGGAGGTGTTGTAATTGGTTCATCAAAATATATAAAGTATTCTTTCCCAAACTCTATTAAGTGAGTGGGGGAAGAATCTTTCATAATATGGAAAGTGTGCAATGATTGAGGAGTGTGGATGAGATGAGAATAAATGAAGGCAACTACCCTTCTCATATTAGTCATGTTGACCACATTCTCTTCAATAGGTGGTTATATAAGGTTATCAACATTATTGGTAGAAGGGGTAGGCTTATCTTTGTTGTCTTGGTGATTTGGAAGAGGATCTTTATAGATGGTCAAATAAGCATTAGCCTAGTTCAAAGTTTGAGTTTTAGTTTGTGTTTTGTGGGATTTTAAGGCAATTTCATAGTCTTGTTGATGTTTAATAATGATATAATCATGATCAAAATTAGGACCAAGGAATAAATCCATAGCTAAGTTACATAATTGCCTACAAGTCTCGTGAGAATGACCCCAACTAGCATGAAACCAACAGAATCTATCTGGATTGTACTAGGATTTTAGGGGATGAGTTGGATCAATATCTCATGGAAGAGGCCTTGGGAGATGAATTTGTAATTATTTTGAGGATAAATTTTTATGAACATTTATGTTACTTGTTGAATAAAAATGAGGATTAAGGATGTGGTTGGGAGGGGAAGCTTGTTCCAAAGCCTAGTTAGGAACAATAGCTTGAATATTATGAATGGTATCATAATAATTAGTTATACCATTATTATTATCCTAACTATTTTTAATTTTTATGAGCATATGAGTGCCGATAGAAGATTGGGATGGCTCAAATTGATGTAAGAGGAAATTCTGGTGTTTGGCTTGGTCAATGGCTTTTTTCAAATTTCATGGAGAGAGAGTCTAGACTCGATATTATAACTTAAGATAGAAAGCATTGGTGAATAGATGAAAAAGGTTATAATATTCCATATTGTGTTCAAACTTGTTAGACAACATCTTCTACCATTTGACAAAAGCTTGTGCAATTTCCATCTCATGTTACTTGTAGTTAATAAATGAGCCAAGGTATTTTTAGGGAGGCCACTAGTTTGAAACTCTTATACTAGAGCATTAACTAAGTCTTCCAAAATAGTTATGGAATGAGATTTGAGTTGTTTATACCAATCTAAAGTATTTGGAGAGAGATTTTTCTAAAATATTGGTAATGATAAAAATGTTTAACTTGACCCAATCTTTGTATAAATTTCCAAATATTTTTAAGTGTAGGGTAGGATTGGTTGACCCATTGTAACTAATGGTAGGGGTGATACCTTCTATATTTATATTATAAATTTGAGGTGTAAGATATTTGTTTTAAATGTGTTTGATTGTTTTCTTAACAAGAGGATTTTTAGGGGTAAGGTTACCATGGGAATCTCAAAGGGGAGGTGGGGGGCATTTTAGTTATGTGCTCCCCATGGAAATTGAGGGTGATTTTAGATATCGATAAGATGATTTTGAATTTTCATCATTTGTTTGGAATTATTATCTTGGAAATCATTCATTTGGTTAATATTTTTAACAAAAAATTATGAGTTTGAGTGGTGTTATTTGTAGTGTGTGAAGCATTGGCATTGGTATGAGTGGATTGGGTATCACTATGATCGGTAACATACCTGCTAGTAGTAGTTGGAGAGGAAAATGAGGCACTAGTAGCATGATTTTATTATGTGGAAAAAAATGCAATAGTATAGGGATGATAAGAAGCAACACTAGAGGTATGATTACCATTGGTATAAAATGATGTACTAGTGAAATAATTTGGAAGAGAAGGTCTTAGAAGAGGCCCACTGGATTTAGAACTTGCATCATGTTAGTAGAGATACTTGGCATGGAGGTGGAGGAAATCAAAGAAGAAAAGGTCATAGTATGAGAAGGGGTCAAAATAGAAGGAAGATGTTGAGAGGCAAAGAATATATTGCCCCAAAATCTATGTGAGAATTTTAGGGAAGGTGAATGAGGATCCTCAAGTTGACCATTTATCATAAAGTGATAAATATTATAAGGGTCTTTTCCTTGCTGTTGAGGAAATTCATTTATGAAGAAAAGAATTTTTAGAGAATATTCTAATTTAGGTTGATCTTCTAAGGAGAAAAGAGAATTTCAAATTTAAGATGAATTAGGATGGGTCCCATAGTTTGTAGTTTGAGTGGCCACATGCACATTACTTTCATCTAGAGTAAGAGCCACAAGTTGTTTATGGTAAAATCTATTAGGATTGGTAAATATCATCATATCTATTGAGTTGAACTTAGTATTGTCCTCAAATAGGAAGTTCATGATGGGAGAGAAAGATTAATGAAGGTGAAGATGATGCAAAGGAAAAAGGGTAAACAAGATATAGAGTCAAATAGGTCAAGTATATACTATAATCTAGTAGGAAAAGAAGAGTACAAAGTTGTATAGGTTAACTTTGTATTATAGATAGGAGATGAAATACGTTGATAAGGATACAAAGTTGTGCAAGTTGACTATGTTCTATAGCCAAATTGGTAGATAAGGATAGAAAGTCATATAGGTCAACTCTATATTGTGGACTAAGAGATAAAACAAGCTGAGAAGAATACATAATTGTATAGCTTAACAATGTACTGTTAATAGGAGAAATAAAATATTTAAGAGATTGTATCAACCAAAATGATAGTGTGATAAAATAGGGAAAAAATATGTAATATAAGTGAATAAATAATGAAATCAAACACAAAATCAATTAGAACAATATGAGTGATCCAATTGGGGCACATAGCACAAAACCTTGCACCAACACTGGCTAATGTAAGTTTTTGCAATATAATAAATAATGATCAGAAAGTAAGAAATCAAATAAAAAGTAATTGATAACTAAGTGGTCATATTAAATGTTATTAGATTATTATAAAGTATCATTTTAAGTGTGATAAGAGAGCTGGCTAAAAATAGGGAACTAGAAATCAATTTATGGATGGTTTCAGTATATTTGGGTTGAAATTAATCTATGTTGGTAATAGTACTAGCTTGGTATTGGGGCCTACCCCCACACTTCACAATCTCATATTGATAAGGGTGTTGGGTGCTTTTCCAATACATACCATTAACCATGTATTTATATTTGGCCAGAAAACCAAGTCATCTTTCCCCTTGGTGATAAAATCCAAGTAAGTAGGCCTTGGGAAGACAAGTGTTTAAATGTGTTTTAAATATTTTATGATTTTTTAGTGTGTGAAAAATATTAAAATAGCATAACTAAATGGTAATTTTAAAAACCACCTATTTAGACTATGTGAATTACTATAAGCATGCAAACAGTTAAAAAGAAAATGTGAATTAATTATGAGAAAATAGTTGTTAATTCTTTGATTTGAGATTAGTACAAAGTCATTTCAAGTAATATTTTATGTAAACAATAAATAATATAATCAATTGGATCGATACTATTCTATAAAAGCAAAGTCTTTAAGAATAGAGTCAAATGAGTCGATTATGTCTCTTAGATAAAACATAGACTACATAATTAAGTCAACTAGGTCAACTTAGTTGGTTGTAAGTGTATACACAATATTTTTATTAACTTTATCACTTACTAACACTTGCTATCTTGAAGGAACCTATTGAGTTTTAATCTCTCTAAGCGCACACCTTAAAGGGTGAACCAAGAAAGGGGTGGGCATACCATTACTGCTTCATAAGATTGTTGTGGATTTATATCATTCTTACCATTTTTACAACCACTTTTTATCAACACAACCTTCTCCTATGTACTTCCCTAAGTCATGTCTCCTCTCTTTCACCCTCTTGTAGTCATTTTCTACCTTCATTAGCCCTTCTTAATCCTAAAACCTTTTTTGATAGTTTATAATATAGATTTGATTGGGTTGACTTAGTATTCTAATTGATACTTGTTATTATCAATTAACAATACAAATTTGACTGGGTTAACTTAGTATACTAATTGATACTTGTTATTAATGTGTTGTTTTCTTTTGATACAATGAGCATGAAAGTTGATTTTAGGGTAGTCCCTATACTTTGATTTATTTTTAATTGTTTTTTGAAGTCCATATTTGACTTTCATAAAGCAAAATTGTAAAAAAAAAAAAGTCTCCTTGTAGGATACACCCTGGATTGTCAAGAGTCCTGTAAGGGACTTGAGGTTATACCCGAATATGTCCCTATACTATTCTCAATTAACAATATAGAGTCAATTGGGCTGGCTATGTTGGCTAAACTTTCAGAAAGTTTTAGGGTTATATTCAAATATATATATACACATTCATTTATATCATTTATGAGGAGAAGAAGAGAAGAATAAGAGACATATATTATGCATCTTCTTACCCACCATTCTACTTGAGGAACATAGCTTAGGGTTTCATACTTTTTTTAGAGATATGGATCTTATCTTATGGAGAAGTCATTTAGATGAATTGATAGGTTATGTATCCTATAGTTGATTTATCCTTGTCATTCTTACATAACAAAACAACCTATTGTGAATCACCTTGTCCAAGGGAGAGATTGAGGCCCAACGGGTTCACCTTCAAATGTAAGTATTCCTAAATTTGTTCCTCTTTTATAAGAGTAGATATATATGCATTTTTACTTTTCTCCCATACATTAAGATTTTGTATATATTAACATGAGTATATACCTTCTATGCATGTTTACTTTTCATGTTTATTACCCATACTTTGTGCCACAAGATTTGGTGAGCACTAGATTAGTCTTTTCTTTACTTTTTATTAATTTAGTGAATATGAAAATATAGGACCTAGTTAGGGTTATTGCATATTTTTACTTAACTGGAGTCTTTGGAACACCCTCCCTAGTGAATTTATTGTGGTAAGCGATGCCTTTACTAGTTTTAGAGAATCCATCTTCGTCATGACCCTGAATATCTAATGTATCAACAATTAAAAGTTTAAGTAGGATTTATCTTCTCCCAACTAGGATTGATTTATAGATCTATTGCATTTATCATTACATACATTCTAGTGAACCTGACATGAATATAACTCTTATAGGTTTTCTTTCATGCTTTCATTTCTATCATCTTATTATATTTTTTCTATATTTATAGTATTGTATTGAACCATTCGGTATAGTTCTAAATGTTTGTGTGCAAGTTTAGCACACAGTCGCATCAAAATGACTATGTACTATCTATGTAGGTATTTATTAAATATAGGTTATTGGATCAAATAGGTCAACATATTAATATTTTTTAGTTCTAAATAATCATACAAGGTCGAATAGGTTTACTTTGTCATATTATTCTCTCTATCAGCATTCATATTAATAAACTAGGTTGAACATATCAACTTAGTCATCTTATTCTTCTTCATCACATAGGGTTTTGTAGAACTGGGTTGAACCAATCAACTTAGTTTGAATAATTTGAAAGCAACATTTAAGGCACTTCGGCCTTAAATTTGAAATCCTAACCATATTCAAGCCCACTAAGGTTCCTCTCTTTTCTCTCTATATCATTTCAATACTTTCTTCAATTTTGTTTTGTATAAGTTAGCAGTCTTCAAAACTATAACCCTACAACTAACTCAATCAACCTGGTTGACTTAGTTATGTAGCCTATCTTCTATCTAAAAGATATAGTCAACTTATTTGACTTTTTTCTTTAAGACCTTGCTTCTATAGAATAGTAGTGACCCATTTGAATTTGTTATGTACTATTTGCATACAATGTTGCCTGAACTAACTCTATACTATTCTTCATCAAAGAATTAACAACTATCTTCTAGTATTTAATTCACACTTTTTTTTCATTTGTGTGTATGCTTAGAGTATCTTACATAATCTAAATAGATGGTTTTTTAAAATTACCATTTAGTTAAACTATTTCTCTTTTTCACACACTACCAAATCACTTAACATTCAAAATGCATTTAAACACTTATCTTCCCAAGGCCTATCTACTTAGACTTCATCACCAAGGGGGAAGCCAATTTGGTTTTCTAACCAAATATAAATACTTTATTAATGGTATATATTTTTAAAGAACTCAACACCCTTATTATTATGGGATTATGAGGTGAGGGGGTAGACCCTAATACCAAGCCAATACCATTACTAACACAGGTCCCTTTTAGCCTAAACTACCTAAAACTAACCTTAAATTGATTTTTAGTTCCTTTTTATAGTTAATTCTCTATCTAATTAATTATAAACCTTATTATAACTTAAAAATACTTAGGAAGGACCACTTATCTAGCTTTTAATTTTAAGTTTTTGTTTGATCTTTGATAATTGTATTTTGTATTCTAAAACATACACTAGCTAGTGTTTGTGCAAGATTTGTGTTGTGTTCTCTAATCAGACCAACCACATTGATCTAATTACTTATATGTTTACTTTCATGTTATTATAAATAATCTTCCATATTTTTATAACACTATCATTTATGTTGACATAGACTCTCACTGACTGATTCACCTTTTTCCCCTATAGTACAAAGTTAACCTGCTCAATTTTATATTTTTTAATTCAATCAAAAAAAATTATCTATAGTAATAGGTCGACCCAGTCAACTTAGTACCTATGGGATGACCTTGTTCCTTATTATCTGACTTTGTATTCATCAATATCCCTACTTCAAATTATTACTAAGTTGACCCAATTGACTTAGCACCTATGGGTTGACCCTATTTTGTGTTTGGCTAATTCTCTCTTCATTTTGTGTCCTTATGTCTAAAAAGTACATAGCTGACCCTATCAAATTTATACACCTTATATGATACTTTTTTGTGTGTGGTTATCTAGTCTTATTTCATAATGATGACATCTTTGCATTCTCTACTTATTAAAGAACATTGTATAATTAAATATTTAGATCATAACCTCACTTATTTTATTACTTTAGATGAAATTATTCAATTTATTCCTTCATCTTTTCCTAATCTATCACCAATCACTACATAATGTAATACAATTGAGATTTTTCATCTTATTCCTCTTCTTACTACTGATGGTGGGAATCTTTTTGTTACACCCATAACAAGAACACCTAGCATTATCACTTCCCAAAGAAACATGGTTGAAATCAATCCAATTGATGATCTAGATGATTATCGATTATTCAAAAACCTTAATGATAATACCATTTACACTCCTAACAAGAATGATGGATTTATCAAGCTTCCTTATTCTTCTACCACATTTAGGACAACTAACACTAATGTTGGTAATATTCCTCCTAATACCAATGTTTAGAATCCTCCATCCAATACCCCTCCCACCAACACTAATAATCCCCCTCCTAGCCACATTAATACCCCACCTTTAAATACTAATGCAAAAATTAACATAACTCAAATTATTTCACAAATAGTTCAATAAATGAACATCATGCAAATAACTAATCATTCCCAAATGATGAAAATACAATAATATTTATCACACATGACTAGTAAATCACCTTAAGACATCATGTCTCAACCAAATAATAATTTTGTCCCCCCCCCCGCTCTTAGAGAGCCAATGGGAATATCATCCCTCAACCTACTTTGCATAATAAAATTCTTTAACATATTTAAAATAAACCTTTAGCTACTTTCATTGCATCCATAGATATTAAAAACATTTCTCCAACTATCACATATGATGGGACTAATGACCCTACTATCTTTCTTAAGTATTTTGGTAATCTCTATAAGAAATGGGTCGAAACTAACACCATTGCTACCATCAAGATCTTAACCAAAAACTTTTTTGGTGATGCACTTGAATGGTACAACCAACTTCCTAGACATTCCATCTCACAACTAGAGGATTCATTTAATGCTCTAGTTAAGGAATTTCAACCTGATGACTTTATCCATTTCATCAATGCCAAGTAACTTCTTAATGAATCTTATCACACTTTCATGAAATAATTGAAGTCTCTAGCTCACAAAGTGGACCATCACATGAATAATGATACTCTTTTAAAACTATTTTTTACTACTCTTAAATCTCCCTTTCAATATAAAGTTTAGATCTTTTCCCCTAAAACTTTAAAATAATCCTTAGACCAAGCAAAAAGGTAAGACATTCTTATGACACAATTTGAAAACCCTGAAACAAATACTAAAGAACATTTCCAATAATTTTATCATAACATTTATTCATCCAAGCCTCCCTAACCTCAAAATAAAGCATCCAATTTAACCAATTTTAACCGAACCCACCCTCCCTTGAGTCTAGAATAAATTAAGAATAAATTTCCACCCTATAAACCCATGTGCTCTAATCCTTCCAAACCTCCTTCAAAATGGTATCATCCTAATAAGTTTTGTTGGTATCATGCTAATATAGATCATTCTCATGCGTCTTGTCATGATCTTCATCTATTTATTCATGATTCCTTACTTAGACCACATTTCAATCTTTATACTATAACAAAACAATGTTATCAATACTATCTTCAAGCCTCACCAATTCAATCTAAAGAATCAAAATCACATCAACATCAACTCCCTAATTAATAACAAAAATTATCCCATACCTACACCTCATATACTAATGTTGTTCAAACCATATTTGATCCTTCTTCCTTCACCAATAAGGAAAGGATAGCTAACATGAACAACTTTAAACATATTGTTCCATCCATAGAACCTCAACCTCTTAGGTCACAGGAACCAAGGGAGTACCTAGTTCAATTACCTACTCCAAAGCATATCATACATGTTCCTCTTTTACCTCTTTTACCTATTCATACATCTCCTACACATCATATGTCAAATTCAACACCTTTAAAATCTAACAAACCAACATATTGCCTATCTCCAAATCCACCTACAAACCCATTGAAAATCATTCTAATGGTTCAATTTCACCTCAAATAATATCATATGTTGGGTCATCTTATGATGCCCATCCACATGTCCATTTAGACCTTGGTGCATCTTGTAATGCCTATCCCTACATTCACTTATCCATTGGGGCATCTTATAATTCCCAATCTTATTTTACAATGCATAATAACAAATAAATTCATCTTTAATAAATATTCTGAGACACATAGGCTTGTATTTCACATTCTCATGTTTGATAAATACATTAACATATATCTTACTTGTTATTTTTTTGTCTCATGTTTCTTTGTTTTTTTTCACTTTACTTCTTTTAGTAACACTTTACTAGCATCATTACCACCTTTGGGTTCTTTAGTTTTCTTACACATTACATTTGGCATTTATTTTCATTTTGGTTCTTATATATCTCTTTTTTTTTGTATTTTTATGTCCTTCTTTAGCTTATTAGCTTTATGATTATTTCCCCCCATCTTTTAGCATTCACCTCAATGGTATTCACCTTATGAGTTGGAGTGTAAGACCATGGATAGGACCAGAATATCCTCACAAATTACCACATTAAAACATCTTTAAATCACTTTTTAGTATGACTACTAATTTCATTGGTGCTTGTGTTAGATTCATTATAGGTAGTATGGATTCTCTAGTGAAATGACTTTCATAGCATAGCCCCATCCCTTTCATAACACTGTTTTCCCTCATTTTGATCAACTAAGAGTATCTTCATCATTGTATCACTTATTACATATATGGATCTCTCATGATCCATATATTTCCCTTATTTCCTTTCATTTGAGGCTCACATCGATCAATTTTGAGATTGCACACTTACTTGTGGGCAAGTCTAGGAGTCTTTAGGCACCTTGGTATTTAGGTCCTTTTCTCTAGTGACCAATTGTAAGATCTCTTGTGTTTATCACCTATTTTACTCATGTTTGGTTCTATAAATCCATATAAAGGAGGAGTAATAGAAAAATAAAAAAACAAGTTAAAAGATAATTCATAAAATACAAATAAAAGGCAATGATCAAAAGGCAAAAATAATTTTAAAAGTTAGATCACACAAAAATATGTGATTTATATTTGGCACATCTCCTATCTTAATTGAATCTCAAACTCCACAATTGGCCTCATGATATATCCAAGGTCCATTGGGGTGTAGTAGGCAAGTAGACTAGGGTAGGATGTCTCATTATATCACATAATATCTAGTAACACCTACTTTATCACATAAGTAACCAATCTTCATAATAGACTAATGGCTCTATAAGATGTCCTGAGAAATGGGGAACACATTGTGATATGGTAGGTCCATTTTAATTTTCATGCATATAGCCTTCATGAGTTGATCTATGTACTTCATTTGTTATCTCAAGCTTTGTGTTCATTAGTCAAAGTGTCCTAAGTCCTTGGTGTTGATAGTTCGTATCCTTTCTCACTTGTCTAGTGTGTCTCATTCTTGATAAGGATGTTCACGTCACCCATGTGATACCTTATGTTCCTTATTTATATCTTATTTTCTTGACATTCCCCTTATTGGATATTTTTTTTAGCTAATCACATCTACCTTATTACCACTCTTGGTTTATAGTGTGGGATTTGCATTGTAATACCTTGGATAGGATGAGACCTTCCTCAAAAACACCATTACACCATTTTATTTCCACATCATCTCATTCACATACTACTCATATCATTATGTGGTTGTGTTTTATTACATTGCATCTCAGAACAAACACTAAATTTGAGTTTTCATCCATTAGAGCTTTTTATTTTCATATATCTATCATTTTATTGTTTGATTTTTGTGGACTTCGGTTATCTTGCATATGAAATTTAGCATTATTAAATATTTCTCTTTATGTATGACTTATTCATGTTTGTTTTATATCTTGACTTACATTTCATTTGCATTCATTCATGTTTTTTTTATGTTTGATTCGACATGCTTATCTTACATGAGATTACTTTTCACTTGCTTACATATCCTTGTTAGAGTTTTCTTGCATTGATATTTCATTTGTAATTTATGTTTTACTTGCTTCTCAATGTGATTTAGTATGTTTTACATTCATTTTTTCCATTTATGTTTGACATTCTTCCCAATGTGATTTAGTATGTTCTACATTCTTTTTTGCCATTTATGTTTTACATTCTTTCTAAATTAATTTAGTGTGTTATACAATCATTTTTCCTTCATTTGTCATCATTTTTTCAATTACATATTTGATATTTTGGTTCTATCCTTACCTTAACAATCTTAATTTACCAATTTTGCTAAATAATTCATTATTACTTTAACCATCCTACATATGCACACATTACTTTTATTGTTAGTTTTGTATCCCTAGGGTTTCTCAAATACAATAATTTCACCCTCCATAATCAAGCATAGGATATTTGCATATAATCATTCAGTAGAAAGGTAATTCAAGGTATGTATATGGTACTTTTAGTTACTTACATTTCATTTTAACATTAATTTTTGTATGTAATTTTTAGTTATCTTGGTTTTGTGTGTTGTTATGTTCTTTACCAAAACACCATCCCCTATTACACTCATGTGACACATGATGAGCTTATATTGGGGGATATGTATACACACAATATTTTTAACTTTACCACTTACTAACACTTTCTATCTTACAGACCCTATTGAGTTTTAATCTCTCTAAGTAGACACCTTAAAGGGTGCAATGAAAAAGGGGTGGGTAGACCATTGGTGATTTGTAATATTATTTTGGATTTATATCATTCCTAACAATTTTCCAACCACTTGATATCAACATAACCTTCTCTTATGTACTTCCCTAAACCTTGTCTCCTCTCTTGCACCCTCTAATAATTTTTTACTTTCATTAAACCTTCCTATGTGTAAAACCCTTTTTGAAAGTTTACAATACAAATTAGATTTGGCTGACTTAGTATTCTAATTTATACCTATTATTATAAATTAACAATACATATTCTACTAGGCCAACTTAGTATTCTAATTGATACTTATTTTTATCGATTAACAATATAGAGTCGATTGGACTAACTATGTCAACTAAACTTTAAAAAAGGTATAGGGTTAGATTCAAATTTATATACACATCCATTTCCATCATTTATAATGAGAATAAGAGAATAATAAGAGACATATATTTTGCATCTACTTATCCACCATTATACTTGAGGAACATAACTTAGGGTTTCATACTTTTTTTGAAGATATGGATCTTGTCTTATGGATAAGTGTTTTGGATGCATTGATAGGTTGTGTAACATAGAGCTGATTTATCATTTTCATCCTTACATACCAAAATACACTCTTTCAAATCACCTTGGACAAGGGAGAGATTGACGCTCAATAGGTTCAACATCAAAAGTAAGTATTCCTAACTTTGTTCCTCCTTTGTAAGAGTAGATAGATATTCATTTGTACTTCTCTCCCATGTATTAGGATTATTTATACATTGATATGATTATATGTCTTCTATGAATGTTTCATTTTCATGTTTATTATCTCACTTTGTGCCACAAGCTTTGTTAAACACTATATTATAATTTAGTTTACTTGTTATTAGTTTAGTTTTGTATCCATAGGGTTTTTCAAATGCAAGTATTGTACCCTCCATGATCAAGACTAGGATATTTGCATATAGTCATTCATCAAAAATATAAGTCAAGGTATGTGTATGGTACTTTTAGTTACTTATATTTCATTTTAACATTACTTTTTATATGTCATTTTTAGTTATCTTGGTTTTGTGTTTTGTTATGTTCTTTCTTGAAGCCCCATCCCCTGTTATACTCATGTGACACATGATGAGCTTAGATTGGGGCATATGTATAGACATAATATTTTTATTAACTTTACTACTTACTAACACTTTCTATCTTGAAAGACCCTATTGAGTTTTAATGTCTCTAAGTATATTCCTTAAAGGGTGCATCGGGAAAAGGGTGGGCAGAACATTGGTGCTTTGTAAGATTTTTTTGTCTTTGTATCATTCTTAATATTTTTCCAACCACTTCCTATCAACACAACCTTCTCCTATGTACTTACCTAAGCCTTGTCTCCTTTCTTTCACCCTCTTTTAATCATTTTCTTGCTTCATTAGCCCTTCCTATGCCTAAAACCTTTCTGATAGTTTACAATACAAAGTTGACTAGGCCAACTTAGTATTCTAATTAATAATTGTTATTGTAAATCAACAATGGAAAGTAGACTAGGATGACTTAGTATTCTAATTAATACTTGTTATTATCAATTAATAATATAGATTTAATTTGGCTAACTCTATTAGCTAAACTTTTATAAAGGTTTAGGGTTAGATTAAACTATATATATACTTTTATTTATGTCATTTATGAGGAGAAGAAGAGAGGAATAAGAGACATATATTGTGCATATTCTTATCGACCATTCTACTTGAGGATCATAACTTAGGCTTTCATACTTTCTTTAGAGATATAGATCTTGTATTATGGAGAAGTCTTTTGGATGCATTGATAGGTTGTGTAGCCTAAATTTGACTTATCTTTGTCATCATTACATACCAAAATAACCTCTTGTGAAGCACATTAGACAAAGAAGAGGTTTAGGCTCGATGGTTTCATCTTCAAAGGTAAGTATTCTTAACTTTGTTCCTCCTTTATAAGAGTAGATAGATATATATTTGTACTTCCCTCCCATGCATTAATATTTTATATATGTTTACATGATTATATGTTGTATGCAATCATAAATTCATCAAATCTATAAATAAATACCAATTTGGATAAGATAGATCCTACTTACACTTTTGATTGGAGATATATTAGATAATCAAGAACATGACCAATATCTGGATCCACCAGACCTAATTAGGGGATATCTTATCACAATAATAATACTAAAGAGGGTTCTAAAGTCTCTAGTCAAACTCAATCATGCAATAACCCTAACTAAGCCCTATGTTTTCATATTCACTATACTCATAACACGTAAAGCAAATAAATTTAATCTAGTGCTCACCAAAGCTTGTGGAAAAATATGGGGGTTAGTAAATAAAATAAAGTAAACATGCATAAGAGAATATTAATTAAGTTATGTATGATTAAGACAATGTATGGAAAAGTAGAGTAATATTATTCAAAATTCAATTCTTATGCTACTTTTATCTACTAAAGAGAAGAGCAAAGTTAGAGAATACTTACCTAGAAGATGAAATCATTGATTTTAAATATCTCCCTTGGCCAAAGAGGCTTTGTAAGAGGTTGTTATGGTTTGAAAAGATCACTAAAAAAGGCCAAAGCATCCAAGAATTATCTAAAAGACTAGATTCTCAAAGTAAAAACCCTAAGCTAAGACTCCTCAAGTAGAATGGTGGAAGAACAAATTATAAAGGAGTGAAAATAAATAATAAATATTGATGTCTCCCTAATAATGGTGAAATGATCTTGTATATATAGGCAGATTTAACCCTAAACCCTTCTAAAAGTTTTGGCCGATAGGGTCAACCCAGTCGACTTAGTTTTGTTATTGATAAAAACTCACTAGGTCATGAGTTAGGTTAGCCAAGAGTTGACCTAGACCCTAAATGAGTTTTAACACTAAGAGTGCAAGGTTGATCTAGTTGACCTAGTACTATAAACTATCAAAAGGGGTTTTAGGTTAGGAAAAGAGGTATAAAAGGTGGTAAAAGATTGGAGGATTATTTAAAAGAGAAATAATATCTTAGGAGATTAATTTAGGAGCTGATTAGATTGATAATAAGTGGTAATAAAAGACAATAATAATATGAAGCACCAATGGTCTTCCCACCCCTTTCTTAGTGTATCCCTTAAGGTGTGCACTCAAAGAGATTAAAATTTGATGGGTTCTTGTAAGATAGAAAACATCAATATTTGATAAATATTATGTGTATAAATATGCCTCACTTGAAGATCATTACATGTCACTTAGGTAAAATAGGGGATGGTGCTCCAAAAAAGAACATAGGAACACATAACGCTGAGGCTAAAAACAATTTTAGTATTTTAAAGCAAAAATAACTAAAAGTAAATGATGGAAAGGGAAATAAATGAAAATTAAATGTAATATTTACCTTGACTTACCTTTATGACTAGATGGTTGACTGTTGTATTTTTATTTTTGATTATGGAGGGTGTGGAAACTGCTTTCAACAAACCCAAGAATACAAAACTAAATAACAAAAACAAACAAATCCAAGAAAGCTAAAATAACTTGTGCTATATGGATGGGATGAACTTGGAAATTTGGAAAGATGGGGTGACAAGTGCTGTGTTAGACCAAATAATCAAGTCAAAAGTTAGATTAAATCAGGTAATTGAAAATTGAAGGCTACTAAAAATTAAAAAACTCAAACAAGTAAACCTTGAGTAAGAAAAGAAAATTCAAACCCAAAATACATGTCAAAAAGATGGTAATCAAATATAAATGTGAAACTAGTAACAATACATACTGAAACAAAGATGGTCAAGCAAAAAAAATGGTAAAACCACATTGATGAGTGAAAAATAAAAATCCTTACTCAATCATGAATGGAAAAAGTGTGCATACAAAGAAAAAATAACATTGATGAGTGATAAGTAACGCCAACCTCCCTCAATAATGAAAAAATATGTGAAAGTAGAAATAGACCTAGGTATTTTCAAAATAGATGGTAAAACAATGACAAATGGTAAAATAAAGTCAAATCATATCTATAAATTTAGAGCCATGGTGTAAGGAAAGTAATTCATAGTTGCTCAAACATGTTTTTTTTGTTCTAAAGATAGATAAAATGGAAACAAAGTAATGCTACCATGTTTTTAAGAAGTGAAGAAGAAGGAAGTATAAAAGAGGCAAAATAGATTTTGAATCACACATTCCTATCAAGGGAGAAATGAAAATGGGTGGAGGGTAGAATGAAGGAAAAACTAAGGTAGAGGAACACTTTATCAAAGTCAAAAAATTCAAATTAGGTTTGTCAAACAAGAGGACTATCAACCTTAAGGACTCTGAAGAATTTTTCTTAGCCACACAAATCTTAGTCAAAAAATGAAGTATGTAGATCATCCCATGAAGGCTATATACATGAAAATTAAAATGGACCTACCTTCCCATAATGTGTTCCCCATTCCTCAGGACTCCTTATAGAGTTGTCAATCTATTGTGAAGATTGGGTACTTACATAAGAAATTAGGTAGCACCATAGAGTTTTTTAAATTCTCCTATTCTAATATGCTAGCCTATCATACCCTAATGGACCTTGGATCTGTTTTGAAGCCACATATGGAGTTTGAGATTCAATTAGAGATAAGATATGTGCTTATAATCACATCTTTTGGTGTGATTTTGACTTTTGAAATTTTTATTTTGTCTTTTGTATATCATTACCTTTTGTTTCAAATGATTTATATTTAAAATTTCTTGATGGATTTTTCTATTCCTCCTTCATAAATATTTATAAAACTAAACATGGGTGCTAAAAATTACTTTCATTTAAATACTTGGGATTTGGTTGTAAAGAGAGAGAAATACAGAGAGCATGGTGTCTACGAGTCTCATAAATTTAGGTAAAATAAAAGTGTCATCTTGACTTCAATCTTATTTTATCCAATGTGGAGTGAAAGGAAAGGAAATCAAGAGGAATGGAACATGAAATAATTTGAATTGCTTTAAATCACAAAAAATGTGATAAAGGGTAAAAAATGATACAATGATATAAAAATGTGATTCCTTATCATTAGAATGAGGTAAATGTAGGAAAACATGATAACATATATTTTTGTGTAAATTTCATCTATCAAAAGAAGCAAAAGCTAAATTTGAGAATAAATATCAAGAACATATAATGATTTCAAAACACATTCTATAAAAGGAATGATAAGATGGTGATTTTATGAGGAAGGTTGGGCCCCATCCATGGTCTTACACTGCAAATCATAAAATAAAAACTTATGAGGGTGCCAAAAAGTGTGTAAAAAGAATAAATGAGATAAAAAAAAATATGGTATTTTTAAGGAAGGTTAGGTCATATCCATGGTTTTACACTACAAATCACAAAAAAAAACCCAAGGGATGCCAAAAAGTTAGTAAAAAATATGAAAACAAAGAGGATAAAAGTATATAATGAGGAAGACCAAGTCATATCTATGGTTTTACAATGAAACTCATGAGAAAAAGGTAAACCAAAAGACCAAAAGGAAGTACTAAGTTTTGAAAAAATAGAGAATTGATGTAGAGGGTGAGACCCATGTAAGTAACCTACAAAAAGTGGTAGATATATAGCATATAGAAAGCATGAAAAGAAATGAAATATTACGCAAACTACTTATTGAGTAATTATATGTTGTTGGGATCTTTGAAAATATGACCTTCATTGATTTGAAGGAGATAGGTACTTGGGTTGAGAATATCTTTGACTAAATAAAGACCCCACTATTTTTGGACATATTTACTTTCTTTATCATCAGTGTAATATAATTTAAGGACAAGATCACCAAAAATAAATGTGTGAACTTTAACACATTTGTTATGTTGTTTGAAAATACAAGACTTATATTGTCAATTATGTCACAAAATAGAAAGACAACATTCATCAAAGACATCAAGGGCATGAAGGTGAGCTTCACATAACTATTCATTGGGCATGATACCATGAAGAGATATATGTAGAGAGGTAATCTCAACTTTTAATGGGAGGATTGACTTAGAACCATAGACTAGAGAGAATAGTGTTTCCCTAGTGGTATTACATATGCTAGTCTGATAGGCCCAAAGGATAGGATAGAGATGAAGATGTCAATCCATGCAAGTTTTATGAATTATCTTTTGGATAATTTTATTAAGAATTTTGTTTGTGGCCTCATATTTACCATTAAATTGTGTATCATAGGGTGTGTAAACTTTGTGATTGATTTTAAATTTAGCACAAAGTTGTTTGACATCCTTATTTTTGTAATTGCCACATTATCTGAAATAATAGTATGACGAACATTAAAATGGCAAATAGTTGATTAAAGTGAATTTCGAGATGGTGGTAATATTGATGTGAAAAAGGGTCATAGCTTTAACCCACTTGATGAAATATTTTGTAGTTGTGATTATAAAGATATGCCCATCTTGAGATTAAGTTAATTTATCGATGAGATATAATCCCCACATGGAGAATAGTTAGGGAGATTTAACAATTTAAAAATTGAATAAAGGTGAATGAATTTTATCATCATAAATTTGTCAAAGAGTATACTTTTTATAAAATTCGATAGCATCCTTTTCAATAGTGGGCCAAAATTATCCCATACATAGGAATTTATGGGTTGTAGCATGTTCACCATAACGTCCATCGTAAATGCCCCCATGTGTTTGTTTAATAATAGGAGGGACCTCCTATTTCATAACACAATGGATCAAGATACCTTCATCATTGTAATAATAAATGATTTTATATTGAAACACATACTTAAAATCTTGTTTGTGAATGTGAGTCTTTTCATAGGAATCAAGGTTGGGAGGATAAGTTTGATGTTCTAGAAATTGAATGATGTCTTTGTACTGTAGGTTTTGTCAAATAGTGACACCATTGATGTGGTAGATAAGTGAATCATGTGGTTGAATAGAGGATGGATATTTTATGACTTAGATAATAAAAGTGGGATTGGTAATAACTTGGTGTGGATGAAAAAGAGATGTTAAAGAAGCAAGGGAATCAGTAATAGAATATTGATCCTAAGGGATAGGCTCGATGGTGAAGGAAATGAAATATTTGGTGATAGTATTTGAAATTTAATATTAATAAATGAGGTTATCACTTTTGCATTGATAATCACTATTGATTTGGTGGTAAATGAGCTGAAAATCACCTAAGGCATACAAGTATTGGATATCTAAATCAAGAGTAGCTCTCATTCCTAAGATTAGAGATTTGTACTCGGCCATGTTGTTAGTGACATCAAAGGTTAATCAAAAATCCAAAGGGATTATTTTTCAAAGAGGAATCATAAGACTAAAACCTACCCTATCTCCTTAAAAGCATTTAGCACCATCAAATTGAAGGGTCCAAGTATCCTCGTGCAAATTGACATTAATTTCAGGAAGTTATTCTATAACTAATTTTAGTTAAGTAGTATCAGGGAGGATAGTGAAGTCATCTAGATTACTTGCTTCAAAATCAATAGTGAAGTTATAGAAGTAATATTTGAGGGAAATAGCTTAGTTGAGACCATCAATATAGAGAATGTTATCATTAGGAAGACTATCTTGAAGGTGATCGATAGTTGCTACATGAGCTATAGTGAGTTGATCAGGTATGATTTGTCCTTTGATATCTTTTTGAGTAACGATTCAAAGATCAAATTCCATAATGAGAACCATCCACTTGCCAATTCTAACTCTAAGAATAAATGTTTTGGAAAATAAGTGATGAAAGGGGTCAAAATGAATGATGATATAAGTGGTATGATAAAGCATGTAATGTTGAAGCTTTTTAGTTGTAAAATATATGGTGAGTTAATCATGTTTGAATTTTGTGTAATGTTTCTCATAAACAATGAGGCCTCAACTAACATATAAAATTGAATACTCTCTTCTAGTATCATCATGTTGGGCAAGCATTGCCCCAACTGATATAGGTGTGGAATAAGTATATAGGATTAGAGGTCAATCAATTGAAGGAGGACTAAACATAGGTGGGTTAAGAAATGATTCTTTCATGTTATCAAAGGCCTTTTGACAAGGATTCATCCATTCTAAATCATTACCTTTCTTAAGAAGAGAATTGATGAAATGGATGTGATAATCCATTTTAGGGATGAATTGTCTAATTGCCCCAAGTTTACTGAGATAAGTATGATAGTATGGAATGTAAAGAAGAATAGACATGTTGACAATAGCACTAATCTTAGTAGGGTCAAAATTTATACCATGGAGAGAGTCTAAGAATCCTAACAGTTTTCCAAATGTGACATCAAAGACACATTTGTAAGGATTTAGTCAAACCTGTATTTGAGTAGGTGGTCAAAGATGATGGCAAGATCAGAAAGATGAGTCTATCAACTTTTAGATTTAATTATGAGGTCATCCACATAGGTTTCAATAAATTTATGGATAATATCATGAAATATATGAATCATTACTCATTTATAAGTAAATCTGAAATTTTTGAGGCCAAAGGGCATTTTAACATAACAATAGGTGCCCCATTTTGTGGTGAAAGTGGTCTTATGTTGGTCCTCAAGGGAAATGTGAATTTGATTGTAACCCAAAAATCCATCCAAAAGAGATAGAATTTTATAACTAGTTATGGAATTGATAATGGAATATATTGAAGTAAAGGAAAATTATGTTTTGGACAAGTGATATTAAGATTATCGGAATCAATGTAAATGAAAATGACCATAGTGAATTTTTTTTGAATGGGAATTATGTTATAAATCCATTCAAAATAATCCACTAGTTTGATAAACTTAGCATTGAGAAGTTTGACAATTACTCTGGGACATAAAGTGGAAATCTCAGGTGAAAATTTATGTTATTTTTTATATATAGGTTTGGCATCGGGATAAGTGATGATGTTGTGTACCACAATGCTAAGGTCAATACCAGGCATGTCCTCATAGCACCAAGTGAATATCTCACTATATTTATCTAAAAATAAACTAAAGTTATCATATTCGATAGGTGAGAGTTTGCAAAAAACTGTAATTGGTTGAGGGCATGATGGAGTACCATATTCAATACAAGTATTTTCTTCAATAAACATAGCTTTGCCATCTTAGAAATGGTATGGTGAATTAGGTAAATAATAAATTGGATTAACTTTGGGATTGATGTTATTGATGAAATTGTTGAAACAAGGGGATTTATTTTTAAAATTCCCAAGTTTTTGATGTTGTCGAAGAAGTTGAGGTTCTATAACATGAATTAATTCAAGAATAACTTCATCACTAGGCAAAGTGAGAAGAGGACCATAGTACTCAACATCTACTTTGAGATCAAAAATTTGATCATCATGGTCATCATATTCAAAATATATCTGATGGACATCTGTGGCCTTGGTATCTAATGTAATCTCAGGAGTAGGAGAAGTAGATGAATTGGATGGGATAGGTGTGTTAGTTTCTTTGATGTGGGTATAAATAGATGTATCAATGGGATCTATAGGTAGTAGAGAAGATGCAATAATATTTGGAGGTTTAGAAGGTATGATTTTTTATACCACCCAAGGAGTATCAAGAAGTGAAGAATTAATAGGAGGCACGTGACCTTTAGGTTCTAATTCATGATCCATGGAAATGGTATGAACATCTCAGTTAAAAGCACGTATTTGAGCTAAATTTTTTTGATAATGTTGAGCATCCAAGTCTCAAGATTGATCTTAGGCCATTATGTAGTTATCATCATAGGTAGGATAAATGGTACATGCTTGATAATCAAGGGGAGTTCTATAAGGTGAAATCCCAATTTTACTAAATGTACATGGAGACATGATGAGAGGATATTGAAATAATTTGGCCACTCCATAATCATTACATGTGAAGGCATTTTATTATAATAAAGGCTCTTGAGAATTGTATGGAAGGGGAAATCAATGATCTCATCAATAAGAGGAATAGTATGATCATAAGGTAATAAGAGGAAACCAATATGAGATATAAGGAGGTAGCTTGGTAGTGTTTCAAGTATGTTATAAATCATTAGGTTCATCATCATTTGAATCAGCAAGAGTGACTTGTAAATTTGGATTGATGTTGATGAACTCAAGTAAGGGAGCACTATTGACGTTAAGAATGGTAGGGATGCAATATTAAGATTTTGGATTAGGAAATTAAATACTCCAAGGGTTGGGATAAGCCTCGTGTTTATACCATTTTCTGTTATATAAGAATTTAATGCATTGGCTACCATAAGAAGAAGTGGCCCTCATTCTATGAGTCCAAAGGTGACTAAGGAGTCTATTATAAGATAAGGGCAAATCAAAGACCATAAGTTTAGTTTAAAAAGTTTTAGGTCCAACTATTAGAGGAAGCCAACTATAACCAAGTAGATTTTGATTAGTTTTATCAAATCCACAACATGTAATGTAGGTTTTCTTGAGATGATCCTTGTTGTAACCAAGTTATTAGATAAGCCACAAAGATGTCACATTAATCTCAGAGCCTTCATTAACTAAAACTTTATGGATAAGGGTAGTATTAATGGCTATTTTAATGAATAGTGGTAGATCATCAGCACAAAAAAAGATTTCATCATTAGTTATTTCTTCTTCAATAAATTCAATAGATGGTTTGGAAGAAGGACATGTGATTTTATTGGTATGTACGTTGGTAGGTTGATGTTTAATAGAGGGTAGTTCTCCATATATTGGAAATAGATATTCAATTTATTTTAATTGTTGTATAAGTAAATTACAATGATAAGGGAATTACAAATTAACTCCATAAGTGTAATCTTGCAAGGCATGGAGTTGAGTTCTTTAAGAAAGTTCCAATGAGATTTAGAAGAAGAACCAATGCAAGTTTTGGAAGGTGAGGTAGATTTTGAAGAGATAGAAGTTGTTTTGGGTTTGGAAGGAAGAGGTGGTTCCTCATGGGTTTCTAAATCAAGATTTGTGGTTGTAGTATCTTTGATAAGTTGTTCCTGCAAAGATGGTTTCTTAGGTTTTGTAGCATGATCTTTGTGAGTCAACTTGAGATGATAGTTGACCTTAGTGGTGTTAACATATTGAGAATTGTTGTAATATTAGTCATAATTGACATCAATAACATCTTTAGTAGTTTGTTGATTCTTAGCTATGGAAAAATATTTTTGGTTATTAGAAGAAGAATCTTTATAAACCTATCGTTTTTGAGAAGCAGTGTTATACTCTTGAGAATGAAGGTTGGTCATGGCTTCATGATTAAAATAATAAACAAACATGTAGGAGATAGAAAATTTAGTAAGAAATCTATAAGAGTCATGAGAATGACCAATGTTGGTGTGAAACCAACAAAATTTATTAGGGTCATACCACTTAGGAGGATTATTAGAATAAGTTTAGGGTTTAGAGGGCAGTAAAAATTGTTTCATTTACTACACAGTGAGTGGTGTCTGAGAAGATGAAGGAATGTTAGCTTTGGAAACTCTTGGTTTGGTTTGTAGAGTATTTTCAGTGATATCATTGGTATAGGTTTGAAAATATCCTTTGAGGAATTTAGGATTATGTTAAAATTTCTTCATGATAAAGTCTTGACGTGTAACTTGGTTAAGAGATTTGTTAAGTGTTTGGGAAACAAAATTTTGAACCTTATATTGAAGAGGAGTTAAAGAAATGATAAAGAGTTTGAAAAAAAATTCATCAATCATGTTATGGTTGGATTTATGAGTCAAATATTTTCATCATTTTATAAAATCATGAGTTGATTTAGTGGGAGATTGCTTAGTATTGATGAAATGACTAAAACAATTTTTAAGATCATTATGTTGAAACTCTTTAACTAACGGATTGACTAAATCCTTGAGTTGCCAAATGAAATGTTGTGTAAGTTGGTTGTAACATTCTAATACATCACTAGTGAAGGTTTTGACTAGAATTTTAGTTGTGGTGAAAGTATTAGTTTGGATCCACTCTTTATAAAGATTGATAAAAGCTTTAAGAAAGGACGCATGTTCTTTAGTCCCAACATACTTGATAGTTAGAGATATGTTGCCAATATCAATGGACACAATGAATAGAGATAAAGGATCATTTTATATGTTTTGAAGCATTTTCTTATTCATAACAGGTTAAAGAATAACACTTCTTGAGGCATCTCTAAGAGGTGGAGGAATGAAATTTGGATTGGCTTGATGATGGATAGGTGGAGGTTGATTATCCATATTGATCAAAATGACATTGTAGTTTCATCATTTCATAGGTGTTATAATTTTGCATTATTTCATTTTTTATATGACTTGTACAAGAATTTGAGTTATATAAATTGGTGTGTTGGTGTTTGTATGGGAACTCCCTAAATTGGTATTAGGGAGAGGGTTATTGGAAGATGGATTATTAGTTGGATTATTAGATAGACTTGTGTCAATTTCTCTCACATTACATTGAAGGGTTTGAAGATGAGAATTGTTTTGATAGGTACAAAAGGGATTAAATCCACCTAATTCATCTTGAGGTGTGATTTGCACCATGTTACCATACATAGATGAAGGAGGAGAAGAGGCAATCCAAGAGTGAGGGTTATCTTGGGAGGAAAAGAGAGGGAGAAATGAATAGCCTATATAGTATCTAAATGGATTCAGGTTGTCCAAAAATATTTTGATAAGGGACTTCATGATGAATTGATAAAAAGAAAAATTAAAAAATTGAGGAGAATTCAGGTTGTGCTAGTCTATTCTAATTAAGTAATAAAAATTCAAAAATTGAGTCAAATAGACAGGATAGGTAGTAAGAGTAAAAATTTGACTGAGTTGACCTAGTACTACAAACTGAGGAAAATAGAGCTTGAAAAGAGTATAGAGTCAACTGGGTCAACCTAGTACTATTATCTAATTGGTAAAAGAGATAGAGGGTCCACTAGGTTGACCTAGTACTGTAGGTAAGGAGAAAATAGTCTTTAAGAGATTATGTCAAATAGAATGATAGTGCACTAAAAACAAGGAAAGATATTGCAATGTAATTGAAAGCAATAAATGGAAGAAAACACATAATCAATTGGGTAAATGAGAATGATCCAATTGATTCACATAGCACAAAACCTTGCACCAATGCTAGCCAATGCAAGATTTTGCAATACAACATATAATGAACAAAGATAAAGTAGTCAACTTGAAAATTAAATGCTAATTAATTGTCCATTATTAATTTTTTTTATTATTATAAAGTGTTATTTTAAGTTTGATAGGGAAGTTGGCTGAAAGTAGGGAGATAGAAAGTAATCTATGGATAGTTTTAGGAGGTTTAGCCTAAAAGAGATTTGTGTTGGCAATGGCACTAGCCTCGTATTGGGGCATTTCCCCTCACTTCACAATCCCTTAGTGATAAGGGTGTTGAGTGCTTTGCCAATATATACCATTGATCATGTGTTTATACTTGATCAAAAAACTAAATCAGCTTCCCCCTTGATGATAAAATCTAAGTAGGTAGGCCTTAGGTAGACAAATGTTTAAATGCATTTTGAAATTATGTGATTTGGTAGTGTGGGAAAGAAAGATAAAAATAGTACAACTAAATAGTATATGGAAAACCCACATAATTAGCCTATGTGATTTATTCTAAGCATGCAAATAATTGAAAGTGAAAGTGTGAAATAAAAACTAGCATATAGATGTTAATTCTCAATTTGAAACATAGTACAATGTTGGTTTAGATTATAATGTATGCAAACATTATATAATAGAGTCGATAGTGTCACTACTGTACTACTGAAACAAGGGTCCTTAAAAAATATATCGATAGGATTGACATAGTCTTTCAGATAGAATATAAAATATAGAACTAGGTCGACCAAGTCAACCTAGTTTACTATATGAGGGAAATTTTAAAGACTGCAAACTATGAAAAATAGAACTGTAAGGAATAACTAAAATGAAAGAGAAAGAGAGAAAGGAACCTTGGTGGGTTGGAAGATGTAGAGGAATGTGAGATTTTTTTTTAAGTGCCTTGAATGTTACATGTAATTTCTACCAATTGTCTCAATTGGGTCAACCTAGTTCTACAATTTTTTATTTTTTGAAGCCTATGAAGATGACTATACTAGCCTGGTTGACTTAGTATGTTTTTTGGAATCTATCTGGAATACTATTTTGACCTAGTCAACCTAGTATGTTTTATGGAAGTCTATAAGATGACTATACCAGTTTGGTCTACCCAATATATTTTTTGTAAGTCTGTAAGAGTACTATGTTGACCTATTTGATGTAGTAGCCTATATCTGATGAAGCCCTGCACACATAAAATAGTCATTTTTATATGATTGTTTGTTAAACCTACATATAGAAGCTAGAAACTATACCATCCCTATCGACTTAATAACTTAAATATAGAAAATTAATAAATAAAATGATAGAAAATAAAAAATGTGAAATAAAACTTACAAGGATTAGATTCACATTGGGTTTACCAGAATTTATGCAATCAAAAATGCATCATATCTATAAATCAATCTTAATTCAAAGAAAATAGATCCTACTTACACTTCTGATTGGGGATACATTAGATAATTAGGAACATAACCAATATGTGAATCTACTACACACAATTAGGGGATCTCTTATCATAATAATAATACTAGGGAGGGTTCCAAAGCCTTTAATCAAGAATAATCATGCAATAACCCTAACTAAGCCCTATGTTTTCATATTCACTATACTCATAATAATTAAAACAAATAAATCTAATCTAGTGCTCACCAAAGCTTGTGGCACAATATGGGGTTTAGTAAATAAAAGAAAGTAATCATGCATAAGAGAATATCAATTAAGCTATGTATGAGTAAGACCCTTAATGCATGGAGAAGAAGAGTAATATTATTCAAAAGCCAAAACTTATCCTACATCTATCTATTAAAGAGAGGATCAAAGTTAGAGAATACTTATCTAGAAGATGAACCCATTGAGACTCAATCTCTCCATTAGCTAAAAGGGCTTTGCAAGAGGTTTTTTTGGTTTGTAAGGATCACTAAGAAAGGCCAAAGCATCCAAGATTTCTCCATAAAACTAGATTTTCCAAGTAGAAATCCTAAGCTAAGACTCATCATATAGAATGGTGGAAGAGTAGATGATAAATAAGCACAAATGAATAATAACTCTTGATGTCTCTCTAATAATAGTGAAATGGTCTTGAATATATAGGCATATTTAACCTTAATCCCTTTTGAAATTTTTGGTTGACAGGGTCAACCTAGTACTATTATTGACAAAAACTCATTAGGTCACAAGCTAGGTTGGCCAAGAGTCGACCTAGACCCTAAATGAGCTTTACCAATAAGAGTATAAGGTAAACCTAGTCAAACTAGTACTATAAACTATCAAAAGGGGTTTTAAGTTAGGAAAATAGGAACAAAAGGTGGTAAAATATTGGAGGAGTATGCAAAAGAGGAGTAATTGCTTGGGGGAGTATTTTAAGAGCTATTTGAATTCATAATAAGTGGCAATAAGGGACAAAAATCCTATGAAGCATTAATAGTCTACCCACCCCTTTCTTGGTACACTCCTTAGGGCATGCACTCATGGAAATTGATATTCGATGGGTTCCTGCAACATAGAAGACATTAGTATTTGATAAAGTTTGAAAATATTATATGTATACATATGTCTTTTATGTATGTTTATTTTTCATGTTTATTACCCTCATATTTTGCCAGAGGATTTGGTGATAAATAGATTAGACTTTACTTGTTATTAGTTTAGTGAATTTGAAAACATATGACCAATTTAGGGTTATTGTGTAGTTTTGCTTCATTAGAGGCTTTAGAACCTTCCTTAGTGAATTTATTATAGTAAATTATATCTTGGCTAGGTCTAGCAAATCCATCTTGGTCATGACCCTGAATATATAATGTATTAATAATCAAAATTGTAAGTAGGATTTATCTTCTCCAAGATGGGATTAATTTATAGATATATTGCATTTCTCATTGAATATAGTAGGCTTGTAGTTTTAAAGGCTGCTAACTTTTACAAAATAGAATTGAATAAAGTATTAAAATGATATGAGGAACCTTGTTGGGATTGAAAATGGTTAAGATTTCAAATTTTATGATGAAGTGCCTTAAGTCTTGCTTTCAAATTTTATAAAGCAAGTTTATTGGTTCAACCCAATACTACAAAACCCTATGCGCTAAAGATGAATAAGATGACTAAGTCAACTTGTTCGACCTAGTTTGTTGACTTGTATGATAGAAAAGAGAATAAGATGAAAAATTCAACCTATTTGACTCTATATGCTTATCTAAAATTAAAAAGGAGGATTCTGTTGACCTATTCAATCTAGTAACCTATATTTGATGAAGACCTTCATAGATAGAATAGATTCATTTTGATGTGACTGTGTTAAATCTTAGCATAGAAAGTTAGAGATATAATGATTGGTTCAATACAATACTACAAACATGGAAAATTATAATAAGATGATAAAAATAAAAGTGTGAAGTAAAACCTATAAGGGTTATATTCACATTGGGTTCACTAGAATGTATGCAATTGGAAATGCAGTAGATCTATAAATCAATCCTAGCTTGGAGAAGATAAATCCTACTTACACTTCCAATTGTAGATACATTATTTATACAATGTCATGACCAATATGGATCCTTTAGACCTATCTAAGGGATATCTTTCCATAATAATATCACTAGGGAGGGTTCTAAAACTTATAGTCAAGCAAAACCATGCAATAACCCTAACTAGGTCCTATGTTTTCATATTCACTAAACTAAGAACAAGTAAAGCAAAAAGTCTAATCTAGTGCTCAAAAAATATTGTGGATAAAAGTGAGTGTAATAAACTTGAAAATTAAACATGCATATAATACATATAATCATGTCAATGTATATGAAATCCTAATACATGGGAGGTAAGTACAAATGCATATCATGTCTACTCTTACAAAGGAGAAACAAAGTTAGGAATACTTACCTTTGAAGATGAAGCTATTGAGCCTCAATCTCTCCCTTGTCTAAGGTGATTCACAAGAGGTTGTTCTGGTGTGTAAAGATGACAAGGATAAATCATCTCTAGGCTACACAACCTATCAATGAATCCAAAGGACTTCTCCACAAGACAAGATCCATATCTATATAGAAAGTATAGAACCCTAAGCTTGTTCCTTAAGTATAATGGTGGATAAGTAGATGTGAAATATATCTTACATATTATTATATTTTTTTATAAATGGTGAAATGGATGTGTTTATATAGGTGGATCTAACTCTAATCCTTTTCAAAATTTTACGCTGACAAGGTCTACCCAATTAACCTAGTATCGTTAATAACAAAAAAAAAATTAGATCATAGACTAGGTTGACCATGGGCTAACCTAGACCCTAATAAGTTTTATAAATAAGAGTATAAGGTCGATGGGGCCAATAATGTAACATAAACCATCAAAAATGGTTTTAGGTTAGGGAAGGTATCATAAAGGTTGCAAATGACTAGAGGAGGATGAAAAATAGGAGGAAAAGCTTAGGGAATGTATTAAAGAGATAGGTGTATAGATAACAAATGGTAATAAGGAAAAACAATCCTATGAAGCACCAATGGTCTACCCACCCCTTTCCTATTTCACCCTTGAATACGTATGTAGCTTACATTTTAGATTCAACTCCTATTACTATTTTTAGTAATAAAAACCTAAAATCTAAACACACCAATAAGAGGGGATAAAAGAGACAATCATTTCAATAATAAGACTCTTACCATCACTTTACCTCTATATATCATCTCTCCAAGATTGTTAAATAGATATTTGATGCAAAAAGTGAAGGATGTTGGATTGCTTGCTTGATGTTGATAATGGCTTCTAATGGATAAATTAGCTTGATAGTGGTTATGGATGGATGCAAATAGGATGATAATGGTATCAAGATAGCAATTTGATAGCAAGTTTTCAAGTTAGTTTCAACTTAGTTTTAGGGAGGAAGTGAGATTGGTTATATAGGCATGGAGGGAGAAATCAATGGCTCAAATGCAAATTTGAGCCATTGAGATCAATGGCTAAGGATTTTCCATGGAATTTTTAATTCCATGGAGATCTCTAAGATATAAAATTATAGAGAACAAAGGGGTAAAATAGAGGAGATTTATATAATCCTCTAATTCTAAAAATATCCTATTAGGTTTTAAGGGTTTAGGAAATGCTAGAATAGGGTGGTAGCTGGGTAGGTAGATTATTTTATATTTTTAAATTGGCAAGTGGCTTAGGAAGTAGGCTAGTGGGCAATTAGGTCTTGTTAAAGGATTAATGAAGGGATTAATTGGTTATGGGATGGGGTAAGGTTTGTAGGATGTATTAAATGGAATGTGGGATAATGAGACATTAGTTAAATTAACTAAGAAATGTATTTATAGGTTATAATTAGTGGAATTAGTGTAATTAGTGGGGTGAGCAGATTTTAGTGCATATATTTTGCCCCTTTTTAAAAGAGCATTATGAGTACTCAAGATAAGAGGAGTAATGGTCTTTAAAAAAAGAATCATAGTCATGTAGAAGTGATGTTAGATAGTATCAATAATGAGTTAGTAGGGTATGATGCCCCCTTAAGGGAGAATGTAGGGAAAACTGACCCAGATGGTCACTCGATCTGAATTCCTAGGGTGGGACAAGATTAAGATAATAAAATGGGGTTGGGATGCCCCAAGACATAGTTATTGTTGATGATGCCCTAAGTGTCAAGGGGATAAAAGTAGCTCGGTTGTGATGGTTTCTAAAAAAATAAAAAATGTCTAAAAAGTGATGTTATTGATAGGATGAAGTTGATTTAGATGAGATGAGTTCAAGCCAATGATAAATATCATAGTAAGGACACATGCTAGGGGAGGCCTAAAAATTGATAGAAGAGATAGTAGTTGTTGATTGATGATAATGAGTTGCTTTATGTAAGATCCATAGATTATATTGACATGTGATTTTTGAGTGACTAATCTAGGGATGGGATGATGAAGAGGGATGAATGGTGGCCAAGCTATCCCTAGGTATAAATTCAAGACTATGTGTTGCCTACATAGTCCTAAAATACCTTAGGTCAATGTATTTCTAACATGATATTAGGAGTGGACCGTAAGGAGATGTAAAATCCATGTCCCTAATGATGAGAGAGATAGATAGAGATCACTTGATTGGGATAATTGAATAATTTGACAATATTGGATGTGGGCTATATTAGCAAAGGGATGTTAGGGGTGTATTGGGGGGAAAGATGGGGGGGAGTAAAATAGGTCAAAAAACAAAAATTGGGTCATTTGCACTTTTTATCTTTTGTGAAATTGAGCTTTAAGTCAAAACCATAGACTGGCTTCCCTAAGCTTCCCATCACAACAAATGAGTGCAAGAGTTCTAGAGGGCACCAAAGGACAAACCACCGATGAGTGCTTAAGCCTTAGCTCTATGATTTCACTAAATTTCTTTTATTTTTGGGATTTTTTCTAGAAAGGGACATCAGCCAAGTCACCCCGATAATACCATGACTAATGGCAATGCCCTCAATTGCAACATTGTCATCGTGTCTTTTGACCTTGTAGGGAAATATGCAGTATTTCAATACCATATGTCTAAATCTAATTATAATACCATAACTATGGATTCATGGTTTTGTAATACCATAGACTATAGAATCATGATTTTTAAAAACTGCAAGTGAAGGATTTATGGTTTTGCTTAATCGTGTAGTTAGACAAAACTACAGGTTACAAATCATGATCTTATCAAAATCATTGCTTGGGGTAGAATCCTTATTAGTGTTTTTGTCAAGGCTAGAAAGAGTGGATAAGTTAGAGGACGAGGGATATGGTTATTTATATTAGGGATTGATAAATTTAGGGATAAGTTAGTTAGGGTTTTAGTGATGGGATTAAGGAAATATATCAGGTATAAAGTGAGTTAGATGAGGTTAGTGGGATGGGGATAGGTTTGTAGGTTAGTTACCTGATGTTTATGCTATATGGGGGGGGGGGGGTTATTTAGATGATAGTTAGGGAATATTTTAGGTTGATTTGGGTTGGTTGGATAGGGTGTAGTGAAGTGTAGGTAGGGTATTAGTGAGGTTAGGTAAAGGGGTGATAAGGGAAGAAGGTTTCATGGGTTAGAGATGTTAGGATGGGAAATAGTTAGGGATAATAGAGGTAAGGAATGGGAAGTTAGGATAGGTGAGTATTAGGATTTTATACGATAAAATTAGGATTAGGGATGTATTGGGATTGGTTAAGGTAGGCACACATAAGTAGGATGGATTGGATAGGTGGGGGATGAGAGTAAATTAGGTGATTGGTGCTAGATAGGAAAAGTGGTATGTGGTAGATGGAGTGATAGGTTGATTATGACTAGTGTAGGAGGACTTAGGAGTGATGGCATTTTGATCATAGAAAATGGTAGTGTTGCATGAGATGTACCTATTGATAGAGGCTGAGTATGGTGTTTCAAAGCTAAGTAGACTCCATGATGTGGTGATAATTTTATTTATTTTGATTGATCGGGTCTTTATCATAGCATTAGTGGAGTGCTGGCATTTTTGAGACTAGCATGTTCCTTTTTGTCATGGGTAAGATGACAATCACCATAGAGGATGTTTACAAGATCTTTCATTTACTGATGCACAAGGATAGGATATACTAGAGGTCTCATACACTCATCATGACACTTTAGAGATTGGTTGAAGGTTTGAAAATGGGTGTGCATGATAGACATGTTGATATTGGTAGGTGCCTACATGAGGGTACTATTGATAGATTGACACTAATGGTTATGTCTCTTGTCACCAACATTCTCTTGTTGTACAAGAGTGGGAAGTAGTTCCATCCGGGCTTGGGAGATGTTATGGTTGATATGGTCCAATATTTTAGAGTATTTTATTGGGGGCCTATAGTATTAGCACATCTATATCGAGAGATGCATTTGGGATCTTATAAAGGAGTGGCCAACTTAAAACTATCCATGCTTTTACAAGTCTAGATTTGGGAGCACATCATGATCTAGCAGCCATTAGAAACTCTTGTAGTGTGTCATCCACATCACCTGATGGTTTTTGGGTGGCATATTTTATTGGTAGTATAATGAGGCCACATGAGGGAGATGAGATTTTATCATGATGCATTTGATAGTTTTCATCCAGAGCACATCACTTGGATGCCTTATAGAGGTTTACAATTTGGTTGGGATGATGAGGCCATAGTGACCTAGTACATGTTGACAGAGTGTTATCTGATAGGTCATAGGGACTTAGTGATAGAGCGATATAAGCCTGACTGGGTGTAGAGGTAGTTTGGGTTTATTTAGGACATTCCTAGGGAGGAGCACCTATTTGCTCAGAGTGAGTGAGAGAGACCTTATTGGGGTAAGCTAGTAGATAAGGCCAAATCATGTATATATTATGAGAGTATTTTCCCAATACCCTCATGTTGATGCCTCTAAATATATCATAGGTGATATTAGTGTCTAAAGAACACTTCTCATTTTAGAATTCAAGGAATTCAAAGCATGAGTAATAGATTATGGTAATTTGGTTACATGTGGTGAAATAGCGGCAGAGCAATAAACTGTTCCATAATATTTATATTATTTGGTGGTTGGGAGCCACCATGGCCAATCTAAGTGAAATGTAAGATATCTATGTTATTATCAGTGAATTTTTTATCATGTTCTAAACTAAATATTAATCTAAATGAATATTTTTAGCGAATATTAAACTAGAGTGATTTGGTTAAAAAATAAGCAAAAGGAAGGTTAGGGAAGAAAGAAGGTATTCTAATCTTTAGTCCAGACATTATGACAAAGCTTAGATTTCATCAAGTCATATATTCAAACCAATACATGACATGAAATAGATATAGCATATATCCTATCATGTATCAGGAAAATGTCTAAGGAAAGGATGACACAGTGCAAATAAGAAACTAGATTCAATTTAAAGATTTACTTCACAAGCAAATTGCATTAGCACATCTACAATAGAAGTAAGGGAAATGAAATGAACCTAAGATATTTCAATTAACCTAACATAAGCACAAGTTAGCAACTCTGCATTCACATATGCACATCAAAAATCAATGAAAACCATTCAAATCTGGACATCCAAACAGATAGTGAAGAGAGAATCCATGTAACAATTGACACAAACAAATTTGGATAAACTTTTTAGTATTCCTTTCTTATATTAATTGCTCAGAATATACAAAATAGTTTTAGCTCTAAAAACTCCCTCCCTTTACAAAATGGTAGTACTACCTTTTATAGGTGGCTAAGCTAGTACACTAGTTAGTCATGAGACTGTAAATGTACAAAGGTAAGGGCATCTATCATTTTTACAAAGATATAGATTACATTCCTTTTTCTAAAGTGGACTGACCTATAGGTAAATGTGATAATAAACTAGTGCAAACCTTTACAAAAAGAATATTCTACTTTTGAATATTACAAAGTTTCTTAACAAAGTTGAATATTATTAGCTAGTTGGTGGGCCCTACACTGAAGAACTCCCTTGTTGCTCCTGAATAATCTCCATGTCCTTTTCCCTTATTGCTCCTGAATAATATCCATGGCCTTTTTATGTTGTTCATCAACCAGCCTTAATTTGATAGTTGGTTCTAAGAGGCATTCATGCTCCTAGTCCACCAAGTCAATAAAAATTCTATCATTTCTTGCCATTGCTTCCTTGATACTCCTTACCTCAGTAATTTCCTCTTTTGTAGTTAGGATCATGCCCATGACCCTATTATTATCACTCCTAGACTAGCCTTGACTTTTGCTTTGCACTTCTTGCATAACCAGGGTCACCTTGTGTTTGTAATCATCATTTTTAATGATTCTTAGGGAGCTGAGTATGGTAGGCTAGGCATTAATGGTTCCAAAAAGTTACTCAATTTTATTCATCAGCTCCTTGTCATCCCTTAGGACCCTCTCCAAGTTCCTTAACCATGTACTTAGACCCTAGATCTTATCAACAATTATTCCCATAATAGTATTCAAGTAGGATAGACTAATAGTTTTGAAACTATGGATCCTATCCTCAACCAATATGTTGATTAGCTCTTTCATTTTGTCTATTAAATTCTGCCATTGGGCTATCAAACCCTTGGTTACTTCATCTTGCTGAGCTAATGGAATCTACCTTGTCTTCATTTCCTTCAAATATTTAAACTATCATAGAAATATGCCACAAACATCTTTATCATTTCCTCTAGGACTGATAGAATAGCCTATGTAAGTTCTCTATTTTTTGATATAGGCCTTTGATGCCTAATTTTAGCTGAGTTGGATGAGCATCACTAATCCTACTATGTCCTCCTCATAGACTAGGTTTTCTCTAGGTCCCTAACATCCTACTAGAGTTAAGCCCACAAAAGGTTCAACTTTTTGAAAAGTGAACTCCTCATTCCCAACCATGGTCTTCTTTGTTATTACTCTCTCTAAGCATGTTGTCTCTAGATTGAATTGCACACTAACTGATAACTCTATGATATTTCAAGGTTTTGAGATATCCATTTGTGTGACACCTAAGGTTCTAAGAATGTCTACCTAAATGCCACTTGACCCCCAAAGGGTAGTCATCTTTATTTCCTCCTCTTCCTTCATCAAAGCCACTATCCAAGGCTTGAGCTCATCATAGATAGTGATGTTGACTACTTGGGTCATGGCCCATGAATGTTGTAGGCGTGGGATCTTTTGAATTTTTCATTAAATGAACCATTTAGGGATGATTGGCCCATGAATGGGATTTTCATCACTAAATAAGTTAACTTCACTCAAAGGATGAGTGAAGGTTAACTTTGGCTTCTTCTTTCCAATTGGGACCAATGCCAAATCAGCCTTATTCTTTTATAGGGGTGCAACTAGAACTAGGTCCAAATATATCTCCTTCCCCTTTTCCTATTCTATCTCCTCAGCTTGGGCTTAATGTTCCTAATCTTATTCTTCTTCTTCATCTAATACATATGCCTTAGCAATTACTTTGAGTACATCCTCCATTGTCTCCCCAGGACTTAGTGCAATCATGTCAAGGAACTCAATTGGGGACTCTGGTCTATCAGGTGGGGCAGAAGATGATGTTCCCTCACCAAGTCTTTCTTCCAATTTCTCTTTATTAGGTCCTTGTACAACTTGTGCTTGAGGTTTCTTTAGTGGTTGTTCTAGAGAGATCCTAGAAGAGGGTTTAGGTAACAAGTAGTATTATAGGGGACCCATCTGCCATATCTTACCAGGTGGTTTCTCATCTCTAGCCAACCTAGCCTCAAGCCTGATATTATGCTTCTTCAACATAGCCAACACTTTTATGAAATTGGAGGCCCTAATATACATCATTTCATGAATACAAAGCCTATGCTTATAGGGGTAGTTTATTGTTTTTGATTTCAAATTTTTGGTGACCCTGTCATGAGGGTCCCACTACCTCAATTCATCCAACTATAAATTGAAGGAGTCTCTATTTTTGGAAATGACATCTACAAGATCTCAATTTTATAATATAATTCCACTAATGGCTAAGGGAAAATGGTAAAGGAGTCCCTTCCTTTTGATCTTGCATACACTATCTATACCATGGAATAGTTGATATGCAATCTCCTATTCTGCCAATTTGGTAAGCACATGGACTGGTAGTTTGAGGGGTTAAGTTAAGGTCCCTTCTATTCTAATCAATGTGCAATTTGGATATAATAAGGTGTCTCTAATTAAATCCACATAATTCTTGACCAGAGGGTTAACCCTACCCATGGGGATCCCTGTAATAGCTTCTACCAAAATTAGATATACACAATCACAAATGAATTGTATATTGTGTCTATAATTAAATATGTGCAGTTTAGAATAGTGATGGGAAATAGTGTGTCTCCCTTTAGGTGACCAATTCTTTATGTCAGGTATTTTGATGGTGGCTAATAGGGGATATAGAAGATAGGACATCATAAATAAGTGGCTACTAGTTTTCTTCTTCATGGCTGATAATTATTCTTTCAAACAAATGTTGATCATCTCACCCATTGGGGGAGGGAGTCCTTTTTCTACCATGAAGTATACATAAGGTACCCATATTTTATTAACATGTGTGGTGGAAGGGGATCCAGATAATCTATTTATCAAGGTCATGATTACACTGATTCCTTCCCTAAATTAGACAATTGGGATCTTTTTAGTGGGGTCTTGGATCTCTTGGGTTCTGATAAGCAACCATGAGGCTCTTGGAGGGGGGAAGGAACATAAGGATGGTACAAATGAACTTGATGCCCTTCATAAGATACTATCATACTATTTTCATTTTGGACCATGTTTTTTATCATTTCTATATCCTCATTCTTACAAGGTGACCAATCTTCTCCCTCACAAATTGACCATTTGTTCCTGACTAATTGAAGAGTACTCTTTAATTTTTATAGAACATGGATAGGGATAACTAGAGAAAACTCCAAACCCTTACCAATATCCCCTATTAACTCAATATAAATTGATAATGCTTAATTGACTCCTGACAAGGATGTAGTAGGGTAAGCCTAGTCTTGACAAGGGGAAGTAGAGGACTAATTTGAATGAAAAGGAGGTTGACCTTGGTCATATGTAGGGGTAGAAGGAGGATAAGGGTTATGATATGATTGATAGGCTATTTGAGGGCACTTGGGGGGAACACATAAACATTATTTGCCTAATAAGTATGATGTTGAGGTAGAGGATAAGCTTATTTATCAAAAGATGACCGATTGTACATACCAAATTATGATGATTAGGCACTTAGTTAGGTTACTTAACAAGCTAGTAGATGTTTGGAGTTTCCATTGATGTTTGTAGAATGCCTATAAAGGCTGATATGTAGAAGAACAACATCAAAAATCCTTCCTCTCCTTTGAACCTTAGTCCCACCGAGTGTGCTAGAACTATTGTAGATCTAGATTGCACCCTAGATGGAGGTAGGAGTGTTCAGGTCCTACTTCCAAACCTAGCTCAAGATGGGACTGACCCCAGGCTGTGGGTATCTTCTAATGGGGTTAGACATCTAGAGTTTTTAACAAGGCTAGATCCTATGATTCATCATTTTATCCTATTCCCACTAAAAAAACCTACTAATGACTAAGGAAAATGGAGAGGGGAGAGAGAGAGAGAGAGAGAGAGAGAGAGAGAGAGAGAGAGAGAGAGAGAGAGAGAGAGAGAGAACATGAAATGGAAACCTAAGCTAACAGTGATTATGCACCTAATTTATGGTTGATCCACCTTGATTGACTCTTAAACACTAATGAAACAAGCACAAGACCAAATCTAGGATCCCAAATATCTATCATACATTAGTGTTTCATGAATAGGTTCACCAAGTGATCTAAGTTGAGGTAAATTATGGAGAGGTCTAAAGAATGACACTAACTAGTCATAGTATCCACATGTGGGCTTCAATCAAGAGATGTAGAACACTAAACATGACCTACATAACAAGATGAACTAATAACTAGGTGAGATCATAATTTGATGAGGGAGAAGCCTCTACCATATATGCAAATCTAACATGTACACACTATACCAAAATAATGAAATCTAAAATATTCTTGTATTCATCTCAAGACGTTACAAGCTCCAGCTTGTTAGAGTTTAATCATTCCCAAGAGAGGGAGTAGTGTGATACAGTGGGGGGATCCATTTTTTGGATCAAAAGCCTCTATATATAGCATAAAGAGAGAAATAAAGATGGGAACAATACATTAGAGAGTGTAGGAAAGTCCTTGAGATCAAAAAGTGAGGTGGTAGCTCATTGATTGATTTTTTCATGAAAGGGAGTGTTCATGTCCTACTTCTAAACCTAGCTTAACATGGGACTGGCCTTAGGTTGTGGGTATACTATAATGGGGTCAAAAATCTAAGATTTTTAACAAGGTTAGCTCCTCTAAGGCATCATTTTAGCTTGTTTCACTACTAAAACCTATTATTAACCAAGGAAAATGGAGAGAGAGAGAGAGAGAGAGAGAGAGAGAGAGAACATGAAAAGGAAACCTAAGCTAACAAAGGTGATGCACCTATATTATGGTTGATCCACCATGCTTGACTCTTAAACATTAATGAAACAAGCACAAGTCTAGATCTAGGATCCTAAATATATGTCATACATTAGTGTTTCATGAAGAGGTTCACCAAATGATCTAATTTGAGGTAAATTATGGATAGGTATAAAGGAAGACACTAACCAGTCATAGTATCCACATGCAGGCTTCAATCAAGAGATGTAGAACACTAAACATGACCTACATAATAAGATGAACTAGTAACTAGGTGAGATCATAATTTGACAAGGGAGATACCTCTACCATATATGCAAATCTGACATGTACACACTATACTATAATAACAAAATCTAAAACAGTCTTGTATTTATCTCAAGAGGTTACAAGTTATATCTTGGCAAAGTTTAGTCATGCCCAAGAGAGGGAGTAGAGTAATACAATGAGGGGGTCCATTTTTTGGCTCAAAAGCCTCTATATATAATAGAAAGAGAGAAAGAGAGATGAGAATAATGCATTGGAGAGTGGAGGAAAGTACTTGAGATCAATAAGTGAGGTGGAAGTTCATTCATTGCCTTTTGCATGCGTGTCTTTATCAATAAATGGACCTCCTTTTGTCCCACTAGTCCCTGAGCTCCTCTCATTGGTTGAGAGATCCCACTAGAATACAAGGGCTTGTTATGCATATTTCCAAATTATTTTTAATAGAAACAATGCCCTTAACTAATTCTCCCACTACCAGTCACCACCTTGGGACCCTAAGTCCACTTAACATGCTCATGAGGATCAAAACCTCAAATCTTGAAAATAACAAGGACATGTTATGAACGATGGTTTGTACCTACTTTGTCGATGATGGAGCCATGTGGATAGATGAAACCCTTTTACATTAACCACATATCTACTTCATTTCCATGTTTGGATCATAGGTCCCACTTATAAATATAAAACCAATCTAAGGTCATTGGTTTTCTCATAGTTGTCCATATTAATGCAAACCTATACACCATAGCCTCTTTTTGGACTCCCATTAGGCCTAAAAAGACCCATCAGTCTTTGTAGAAGCTAAGATTTCACTACAACCAAGTCTTTATTTAGAAATGGTGAACATAGTCACAATACAATAATGAACTTTGTAAGCCATAAAAATGTCAAACCAAATTTCCATATTAAGCTCCAATGGCAGTCCTTTATATTCTTTATATCTGACTGCATCACTTTGACCACTCCATGGCATTTGAATGAGATTCAAAGGTGTTGGGATGACCCTACAAAACCTAGTTGATCTTGGTCAAAAATGGCTTCTCAACCTCAGTCGAAAGTCCTAGGCTTGAATTTGCTCTAATTGGTTGTCAAAATTTCGCTAGGCTTGTTGACATATTGACTCATCTCACTTTATCGATTTCAATCTATATGAATGCCTATGAGTCATTGATGATTTATTAGTTGAACACACTATTGACACTTGTCATGCATGCATTTTTTATTGATATTTGTTGACACCTTTGACCCCTTATATTTAGATCTGAATGTATGATGTAACATAGACCTTTAAATCAATTGGGACCCACTATTTGAACCTCAATAGTTAGTTTATGGAGCTTAAAATTGATGTCCTATATTTAGATCTATTGACACTTGTCATGCATGCATTTTTTATTTATATTTGTTGACACCTTTGACCCCCTATATTTAGATCTGAATGTATGATGCAACATAGACCTTTAAATCAATTGGGACCCACTATTGAACCTCAATAGTTAGTTTATGGAGCTTAAAATTGATGTCCTATGAATCATATTTGACATCTCACAAAACGTGTTTGATGTTCCACAAACTATCAAATTTAATCATAAATATATTTTTACAATGTCTTTATTTTGACACTAGAACGAACATCTTATGTTGTAGGTCCAACTTTTAAGGCCTATAACTTGAAGCACAAAGTCATGGAGGAACCAAATTTGTAGGAGATGCTCTTGAGGCCAAAAAGAATGAAGCCATTTTATCTACTGGTCCCAAGAGACTTCTAAGAGTGTCTAAAAATTGCTCAAGTTGATTGGTCCATTCTAAGCTCCAATGACATCATGATGATAGTCTAGTTCATTTGGCTAAGTATAGGAAACTTGGCAAAATATGACTAAGGAGCCAACTTTAAACATGCATAACTTCTTTTGTGCTTTGGAAGATGACCTAAAACTTAGCATGTAGAAACTATGGACCAAGATGGACAAACCCATATGATCACATTTTCTTGAAACCACCACATGTGTGAGATATGGCCTCATCAATATGCTCACTTGGCTCTATTTGGGCTTCTTCAAAAATGGCTATGGAAACTTAGTAGATTTTGACTGAGAGGCCAAATTTGGATCTTTATATATTTTTATGTGATTCAGTGGATGACCAAAAACCTTGTGCATATATTCTTAGGAATAATGTGAATAAACCCATATGACCAATTCTCCCTAACTCATCCACACATGGTAATGACAACATCAGCAAAGTGACTACTTAGAATTTTTTCCACTAGACCCAAGATGTCTAGATGAACACAATGAAGAAATAGATGAATACCATGCACTTACATACTAATTACAAGCACTCTTGACAACCTATAGAGTCTCTACAACTATGGACCTATCCTTAGATCCACTTCTCCATTAAACCATATAAGATCTTCATATGTGGGCCAAAATTTGGCCAACACGTCCTTATTAGCCTAATTACAGATGGAGATTCGGGCTCACCTGTTAGAGATTACCAAGATCACATAGGAGAGGGATTAGCTATAGGCACAGCTACAGGCTGAAATAGCATAGAGAGATGGGTATTCAACCCAAGCACAAGTGATCAAGTTATAGGGATAGGTCACATTGTTGTAGGCCCAGATAACACAGTGACATGGGAAGTTGACCCAGGCCTAAACATAGGTGAAAATTTTATAGGTATAAGTCACAATATCATATGCATAGATAGTGACCTTATAGAGTAGGATATAGAACTATGATGCATGGATTATAGGGTTCAGGTCTAGATTATGTAGATGCAGGCACAAATTTGGATATTGATAAGAAAGGTGGAGGTAGCCATGAAGTATAAGAAGGAGGTAGATTTGATGATGAGGGAGCATGGGATGGTAGAGGTGATGAATAACATTATGTGATTGACCCACAAAGCATAGTACTATAGGACACAGTATGAGGTAGTGGTTCCAGTCAAGCGATATGTTACTTTATTCTAGGCTAATTCTTCACATTCCATGCATCAGCCAGCCAGGGGACCACCAAGACCACCAGGGCCATCAGGACCACAACCATGAGATATATAGGGGATTTTTTTACTATAACTCATTCTTTCCTCATGGGCCCATTTATTATATCTTATTTTTTTTACATGGAATCCATGTGGATTGTTGATATTATTTATATAAATGATGAGATGGTTAGATGATGTGATGTGTTGTATATTTGTACATTGATGTATTGTGATGGACATGTTATTTGATCATATGATGCGATGAGATTAGATGTGATATGGTGTTTATTGATGATTATATGATGTGATTGTGATGTTATATTTGTCATTATTATATATATGGATCTTGTTGTGATGTGATTAGATGGATATGATGGGTACATGATTAATCATTTATATGATGAGTTTTGTTTAGATGTACAATGATGATGTATATGATTATATGTGATGTTAGATGTTATTTTGTTCATTATTTTATATTATATGATGTTAGATGAAATAGTGTGGTGGACACACACACACACACACACACACACACACACACACACACATATATATATATATATATAAACATATGTTTATGAGAGGGATTTGTGTATGATTATGTGATTATGTGTGGATGATGTACATAACTTAGATAGATGGGAGATAACATGTTTTGAGATGTTTCCATTTTCTTATAAATTGTGAGGTGGGATATGATGTGGATTGACTTATATGTATATAAAGATGTGATAGAATAATGATAATGAAATACATGTAATAAAAATTAATGTGTTAATAAATAGATGAATCCCCTTAGTAATTCATAATGTCTCATAAATGTGGGTTCAGGTAGGAATCCTCCTACACCATGGAGGTAGGCTAATTATGGGCTAGGAGGTAATTAGGTTTTAGATGGGATAGTGATGGGTTAGATAGGGTGGGAATAGTTGTGATAGGACAAGTGGTAGGATTAAGGGGTGCATGGGATAGGTGGTGCTTTTGGAAGCCATTAAAATGTTTGTTATCCATTTTAATATTGCACTAGTAAGTAAATATGTGTCATATGACATGAACAAGTCATAGACACTTTAAGTATTCAATGCGTAAGGGAACTCCACTTAATAGTGGCCTAACCCAAACAAGGTTTTCGGGTCACTAATACCATCATTTTTCCCAAAAAGTTAATAGGGTAAAATATATATAAAATTCTAACAAAACTTATTAAACAAGAAAATGGAATGAATATGTATATGATTAACCAAACAATCAAAAACATTCAAATACAAACATACAATCACATAAGACAATCATACAATAACAAAGATTCTAAACAAAATAGGGATGATAATAAAGATATACAAATGGATAATGATGTGATTATAAAATGATTATAGGCAATGGGCCTAATGAGGATTTATGGGCTATATACGTGGGATATGTGGTGCCCAAAACTTATTATATGTCAAAACAAGATTCCTACCAAATCCGAAAGTAATCATGAATGGGGGATAGGATGATCCCTCAAGATTCGTTATCATAATGTCTACTAAAACCCAAAATAGGAAACCTATCTTTGACCCTTCCATAATGACAACATTAGTGGGAAGATGTGAACCATGGTTGTAGAGACAACAAAAGGACAAATGGAGGTGGGTTTTTTATGAGGCTGAAGGGACACATGCTTGTCAAAGAGGAGATGATGGGATAGGGGGATGTTATAGGATTTTGGGGACATAGATATGATAATTGTGGATGAGAGATTCCAGAGGACTTCCCCAACAAATATCCTCATTACTCAACAAACAATGCCTACTTCCTTGTGTCAAAATATTTTTCTCTTGCTACTAGATAAGAAATTATGATGAATGCCCATTGTTAAGACCAGGGTCAGGAATAGGTTATTTTACCATGATGCCAAAAATTGGTTTTCATCATGGTACTTACCCAAGGTGCCAGAAGACTGGTTTTCACCATTAGATGATTTTTTTTGGGACTATTGAGGATATGTGATGGTGATAAAATTATGGGGTGAGAAAGGGTATGCCCCCAAGAATGGGGACTCATAGACAAAGGGGAGTGGAGCCTATCATGTATTAAATCATTTTAGATGCATTATATTCATCAGATCATCAAGCTATTCACCATCCAATATAGCTAGTTTATAGGCTCCAAACCTAAACTTGGTAATAATGATATATGGTCCTAACCAATTAGCTTCAATTTTGCCTTTTTTTTTCCTATTAGCATTAGTATTTTTATGATTTTCTTTGAAAACTAGATCATTGACTTCAAATTCTGTAGATTGGATCTTCTTATGATATTGGCCTTTCAGTCTATTTTAATATGCCCATAGGTGATCAAGGGCCTTTTGACATTTCTCATCAATAATCTTTAGTTCCTTTAGTATTTATTGTCTACAATTATGGTCAATGATACCCCTTAATGAGACTTGAAGGGAGGGGAGCTCCAATTCCATTGGAAAGATTACTTCTATCCCATATACCAAGGCATACAGAGTGGCCCTAGGAGGTGTGTGGATGTTTATGTGATAAGACCAAAAATATGGATATAACTATAGGTGTTAATTTCTATCTACCTTATTGAGTATTTTCTTGAGTATTTTGATGAGAGTCTTGTTCATTGCTTTAACTTGTCCATTCCCTTGGGGGTATTAAGGGGAAGAGAAATTTTGCTTGATATGATATTGTTGACACAAGGCCTCAACTTCCTAATTTTTGAAGGATTTGTCATTGTTAGAGATGATGTTGACAAGGATGCCAAAGTGGAAAATAGTTTGATTAAGGATGAATTTAGAGATTTGGAAGCCTATAGTATAGGTAAGAGGCATCACTTCTACCCATTTAGTGAAATACTCTATTGTTGTAATGATAAACTTATGACCATTAGATGATGTAGGATTTATCTTACCAATTAAAACAAGCCCCCATATAGAAAAAGGCCATGGACTCATTATGGGCTATAATTCTTGTGCAGGTGAATGAATAATACTCCCATATTTTTGACAAGCTACTCACTTCCGCACGTACTGACAAGAGTCTTATTCCATGGTTGGCCAATAATATCCTATCCAGAACAACTTCTTGTCTAGGGCCATCCCACTGATGTGACCATCACAAATACCATCATGGACCTTCTTGATTATGTGATAGGCCTCTTTTGATGTCAGGCATCTTAATAAAGTCCCATCATAACCTCTATGATAGAGCATGCTACCGAGGATTATGTAACAAGAATTACAGTGGATAAAGGATTTTTTTGGTGGTGATTAAGGTTAGGGAGTAGGATTATATCGTGGAGGTACCTATAGATATCATGTTACTAGGGAAGATTGGGATCATTGATAGTGCAAATTTGTAAAGGAGCCATGGATTGATGTGCTAGGAGAATCAAATGTTCCATTAGGAATTCCCCTTTTAAGACATCTTCAGGGAGATCTATAAGAGAGCCAATGGTAGCCATTGAATAAATTGCTTTGTTATTCCCTCTTCATACTTGATTAAATGTGATAGTTTGAAAAATTTTCTTCAATTGATCAACTAATTATTTGTAGTGAAGTAACTTCTCATCCTTGGTTTGGAACTCATCATTAACATGTTTGATTATCAGCTACAAGTCACCAAATACTTTTAAGTGTTGGATATTCCATTGGATGGCTAGATGAAGGTTAGATATCAAAGCCTCATACTTGGAGATATTATTGGTGCATGGGAAGGAAATGTGGAAAGCTTTAGGAATAAGGTCACCTTGTGGTGTGATGAGAGGGATGCCTACCCTTGATCCATGCATAGTAAAAGAGCCATCAAAATATAAATTTCAGCTACTAGATTTTGAAGTGTTTATTATAGACTAATCTAGGAAGGTTATTAGAAGAGGCTCAATCACTTCAAGAGGTGATTCGATGAGTTGATATTATATGACTTGTCCCTTAATGGCCTTTTTATTAACATATTCAATATCAAACTCACTAAGCAACATGATAAATTTGGCCATTCTTCCTATAAGGATTGATTTTGATAATAAATAATTAAGAGGATCAACCTTGGTGATGAGTTGAACTTGATTATTGAGCATGTAGTGTTGAAGCTTTTATGAGGTAAAGACCATAGATAAGTATGCCTTCTCAATTGGGGTATAGTTTATCTCATAAGAGATTAGAGTGTTATTAAGATAATCTGTTATTTGTTCCTTGCCTTGATCATTATGGTGTGCCAAGAGGGCACCTATTATGCATGGAGTTGCTAAAATATACAAGAATAGGGGCCTTATCAAAATAGGAGGTGACAATACAGGCAGGTTTGCCAAATATTGTTTGAGATTATTAAAAGCCTATTGGCACTCAAAGTTCTAATTAAAATTGGTCCCCTTTTTCAAGAGATGAGTAAAGGGGTGACACTTGTCCACAAGTTGAGATATAAATCACTAGATGGATTATAATTTTTCATGAAGACTTCTAAGTTGCTTTAGATTGCAGGGAGGAGGCATTTCCATAATTGCTTTTACTTTGGTTGGATTTACTTCTATGGCTCTTTTGGAAACTGTAAATCCTAATAACTTTCCTAAAGTAACACCAAATACACAATTTTTGGGATTTAATCTTACTTTGTACTCTCAGAATCGCTCAAAGATTCATCTTAAGACAACATGGTGTTATGACCTAAGTCAGGACTTCCCCAAAAGATCATCCACATAATCTTCAACTATATCATGCATAATGTCATGGAAAATAATTGTCATGGCCCATTGATAAGTTGTACCAGCATTTTAAAGGTTGAAAGGCATGACCTGGTTTAAAAAGGTCCCCCATGGAGTGATAAAAGTTGTTTTATGTTGATCCTCAGGTGTGATTTTAATTTGATTGTAGCCTGAAAAGCCATCTATGAGAGATAACATTTCATATCATGTTGTTGAGTCCATGATCATATCAATATTTGGAAGGGGGAAGTCATCCTTGGGATATGCCTTATTAATGTCCCATAATTCCATGCAAATCTAAATTCTACCTTGTGTCTTAGCCATAGGTAAAATACTATAGATTCAATCAGAATAATCGATAGGTCAGATGAGCTAGCTTCCAATAACTTTTGTAGATCCTCCTTGACTAATAGGGCCACTTTGGGGTGCATCTTCTATAATTTTTGTTTGATTGGTGTAGCATTAGGATGCATGACCAAATTATGTACTACTAAGGATGGATTGAGCCCAGGGATGTCAGCATAGCTCCATGCAAATATGTTTATGAATTCTTTGAGCAACTTAATGATAACTTCACATTCCTCAAGTGTTAGGGATGCCCCCAATTTGACCATTTTGGGATGTTGTTTAGTCCCAATATTTACTTTGATCACCTCTTCAATTAGAGAAGGTGATTGATCTTGTAAATAGGGAGGCAATTATATTTTTGAAACATTTGAATCAAAATAATTCAGGAATTATGTATCAATTTCAAAATATTCACCTAGCTCAATTGGAGTATATGAATATTCTTCTAGGTTTTGAGGAGGCTCTTCATCTTTAGATTTATCTTGTTCACTTTGATCATGGGGTTCTTGTTGCTCCCTAAAATATGTAAACTTATAAAGATTTATGGAAAATTCTTTTTTATGGTCTCCAAAAGGCATAAAATCTCAAGCTTTTAGAAACTTCAAATTTGCTTCATCATTTTTAAATGTATCAAAATGTGGATCCTATTTTTGATCCCAATAAATGAGTGATGGATAATGGAGGGAGATGTTGATGGTGGAAATGGTCTTGTTAGGGAAGAGGTTGGTGGAAGCAAGCTCTTTGAAATGACTATAGATGGAACTCATCTCAACTTCTTCATCGGAGAGAGACTACTTAGGGATCGCAGCAGTATCCAATAATATTGTTTAGGTCATCATCAAATAGTTTGTACCCTAAACCAAGATACTATGGATATTCTTGAACTATGATGGGTTCAATTCTTCCTTTCTCTCATTTCCCTAGTCCTTTCCCTTGATAATTCATGTTCTATCTTCTAGACACGGGGGTATCACTTTTTAGGAGATGTAAGGACCTCTTCTTCTGGAATAATCCATGAGTCATTTTATTATTTTGACAATACACCTACACTAAAAAAGGCCATTGGTCTAAATTGATATGTGATAGGATTGGCCTTTTTCATGGTTGGGGACCCATAACTGTGTGGGGAGAGTGGTAAATTACCTGCATAAAAGGTTTTATATTCATACTCTCCATAGCCCGTGGATATGATTTTTAAGTGGGTAACCTCAGGTAATGGATTTATTGTAGATACAAGCTAATCAATGGATATGTACTTAGTATCTGTTGGACTTAGGATGGAATTGTCTGTGCTTGGATAATGATATGATGATGAGGATTGATCTATTTGACAGCTGTGAAAGTGATCAATTTCTCCAAGAATGGTGACTTCCATTCTAGAGTGGGGAAATTTCAAACACTAATGTAGGGTTGATGGGACAACTTGCATTTCATAGATCCATGGATGTCCTAGAAACATGTTATAAGTTAAATTGACATCCACAACATGAAGTAGAGTTTGGAGTACTATAGGTCCCATAATAATGAGAAGGTAAATAGTTCCTATGGATGACCACTCATTATCATCATATTCCCTTATCATAATCAAGGTAGGCCTTAAAGATTCTTTTGAATACATTGGTCTCTTCAAAAAGTCCAAATTACATAAATTTAATGATGATCCTCTGTCTATGAGTACCTGAGAAACATGATGGTGGGATATGGAGACTTCAACCAATAATGGATAATTATGGTATGGGCCAATTGGATGCATGTCCTGGGTACCAAAGGTAATCTACTGAGAAGGGGATAAATGTCCCACTAATGCCTGGAATTGATTAGTATCCATGTCACTAGGGACCTTAAGGTCATTCAAAACTTGATTAAGTATCTCTTGATGTAAATCAATTTTTTTGAGAAGATCCATTAATAAAATTCAAACTAGTGTTTTCTCAAGATGTTGAAAATATCATAAGATTTATTGGGAGAATTTGAAATTATGATAGGAATATTGCCCTTTTGATTAACAAATAAAGTAGATGGGTCCTTGGGTGGTGCTACAGGAACTACAATTTTACTATGTTTGGTGGTGACCACATAATCAATAGTAGCCCAGTTAATTTTTAAAATGGTGGATGAATGTGGAGTGGACTCTTGGGGAATTTGAATTTTAATGGTGTTGACATAGTGGTATGGCATGGCATGGTAGTCAGTGCAGTTGGAAGAGGAGGCTTGACCCTAGTCTCTTGGTGGTTTTCTATTTTTTTATCATGCTTAGGTAGCGGGTCCTTATAAATGCCTATATGCCCATTTGTAGATTGATTTGAAGGATTGTCCCCTTCTATTTCAATACCACCCCTTTTAATTAGATCCCAAATGTAGTGCTTCGATTGCATACATCTTTTTGTATCATGACCTTTAACCCTATGGTATTTATAAAATTCATCTTCATGGTACCAATCTAGCTTAGGCTGATGATAATCCACAGGTCTAATTTCAAGAAGGGTGATCATATTAGTGGAAATTAACTAATAAAGGAGCATTTCAATAGGTACAACCAAGCTAGTGAGTGGTCTTTTTCTAGTCCAAAGCTTTGGCTTGCCTCGTGGAACTTGAATGGAGGAGACATTTGATTATTCTATGGGGTTCTTCTTTTGCATTATTTGGATATATTGTTGTTTAGAATCAGTAACCCCATCTCCCATGACATTCTTATTTTTGTTGAAGACCTTTGACTTTCCTAAAAAGGATTTGTCTTGATTTTGATTGTGCTCATTGCAGGAGTATAGTTTAATTGTCCCTTTTTTAATAAGGGCCTTTTCAATTTGCACCCCTTTCTCAATTATTTCATCAAAGGTCTTAGCACATTAGATTTTTAGTTGATATTTAAGCTTAGTATTAAGCTTATCCAAAAATATTTTGGTTAACTCCTTTTTAGGTACTTTACATCGTAGGTGACTTGCTGAACTTCTCCATCTTTACAAGAAGTATGCCAGACTTTCCCCATTTCTCTATTTGGTGTTATTAAGGTCTATTATAGAGATGTTGTGTTCAATATTGAATGAAAAGTGCCTAAAAAATTATTTTGTTAATTACCCAAAGCTAGATATAGACCCCTTGGGTAGGTGCACAAACCATTCTAAAGCAGGCCCAATAAGGCTTTTTGGGAAAAATCTCAATAAATAGGCATCTTCATATGCTACTTCATGGAAAGCCATGTATAAATCTTGTACATGATCTCAGGGATCACCTTTCCCTCAATATTTTTCAAATTTAGGTACTTCAAATTGTGATGGGAAAGGTATTTGTAAGATACTCATATCCAAGGGAGAAGAACAAAAATCTTCATATTTGTATTTGAGAGCTTGTGAGCATGGGTCTATTTACTAGAGATTATCCTTTATTGATTTTCATTCCTGTGCAAATGTAGGGTCCCCAAGAGGATTGTAGGTTTGATTATGACTATTTTAGGGGATATTGGTGATATGGGTGTTATGGACACCTTGGGTGTTTTGGGCATTGTGGATGTTTTAGATGTTATTTTGATGGGAGGATGATGGACATTGATTTTGAGCATAGAGTAAGAGGTTTATTTGTTATGTTAGTTGGTCTAGTCAGTCCTCTAAGATAGTTTGACTCTTATTATCCTGAACATGATTATTTATTAGGGGTGTAGGGTGTTCTTCTTCTATAAATTCATGATTCACACCTTCCTCTTCTTTGGGTATTTGATTGGTATGTACATTTTGATGTGGTGTATTTGGATAGGTGGGAGGATGGACTATGTGTTGTAGGAGGCTACGATCAAAAGTTGAGGGTAGTGTGCCCCTTATTTCAATGGCACAGGCTAAAACATGATCATGGTTTTCATAGAGGTATCAATTAATTAAGTTCTTAACCTCGTCATTATAGAGGGGATTAAACCATTCATCCTCTTATCTAGGAGTATGCATATCACTATGGGTATCATCATAATCTCAAGTTGGATCACCTAGGTTACCCAATGGATCATTGTTTTGGTTGGAAGCTTGGTCAATTCTAAGTTGGGCATGGGTTTGGATCACCATTTTGAAAGAAACATGTGATGAGGTGTAATAGATGATGTGGAGGTGTTTAAATACTAGCTCCATCTAAAGACCAAATATACTAGTGGTCAAATAAAGTGGTGTGATGATCTTTAGAAAAGGATGGGATGACTAAAAATTACTAAAAGGACAGTCTCATAAGAAACCAATCTAGCAAGGATAAAAGAGAGTAATGGGACCAAATACCTTGTTCACTAGCAAAGGGATAGTTTTATGGGTGACAGGTGAAGAAGGAACTTGATAGGGATGAGTGATGGGTGCTAGATTAGAATCTTAATAAGACTATGTATGTTGATAATACCTAGTCTAGGGATGTGGGAAGTGACAATAAGGATTAAAAGGATGGGTGACCATTAGAACTTGATTCCAAGACTAAATATAGTATTCAAGTGTGATATGAGATAGATGGGGGATGGAAGATATAGGATATATGATGGAAAGTTTTAGGATGGGTATTAAGAGGATGAAAAGATGGTAGGTATGGAATATAAAATATAGGATGGGCAAGAGGGATTATAGAGACTTCTTAAGATAATGATGTATAGTGGATATTATTGGATATGAAAAGATGTGGAAGATGTAAGATGAGTACTAGATGACTAAATATATAGGCTAGATAGGGAATGATGCCTAAGATAAGAAGTAGAAAATGTGGGATGGGTGGCCAATACAAGATGCGTAGGTGATATAGGATGGATTTAGATATAGTGGGGTAGAGTTTATGAGGTGGATAATATATTAGATGAAGGGTTAGGCTATGGATGATGTGATATGTAGGATAGGTGGGTTTTAGATTGATGAGATGGAAATAGATATTGATCTAAGCGTATGTAAGGTGTTACACACAAATAGGGTATGGCCAACTCAGCTTGCAAATAATACGGGTCTATCATAACACTCAAGCAATACACACAATTATGAACCCTAAACTATTCAACTAGTAAGGGTGTGTAACATGACACTCAAACCATCTAATGGATTCATGGGTGAGGCTATAGGCCGGTGACCCATTACAAAATCAACCAAACCCTCTAAACCCTACCTACACATAACAACTACTTAGGATTTGATCTTGCCTCCTGTAACAATATGCCTATTACAATCGAAGGCTCCTGATTGAGGTTTACATAAGGGTCTCTAGATGCATCCCCTGTATAAGTGAAGGTACAATGGGGTTTAAGTCTATATAAGATGTTGTCTAACTATATTATGTATTAGAGATTAACCACCCCTCACTCCAAAAAACCCTTTATGGATAATTCTGCTTAGGTGCTAAACAATAACTCTCCTAATTTTTATACTCCACCAAAACACGGAGTTTGGTTTAGTGTATGGTGATGAAATATACATCACCAACCCTTATTTTCTAAGCCTATGCATGGAGATGAATTCCACGTTGTCAGGAATCTAGAACAACAAACATGCTCTGATACCACTTGTCAGGATCTAGGAAGCATAATTGATTACCAAGCAACTAAACATGTGGAATTTAACCAGAAGTAACAAGTAACTAGAATTTAGAAATAGCACAGAATATGAGAGACAATACCCAATTGTATTAATACTCTTCTAGAAAAAAATACAACAAAGAAGATGCCACAGTCTTCTTCCTTACACACCTCTAGGGCTCCCACACCTCTAGGGCATAAATAGTAAATATCTTCAAGAGCTCACTCTCTCTCTTACGGTCCCAACACACAACTCAAACACAGAGTTGGTGTTCACCTCCAACCAGTCAGTATCACTACTGCCAGTACCACCAGTCAGTATCACTACTACCAGTACACAAGTACTCTACGTACTCCACGACCAAGTACACACCGTACTCCAAGTACACAACATACTCCAAGTAGATTTCTCCTGATCTTGCTCCTTGATATGTTGCTATCACCTTTGATCTTTCTACCCTGCAGATCTCCTTTGACCTCACACATACACACACCTACAAATCAATGATCTTACTTAACACATGTAGATCTCCAAATATGGCCTTGCACACCTACCGACCAAGATCCTACACACATGAAGAACCCTTCTGATTCTCCAAACTAGCACCCATGTGGATCTTCTACCAGAACTTGCACAACCTGTAGCTCTATCTGATCACACACACTCATCATCCCTGTGGAACTAGGAGGAACACACCTTGCTCTCTTCACTTTGAAGGAGCTAACTTCGCTCAACTCAACTAGCACAAATTACAATACAGCCCATGAGTCTATTATATAGATCTCATGCAAACAATAATTAGACATTCAATTACAATAATTAGATACACATCTCAAAACTAAAAATAGCCTTTCAACATGCAAAAAACTAGTTCATTAACTAACTATTTGTGAACAAGCAGTTTTAGAACCGCACAGGCGATCGACGTCAGTCCATGTCTGCCTGGAGATGACCGACGTCGGCCGATCCCTGACCGATGTCATCAACTTACTATCTACACCTGATCGATGATGATTGGCCTGATTGACACCGGTGACTGTGACACTCAGCAACCTCCTCCATGTCTGCATCAGTGAAGCTTTTAGCTCCACAACCTAACAATCTCCCACTTGAAGATAAATAGCTGCACTGTACTTGTACCTATACACCGTCTAATTTATTTCCTAGCTTGTATCCCTCTTCAAGCTCAATCCTGAAGACCAACCACCACACATCCTATGGTGCAAAATTTGTCATCCAAGTAACCTACCAAATTTGAAGTATTTGACCCTGCATAACATGAATCCTTGCTACTGGTCCCTCTCAGATACCTGAAAACTCACTGAACCAATTTTCAGTGCTTCCTTCCTGGATTGACTACAAACTTTCTGACAACACCCACTACTTGGGCAAACTCAGGGAGTACACATATACTCAACCTCATCATGTGATTGGGGACACGGTTCTGTGAACTGTCCATCCATAGGTGTGATGCCCTGTTCTGCATCCTGCACTACCTTCACATAATCATCTTGTGACAACATCAACATGTGATCTTCTCTATCTCTAGGATTACTCATGCCAAAGAATTTTGCTGCTCCCAAATTTTTCATGGAAAACCACTGAACTAACCTTACCTTTAGCTCAGCAAAACCCTGTATGTCTGAACTTTCAGCTAGTATACCATCTACATACAGTAACAGGATAATGTTGCGACCATCATCCACCTGGTGAGACAAACACAATGGTTACACTGACATTGACTAAAGCCCTGCTTTGTCATCCACCTGTCAAAACCTATACCACTGTCTTGCAGCTTCCTCAAGACCACATGACCTGGCCTTTCGTCTCACGTATTCATTCTCTCTATTCTTTAACCAAGGAATCCATTTGTCTTTCAGTGCTTTCATACTGGCTGGCAACCCTTCCAAATCTCCTATTTGGTTATGCATCCTAGGAATCAAATTCTTCATTCATGCCATGCTCCCACTGTTTCTTGAATCCTTCCTGCTCTATAGTGAGCAATACATATAAAGAAGAGGAATAACGAATTTGAGGCTTACTTACCCTTTCAGTCCTTTATATGGGCGTTTGAGACTCCTTGACAGCTTGTTGTCTGCCCAAAATCTGTTTCAGTGACTGACCTTAGTCACCACGTAGTCTGCATTCGATCGACGTCAGTTCCATGCGACTATCCAAGTCGCTGACGCTGATTATCCTACCGACGTCAGTCTCCACCTGCCTGACACCACCGACTCTTTTAATTTGCACATGGCCGATGTCGGTACCTGTCTGTTCGATGTCAGTTTCCCCTAGCTGACGTTGGTACCTGTGTTTTCCTGTGAGTGATGAATTTTTACCCGCGAGCTCTCTTTGGATCAAAATCTTGTTCAAACTATCCTGCTCAGAGTTACTCAGCCTTCTCCACTGATCTCTGTCCATCATCTCCTCTATAAAAACCAAGGCTTTTCAATTCTTAATTCTATTAAAGACATCTGACTTTTGCTTAAGAACATGCATCTCCTTCTTGCTCTTGTGACCAAGTCTACAAAGCCACGTCTTTGCAACAAAAGAAGAATCAATAATATAAGTAAGTAGATAAAGAGTACCTACTTTCTTACCACTAGCTAATTCAAGTGCATCTACTATGAGAGTTCCTGTGCATCTCTCATCACCCAAATTTTCTAAAGAAATTAGCCACATCTTCAAGACTGGGACCTGCATGACCTCTTTCAACACCCATGTGTTGGCCACCTGCAATTTCAGCCGCACTTTCCCTTTGCCAATACTTTGACAAGGCTCACCAACCCCTCTAATTAGGGTTGCATGGAAAGAGGTAATAAAATCTATAAACCAAGATTCTACTTTATCCAAGGAACATCCTAGAGCATCCTATGTAACAACACCTGCAACATCTACTTCTTTAGTTTCTTCATGCTGATCTGTAACCAACCAATAATATTTTTTTACCTGCTCTTTCTTTCCATAACACCGTAATTGACCATTCATGCTTTTCAATTCTTCTATTTTTAATGTACTTTCTTCTACCATTGCTATACTCCCACTCAATCAGAAACCCCTGAGAGTGACCTATAACCAAACACAAACCTGCTCCCTACAACCTTAGCTCTGATACCACTTGTCAGGATCTAGGAAGCACAATTGATTACCAAACAACTAAATATGCAAAATTTAACCAGAAGTAACAAGTAACTAGAATTTAGAAACAACACAGAATATGAGAGACAATACCTAATTGTATTAATACTCTTTCAAAAGAAAATACAATAAAGAAGATGCCATGGTCTTCTTCTTTACACACCTCTAGGGCTCCCACACCTCTAGGGCATAAATAGTAAATATCTTCAAGAGCTCACTCTCTCTCTTACGGTCCCAACACACAACTCAAACATAGAGTTGGTGTTCACCTCCAACCAGTCAGTATCACTACTGTCAGTACCACCAGTCAGTATCACTACTACCAGTACACAAGTACTCCACGTACTCCATGACTAAGTACACATCGTACTCCAAGTACACAATATACTCCAAGTAGATCTCTCCTGATCTTGCTCTTTGATATGTTGATGTCACCTTTGATCTTGCTACCCTGCAAATCTCCTTTGACCTCGCACACACACACACACACACTTGTAAATCAATGATCTTACTTATCACATGTAGATCTCCAAACGTGGCCTTGCACACCTGCTGACCAAGATCTTACACACATGAAGAACCCTTTTGATTCTCCAAACTAGCACCCATGTGGATCTTCTACCAGAACTTACACAACCTACAACTCTACCTGATCACACACACTCGACACCCCTGTGGAACTAGGAGGAACACACCTTGCTCTCTTCACTCTGAAGGAGCTAACCTTTCTCAACTCAACTAGCACAAATTACAATACAGCCCATGAGTCTATTATATAGATCTCATGCAAACAATAATTAGACATCCAATTATAATAATTAGATCTGCAGCTCAAGATTAAAAATAGCTTTTCAATATGCAAACAACCAGTTCGTTAACTAACTATTCGTGAACAAGCAATTTTAGAATCGCACAAGTGATCGACGTCGGTCCCTTTCTACTTGGAGATGACTGACGTCGGCCGATCTCTGACCGATGTCGACAGCTTTCTGTCTACACCTGACTGATGTCGGTTGGCTTAATCGACGTCGGTGACTGTGACACTCAGCAACCTCCTCCATGTCTGCATCAGTGAAGCTTTTAACTCCACAACCTAACACACATCACATGTTATCCTAGACACATGGGTGATAGCAAATATGAAATCACAACACAATTAGTTTACCAATTAATTATTTTTTTGTGAGGAAGACACAAGTATATACAATCAAGCAAATATATATACAAGCAATGTTACACACAACATGAAAGTATATAAAAACTAAAATATAAATGTTTTTGGCACCTCTCCTACAATTACAAGGGTCAAAAAACAAAATAGTGTGATTTGGTCTTGAGGGTTCCTACACCAAAAAGGGTTAGTAGTTTGATTTTTTATAAAACTATGATTCCATGCAAGAACACAAATACACAATGAAATATTGTAACCATCTACTACAAAATTACTATTTTAGATCGTGAGTTACAATCTTGTAGAAGTTAGTTAACCATGATGATCACCTTGTAAAACTATAATAGTTAGACAAAACTACAATTATATAGAGAAAAATTACCAAAATATATAATATGTTGTTTTGTAGAAAATAGAAAAACTATAAAAATATGCCTAAGATAGATGGATATTAGTGAGATAAACTAGACTCCATAATACTATAATTAGGCAGGTGAACTCAAAGAAGTCCTCCAACCACTATTTTATGATTATTTACAAACTCTTAGGACTATATGAACAAAGTTTTCTTATATGTCAATATACATGCAGAATAATGAAATTACAGATAAAGGGATGAATCAAAATTTAGCTAAAAAAATCAAGCAGACTACAAAAACTATCCTATTTTATAACCACAAAATCTCAACTGTAATATATAAAATCACTATTCTTAGGACAATATTGCAAGTTTGAGACTTGTGGTATTGTAGTAGGGGGGAAATAGGTTAATGGTGAGGTGTCTGGGTATTTTGCTTGGTCTTCCTCTACTACCTATGATTCTTGCACATAGACAAAATCCATGTGAGTATCCCCTACAAGCACATAATTAAGCCAAAAATGACTAGATTCTAAAATGGTTATGATGAATAAGGAGACAACCTTAGCCTATAATAAAAATCCTTATAACTAACTGATACAAGATAGAAATCCTTTTGTCTACAAGTTGGAGATTGATAGTTCACAGATTTTACTAGTTTAATGAAGAAAGACAAAACCACAACTCTAAATGACAAAATCGCAATCACCAAACCGTAGATGAATGAGTCATGATATTACGAGTTATGGTCAAAATGGTCAAGGCTTGATTTATTCCTTTTTCCTTGCACACCAAAAGACCCCTAGGACAACAACAAATTATAGAGATATTAATGATCGATAAGAGTCAGAGGTATAGAGTGAACCCAAATTCTACAAAATTGTGACTCTAACTACAAGATCGTTATTACTAGGGTGAAGTCGCTATTTTGAAAGTTACAATATTATTGTTGAGGCACAAATAGTCTAGATGCTAGATTATTCTTCTTGACCCTGTACAAGAAATATAAGAAATATTTCAAATAATAGACAAATAAAAAATTTACCTATAGAGATGGTTAGCAAAAGTTGAACATAGATATGACCTTAACCACTAGATTTCACAAAACCATAACTCTAATTGACAAAACCATGATTACCAGGACAAAACCACAACTTATGAAGTTGCAATTTTGTCAGAAGTAAAAAACTGTCAAAAGTTAGAAACTATTAGTGGTTAAACCTGGCAGTCAGACAATATTGTGACTCTTATTACAATATCGTAACTACAATATTGCTAACACCAGAGTAAAATTACAATTCTCCTATGCATGATGAAATTTTAAAATTTAGTCTTCAATTCACGTTCAATTTGTCCTAAAAGCATCCAAATCACTTCCAAAAAGATTTTAAGGCTAGTTAAGAGAGTAAGATCCCACCATGGTCATCAAAATGTAGCCTAAATTTTAGATTCAACTTCTATTACTATTTTTAGTAATAAAAACCTAAAATCTAAACACAAAAATAAGAGGGGATAAAAGAGATAATTAGCTTAATAAGAAGACTCTTACCATCATTTTACCTCCTTATATCTCCTCTCCAATATTGTCAAATGCATATTTGATACCAAATTTGAAAGATGTTGGATTGCTTGCTTGATGTTGATAATGGCTTTTAATGGACAAATTAGTTTGATAGTGGCTATGAATGGATGCAAAGAGGATGATAATGATAGCAAGATAGTAAGTTGATATCAATTTTTCGAGTTAGTTTGAGGGAGGGAATGAACTTGGTTATATAGACATGGAGAGAGAAATCAATGACATTTGAGACATTGAGATCAATGGCTAGGGATTTTCCATAGAATTTTGAATTCCATGGAGATCTCTAGAATAGAAAATTCTAGAGAATGGGCTAAAATAGAGGAGATTTATAGAATCCTCCAATTATAGAAATATCCTATTAGGGTTTAGGGATTTGGGAGAGGCTAGAATAGGGTGGTGGTTTGGTAGGTAGATTATTTTGTATTTTTAAATTGGCACATGGCTTAGGGAGTAGGTTAGTGGGTAACTGGTCTTGTTAGGGGATCAATGAAGGGATTAATTGATTATGGAATGGGGTAAGGTTTTTAGGATGTAGGAAATGGAATGTAGGACAATGGGACATTAGTTAAATTAGCTAGGAAATGCATTTATAGGTTATAATTAGCAAAATTAGTGTAATTAGTGGGGTGAGCAAATTTTAGTGCATAAGCATGTACTCAAAGAGATTGAGACTTGAAAAGTTCCTACAAGATAGAGAGCATCAGTAATTGATAAAATTTGAAAATATTATGTGTATACAAAATTTAATTACTGGTATATTATTCAAGGGTTAAAAAAACTTAAAAAATAGGATTGACAAAAATATATGTTGTGATCCCCTCATCGAGATGATTCCAATGACTACTTTATTGCACAAGGTTTTTGAAAATTTTCCACATTTTTTTTTTTTTGTTAAAAAAATCAAAAAACTATTATACCAAAATAAAATAAAATAAATTCCAGATCAAAATTTATTTTTTTTATCCTTAAAAAACATAAAACAAACATTGATCTTGGCTTGAAAAAATTAGTAAATAAATTTTGCTAAAATTGAAGTTTTGATACCAGTTGTAATGAAATTACTTAGATAAATCAAGTGCATATCAATTGATGGAAATATAAACATTAAGAGCAAGGAAACAACAAATTATTTCAATACTAAGAGAATAATAAATCATATCCACACCAAATATTGATAGTAGAGAAAAATATTGTAAATATATGACTGGGCCACTTTGAGGGGGAAATATCCACAACCTTGAAGTAAGAAAAAATAATAATTTCCTCCTATAATAATAACCAATACCTCATATATATACTCTACTAAGGTTATGGGTAGTCCATAGGTCGACACTACTACCAATATAAATATATTTAAATTATCATATGGCTATGTAAAAATTCATGCTAGCCACAAGTCGGCCCACATATCCCAACACATGCTAGTGCTTAAGGGCATAAAAATCATCATGTATTGATCCATATTATGTTTGTAAGACAATGTTTAATTCCAAAGAGGGTTTATTTTAATGATTAAGCATTCCCTTCGGCTTGATAAATACACTTGCAATGTATATGCATATGATGAATGATGTCTTACAACCATTCATTGATTTCATTGTAGTTGTTTACTTGGATGACATATTTATTTTAAAAAAGACATAGGAAGAACATATGCAACATATTTGAAAATTTATGGAAACCCTATGTAGTCATAAGCTATATGACAATAAGGATAAGTATTCTTTTGATTTACAAAGTGTACAATATATAGGATACATCATAGACAAGGATGGTGTATATGTTGACCCAGAGAAGATGTGAATTTTCATAGAATGGCTAGAAAAAATTAGAAGATTCATGGGTTTATTTAAATTTTACCATTGGCTCATGTTTGGATTGTCTCATCTTACATGGCCCTTCGACCAAGCAAAAAAAATGGGGGAAAAGGCAATCTTTGTTTGGAACATGTCAAAACAATAAGATTTTGAGGAGTTAAAAGGGAAAATTTGTCCACAAGCAATCCTTATCTTATATGATCTACAAAATCCTGTTGAGATTAAATGTGATGCTTCATTATATGCACTTGATTCAATTTGCATCCAGCATATGTACCCAATTTCATACTAAAGTGAAACATTGATATATATGGTAGGCAAGTTTCCTACATATGATAAGGAACTTTATGCCATTGTCCAGGCATGCAAGGAATGGAAGCATTTCATTATGGTTCTGGAGACCATCATCGACGTAGATCAAAATCTTATGTATTCATGTAGAAGTATGGCAAGTTGAAAAATTACCACCATCAAAATTGGTTTAGCTACCTATAATAATTTCACTTTACTATTAGGCACAACAAAGGAAGTTTCAATCAAGTTCCAGATTGCTTAAGCTACCCTCCAATTGTATCACTAACAATAGTATTGGATTCATGTGTCCACAAGACTTATAAATGGCCCATGTTTTATGCTAGAGATATTAATTTTTCCACCTAATATCAAGCACTTAATATGGGATAACAAGTTGTAGACTACCATCTATAGGGAGTGATTTTTTATCACTTAGGACACCTATATGTTTCAATAGTATAACAATAGAATATATATTTTTTAGGTGCACTACAGTTAAGTTATAGGACACTTCAGGGTGGAAAATATAATGGTAGTGCTCCAGAAATATCTCTATTGGCCAAAGCTTGGTTATGATGTGATCAGATACATAAGGTCATGCACAACATGTGTAATAGGAAAAATAGCCAATAGAGATAATGGACTCTACACACCTCAAATAAATTGTGGTCCACATTGGAAGTCAATCTCCATGGACTTTATGTCAATGTTTATCATGACTAGGTGTGGTCATGACTTTGTATTTGTTTTGGTTGACCTATTTTTTGGGATGGTAGTGTTGGTGCCCTATACAAAGGGGATACATTTTAAATACACTATAATGCCCTAATTTGAGCATGTATGGGTCCACTTCAGCTTACCACATATCATTGTGTCAGAAAAGGATAACAAGTTCTTTATCACTTTTTAGTCTACATTATGGTCCATGATGGACACCAAGTTGACCAAGTCCACCTCTTTTCATCCACAACCAAATGGGAAAATAGAAGTAGTTAACTATATGATGGTGCATATAATTCATAACTAAAAATATATAGTAACACGGAATGATAGTTTACCATACATCCATCATATCTATAATTGAGCCCTTTCGTGGCTCTTTGAGTCATGGCCCATTTCAAGTTTGTCTTGATTTTTAGCCGTTAACCCCCATTGATGTGGAATCACCTATTGTAGTGGAGAATTTATCCCCTCGTGCACATAAATAATCTAAGAAGGCCACAATATTCATCAAGCATACCTAGTAAATCCAAAATAAGGTGCATGAAATATTATATAAAACCATTTAGAAGTATAAGTAACGCCATGACCAAATTTGTTATAAAGAATGTTTGAAATGTACAAAATGGAACTTAGATCTATCAAATATGGGCCCTACACAATCATAAGCAAGTAACCAGTAATGTGTTTGAGCTAAAATTGCCACTGTATCTAGGTTGAATCCAATATTCAATGTGGAATTACTTCAACCACAATTACCACCCCTCTTGGACACTTTACATATTGGTGGATAGTTTCAAGTCATAGATTTAAAACCTAACTATTCAACAACATTCATTGTTGACCAAGTCAGAGATAAAGTGTTAAAGGTTACCATGAGTCAACACTTTCTTCTATATTGACTAATCAATGAAAGATAATTCACTTACCAAGGAAAGTGGTTAACGAAGATTCAAATTCAATAAAAGCTTCCACATTTGATTAAATACCTGGAAGAAATGGGACCCATTACTTCTCAAGAGGGGATGAATGAATTCGATAATTACTTGGGACCACTACATAAGAGTAGCGGTTTAGTTCAATAAAATTATAAATTTATGTGAAATTTTAGGAAAACATAAATGGTAGTTTTGTAGAACTTCAGAGCTCTAAGCACCTTATAACCAATCATTAACTAGTTGAGTGTTTTTATGTAAATACAAGCTTTCTATAAATGTATTATAATAGAGAATAAGAGAATACCCAAACAAGTTAATCCTAACAGGTTGCCCAAGTTGAGTTGATTATTATTAACAATTATTCTTGTAGTAAATATTTTATTCTTATGAGTTATTCTATTTGCTGCATACACATGTTGAAAGCATATTATTAATTTCATTTAGCTTATAAAAAAACTCTATTCACATTCACATACATGTTGAGTGAATGTTATAGTTTTAGTTAATTTTAAAACATTTTACTATAATTAGTTTTCTTTAGCTATAAGATAAATGTTTACCTTATTGTATTTTATAGCAGATAGATGACATATATTTCATATAAATTGTTATTTTTTTTATAAACTCTCTTATCATCTTGCATCAATTTTTTATACAAATTTGTGTTAAATCAGTATATTCAAGTTTGGCTTTATTATAACACACTAATCCCTAGTAGTTGTGTATTGTCCCCCATATTGAATCATCAATCTGGATTAGGCGATCAACATGACTAACTACAATTATTTGATTCTACAGTTGAGAGGAACACATCAGACTCATAAGGCACATTGTGCATACCAGAGAGTTATAAGACACATTCCACATATTTAGAGATTCCATAGAAATAATGACACAATTTGCATACCATTAGATCTATTCATTCTTACTCTTATTTTACTTAGTTATTTCAACATATACTTATCTATTTATATAGACATTGATCCCCTTGAAAAAGTTCTAGTTTCTTTTTAGGTACACTATATATTCACACTCTACACACAAGAGCATTGATTCTCGCTCGAGGACCCTTAATGACAATCAAGACATTCATACAAATAACGAGGAGAAAAAGTTTTTTATTTTATAGGTTGCAAGAGTTGAACTCTATGATAAGTTAACCTCTCTCCCAATTTTTGCTTTCAATTCATTATCCTATATTGTAACTTGCAGGTACTCGTTGTCGATTCGTCTTTGAGCCTTCAAGGTGCACTTTTTTATTTCAATTTGATATGTATGCGTGTGTGTGTATACACAACAAAATGGGGCATTATGTAGACACTTAGTTTTAGTACAAGACTAGTTATTTTATATGATATTAGCATGTTTTTGTATATTTGGATCATTGGTTTAGATTACGCTCTTATTGACACATTTTCCCTTTCTTTGTGTTGTCGTTAAAAATGTATTTTCACTTTACTTTAGGTCTATGATAATACCACCATTCAATGTGGAATACTTAAAAACCTACATATTGACTATTTATTTGCCTTTGCAAGACTTCTAATGCTTTTAGAATGTCAAAAACATTATTTTTAGGGTTTTAAGTATGTTTGCCAAAATTGATATGTTGATCTTGGTTTTTATTGAAATCATATTATATGATTTAAGTTGTGGCCTAGATCAAGTCGTTTGATCTTGGTCACTTGTTCCTTGTGGGTCCCATGACACCTATCACTATATTTGTTGGTCTTTTGTTCCTTGTTGGTCTACCTTCCTGCCTTTTTATTTTTCGACTTGTGCGCCAATAAGTATTAATTTGAATTCAAGAATTTTATATATACACAAATATGCTAATGCATTTAGGATAAGGGAATCTAAGATGATTTATTGCACCCTTCTTTTTATTACTGTTACCATCTATTGAAGTGTAGGCACCCTTTGTAACAAAAGCTAAAGTGTAGGATTAATGAAATATCATATATAATCTAGTAGTTGCTTCCATCTCATATATATGGATAAGGGTTGGAATCTTCATATTACATTGGACTACTTGCTAGACTACATGATTTTTTATATTCAAATTGGTTAAGAACATGGGTTTGACTAAGGCATGCTCTTTATAACTACAACTATTTTTCATTCTCTTGCAAGATATTTTGGAGGTGATTAGCGTTTGGAGAAAGGAGAAGGAATCCTAGAAGATTTGAAATCCAATTTGATAATCTGAGAGAGGTTTATGACCAGAAGATGCATCGGAAGGGGCTCACAAAATTTCAAGAGGATGTCACATTATGTGATGAAATTAAACTCGATAGCCACAATCAAACCTTAGCTACCTAGATCAAACTGGGCAATTTTAGTCATTGCAAAAATTGAGAAGTTTGATTTTAGCTATTTTGTTTTCATTATTATGATATGCGCCAAATTTTGGACCAAATTTTTAGCCTCCAATAGTACACATGTAAGGTAAAATTCAAGTATTTATCTAAGAACCCCTTTTGCCAATTCTAATTATTTTAATTCTCCTATGTTTACACAATTTAGATATGTTTGGTTGTTACATTATTGTATTTTGATTACATTTATTTTGTGCAACCATTTTTGATGATCAATATATATATTCTCTCTTAACCATATGGATCTTTTCATCAAAATAAAAACTCTCAAATAATTTAGGACTATCAAGGATTAGATATAGATAACAGGGAACTATTAAACAATTTAAGACAATTGAGAGTTGGTTGCACTCCGCTTAAACTCTCATTCATATGATCACTACTAAAGGATGGTCAGTGGTCAAAGTATACTCATTATGATGAAAGTGATTTAGGAACCTAAAGGAATCAATTGAATCAATACATCTTTTGAAACTCATGATACTAGTGTGTAGGAAATTAAAAAAAATGTAGTGTATATTAGGACCATGGCAAGTGGTTATCACACTAAAGAGTTTATAATAAATAGGTGGAAATTAAACTTAAAGTGGAAGGTCCCTTGTTTGCGAGGTGTTAAAGCAGAAGCATTGATTATGATTACGATTACGATTACGATTACGATTACGATTATGATTATAAACAAAAATTAAAAAGCAATAAATGATTGGAAATTGCAATAGAGAATGTTGTTAAAGAGCAATAGGGAAAATGGGTTACTTCCAGTTTTGTGCAACAACGTGAGCCAAATCAACAACCCTCTGTGAATACCCCCATTCATTGTCATACCAAGCAACCACCTTGACCATGTCATCTCCCATCACCATTGTGAGGGATGAATCCACTGTGGACGACACATCTGAACACTTGAAATCCACGGACACCAGAGGCTCATCGCACACTGCAAGGATGCCCTTCAGCTCTTTGTCTGCGCTCTCTCGGAATGCTGCATTCACCTCCTCTGCGAATGTCTTTTTTTCCACCTGCACAACCAAATCCACCACAGACACATTTGGGGTTGGCACTCGCAGGGCGATCCCATTTAACTTCCCTTTGAGGCTGGGAAGAACAAGCGCTACTGCCTTGGCGGCTCCTGTTGATGTTGGCACAATGTTCAACGCTGCTGCTCTCGCTCGCCGAAGATCCCTGTGACTCGCATCCAGAAGCCTTTGATCGCCCGTGTACGAGTGAGTTGTTGTCATGGTGCCCTTGATGATTCCTGTCCAATTCCACGCACACGCATATTAGATCTACTCTACAAACTTAAATTCACGCTCATGCTCATGCTCATGCTCATGCTCAACACTGAATGCTTTGCTTACCAAATTTTTGATCCAAAACCTTTACGAAGGGAGCGAGGCAGTTAGTAGTGCAAGAGGCGTTGCTGATAATGGGCTCGGAATGAGAGTATGCGTCGGCATTCACACCAACGACATAGGTAGGGATGTCACCCTTGCCAGGAGCAGTGATCAAAACCTTCTTGGCTCCAGCCTGAAGGTGCTTGCCTGCACCATCCTTGTCCACGAACACACCCGTACCCTCTATCACCAAATCAATCCCCATCTGCCTGCACTTGTACCAATACCATTTAACGACAAAAACACGGTACGGCTACCCTGCCCTGTTTCCCCTTAATTTACTCACAGATTTAGATGTGATTGCTTACCTAGGATTCAGGAATGTAATGTTTGTTAACTACTTACCCCCAAGGAAGATTTACAGGGTTCCGGTCTGATACGACCTTGATAACCTTGCCATCCACAGAAATACCGTCATCTCCTGCTACCTTCACATCTGCCTCGAAGGTTCCAAGCGTAGAATCATACTTGAGCAAATGTGAAGCTTGCTTAACACCTCCAGTGTCATTGATGACAATAACATCCAAAGGTGAGTCCTTCCTACCATGCCAACACCGCAGAAAATTGCGACCTATCCTTCCAAAACCATTGATTGCAACTTTTAACTTCGCTTCCACTGCAAATGATCTTTTTTGTGCAGAGGGACCAGACTGCAATGGGAAAAACCGGGTATAAGCTCAACAAAAAAATAAATGAACTAAATTACATATACCAAATTGACATGCTGAAAAACTATCAACCAAGTGCCCTCCACCTCCATCAAAATGGCAATTATTGAACAAGCAACCCCTACTTACACTATCATAACGAGCTCGGAGTTCATGGGGCTAGTCCAAGTTTCAACAATCAAACTACCACTAAGTGACACCTAATACCTCGACAGGTTGATCATAAACCCCTGCCCCTGTGCCTTCACATATTCCGAAGAAATTGAATTACGATCTACATGGCATGAAACTGTGAAGTAACCTCCAGATGCATAAGGATGATAATCAGATTCTGACATCAACTCTATGTGACTAACTATAGAGCAAAATGAGCAAGAAAAAATAGCTCATATATTGCATAAGAGAATCCATCAAAGAAAGTGCCACATATAATTACACCCTCACCCTCACCCTCACCCTCACCCTCACCCTCACCGGACAAAGTAACCTACATATACTCTAATATAAAGCAAAGCTACCTTCCACTGGTGGAACAATGATAAAGGAACTTTAACATGTACTGAATATACAGTCAATGAAAAAGTGAAGGGCAATACACACTACAGCAATGCCAATGTGTGGAGGGAAGTGACTTCCCAACACCCCCCACACACCAAAACAATCCCAAGAGAGAAAGTGTGTGTAACCATGAGTTTTGGGTTGGGAGTGTTTATTATTGGAGTCATTTCCTCAGTGTCCTGACTGATGCAATGCAATGCTTCACTTCACTGTTTTCATAAGAGATGGATAATTGAAAGAATGACTACATAAGGCCTGCAGAAAACACCCACTTAGTGCTAATTTGTGACGTGATTGAACGGCAATTGACATTGACGTAAAGCTGAATAGGCGCCACCTGTGACAACCATACAACAAAACCGCTTCCCCGTATCCCCTGAAATAGCTATCTAAGAGCATCTTATTATAAACCAAAGTGGAGTTGCAAGTTACAGCATATTATTATAAAGATTTGGAAAAGAGTCAAGTATAACAGCCTCACGTACCGCATAAGTGTGCAATGTAAGCAGAAAACCTTCCTTCTTCCTTAGGCAAGGAAAACCAGCAGTGCCAGTGCCGTCGCATAAGGTCTTCCTTGAAGGCTGCCATCGATAAAAAAGTATACATCAATCTCAGATGCATCTAATGCTATAGAAACTTACTTTAAAAACATCACATCCAAATTGTTTACAACACCTGCCAAGATTTTAGAGTGGTGCTGCAATTGGCTACAGCAGCCATGGAGAGTGTTGGTGGAGCCATACTCTGTGTGCGTCCCGCCCAATTTCACAGGAATAGGAGGAATTGGGTACCTAATAATCATTTGAGATGAAACAAGAGGTGTGGTGGTGGTGGAATGGATCATCTTTTGGATTTGGATAGTGAGCGAGTGGCTCTTATTGCTCTCCATCCCCCAAAAGTAATACTTAACCTCATAGATAAGATTACTATAACCCTACTGTTATTGCCTTCTGTGGTCAGGGGTAAGTCATATGTGGAGTTGGTCTATCCAACTGGACTTCATATTTGCTTTTTTAACTGCCTCTAATGATTCATCTTTGGGAGATACTAAATTCATTCTTATCCGTTGATTTCATGGCAATTCACTAATTGGTATCTAATTGGTTTCCTTTACTAAGCCAACGGTACTTAGGGATATCTATTTATTCCATTAATTGATATCTTTCAATTTAGTGTTAAGGTTTTGAGAAGTATTTATTTATTTTGTTAATGGGTTTCTTTCTATTTAGTGTTAAGGTATAGAGGTATCTATCTACTTTATTAATTGGTCTTTTTCGATTTAATCCCAATATATTGGGGTATCTATCTACTTTATCAAATTTAGATTTTGTTAAGGGTATTCATTCTGTTAATTGATCTTCATTGGTTTAGTGCCAAGGTACTTCGAGACATCTATCTTGTTTGTTAATTAGTTTTCTTTAATTTAATTTCTAAAGTAATAAGTGCTTTATGAGAAATCGGTTTCTTTCTATTTAGTGTTAAGGTATAGAGGTATCTATCTACTTTATTAATTGGTCTCTTTCGATTTAATCCAAACATATTGGGGTATCTATCTACTTTATCAAATTTAGATTTTGTTAAGGGTATTCATTCTGTTAATTGATCTTCATTGATTTAGTGTCAAGGTACTTCGAGACATCTATCTTGTTTGTTAATTAGTTTTCTTTAACTTAATTTCTAAAGTAATAAGTGTTTTATGAGAAATCGGTTTAACATCAACATGCGCTATATATATATATATATATATATATATATATATATATATATATATCCACAAAACATGCAAAACAACTCCAATCATATATAAACAATATAATTCTATTTAATTGCATAAAAGAATATTATAGATGTGGTAACATATGACAAGAGAAGGTTTATGAAGATTATATGATTTTATTGTGAATATAGAGACAATTGTCAAAACCAAACAACATAAAGTAAATCAAAACAATGAGGTGAAAAAATCTAGAAAAATCGAAACAAACAAAAGTTGCTCCCCAAAACCATCAATGCACTCTTTCAGAAGTGTTAGTGTATTCTTCCAAAACACCAAAAGGAATATGTATTTTTCAAAAATCATTTTAGGCTTACATTTATCCTCATCATAATTTTTTTTTTAATTAAATTCTTTATCCTCATCATAAAAAAAAAAACACTGTTTAAATTCTTTTTGAACTAACATTCTTTATCAATTAGAATTTACCTCCTTTAATTGTAAGAACCCCTAAAATCAAAAACTAGAAATGTGCTCCCAATTTTTTGTTTCTCTGTAACTCCACATCATCCTCTTGAAGTTTCCTTAACTAATCATAAATTTATTTTTTTGAGAAAAACCTAACACATCTTAGGTATATTAGATAATCAAATCATAAGTTACAAGTTTGTCATGTCAAATCATATTACTATTCTTTCTAATTTCATACTTCAATTCATTCTTTCTATAGTCATATAAAATGTCACTTGAGTGTAATGAGTGTCACTTGAGACCACCCATCCCTAGCTTACTCCTAGATCTAGCCTTATCTAGCCTACATGCAGGGATCACATATCCTTAGATATCCCAGATTCAGTCCTAGACCTTCCCCTAGGGATCCAGCCCCCTAATGCTCCAGGTTTCTACCACCTAGACACTAACATGGTTCTTTGGACACTAGCATCTTGCGCTAGTGACCAAGGGACTGTGCTAGTGTCCTTTGCCAAATTTCAACCCCAACAAATATCTCTTCAATTCCTAAGACACCTAGGGTCGGCCTAGACCTATTTCACACTCAACACAAGCACTAGATTAGTATAAATATATGACTTTTAACCCTCTATCCACTAGATAGAAATCAAATACAAAATATACAAACAAGCTTATAACAAGTTGTGAAAAATCAAGGTTATTGGTCCTTATTTTACCCTACTTTTGCATAGAGTTACCTTAAGCTCCAAATACATAGATTTCTAATCTCAAGCCTCATTCAAAACATTCAAGTTGACACTCATACTAACATTCACTTGCACTTGCACCAAACACTTAGGTGATATAATTACATTGGACTTGATCTAACCTCGGAGTATTGGTATGTAGGCAACTCAACACAATGAGGTGTTGAGGATGTCTAGCCTACTTAGCTAACATCCACTTTTGCTACTTGTGCTACTCAAATACCCTAACACCATGGAGCTCTAGGGTTTGCTCCTAAATAAATAAAAAATAGTGAATTAGGGCTCATCCACATAGGTACAGGCAGATCAGACTCAGTAGAAGGTGTACCCAAAAGATCACATAATTTCTACACAAAGGACATTATCACTAAAAGTAAGACACTAACGTAGTGTGCTACTATCCAGGAGGGTTTTTAACACTTGGATCATGTTTGTGACACTCAAAACAACTTCCACACTAGTTTTTCAACCCTAAGATCATCTATCTCAATCAATTTCCCACTAAGTACTTATTTGTGGGATTCGTTGCTATTTTTAGAAATATCAGATTAGGTCAATTCTTGCAAAAATCAATGGCTATATTTATTACATATTTATTCCCTAATTTATTGTACTCAAACCCTTTAACAACCTAGGGTTTACATTCCATAATCCTTAAAAAGTTAAATCATTTTATGAACCTGACTTACTTTGAATATTGTCCAAACTCTAGCCCTATATGATATTAGGGTTTGTATCATTTTATTTTCTATATTCAAAAATTAATTCCAAAGTCTCAGATCTGATCTATTATTTCATTTTGACAATCTTTAATAGATTAAATTTCTTAAAATGTTCAAAATATGCAACATTTTATTTTCCTACTTTCAAATCTACAATGACATAATTCAATAACCAATTCAATGAGACCGATAAGAGACAATTATAAGATCTCATTTCCAAACATTCAAATATGCAAGATGACCTTATCCATATTATCCATGAAGAGATTTAAAAATCTAATAATGGTCAATATTCTATTGGAAGTAGCTACTAAAATGTGGGGTGGGGGTTAATCAATTGCACAAAAATGCATATTTAATTCCAAACACCATTCCATGAAACATACATAAGAGATCAATGCATAAGTAAACAGTCACACATGTATATCACAAGATATTATGTGGGAAACCCTCTTGAGGGATAAAACCTATTTAACCATGCAAATGGACTACTGTCCTACAATGACAAGATTCAACATTTAGTGATGTATCCACTTCATAAGGAGCTACAACCCCTACCTAGTTGAACACCCACCCAACTAGTCTTCTGCAAGCTCCAACTTGCAAGGAGGCTCCAACCCCCTAGGAAACCAAGCACTAAATCAGATACCTTAAATATATTAACATCTTGAACACCTACTATTGACTCTTCAACTGATGATGAGCTCCTTTGTCTGCACTCTTTCCGCTTCACTCTCACTCAAACAACCTGGTAGGGATCACTCTCTCAATATGCCTCTTCTAGGCTCATTAGGTCCATTAACCTATGTATCCACTTGCATCAACTTGATTAGATATGCATGACTAATCTTCTTTACCCTATGATGGTCCTCAATGACCTACTCTTTTTCTTTCAAAGGTTCTCTCCTTCACTTAAGTCCACACACACACACACAACTAGTCCAAATAGGCCAAGTAGGCCTTGCCTTTATACCATACACTTCATCTAACCCGTCTTGGTTGCTCAAAATATTTACACACTTGGAAAAAAATTAAAATAGGTCCATACATATGTTAAAAATGAGAATAAAACACTCCATAGGTCGGTTAAAACCTATAGAGGCTAAAACTCAATTAGGCTTAATAAAGACCTAATGGAATTAGCCCTTCTTCAAGGCACACGTTACCCTTGAACTCCTTGGACCATCTTTAGCTTCTACCAATGCTTCAAAAACTTCACATATCACTTAAATAGACACATTTTAAGCTCATGTTGGGTCCTTACTACCTATAACTCCATTTCACACCTTGAACCTATCAATTAGGTCTACTCACCTTTTAGGCCTTCACACAAAAAGTCAGTCTCTTAAAACTAAAGCATACAATCACTTTTCCCAAAAAAACCACTTAAAAAAACACATGAATATATTATTCATGACTTCATAAATCTTACCATGTCCATTTTACATCACCACTCAAGCTCCAAGCATCCACAACTACCTCTGCAATAGGACCACTCAGACTGATCAAAACATAGTCAAAGTATAGTCAAGCATCTTGACTCTCCAAACTTGAAAAAGGATAATATATGACTTCCAATGACTTATTATGAAATTTTTAGACTTATAAAATATCTCCATACTCATTGGATTATTCAACTCTTCCAAGAACACTCCCAACTCACTTCTGTAAATTGGTCACTCAAACTACCTGTAGGCTTCAATAACATCATCATGAACAAGTTCTTGTTTAACACTTGAAATGGAACTTTAATAACATATAATCTACATCCATGGTTCCTATGAGGTATCTAGATCATTATCCATCAGTTGTATCTATCGTCTTGGCATCAATCATTGGTCTAACAGACCACTCTCATATTGTGCATACACAACTTGACAAGCCCTTTTGGCTTTGACAATTCAGCTCCTCAAATTATCTATCTACCTTAAAAAAGTCTTGTATAGTTAATTTAGGTATCAAATCATAATAATATATTCATTAAATGCATGACCTCTTACCATAAGGACTCAAACACATCACTTACCTTAACACACCTAGAACTGTCAACTTGACTCAAAAACACAGTCATAGTAAGCATGACTCTTAACACTTGTAGGATCACTTACTTGACCTCCAAATGTATTTAAAAGGTCATTCAACATCCTTAACACATCTTGAAACACTAATCCATAGATGTCATGTGGAAAATGTAGAATATATAGGTCAATCCTTGACCCGTACTCATTTACTGTCATTACTCATACAGACAGGTCACTTTGAAGGCATCTTCTTGCTTGTGTATGAGCAATATCAATAATTACCAACCAAGGTAACATGATGAATAGGTCTTAAATAAATACCCCAAATAATTTGATCCATCCCTAGTCACCTAAAACTCTTCCCTAATCACTTTTTCACTCTACCTAGTTATTTCTCACTTTTTTCATTGTCTGCAGTCTAGCGTTAGGACATTTTGATTGACCAAAATGATTGACATAGAGAATTTTTATATCCAAAATCACTTCATGGATATCAATAAAACTTTGCCTTCAACCTCCATCAACTTGCATGGGTTGACTCAATCAAACCTGCCTATAGCAACAAATTATCTAGAAACAAACACTTTTTTGTACCTTCTACTCATTGCCCTGACACACCATTGACACCTGGAGATGAATAGAGGAATCCTATACAACATCCAATCATCAAAATTGATCAAATAATCCATTCTAGGCCAAAGCCATTCACATCTTTCCAATAGCTCCACTATGAGGGTTTGTAGGCACAAAAACCTCCTTACCTTATTAAAATTTATTCATAAAGTTGATGGCTTGGTTTCTCTATAAAATGCTTCTAGAAGCTTCTTAGGACCCTTCCCCAACTACTCCAAATGGATCAGGTCACCATGCAAACTCTACACGTGCCAATGATCATTTCAACTTCCTTCTCAGGCTTGGAAACCTTCACTTTGCATGCATATGAAACCTTCCAATGTTGTTTCTTGCTTTATCTTCCTCCTCAAGACCTAAAACTTGGTCAACACCTTTGACCCACCCTGTTACACTTCAATCCATGCTCACATAGACTTCAACAACTTGGAAACTGAATTTTACCCTTCATTTGGACCTCACTAGGTCTCTATGCACATTAGGTCTAGAACCATTAGTCAAACTTAGATATTGAAAGCACTTGGAACCTTATTGTATTGATCTCAAATCATCATCAACATGTCATATGCACTAATGCCATGCTCTTAATATTCCCTCCATGTTCACACAATCACATGTTTCTATAGATTCAACAAGTTATGACCGTGCCTAAGCAATGACCTCTCTTCAAGCTTCCTTGTTACCGAACCACCTTGAGCTTCTACAAGACCACTCATATAGCTTACAAATCATCTTACTACACCTAATAATATCTTATATTCCTGTCACAACATTATCCATTGATCAAGACAAATTAAACCACATTAATCACTTATCAAGCATACAAGGTCTTCTTGTCACTTCATGATATCATCCTTCATCAATGACATCACCACTTTGTCATTACCTTTGACATCAATGACAACACTTTTGCCAATAATCTCCTCCTTTGTCATTGATGGCAACCTCTTTTTTTCTTTTTCCCCCTTTTCCATTAATGACAAGGTGGACTAAAAAGTAAATAAGCTCCCCTATCATCATACATGCATTCAAACATACTTTAGGTGTTCAAGATACTCACCTACCTTTCATGCACATGGAATAACAATTTCTGCCCATTTAACATACACATCTTGATTATCTTCTTCATGTACCAAACCTGTATCTTCTTGTTCTTTTACTATGCAACTTATCTTTGGATTCTTAGTCACTCTTACTTACCTAATCCTTGGACCTATTTCATTACAGAGCTCACAAGCTCCCTTTTCTCATGCATGAAGATTCAATACATTTTCAAAATTATGACTTGGTTTGATCAAGTCATCATATCAAATTTTTGTGATTTGTCTCTTGAGTTCACATTTGTAGCATACTTCTCCATATCTCCATCATGCCTAAAACATCTCACATATGCTCCCCCTTTGTTCAAGCATGCTTATTTTCAAACTTCTCAAGCCATCTGAGTTAGCTTCCCCTATGTTCATGCATTTCTCTTCATACTCATTTCATGATCCAAGATCATTATAATTTTTTAGGAAACATCTCATCTTCATGACAAGATACAATAAACAACTCTACCAATGCAAACTCAGAACTTCTTATCAATATCAGACCACAAAACATCTTGATGGCTTTCAATAGGTCAAAATATCCTCTCATGACCTTATGAGGTCACAATGACATCAAAGGAACATTCAACCCAATGAAACAACTCCAATGGAGTAATATAACAACCTCATTTATTCAAGATCACTTAAAAACATGATACTATAGGAAACACTCACCTTCAGAACATATTAAACACTCTCAAAGCACAAATATCATGTCAACTCACTCTTGAATCAATACTTGGTCTTTAAACTCCATAGACAACAAATCTCTATCATAATGACATTAGTCTTGAAGACCAATCTTTAGCTTACAAACCTTTGTCCTGAACTTGTCATCACGGACACTACCTTGCACTCAACCATACATTACAAGCATGATAACAACTGAAGGAAACATTGCATACCATCCACCTAATGATCATAGAGCTCCATATTCCATAATAGAGTTATTAACATCAAGATCATTCACATTGGGTTTTGTAGTCACAAGGAGCCTAGAAACCCTCATATTATTGTTCTTAATGATTTGAGCTTGATCTTCATATGTAGCACCAATCTGATTTCACATAAAAACATCTATAGGAGTAAATAGACCTTAGGAACATTGCTAAAAACTTAGGGCTATTTCCTTGAGTGCCCAAAGATACTAAACCACTCACCAAACACCTTTTGTATGCAAGATTTATAGACCTTAATCACAATCAACCTTTTTATCCCATTTTGACACATTGAGACTCCTATTATAGATGAAATACTTCACAACACTCTTGATAATCCACTCCTCCTTCACTTGCAGACCTCTGCCTGCTTGCTTCACCAAGTAGACCACCTCTAATGAGCTCTATCTTTTAATATGTCTTCAATGTCCTTTTCTCTATCAGCTTAGGTTTGATCTTGGATTTATCTTCAACATAATATTTTCTATTCAACCTTGCTAAAACCATCATGAAGACCTCTATGTAGACCTCCACCATGATCTTCACAAACTTATCCATTATTGTAAACAAGATGAACATTGTCCTTATCACACTTCAAGCTACTTAAGATCACATAGGCCATCAAGCATCCTCCAAAAGGTCTGGATATGATACCAAATATTGGAAGTAGCTACTAAGACAGTGGTGAATTAGTATCATAACAATTCATAGTCAATTCCAAACACCATTCCATGAAACATACATAAGAGATCAATGCATAAACAAACAATCACACATGTACATCACAAGATAACACAAGATATTATGTGGGAAACCCTCTTAGGGGGATAAAACCCATTGAACCATGAAAATGGACCACTATCCTATAATTACAAGATTCAACATTTAGTGAATCACCCACTTCACAAGGAGCTACAACCCCTACCTAGTTAAACACCCACCCAACTAGTCTTCTAGAAGCTCCAACTTGCAAGGAAATTCCAACCCCCTAGACAACCAAACACAAACTCAGATACCTTGAATATATGATCATCTTGAACACCTATTTTTTACTCTTCAATTGATGATTACCTCTTTTGTTTGCACTCTTTCCCCTTCACTCTCACTCAAATAGCCTCTAAGGGTCACTTGCTAAATATGCCTCTTCTAGGCTCATTAGGTCCATTGGCTTATGTATCCACCTACATCAAATTGATCAGATATGCATGAATTATCTGATTCAACCTATAATGGTATTGAATGACCTACTCCTTCTCTTTCAAAGGTTCTTTCCTTCACTTAAGTCCATACACACAAAACTAGTCCAAATAGGCCAATTAGGCCTTGCCTTTATAACATACACTTCATCGAACCCATTTTGGTCAGCCAAAATATTTAAAAAATTGGACCACACTTAAAATAGGTCCATACATATGTCACATATGAGAATCAAACACTCCATAGGTCAGTTAAAACCTATAGAGGCTAAAACTCAATTAGGTCTAATAGAGACCTAATGGAATTAGCCCTTCTTCAAGGCACACGTTACCCTTGAAATCCTTGGCCCATCTTTAGCTTCCACCAATGATTAAAAAAATTCACATATAACTTTAATAGACACATTATAATCTCACCTTGGGTTCTTACTACTTAGAACTCCATTTCACACCTTGAACCTATCAATTAGGTCTACTCACCTTTTAGGCCTTCACACAGAGAAAAATATGTCTCTTAGAACTGAAGCATACGATCAATTTTCTCAAAAAAACTACTTGAAAAAACAAATGAATATATAATTCATGAATTCAAAAACCTTACCATGTCCATTAGACATCACCACTCAAGCTCCAAGCATCCATAACCACCTCTGCAACATGACCACTCAGATTAGTCAAAACATAATCAAAGTACACTCAAGAATTTTGACTCTCTAAACTTGAACAAAGATAATGTATGACTTTAAATGACTTATTATGAAACTTTGAGACTTTTAAAACATCCACATACTCATTGGATTTTTCAGCTCTACCAAGAACACTTCCAACTCACTTCTGTAAAGTGGTCACTCAAACTGCCTATAACCTTTAAGAACACAGTCATGAACAATTTCTTGTTTAACACTTGAAATGGCACTTTAATAACATATAATCCACACAAATGGTTACTATGAGGTCTCTATATCATTCTCCATTAGTTATATCTCTTGTCTTGGCATCAATCATTGGTATAATAGACTAGTCTCTCAGACCACTCTCACACTGTGCATACACATCTAAACAAGCCCTTTTAGCTTTGACAATTCAACTCCTCAGAATATCTCTCTACCTTCCAAGAGTCTTGTATAATTCATTTAGATATTGAAAAATAACAAGATATTCATTAGATGCATCACCTCTTTCCAAATAATACTCAAACACATCACTTACCTTAGCATACCTAGAAATGTCAACTTGGGTTAAAAATATAGTCATAATGAACATGACTCCTAACACCTATAGGATCACTTAATTAACCTAAAAATGTATTTACAAGTTCATTCAACATTATTATCACATATTAAAACACTAAGACATAGATGTCATGTGGCAAATGTAGAATATATAGGTCAATCCTTGACCCTTACTCATTCAATGTCATTACTCATATAGACAGGTCACTTTGAAGGCATCTTCTTGATTATGTATGAGAACTATAAATACTTAAAAACCAAGGTCACATGAGGAATAGGTCTTAAAAAAATACCCCAAATCATTTGATCCATCCCTAGTCACCTAAAACTCTTCCCTAATCACTTTTTCACTCTGCCTAGTTATTTCTCATTGTTTTCACTGTCTGTAGTCTAGCGATAGGAAATTTTGATTGACCAAAATTATTGACATAGAGACTATTTATATCTAATCAAGAAAAAGTCTTGGACTTCAAATTCCATCAATTTTCATGTGTTAACTCGGTCAACCCTACCTGTAACAATAGGAAATTTTGATTGACCAAAAATGATTGACATAGAGACTATTTATAGCTAATGAAGAAAATTTGATTAAACAAAATGATTGACATAGAGACTATTTATATCTAATCAAGAAAAAGTCTTGGACTTCAACCTCCATCAATTTGCATGTGTTAACTCGGTCAACCCTACCTGTAACAATAGGAAATTTTTATTGACCAAAAATGATTGACATAGAGACTATTTATATCTAATCAAGAAATTTTGATTGACCAAAATGATTTACATAGAGACTATTTATATCTAATCAAGAAAAAGTCTTGGATTTCAACCTCCATCCATTTGCATGTGTTAACTCGGTCAACCCTACCTGTAACAATAATTTTTTTAGAAATAATAACTTTTATGTACCTTATACTCACTAACCTGACACACCACTACCACTTGGAGATTCTTGGAGGAGTCCTATACAACATTAAATCAATAAAATTGATCAAATAATCCATTCTAGGTCAAAACCATTCACATCATTCCAATAAATCCACTATGAGGGTTTCTAGGTGTAAAAACCTCCTTACCTTCTTAACATTTGTTCATAAAGCTAAGGGATTGGTTTCTCTATAAAATGCTTATGGAAGCTTCTTAGTACCTTTACCCAACTATTCCAAATGTCTCAGGTCACCATGCAAACTCTACAAATGTTAATGAGCATCTCAACTTCTTTCTTGGGTTTGGAAACCTTCACTTTGCATACATAGGAAACCTTCCAATGTTGTTTATTTATTTATCTTCTTTAAGATATAAATTGGTCAACACCTTTGACCCACCATATTAAACCTCAATCCATGCTCACATGGACTTCAACACTTTGAAAACTCAATTTGACCCTTCATTTGGACCTTAGTAGGCCTCTATGAACATTATGTCTATAACCATCAGTCAAACTTGGATATTGAATTCACTTGGAACCTTCTTGTATTGATCTAAAATCATCTTCAACATGTCATATGCACTCATACCATGATCTCAAGATTCCCTCCATGTTCAAACAAGTCACATGCTTCTATAGATTCAATAAGCTATGACCATGCCTAAGCAATGACCTCTCTTCAAGCTTCCTTGTTACCAAACCACCATGAGATTATACAAGACCACTCTTGTAGATTACAAAGCATCTTACTACTCCTAAGAATATATTATAATACTATCATAACATTTTATATTGATCAAGACAACTCAAACCACATGGATCACTTATCAAGCACACAAGGCCTTCTTGTCACTTCATGATATCATCCTTCATCAATGACATCACCACTTTGTCATTAACTTTGACATCAATGCCAACACTTTTACCAACATATTATTACCCCAAAATACCAATATTATTACACCTACTATGGGGACAACTTAGATTCTATAATAACATGTTCTAACTTGATAACCTTCACTAATGGCAATACTTCATATGGATAGTTTTTCCTCTCTAGATGTGCAATTCATTATACATGAGACCGATGATCTATAGGCCAAGGTGTTAAATCTTTAGTAAGGTACCACTAGACCATCTCATGCCTTGGATTCTCATGTTCTTTTACATACACCTTTAGTATAACATATAGTGGTAACTCCTTTGCCATCCATATTTGTGGGACCCAAACTTAATTTGTATGATGGTAAGGGTGTCCCAAAGCACCATCTACGATCTTTACACACAACATGTTTGGACTATGTGTTCAATGATTGGATTATTACTAAGTTATTCCCTCATAATTTAAAGGACTTTGCATTATAATGGTTCTATGATCTTCTTAATCATTCCATCACAACATTTAATCTATTGGTAGACATGTTTTTGGCACACTTTTCAATCAACATTAGTGATAAGGTTTCCTATGCCCAAGTGACACAACTCAAACAAAAATACAATGACCCAATTGTTGAATATGTCTTGAAATATAAAACTATATTAGCAAAGATGACTAGCCCCATGGTAGATAGAGAAATCCAAGGCATATTCAAATAGAGTTTGTTACTAGCATTGCATAAATCTATCATATTCAAGAAGTTTCCATCATTCACAGATATTTGTCATACAATGAAAGAATGAGAAGTCAAGCTTCTCTCCTTGGACAAACTAAAGTACACAACTAGATCAAATTCAATTACTAATATTTTTAATAATCCCCCATACAAGGTAAATCCCAATGAAAACAATAATGATTTGAAAATAACTAATGTAGGTTTAGAACCACCTCCTTGCATGGTCCTATCAACTCCAAGGAGAACTTTCACGACTCTTCCTCGATCATGATCATGAGTTCTAAAATATCTCTTGGAATGCAATGTCATGTCTCTCCCTCCCATAAAAGAGGTTGACACAACTAGGCTTATTTAAAAAAACTATGATTTCAATGTATTATGCAATTATCATAAGGTACTAGGCCATACTATAAACAAATGCATTAGCTTTTAACATAAGATACAAGATTTGATAAAATATAATATCATTGATCTCGGAATTCCTATAGAGGAACCTAGACCACAACAAATGGAAGCAAAAACATTTAAAATATTCTCATATCCATTTCCAAAACATACAACAAATGAGATAATAGGTACTTTAGATGTTCATTATGCATATCAGGCACAACCACCACCAACATCTTATCATACTCATATAGTGGATTCATATACTCTACATAATATCATTGGAGTGTATCATACTATAGTGCCAACTAGACCTATTACCACTTTTTTATAGGAGGAGATAGCTGACAATGACATAGATTTCTATGCACTCTTTTTACAATTCTACATTAATCATGATTCTATTTAGAGTGTCATGGTTGACAATGGGTCTAGTGTCAATATGTGTACTATCACACTTATACATCACTTGGGTTATTTAAAGTAGGACATTTCTTAGATAGGTATAATTATTTTTGGTTTTAGTGGCCATGTTCAAAGCTCTATCAGGGAGATAGTACTACCATTATAGATTGAGCATACACACGTGGCCACTATATTCATAGTAGTACCTAGTGCAAGCACATTCAATATGTTATTGGGTAGGCCTTGGATATAACATTTTTGAGCCATTCCATATACCATACACAAATGTCTCAAGTATTTATATGCTAATCAAGTGGTTATAGTTGTGGGCCTTGCATATGAGTATCCTTTACCTATTCCAAAACCAATTATATAGAAGTCACCAATTATAGTTCCACACATATATTCTATTAGCACACCTTAGGAATCAATTGAGACTGTAATGTAGGTGAGGTCTACTCCTAAAATAGTACAATGTATGCATACTCTCCCATGGAGACATTTATTAGAGAGACCCCTGCGTTACAGACATATTGTGGATTATATAGGGATTCTCTCTCCACCACCACATAGATCAGTGTTACAATAGATAACATCCAAACCAATTACAACTTCTCATACTAGATGGGTCCATTAGAAACCTACAATTCACAATCCAATTTAATCAGATTCACAAATTCATATCCCTACTCCATAGACAATTTTAATTATAGAACACTCAGTACATCCAACTCTTGGATCTCAGATACCTCATCATATAACATGCATGATCATTATCCCTATATTTGATACATGATACACTGATTATGATTTTCTTTCAATATTCATCAGTTAGTAGTATCTCTCTTCTTACCTTGATACTTTTATATACTTTTATTTTCATTATTGCTTATACATGTCTTATACTCAAAAAACACATAAATAATATAATATGTTAAAAATATAAAAATATTTAGATATTTTCAAAAACACATAATTTAGATTGTTTGCATATCTATGTTTACTTTCTTTATACTTGCCAAATACTACATATGCTAGTTATATTAGTATAGTCAAATTTATCATACATACATGCTTCACTTGTTCTTATTGAGTGGCCATAGATTCTTATAGGACTTAGGTCCATCACATAGATCCAAATTTATTGATATCTACCCACAAGGGGAACATATATAGATACACAAATTCATCATTGATACATTCACCCATTGGGGGCATCACATACATAGATTTTGGTTTACCAGGTTATATCTTTCTATCCTCTATATAACATATTTAACATTGATTATATCCAAATATTGATCATCTCATATTACTCAATTTTTTTACCAAGTACCACTAATATATATTCAGTTTATGTACATCTTTGCTCTTATATATATATATATATTTGTACCACATATTCATGTATACTTTCATTTCTAGCTTTGATATTTTATAATTGATCAAGTCTCTTTGATTCTACATCTATTCGAGGGAATTTTAATATGCCTTTGTTCTACAGATCTATGCCAATTCCTTTCATTGTATGTATGTTTTGGACATGTGCCCATGTACTTGTGTGTTCCATATTGATTATGTATATGAACATTTGAATATATCCTTCTATGTATTTCTAAGACAACCTTTATTGCTATTTACGTATGTGGACAATTCAACATGTCCTTGTATGTATTGCTTTCTCAAATTTAGTGACATGTGCTTATGTCCCTTATATTGTGGCCCCTTGGCCTACTTTGCATGCCTCATGTGTTTATATGTATGATTTTATGTATGCATCATGTCCATGCCACTTATGTCTTATTTATTGCTTGCACACCTAATTTTTGATGCCATGAGTACCCTCATGGAATTCCCCTTCCTCCTTGGGTGCCTTGATAGACATCATGCCCCATCCCCCTAGGTAGTTACTCAAGTTGTTCTTAGATTATGCAATTCATATACATGCTTGCATTGTTATATATATCTTGACAACCTTGTGAATACTAAATCTAACATACATAATACATTACCAACTTATGCTCATATTATCTTACATTTTGATGTCATGTATATACATTATATTGGTTTATTATGCAAATATATGTTTTCAGCCTAACACACATCATATAGAGCTTTTATTTTGAGTAAAATTAATGTATAGGTACAACTCCTCTCAAAATAGGAAGAATTCATAAGGGTTTATCATAGAGAGTAGGACATCCAATTACACTCAGAGTACAATTTATAACATGCAAACATAGAATTGCAAAGCTCATAATTAGGGAAACACAATGTAAAATAGTCAGATAGAGATCAAAGTTAGTCTGGAAACAAAATAACATAGAGGAAACTAGTGCTACATAAAGGACACTAACATAGTACACTAATGTCTAAGGAACTACACTACTATCTAGTAGCCCAAAAATAGAAAAATCTAGATTTGACAAAATAACATAATAGTTACAATCTAGATTTACACAGTTTTAATCACAAGTTATTAGATTTGATCATTTTATGCTCAATTTCACATATAATCATTCCAAGTTTGCTTAGATTATGGGTATTATGCATGACATGATCACTCTCATTTTAGTTTTAAATATACACAGACATATTAGTACAACTCAATCCATAATCCATATGCATAAATATTAGAATTAGGGGCATGTGTGCGACACATTATTTTCATATGGTCAGTTTTGCACTAGCACATCTCATATGGAATGAAAAAATCCATGTCATTATTTACATTGTATACTTAAGACACCATTTTCAATAGGTTTCATATCAGATTGATGTCTTATTCCATCTGCAGTGATTGGAATTTATGCATTGTCCTTGAGCTATATTCCTAAGTGTCTGAGAGGCCCCTTGGTTTTTATTTTAGAGTTTCTAAATGGTCCCAAGGCCATCCTACACAATTTTAGTTACATTAAATATTTTTAATTATAGATTTATCCATTACACATGGGTAGGCAATGATGGAGTCATATCCTACTTGATTTCTTGAGCCACCTACATAGGAGGGTTGGACAAGTCATTAGTCCAGTCCAAGTTATTCATAGTGTATGATTCATTGGGTAGGGGTGGGTAATGATGGAGACAAAATTAGATTGAGTTATTGAGCTACCCATACATAGGGATTGAGTAAGCCATCAACTTAGTCTAAGTTATTTAATGATTGATCATTAGTTACACACACATAGGATGCCACCAAGTTTTTATATTGGTTCACATATCAAGTGAGGCATATTAATTCCTTTATTATCTCTCTTATCTCTTTACTCAATTTTTTCATTGATTTTGATATTAATTAAGGACTGATTCATCCTTCTTTCATTTGTAGGATACACAATGGAACACACTTTGTACACTTAGACCTAGATTCGTAGGTTTCACCTCACATGTAAGTTCATGTACATTTTATTTTTATTTATCCTATTCATTTCACTTTGTTATATTTATATAATAAAAGGGGGATAAATATAGTCATATAAAATGTCACTTGAGTGCAATGAGTGTCACTTGAGACCACCCATTCCTAACTTAGACCTAGACCTATCTTAGATCCTCTTTCAACCCTTATCTATCCTTCATATGGGTATCACACATCTATATAAATCTTAGATTCAATATTAGACCTTCTCCTATGGATCTCAACCCCTAGTGCTCTAGGTTTTACCACCTAAACACTAATGTAGTTCTTTGGACGCTAGCACTCTGCGCCAGTGACCAAGGGACTGCGCTAGTGTCCTTTGTAAAATTTCAATTCCAATGGATATATTTTTAATTTTTAAGACACTTAGGGTTGGCCTATACCTATTTCATACTCTAAAAAATAACCAAATCAATATAAATACATGAATTTTAACTCTCTATCCACTAGATGGAAATTAAATATAAAATACACAAACAAGCTTAGAATAAGATATAAAAAATTAAGGTTATTGGTCCATATTCTATCCTAATTATTCATACAATCATCTACAACCACTCTAAAATTATAATACATAGATTTTTAGTCTCAAGTCTCATTCAAAGTACTCAAGTTGACACTTATACTAGAATTCACTTGAACTTTCACTAAGCACTTAGGTGGGAGAACTATATCAAGCTTGATCTCTTCTCAAAGTATTGGTATGTAGGCAATTCTCAACATAGTAGGGTGTTGAGGATGTTATACCTACCCAACTAATATAAAATTTTTCTACTTATGCTACTCAAATAACCTATCAACATGGAAGTCTAAGGTTTACTCCTGAATCAATCAAAAAATAGTGCATAGATAGTGAATTAAGACTCATTTGCATAGGTAAAAGTAGACCAGACTCAACTAGAGGTTTACCTGGAAGATCACATAATTTATACACAAATGACATTAGCACTAAAAGTAGGACAATAACATGATGCACTAATATCCAAGGTATTGTGATACTATCCAATAGGCTTTTTAATACTTAGATCTTGTTTGTAACATTCATATCAGCTTCCACACCAATTTTCAACCCTCAAATCATCTATCTTGGTCAATTTAAACTAAGTATTTATTTGTCATTCATTGTTATTTTTAAAAATATCAAATTAGGTTAATTCTTGAAATAATCAGTGGCTGTATTTATTGCATATTTATTCTTTGATTTACTGTACTCAAACCCTTTAACAACCTAGAGTTTATATTCCATAATCCTTTAAAAGTTAAATCACTTTCATAATTCAATCACTTGTTGAATCAAAATACACAATCACTTTCTAAATTCAAATTATATGTTCATAAATAAAATAACTAAATAGATCATTTTGTTAAAGTGATTGTCTTCACACTAGTTAGGGGTTTGGGTTATTTTCAAACTAGTTTTGAGTTAGCCATGTTCACACCCACTATAGGAGTTAAGATTCTTCCACCACTTAGATTCTTTGACTGCATATTTCTACTCCAACCTTTTGATGTTCCTTCATTATATGAGCTATTTTAAGAAGATTTGTTTATGGAGAATGCATCTCTCATTTCATAGATGGCATTATGATTAAGGAATCTAAGAAGGGTGGTTAGATAATATGTTAGCTTCATAATGAAAATGAAATAAAAATGAAAACAAACACACTAACATGCATAACACTATCTTGCCTAGATCAAATGGAGGAGCATGGTGAATAAACATAAATGAACAAAGCACAACTAAAAATGGAAAAAACTCACACAATTCCTTACGAATTCCTTAAATGCTCCAAGAAGTTTTTCTTGTTTGGCTTGTTTGGATTGTTATCAAGAAGTCTTCATCAATGGGGTTTGGCTATCTCCATCTCCTCTTGGCACCATGGTTGGTTTGGATTTGGATTGATGTTTGCTCAAAGTGGCTTGGATTGGAATTTTGGAATTATAACTCTATGTATTTGTTTCATGACCTAAATCTTGTATTATAACTTTACTCTGTCCAAGCTCTCCAAATGAAGAGGTAAATGCTTGTATTTATAGGCTTAGAAAAGGAATTGGAATGAGTTACATCATAACCTTGGTTTGCTTAATTAACCCTAGTAGAGTTAAAAGGTGTCAAAACCTCATGATTAGCATGGAATAGGCATGGGTGTGATATTTTGGATTTTGTACAACTCACAAAATGTAACAATAAAACCTAAGATATTAATGATTTTTGAATTTTCTTTTTGATAATTCATTTAATTATTTAATGATGAATTCAATTAGGATTTGATTAGGATTTGCATGTTAACTAATTATTTTTAGGCATTTGAACATTTCCAATATTTGATTTAATTGATTTAGGCATTTACTCTATCAAATTTATTTTTGGGCAAATTTGATTTAATTTCATGTTATAAAGCTCATAATCATATGAAATGTCCAAATTTTTAGTTTGAGTGTTGCTTAACACCCCATCCATAAGTCCTTTTTACATGCTATTATGACCCTTCTAGACACCTTTTTACTCATTACCAATCATCTAGAACCTTTTGAACCCTAACTCCACTTTAGCTAGATAATATTCCCTGTACCAATCTTGTTCCCCTAGGTATTGAGCTAGTAGGATAGGAGCATAGAATTTGGACTATAATGTCAGACCCCAAAGTGTTCCGTTTTTGGTGCTCCTATCCTTTTGAACTTTGAGCCCCAACAGTCATTTTCATCCAATCTTTATCCTTAATTAGGTTAGCTTATCTTGAATACATCTGACCCATGACCAATTGGTCCCTATAAAATCCCACTCAAAGCTAATTTACAATTAGAGGTGACCAAAATTATAAATTAAGTAAGAATACAAATAAAAAACTAAGGCAAACTTCCCTATTCTTTGGGCACAATCTCCCAACATCGCTATAGACATATTCAAATCCTCATACCAATACCTAGCCACCTCAATCACTATCAAATTAGAATTTTTGCATCCACATCACACTATTACATAAATCACACTAGGTGGGAGAACTACATATGGTTTGATCCCTTTTCAGAGTATTGATATGTAAGTATCATGCCCACACAAGGGGTGTGGATTGCACATTTAGTGCATCTTAAAAACTAAGCCCCCCTCTTTCTTAAGTGATTCAAATATCATTTTATCAATAAAAATGGAGGGTTAGGGTTTGAATACAAAATCAGCTCCATAATGAGTTCCATCAACAACCAGTGCTTGATTTTTCATAGGCATGCTTACACAGACACAACATAACTACCTAGAAAGTTTCAAGTCTTTGTGATCAGTTTGGACAATAATGGTAGGAACAGAAAACAACATTAGACACCTAAGTATTCACTTTTCAGCACTCCTATCATTTCATCAAATAGAAGCTAGATTAAACTCTATGACACCTTCCTAATCTTGAATATCCATTTTACCTCTATATCAGTTATCTCAATCTATTTCCAACTAAGTTATATTTCTTCCTATTTTTAGAAAGGTGAAAAAGACAAATAGTAATACAAATCAGGACTGTAATTATTTATATATTATGTACTGATTTATTAATCCACACCCTTAACTAAAATAAGAATAAAAATCCATTATTCTCAAATAGGTTAAATCATTTGGTGAAATTGACTTCCTTTGTGCATAAAAATCCTAGAAGCCCCAGGGAAATTTTTTTGATGAATTTAACATTATTTTTTTAATTTTTCCTACATATATAAATCAAAATTTTACATTTAATTTTTAAAATTTACCATAGTAAATTTAAAAATTATTTCTTTCAAGCCCTAGTTGCCTATACTAGGTCCTAGAATTTTCAAACCCTAGCCTAGGGTTTCAAAATTAAAATTCTATTTTTTGCACATTGGGTTGAATATTATAATTTTATTAATCATGATTTACTTATGAAAATTATAATAGTTTCTCTTGCATGATTTTTTCCTGTCATTTCGCATGAATTAAAAAATGACATAAATACATATGTACATATTAGTTTAAGACCAATTCAAATATATGTCATTTTTCATTACTTATTTAACATGTTATTTATAAATGCATACTTAGAGGATCCATTACATAAGCTAACAACCACCTGTCAAGTTTCAATGTCATATCTTATACACAAGAAATAATTTTCTTCTTCTCCTCTCCACCAAGAGGGTGATAGCTAATTTCCATCTAATTAGATCCATCATGCAATCCATAGTGACACAGAAACACATTAATAAAGGGTCAAATTCAAAAATAGTATAAAAGTGGTTACCAAAGCATAATTTAGGATAGTAAAAGGATTAAAAAGTAGAATTTGAGAAAGAAACAGTACCATAAGCACAAGTAAAACATGAAAAAGATGCAAATCTACCTATCCAAAATAAGGCTCAACTTTCAAAGCAGTATGGGTTTGGTCAAAAATATATAAAATAGTTTGATTATAAAGGTCAAGAGTTAGGAAAACATGCTCAAGGTATCACTAATCTTATTATAGTAATTAATAATGTTTGTCACCAAGGTTTGGGATTTATTGAACATCCTAAGGCAAATCATTCACAGATACAATTTATCAAAGGAAAAGATACATATATAATAAAAGCCAACACTAGCATTCTATTGGTTCAAAATAAAGATGATAATGACGAGTGGAATAATATAGGTTATTATGATTTCCAAGATATTGATAATGAATCCAAATATTCATAATCATATTCATAGCCATTCCCTCATTCTTCACAATCACATAAGATTCCTTTATTTGATATAGAACACCATGATAGGGAGTCTCTTCCGAGACTCATCGATTATTATCATTTTTTCTTATCTTACTTGTAAAAAATGTCTCAACTTACTTGTACATAGATTATTTCAAAATAACAAAAAAATATAACATGCAAAAATATAAAAAAATTCAAATAACTCAAAACAATAAAAACTTTTCAACTGCATGCATTATCCATGTTTTACATTTCTACTACCATGATAGACTTAAATTTTACTATTTTATGCCATTGTTTCTAAATTTATCTACATTACCATACTTCACTTGATCTTATTTGAGTGTGTGAAATGACACCTAGATCCTTGATTAGTTCACTCTACCCATTGAGGGGGCATCTTACTTCTACATTTGAGACACACAATGACATATCTACCCATCGAGGCCATCTTCTACATGACTAGAACATCCAAGTTATGTCATTCCTACACCACACACTCTAGTTATCATGTTGATATACATTAATTACTAGCTTACATAGATTATTCTATCAACACTCACTAGTATATACCACTTGTGTATTTCTTAGCATCTACCTAGTCTTATAATACATGTTTTGCATACTTTCACTTCTTACTTTAATTAATTAGATGGGATATTATTTATATTATTTGAATGCCTTATTTTGTTGATTTGAGTAGTTAAATGTGTTTGCATTTCTTAGTTCCTATTTTTTTACTTGTGTGTGCCTTAGGATATTTGCCAATGTCTTTTGCTTGTACTTTTGTATGTGGTTGTGACCCTCATGCCAATCTTCCTTGTTTACAATATTATGTGTATGTGGCAATTTGAACATGCCTTGTATGCTTGATTTCCTAGTTTTAGTGACATGTGACCATGTCCCCTATTTGTTTGGCCCCTTGGCCTCTTTTGTATGCTTCTTGCTTCTTGATTTGTGTGCTTGTTTGCTTCTTCTCAGTTGTTTGCAATGCCATGATCTACATCATGAATTATCTTGCCTTCTTGGATGCCATGATGGACATCATGCTCCATCCTTCCTTGAAAACTAATCAGATTTCTAGTTTTAGTTTAGCATACTACACATGCTATTACATTATTACATTTATCTAGGCATACCTCTGTTGATCTAACAATCTTCAATACAAAATATGCTATATCTTGAGACATATTTTGGATTATAATTGATATATCATGTATTTAATAGCATAAAACTCTTGTAGGGATTTTTATTCTAAGGGAAGTCATTGTAGGTTCTTTATTCCTACCCTCAGAAGAGGGGGAAACAAATAGGGGTTTTGTCATAGAGATCAGAGCCTTCTATCGATCAAAATTAGTTTTCAGAACACTTAGAACAATAATAAAAGTTCAAAGCATGTAGAAAATACTAGAAAAATAATAAAAAATATAGAACAATCATAAAAAATATTAAAGGATAAGAGTGCTAGAATTGGACAATAGTGTTGGACACCAAAGTGTTCACTTTTTAGTGCTCCTGTCCAAACAACCAAAAACCTATTTTTTTTAGAAATAGACAGAAAGGTAAGGTCAATATAGTTTTTTAGTTTTAGTATAGTTTTATGTAGATTACATAGATATAGGGGGCATCATGCAAAACATGATGGCTCTCACTTCTAGTTTTAGATTGGCTAATTGGTACAACTTCTAGATAAGAATCCATGTTTCAGACACTAGTGATTAGGGTTAATGTGCATAAAACACTTGCCTTCATTTATTTTAAATTCATTGTATTACCTAGGTATTCTTAGTATTTATGTGAATTATGTCACTGCAGGTGGTTGGCATAATTTTAGAGTGGATTTCATATAAGCCTAGTTCTCAGTTTTAGAGTGGCTTTCATATAAGCCTAAACTCCACCTTTTGGACTAGCTAAGATTGGCTTAGTTCTCATTATACATTTATCTATCCATGCCACATTATCAAATTATAGATAATTTATGAGATTCATGAGACATCTCATATGCCATACATTCATATCAGTATCAGTTCATATTTCTTTACATAGTGGGCAATGATGGAGCCAAAGAACTAGATAGCCTTTGTATTCTTAATCCACCTACTTAGAGGTATTGGACACATAATCCAAACATCAATTAACACAAACATGATCACATAGCTTCACTTAGTGGGTGATGATGGGGCCAAAGGGCTAGCCTTTATTTTCTTGAGCCACTCTTAGGGAATTAAGTACCTAACTTTGTTCATGATATTAGTCTTGGTATGACCCATACCCAACACATACCCAAAATCACTCAACATCACAATAGGTTTTGAATTGGTTTATGTACTTGGTGAAGTGTATTCATTCCTTTCTCTTCCTATCTCTTTTACCTATGTTTCTAGTAAGAACTAATCTACTCATTGATTTATTTTGCAGATTTACACTTCACACTATGATCTCTCTATGCACACTCAACATCACATGTCTTTATGGGATTAACCCTTGTAAGGAATTTTAGGTAAAATTTTTAATTTTCATTTATCCTAATCTTTTACTTTATTACATAAATAGAATAAAGGGGGGGGGGATGTAGTCATATGAAATGTCCAAATTGGTAGTTTGAGTGCGGCTTGTGACACCCCATCCATAGGTCCTCTTTGCGTGATCTAGTGACCCTTATAGCACCTTTTGGCTCATTATCAATCATCCAAAAACTTTTGAACCTTGACTCCACTTTAGACAAATATTATTCCCTATGCCAATCCTATTCCCCCAGGTCTCGAGCCTATAAGATAGGAGCACCAAATTTAGATTATAGTGTTGGACCCTAAAATGTCCCATTTTTAGTGCTCATATCCTTTTATAATTTGAGCCCCAATGGTCATTTCCATCCAATCCTTATCCTTAATTAGGTTGCCTTATCATGAATACATATGACCCATGACCAATTTTTCCCTATAAAATCACACTCAAAGATCATTTATAATGGGAGGTGACCAAAATTACAAAGCAAGCAAGAATAAAAACAAATCGCTAAGGCAAACTTCCCTATTATTTACACATAGTCACCCGACACAACTACAAACATATTCAAATATTCATACCAGTCCCTATCCAACTTAAACACTATCAAATTGGAATTTTTTCATCCACATCACACTATTGCACAAATCACACTAGGTGGGATAACTACATATGGCTTGATCTCTCTTGAGAGTATTGGTATGTAGGCAGTGAGCTGACACAAGGTGTGTGGATTATGTGTTCAGTGCATATTACACACTAACCCCCCTCTTTCTCAAGTGGTTCAAATATTATTTTATCAATAAAAATGGAGGGTTAGGGTTTGAATACAAAATAAACTCCACAACGAGATTCATCAATAACCAACACTCAATTTTTTACAAACAGGCTCACACAGACACAATGTAACTACCTAGAAAGTTTTAGGTCTCTATGATGAGTTTGGACAATAGTGGTGGGAATGGATAACAATGTCAAACACCAAAGTGTCCAATTTTTGGTGTTCCTATCCTTTCATTGAATTAAAGCTAGATTCAAGTTTATGACACCTTCCTAGTCTTGCATAACCATTTTTAGCCTTTGTATCAACTATCTCAGTTTATTTCTAGCTAAGTTATATTTCTTCCTATTTATTTCTATTTTTAGCAAGGTGAAAAATATAAATAGTAGTACAAATCAAGACTATAATTATTAATATATTCTATACTAATTTATTAATCTAGACCCTTAACTAAAATAGGAATAAAACTCCATTATTCCCAAATAGGTTAAATCAAAGACAAATTCAATACGTTTAGAAATTCTTAGGTTAGATGTTCAATGGTTGGTAAGAATTGATCTAAATTTAGGTATGAAGCCATTGGTGTCCAATTTTAGATGTCTATAAGTTTCCCTTGTTTAGGAAGGCATTACAAACATTAAGCATAATGACCTCTTCTCAAAGAATAAAATTGTTTTGTGTACTTACAACTTCAATGATGATGGATGAACTATAAGGTTCCCCTTCAAGGGATTAGTTGAAAAAATGGGTCAACAAACAATTCCTCAAAACAAGGAAACAAGTGAACCAAATAGATGATAACATAATGATTTAACCAAAGGTGGGTAGAATCATTAAGAATGCAAGTGGGACAGTGTACAATGGTTTTCCCAAAGGTGGTTATAAGGATTGTACCTTGATAGTGTAAAATATGATATGAGAACGCAATGATTTACCCAAAGGTGATTAGAATCATTGAGAATACAAGTGGGATGGTATACAATTATTTGACCATAGGCAGTTATAATCATTAGTATCCTAATTATGGAAAACAAGCCCCTATTGGGTGAAAAAAAGTAAATGATTTTCCTAAAGGTGGTTATAGTCATTAACCTTCAAATTGGTATAAATGCAATGATTTGACTAAAGGTAGCTATAATCATTAGAAATGCAAGTGGGATGGTGTGCAATGATTTTCCCATAGGTAGTTATAATCATTGGACCCTAATAGTGGCAAACAATGATAGGTAATTATGATGGAAAATATGATGATGTAAAATGGATACATAGGATAAAGATGAATTAGGCAACTTGATATTAGGGAGATGCTTATCCAAACTAGTAAGGAGGATTTTTTTTTCATTATTTAATTACTCTATTTAGGATATGAATTGGATAAAGTTGGGAATGTTGTTGGTGTTAGTGTTGAGGAGATATTGATGTTGAATTATATTGATTATAAGAATTCTTGATATGAATTTTTTTTGTATCATGTGTTGGTAGGAATCATGATAGAACATCATGAAGACTTGGATGAAATATGAATAAAGACTAACTCTCAGGATCCAATACTCAAAGGAAAATAATATACCGATGATAAAAACCATGATGATAATGTTGACATATGAATATGGATGGATTCAAGAATAATGAGTAAGGAATCACCCAATGAATGTACATATACTAAATCAAGGTAAAAATACTTAAAACAAACAAACATGCACACAAACAAACAACATAAAAACAAACAAAGAAATAAACAATAGTCAGTCCCAATATTAGTACAAATAATATGACACAAATAAGATGGTGATCATTACCCTTAAAAAATAGGTGACAACTTAAAAAATAAATAAGATGGGGGAATAGAAGAAAAGGAAGGGGGTGGTTGAGTTTTCTCCATATGCACTAGGTAAGTGGACACTGCGTACATATTTCCATGGATGGCACATCAAATAAAAATTTAAGATGAATGTAGTTTTCCTAGGAAATGGGATAGAAGAAACTGATGATGATTAAAAAAAAAGTAATAATAAAAAAAAACATGATATATGTGATAGAAGAATATGATTGAACTCACAAAATGGTGAGAGCATGGGAAAAAAGGCCAAAAGGGATGGGGAAACTAAGTGACAAGTGATTTCTTATGACCTAGTAAGGGTTTCTAGAATCCTTAAGGCAAAGAAGTGATCAATGTTTTGGTTTTTATAAATGATTTTGCAAATATTTTTGGAATTTTAGAGTATCTCAACTTGATAGAGAATGATGAGACACTAAACGATCTAATCTAAAAAAATGGTGAGAGCATGGCTAACTTGAATGAATGCTCATAAAAGGGGAACTGATTTGACCTCAAAAAGTATTGATCATGGCCCATATTATCTCAAAATGGCCCTAGGTCATAGTAGTTCCACCTTACAGTGGAGGAATATGACTAGTGTAGCATCTAATTCAAACAAAATAGGTATAGTTGGCATAATGGAAAAGTACAACATAAGAATGAAAAGTTGGTATGTCAAGAAACAATAAACAAATGTTTCCCCTAGTTTTCCCATAGGTGGTTATAACTAAGATACAACAGATTAGATCTATGAGACTAATTTTCCCATAGATGGTTATAATTAGTAGAAAGATAGGTGAAACACTGATTTACCCATGTAGGTGGATATAATCAGGCTCACATAAACAAGCATAATTAGAAGCTATAATAAATGAAGGATAAAAATTTCAAAAACTATATCTTACTACAACATATTTCCTCTATATGTAATGCTTTAAATGACTGCTGAAATTGATCTAATTCTTTGAGTAGAACGTGAAACCAATGGATGAACTAAGGTCAAACGAGCTAGGTGGGGAGTGATCAAAACATGTTAGGTTGATAGAAAGGAATGGTTAAGATGGATAAGTGATGGATAAAGTGATATGATGATATAATGGTAAAATTATATGATGGAATGATAAAGTGATAAGATGGTAGGATGGTAGAATGGTATAACACAAAAAGAATGTTTATAATATGATACAACTTGAAATGGTCCTCATAGATAATACACCAAGTTACTCAAGCAATACCACTTGAGGTGTGTAATGTTCATAGGCTCATCAAGTTCATCCTCATCTGGTGTGGTGAGCCTGTATGCTCCTGCACCATAGTCTGTAACAATGATGAAGGGACCTACCCAATTGGGTTTGAACTTGCCTTTATGCTTCTTATTAACCATGGTATTATTTTGGCTCTCTTTGAGGATAATATCACCAAGTTCAAAGTATTTGTTTTTCATGCACTTATTTTAGTGGCCACAAAGTTGATTTTGATATGCTTGAAGGTGATTTACTATGGCCAAGCATTTCTCATCAAATAATTCTAACTCTTATACGTGAGCTACTCGATAGTCTTCATCATCCAAGACATGATTCAAAGAGATGAATAATGATGTTAACTCAACTTCAGTGGGAAGAATAGCCTTAGTGCCATAAACAAGTGAGTATGGAGTGACACCTGTGGGAGTGTGATGATTGGTACAGTATGCCCAGAAGGCACAAAATATATGAAGAGGCAAATGCTTGTATTTATAGGCTTCGAAAAGTGCTTGGAATGAGTTAAATCCTAACCTTAGTTTTATTAATTAAATCTAGTATATTTAAAAGGTATCCAAACCTCATGATTATCATGGAATAGGCATGGGTGAGATATTTTGGATTTTGGGCAACTCACAAAAGGTAATGATTAAAACCTAGGATACTATTAATTTTTGAATTTCCTTTTTAATAATTCATTTCATTTCTCAAGGATGAATTCAATTAGGACTTGATTAGGATTTGCATGTTAATTAATTATTTTTAGGCATTTGAACATTTCCAAGATTTGATTTAATTGATTTGGGCATTTTCTCTATTTAATTAATTTTTGGGCCAAATTGATTTAATTGTATGTTATGAAGCCAAATTCAAGACATTAAGAAATTCTTAGGATAGATGTTAAATAGTTGGTAAGAATTGATCTAAAATTGGGTATAAATCCATTGGTGGCCAATTTTAGATGTCTAAAGGCATCATTGACAAAAGTTTTAGTTTTTTTATGTCACTTGGTGATATTATTTGTTGAATGGGACCATTTTATAGTCACACTAATAATCATGGAGTTTTTTCCTTCATGTGTGTGCGCTCCATGATGCACACTTTTTTATTCAGTTGCATGAATATCCCATCACCACTAGGGAAATATTATTGAGAGATTTTTATTTTTATATTTGATGTTGACAGCCTCCTTCAAATTTGTGGTGGATCTTGTTATGATTCTAAAGATTATCTAGTCTAGTGAATCCCAATATTAGTATTTTAATGTTTGAGTAGTGGGATTGGCCCACTCACATAGATATTTTTGAGTCACTACACCCATTTAATATTATGGGGGGTTATGTGCACATAATTTAGGTGTTGTGCTCCTTGATAACCTTTTGATGCACCACATTTTCTATTGGAGGTAGTTGATTGAGTGCATTTTTTGTTCGATGGAATTCACTCCATTGAGGTGCACCTACTACAACATTGTGTTGAGATTTTGAGTCATGATTATTGGGACACCTTGAAACATAAGTCCTCTTCTCAAAATTTATTAAGATTTTATTGGCTTGTGGGTACCTTTTAGTGACACATTTCATCTTTGGTGACTCTTTTTTTCTAGTCTTATGATCAATTTTTTTATTGAGTGAGCTTCGTAGAGAGTACCAGTTTCTATTTGACTTGGTGGTTACATCGAATCAACATTTATATATTATGGTAAGATAGATTAGTTAACATAAGGACACTTAGTATTTTACTCTGCATTTATACATGGTTATCTAATCAGACCTAGTTTTTGAGACCCATCACTCTCTTTACTTTTTCTTTTCTCACTCCCTATTTTGTGCTTAAAGGAGGGTATTAGATTAGTTATGTTCACACTGACTAGTGGTTTGGGTTATTTATAAACCATTTTTTATTAGCCATGTTTTCACCCATTATAAGAGTTAAGATTCATTAAAATTTAGTTAATCAGTTGTTATATGTAGAATATATGCACGTACTATTTTGTGAAAATAAATATTCCATATCAACTAATATTAGTTTCATGTAAAAAATAGTTGTTCCATTAAAAAAAATATTGAGCCTATTTATTAAGAATTTCATACATTATTTATGAACTATATAACACATTGTTTTTGTACACTTGGTAAACTAAGACCTTGGTTGTTCCTCTTAGTTCTAAACCTTTAACACTTTCACAAGTCTCGCATATGCTCTCTATTGTGCCCTTTGACTTATCTCTTAGTTTGATAAATCTTATGTTGATGATGTAGGTCTATTATGTTTTATATAATACTTAAAATCTACTTATATTATGTCTTTAGAAATTTGGAGCCTGTACCTATTTTATTGCTCCCTGGACACTTGAATCTTAAACATACACCTACGTCTAGGTAGGTGTCCTAATCTGACACAAGTTTTCAATGCCTTAAAAGTCATCTAATTTTTAAATGAAACATATCATAATGGTTAGCCTAAGTGATATTATGTGAGATATTCTCTACATTAATTGATATAAATACAAGATCAACCCTCATTTATTCCTCACCTAGAAAATTCTTACCTGCTCACTAGGAAACTTACCAAAAGCATTCAATCAAGCACTCAAGTGAGTAAAGTTATCCCATTTTATCCTATTTACATATAAATCATATGGACACATCTACAAGTCTAAAATATTGAATTAATAACCCAAGATCTATATTTTTCATGTTACAAGCTAGGTCATTATTGTACTTGCTTATCACACATTTCATGATTCACACACAAGCCAACACATAGGGTATAATTACATAAGTCTAAGACCCTCTTCAAAGTATTAGATATGTATAAAATACTCATTGACAAAGGGGTATTTGGGGCAATTCGACACTATGTGCCCACTAACCTATTTTCTCATAGATGGTATAAAGATAAACTAGATTTTTGTTAGTTGACAATGAGTGATAGTCTATGACCCAAATATGAATGCACTAGAGTGAAGGTGATGGAAAAATATAAGCAACCAAGTGGTTTCATCTTATTCTAGTAGATATTCCATACATGACACTTATGCCCAACCTAGACATTAGTTTCGATGCAACTATCCCAGGTTAATGCAAGTGACCATGGCTATAGAGGCATAAATTATAGAATTTGGTGACTATTTTAGAATATTTTTGAATCTATTTTCTTCCTATTCTATATCTATATCTATATTAGCATTAGAACCAACAAAGTATCTTATTTATTTGTCATTGCTATATCTAGAATACATATACTTTCTATTTTTAGTATATTTCATCATAATAAATTCAATATATATTCTATATAAGCTTTATAATTAATTGAAATGTTATAGATCTATTTATCACCCTTGTGCTTATTCATTTCTATATTATTAATTTTATCTATTTGTAATAATTAAAATTAACAATTCATGCCTTAGAGTGTCACCTGAGGTCACTTTACCCTTTGCATAACACATGACCCATATTAGGGTCCCTTTTGATCCACTTTTAGTCATATGATAGTCAAAAATAGCACTCAGGCTTATAGAACACCACATGAAACCCATAATGGCACAATCCCTTAGTGATTTAGGTCCCTGTAATCTCCAAAAATTAATTTTACATCTCTCTAAGAGAATTAGGGTTAGTCTAAACCTATTATTAAGTCACCCTCCCATGTCATTTTTATTAGAACAATATATAACACTACTTACACACACTTACATCCTAGGTGGACATTATCATAGAAAAGAACACAAAAGTACCACCTCATATTAATGGAAAGCTCTTAATTCTTTCAATATTATATTGACTCAGCCCATACATTCAATAATATATCCCTAGCATATATATCTATATATAAAGGGGCCTCCAAGGCATCCTCTCATGTATTCACATAGACATTCTAGCATTCACATACATTCACACATATCATATAAATGAGAGAATTACATTGGGATTGATCTCTCCTTAGAGTATTAGTATGTAGGCAACATGACCACACAAGGGTGTGGATCACATGTTCAACACATCATACCCACTAACCTCTTTTTCTCATGGTGTGCATTCAAAACCTTATAAGCATTAAAACCCAAGGTTTTAAGAGGAAAATATAACTATAAGAGAAAATATTGATCAAACAAACTTGAAATTTAGACCATAGTTGTAACAAGACCTCATATACAAAACCCAAAAACCATTTGTGGAGATTCTGAGTGGGACACTACAACACTACCTTGGACACTAGTGCACTGCACTACTATCTAACTAACTAAATTATTGTTAGGGTTGTTTTTGACACTTGGATCCTATTGATGATAGTCACATCTATATACTCACCAATTTTCAAAGTATGATTCCATCTAAAAGGCCTACTTATAGCTAAGTTATTATTTCTCTCTCATCCTTTTCACATTTAGCAAATCAAATAAATCAATTATTGTATAAATAAGAGGATATAATTATTACATATTTATTCCCTAATGAATTATTCTATAACATTAACAACCTAAGGTTATACATTCCATAAATCCCTTAAAAGGTAAATCATTTTGTGAACTCGACTTACTTTGATTAATGCAAAAACCCTAACCATAGACTACCTTTAGGGTTTATGTTTCCAACCTTCTAGAATCCATACTCAAATTTTAGATCCCTATAAATTCTATTTTTTTCTAATCATGATAATAATTATAGAATATGTTTATTAATTTCTAATGCAAAGTTTTCTAGTTTCATTTGCATGCTTATTTCCTTTCATTCGGAATCAATTCAAAGAAGATATAAAAACATATATACATGATGTCCTATATTAGTAAAAATAAATTTTATTAAACTTAGTCCATAAATATAATACCCTAATAACCACCTTTAAAATTTTACTATCATATCTTATGCATAGGAAAGAATCTCCTTCTCCTCCTCATCTCCATGATGATGATAGCTATTTTCCCTCTAACTAGGTCCATGCTATCACTCCTCCACAAGATGAAACAACATATACTACTATTACTAATTCCCATACTCAGATTATCCATGCCTTCACCTCTTCTCTACAAGGTGTGTGACTACATGTTCAATAAAAAACAATTAGGGCTTGCACTTGTGAGACTCTAAAGGGTGAAATTATCAGTATGAACAAGCTAATTTTAGAATTGTAAAATTAGAATTAGTTACTACATGAAAATATTACAGTATTGTAAAATTAGATTATAAAACAAAAACCTCTAAGGAACATTAGTGTCAATCATGTATATCCATCTTCACTTAGTCAATTTATGGCAAACAATATTACATTTTAAAACAAGAAATCACAACAAAGTGCATCTACAACTAGTGATTCAAAAAGGACTCTAAGATCAAATAAAAGCTCAAGTGAGATTTTAAGGTAAATGACTAAAGATAGGTTGTTCAACATACCTCCTCTACATCCAGTGAGGAGATCCATATATTATTGTGCATACCTTAAAATGCATGGTCATCACACATATTCATGTTTGGCATTGAAAAACCATATACAACACATAATTGCTAATGAAGAACCTATATAGGATAAATTAGTTGAGTAAATAATAATGATATAGGAACATATTAAAAAAGGGTCAAATTTAGAAACAATATAAAAGTGGTTACCAAAGCATAACTCATAAAAGGCTCACAAAGCAAAATCAGAGCAAGAAAAATTATAATAAGCACAAGTAAAAAAAGTCAAGGATACAAATATACCTCTCTAAAATGAGGTTCCACTTTCAAAATAGTATGGGTTTGGTAAAAAATACCTACAACAATTTTATTATCAAGGTAAAGGGTTGAGAAAACATGTCCAAGGAATCACTACTCCTATTCTAGTAGTTGATAATATTGGTCAATGAGGTTTGGTATTTATGAAACATACTAAGGTAAATCATTCATAGACACATTTTATTAAGGCACAAGATCAAAATACATAGGTAATGTTAAAAAAAGAGAAAGAAATTAAGTTGCACATTCAGAATCATGTTAAGCCAATAAACATTCTCAAAAGAGGTTTTATAACAAAAGAGCCTCCAAAGAACCATATGCATAAAATAAGAATAATTTTAAAGGGTATAGTCACAAAACATATTATAAACCATAATTCAAAAAGGTTAATTCCATAGTATGAGGTAATCCCCTATGCTCATTTAGATACAATAGAAGTCTAACAATAACATTCCATTAGTTTAAAATCAATATGATAATGATGAGTAGAATAATATGGGTTATTATGATTTCCAAGATATTGATAATGAACACTACTTAGATTAACACTACAAATAAATTTGATCACAACATATCCATTACACTTCACAAGAGTTCAATATTGGTAATTTGGCCTCTCAAGGCCAAATTCCAACCCATATAATCAAAATACTTTTCATGGAACCCACCTAATCTTCTACATGGTGTTCTCTTGAGTGATGATGTCTCCTAATTGCTTCTTGAAGTCATTCAACACTGTTAGAGGTGTCATAGAGTCTTTTTGTGATCATCATATATCTTAGATGTCTTGGGTCCTTAGGTGATGTGCTTGATCATCATGATATCATTATCATGTATTTACTTCAACTTGTGTTAAGTGTTAGGTATCATAATGATATTTGAGTATGTTTGGATGTATTTTACAAATGATTTAAGTGGTATTATAATCTAAGTGCCTTGATGGAGATGGTGGGAGGTGGCAACTGATGACTCACCATGAGGTTTTATAAATGTATTTAGTATACGCAAGGTATGACTGACTATAAGATTTGAAAGTATGATCAAGATACATAAAATCCTAATTGGGACCTAAATAAGGATATAAGGTACTCTTTATGATATTCAATAAAAAAAATTCTTTTGAAGCCATATGTATATTGTCTAAAAGAAAGGATTTGGTCCTAAAATGATTTTTTTGACCTTGTAAGGCCATTAAAGAATCAATAATATCTTTAATCACCCTCATAGTCATTATATCACTAGTCAAATGGTTTTATGATTTAGAATTGTCCCCTCTATGAGTCTAGAACATTGTTTTTCCATTAAGAGAGATCACACATGTGAAAACATGACCCTTTTGACCTCCTAAACTTATTTATTACTTTGAGATGCCCTTTGACTTGCATTTTACCTCATATTTCCCTAAAATGGTGGTTTAGAATTGAAACATGAGAAAATATAGGAGAATTTATAGGTTTCAATAGTCTTTTTAGGTGGTAAAAATCCATATAGTATAGATTTGCTTAGGAGAAGTCATGGATATGCAATAAGGTTTTGTTATAGGCACATGGTAAAGAGATAGAGTGTTTCAAGGTTTGAGAGGCTAAAACATTGATGTGCTTTCCATACTGAGTTGATTGGTAGACGTCAAGAGCACTTCATGTTTGTTCTCAATCCATACAGAGGAGAGAGAAAGAGGATTCAAGCTCTTGGATAGATGAAGTAGACCTTATGACCTTCTAATCATTGGTATTAGTTGTTAGTATATTATTCTTAAATTTATGAACAAATTCTAAGAAATTAAGGAGTCTAATCAACATTCACATCTATACAAGGAAAAATGAGCAGTATGATTTTATTGAGTTTTTAACTTGTTGGATCAAACTAATGATTGTTATTAACTATTTAAGCCTTGAAGATAATTTTCATGACTTCCTCAACATTTTGATACACATGAGTGAGTTTATAGGGAAAAAGAACACCAAAAATGTCAAATCTATATTTTTTTGGTAGGTTTAAATGGTTGTATGGTTTAATGATGGATCCAAGGTTATAAAGACATAGTAAGATATTGTATTGAATGTTTCATTCATGGAAAGTGTCCTTATTTCAAGTTTCTAAAACTTTATCAAAGCCTCACACACTATCAACCATAAATATATCCTCAACACCCTCATATTCTCACTTAGAATATGTTAAGGTAATTTGGAGAATCCTAGGTTTATCTTTTCACTATGTATGCTTCTTTGAGAGCCTCCAAAATGATATATTTTGTCAAGGCACATGCAGATGATTGTCTAGGATCCTTTTAGACTGTATTAGCTATGGATTCATTAGTCTTTCCATTATCTCATGTTTCATTCCATTTTTCATAGATTTATCACTACCATTCAACCATTATTGAAAGATTATCACTCCATTCTCAGTCTCCATAAATATTCCATTATCACCACATATGTATCATTATTCCTTATTTAGATCCACATCATCAATCCAATATTTTGGTATTAGTTAGGGTTATTAGGGATCATAATCATCATGGTATTTCTTATGTGTTATACAACCTTAGACACTGCTAAAGGAGTAAATCCTTACCTAAAGGCTATCAATCAACACTTACAACCAATAAGTCTACTAACAATCTTGAGGTCCCTTTTGAGATCCAAGGGCTAGTTGAAAAAACCAAATGCATGGTTGATTTAATTTTTATAACCTTGGTTAAGACAAAGAGATAAATCAAGGGAATACAAGTTCAATGATTTTTATAGGTTAGGAAACACCTAAAAAAAAGCTACAACCAACCTAGTGGAGATATATAGCTAAGTGGAGCAAAAATCAGTCTTGTGCATTAGATTGGAGGTGAAATTATGAGATATGAAACATAAAGAGATGTTTGAATTTGATATGGACTCTAATAAAGTTCAAGTCCATAAAGGAGGTTAAGGTGGTTTACGTCAAAAACATAGTCAATAGTTTCAAGACACCTATATGTACAATAATGTGTACAATGAGCAAGGTAAGTAGTTTGAAGTGTCGGCAAGAGATATAAAAGATAGTTGAAACCTATATATAAATTCAATCATATTAAAATAATATTGGAATTTTTGTGAGCATAACATAGTACTAAAACATAAAAACACAACCAAGGTGAAAGTACAGTCAAATATACTTCATGGAAAGTGGTGTATTAAGGAGGCTAAGAGAATGTCTTAATGAAAGGAGTTTGACTGAACTACCTCATAGGTTGTTTTAAATGGATTATAAGGTTCATAAATCATGTCATTAACCTTATAAAAGTCTTGTTATCTTAATTTGTACAAATAATAATAGGTCATCACCTAAAGTCATATGCTAGAACACAATCAGGTTACTTTTATAAAGTAAGTTTCTTATGTATTGGGTATTTAAAGGATACCAAGAATGGTTTTAAATGTTGTGATAAAATTATAAAAGGTCCTAATTATGGACCAAGGAGATATAACTTATAGTCAATCATGAATAATGACTCATAGTCAATACCCCAACTGTAACCTACAAGCCTTTTGGAGAATCAACATGTTTATTCTAAAGGGAGAAGAGAAAGGTATTTAAAAGTGTTGAAAACATAATAAAAGTTCTCAAAATAGTCTAAGGACTACTGAAATATCATAATATGAATTATGAGAGATTAAAATCTAAACACAACCAAGGTAAGTTACAATATGCTTGTTCTCTAAGGGGTCTTTCTTAGATTGAATAATGATAAGGACTGTGGGTATGTTTAAAGGAATGAGGAAATTTGATTTTAGTTTCTAAAATGAGTCAACACACCTATAACACTAATATATTTTTATAAAGGTGAAATGATTAGAACATATCTTAGACCTATTGAAACCTAAGTAAAATTATAGTCATAGCCAACACATAGAGCCAATCTTGGGAGGTTTGAGGCTTTAAAACATCTATAGGTGTAATTAAGAATTAAAACTTGGTAAAAATTATTATGGTAAGTGGATTAATGTTTTTATTTTATTCTCTAGGTTAGATAATTAGTGGAAATATTCACTATTTTGTCTCAAACAAACTTCAATCTGTTAACAGTCTATGATGAGATGAGGTGAGTTATTTGGAGGTTTAAAGACAAGATAGGAAGCATAGACTTAATAAAGGGGTTTTGAGATAATAAAATATGATATTAAGTGTCTTCATATGATATTTGAGATTGATAATAGTTATATTTCAAATCATATGCCCTTGAGGGCTAGCTAAAGAAGATAGACCTAAGATATGCTTGTGCATACCAATTGAGAGTTTTGTATATGCTTGGAATTTATTTAAGGTTAAAATCACCTGATAGGGCAGGTAAGAAGATGTATCAAATGAACCTAGGTAATAATATGCTCATGATTAGTAAGGAGAGCTTAATGACCTACTTGGCTAATTAGGCCTAAAATGGTTGTGAACAGGACTGTGTATTAGTGTTGATGGTATCCACATGTTTTGAGTGGTGTTTGGAGACATTAGATACCTTATATGGAGGTAAGTAAAGTGAGATAGGTAGATAAATGTCTTATGATGAGGATAAAATTAGGTAAAGTAGTAAAATCACCAAACTTAGTTGTTAAGGGTTAGGAAGATATGACTACTTACAAACCCTAGGAAGGAGATGAAAGAATGTAAGCAATAAAATTAGAGGAAGGGATTATTAAGGATGGTGTTTCCAATCCTAAAATCATAATATAAGACTTATAACTCTATCAATACTATAAAAAATGGAAAAAAAGGCCTCCTCAAACCCAAACCCCAAGAACTCAAACTTAACAATCTTAATAGTTCCATCTATAAACAACCATATGAGATAGTGAGAATAGGGTTAGAGTTTTAACACTTGAAGGTAAGAAAATGGGTGATAATATAATAAAAATGGATTATTATGATGAGGTATATCCCATAAATTCACTTACAAGTCACTCATAACTCTAACACTTAATCAAGGCCAGTTAGGCTTAGAAGGCCCACATCACCATGGAAGTATGCTCAAACTCTCCTAAGCTAGTTCGACAACATGAAAAGGTATAAGAATATGGTTATAGGTCATAATGAGATGTTTCAAGTAGAGAAAAACAAGTATGAGAGACAATTTAGTCTTGAATACTAACTTGAACTACACAACCCTTAACAGTCTCTTTGAGCAATCATTTCAAATGCTTAGATCTTTCATAGAATAAGGACTTAGGGAAAATTCTCTTGGTACTTAAAATCCATAAGAGAGTGAGATGGGATGAAGATCCCAAGTTTATGAATCATTGTTAGGATTATAACCTACATAGACTACCTGATAAAGAAACCCAAGTTTACCAACTTACATTCGTATCTATCCACACCTTCGTATCTATCCACACATTTTTCATGGGACCCTAAGCTTGTTAGAGGTTTTATATGGGTCTATGGATTAAAAATCTATGACCATAAGTTTGGGATTCAAGATCTCATATTATGAACCATCTTTAAGATGGTAGACTTCCAAAAACTTACTTAAAACCTAAGATAGACTAGACCTAAGGAAAATGGAGATAAGTACACTCAAAAACTCATGAATGACCTAATAAACATTTGAATCATAAATTCAACTTAGAGGAGACCCTGCCCATGGTACTATGTTGTACAAAAACTATATGGACATGTCAAAAACTTGGACCCTTTTAGTAAACTATATGGTATAAGCTATTTTAAAGAGTTGAAAATAATTGGGTATGAAGGTTTGGGAATTTTTTTTATCTCTTAAATTCATTATATGTCCAATAATCCACCTAGAAATGCCTTTACCAACTTTCACTAATTAGCCATTTTGTAAACCTAGTCAAGGTGGCCTAATTGTTCAATAAGAGTAAAATTAAAAATGGAGGAACTCTTCGGCATGGAGAGAATATATGTGGTTAATGTAACATCTAAAAGCATCTATAATTTCCCCTTGAAGCAAGTAAGTTCCATATTCATGAGCATTTATGAGGGTTTTTTGGAAATTATATGGATATAGTCAACCCAAAAGAAGAGGTAGTTAGTTGATGCTTCATGGAACTTGGTTATTTATGTCTATTCAATGCTTGTAATAGATAAAATAGAGGGAATTTAATGAATATGGAATTGATATACCTTTCATGGGTCAAATGTTACTAAAAATAAACTTTAACTATCATAAAGACACTCTTAGAAGACACTTTAATACATGGAAGATTATTGTAATTGTCATGTGGGATAAGTCATGACATTTTAAATTATTATTCAATTAATTATAATCCAATTTCCCTCTTCTTATCTCCATTTAATTATATTTATTGAGTTTTGGAAGGTCTTTTTTGGAATCCATCACCTAGGAATGAGGAAACTCTACCTAGTTTTGTACTTGTAAACCTATTAGACTGATGAAGAGAATATTGTAGTTTCTTTAAGATTAGTATCTAATGTGTACATTCTTGTTTTGATATTCACACGTGGTAAAATCTTCCCCTTTACAAGTCTAAGTCTCACCTAGGTACTAACATGTTTTCTATGTAGGTCATCTAGTGTGTTATGATGTTTATAGTTGAGTTTAAAATGGAAATCTAAATGTAAGTTCCTTGAACTAGGCCTTCCTATCATCACCCTCATGCTCCAGTCATTCAAACCAACCTATATATGAAACATTATTTCTTGGAAGACATTGAAGATAGCGATTCATTTCTATGCATTATCTATTAGTGTTGTTAGGATTTTAATCTAAGTGGATGAATGATCTCATTAGTGCATCACCATCCCTTAGAGTAGGTTTATTTTATGCACTTTCTATCCCTTTTCACCCCAATAGTAGTAGGTCTTAGTGAAATAAACCATAAGTGATGTACCAGGGGAGCTAGACTCATAATATAGAGGTCTAGTCTAACTACAAGCTCACCCATAGCCTTTAATCCATTCCCATGTTAGTCCAAGTTTGAAGTTAAATTGAACAATTTTCTTCATAGGGTGTAACTTGGGTTTATAACATTCACAATTTCTCTTTTTGATGTAGGATCCATTAAGGGTGGGTCTCTTATAATACTCATTGGTTAGTAGTAGCTCTCTTTACTTATACATACATTTCATTATCCTAGATTACTTGTACATAGTATCTATTTCATATTGCTTGTACATAGTTTATACTTAGAAAACACAAAATATAAAAACATTCAAATATTTTCTTAACAAACAAATTTTTTAGATTGTATACATTTCCATGTTTACATTATTTATATTTTTTAGGTAATACATATGCTATCTACACTATTATATTCAATTTTATCATATATACATGCTTCACTTGTTCTTTTTGAGTGTTTGTAGATCATTACAAGACTCATGTCCTATACAGAGATGTAAATTTTCTACTATCTACCTATTGGGGGCACATATACATATATACAAGTTCATCATTGATACATTCACCTATTGAGGATATCATACTACATAGTTTCTAGTTTACTAGGTTATATATTTGTATTCTTCATATCACATATTTCACATTTCTTATATATAGATATTGATCATACTATACTACTTAGATTTTTTGTTGACTACCACTACTATAGACTTAGCTTATGTACATATTTACTCTTATATGAATTTGTATCACATTCTCATGCATAGTTTAATTTATAGATTTAATAGTTTAGATTTGATTGTATCTCTTTGTTTATACATCTATTCAAAGGCATTTGAATATATAATTATTCTATGGATCTAAGATAATTAATTTCATTATTTTTATACTTTGAACATGTACCCATGTCCTTGTGTGTGCCTTATTGATTGCATATGTAGACATTTGAACATGTTGTTCCATGTGGATCTAAGCCAACCTTGTTTACTCTATGCATATGTAGACATTTGAATATGTCTTTGTATTTTTGCTCTGTCTTAGAGTTAGTGACATGTGCCCATGTACCTTATATTGTGGCCCCTTGGCCTAGTTTGCATGCCTCATGTATTTATATGTATGATCTCATGTATGCATCATGGACATGACACTTATATCTTATTTGTTTCTTGTACACTTAGTTTATGATACTATGAGGGACCTCATGCATCCCCATTCTTCCTTAGATGCCTTGATGGACATCATGCTCTATCCCCCTAGGTAGTTACTTAGATTATACTCAACTTTAATATTTACATATATGCTTACATTGTTATATTTATCTTGATAACCTTGTGAATGTTAGATATAAAATACATCATACATTACCAACTCATTCTTATATTATTTTACATTTTGATGTCATGTATAAACATTATATTGATTTATCACATAGATATCATATGTTTTCAGTCTAACACACATGATGCATAGATTTATTTTGAGGACAATTATTTTAGATCTTCAAAAACTACCCTAAAAATAGGGGGCATTCACAAGGGTTTGTTATAGATATTAGACCATCCTAATGTACTCATAAAATAGTTTTCAACATGTAGGCATAGATTACAAATCCCATATTTAGGAAAACATAGTGAAAAATAGTCATATATAGATCAGTCTTAGTTTTTCATAGAAATAAGATAGTTGTTCAATAACACAACACAAAGGACACTAGTGTAGTTTGATACTATCCAAGGGACTACACTACTATATAATATTCTTATTAATATAAAATTATAGAATTGATAGAGAAGTATAGTAGGCATAATATATATATATATATATATATATATATATATATATATATATATATATATATATATATATATATATATATATATATATATATATATATATATACATTATTTCAGTCACAGATTATCATATAGACTCAATAAATACTCAATTTTCACATATATTACATGGGTTTTACTCAAATTGGGGGTATTATGAATGGCATGATCACTCCCATTTTAATTTTAAATACTCAAACACATTATTATGACTCAGTCCATAATCCATATGCACATATATAAGAGTTGGGGGCCTGTGCACAACACATTGTTCTCATATATTTAGTTTGACACCAATACTCTCAAATAGAATGAAATCTCCATGTTGTTACTCCAGACATAATTTTCACCATTTTTACAATATATTGATGCATTATTTCATCTATAGTAGTTATATTTTCCAAGTAATCCCTGATCTACATTCTCGTGTGGCCCCTAATCCATTTTAAATTTTAGAGTTTTTAAGTGGCCCAAAATCCATCTTACATAATTTAATTTACATCAAATAATTTTAGTTACATCACCTAGTTTAGTTTCAAATGCATCTCTTACCCATGAGTAGGGAATGATGGAGTCAAGGCCAGTTTGAGTTATTGAGCCACATACATAAGAGGTTTGGACAAGCCATAAGTTTAATCTAAGTTATTTATAGATTATGATTCACTAATTAGGGGTGGGAAATGATGGATTCAAAGCCAACTTGTATTTTTGATCTATCCACACATGGGGATTGAATAAGTCATTAGCTCAGTCCAAGTTATTCACTATTTGATCATAATCTATATGCACACACAAGATGTCACTAGGTTTTTGCATTGGTTCATGTACCCAACAATGTATATTAATTATTTTTCTCTTTATATTATCTCTTTACTTAGTTTTTTCTTTGATTTTGATATTCCTTAAGGACTAATTCATTCATATTTCATATATATGACACATAATATAGTATTATTCATAAACTCAGATCCAGATTCATGGGCTTCACCTCATAGGTAAATCTAGGTATGTTTATTTTTCCTTTATCCTAGCCATTTTGATTTGTTAAATTTTTATAATAAAGTGGGGGATGTAGTCATTAAAATTAACCATTTATGACTTTGAGTGTCACTTGAGGTTACTTTACCCTTAGTATACAACTTGACCCATCTTAGGGGCCCTTTTGATCCATTTTTAGTCACATGATAGTCACAAATAGCACCCATACCTATAAAACATCACATGAGACCCATAATGGTGAAATACCTTAGTTATTTAGGTCCCTACACCCTCAAAAAATTAATTTTTCATCTCCCTAAGAGGATTAGGGTTGGCCTAGACTTATTTTAAGTCACCCTCCTAGGAATTGTTTTAACAAAATATAAACACTACTAAACACACTCTCACACCCTAGGTGAATATTATCATAGTGAAACACAAAAAATTACCACCTCATATTGAGGGAAATATCCTAATTCTTCAAATATTGTATTTAATCATACCATACATTCAATAATCCATCCCTATAATAGATATATAGATATCAAGTGGTCTCCAAGGCATCTTCTCATGTCTTCACACTTAGGAATTCTAGAATTCATAGACATTCACACATATCACATAGGTGGGTGAACTACATCAAGTTTGATGCTTCCTCATAGTATTGGTATGTAGGCAGTGCACCTACATAGGGGTGGGGATCACATGTTCAACACATCAAAAACACTAACCCTTTTTTATCATGGTATTCATTCAAAACCTTATAAGCATGAAAACCTAGGGTTTTAATAGGAAAACATAGCTATAAGATAAACTATTGATCAAATAGACTTGAAATTTAGACTATAGCTAAGGTAAGACATGATCTACAAAAATTTAAAACTATTTGTGGATATTTTGAGTGGGACACTACCACACTACCTTGGACACTAGCATACCATAATATTATTTTATTAATTGTGCTAATTTCTAGGGCTATTTATAACACTTAGATCCTATTGACAATAGTCATATCTATCTACCCACCAATTTTCATTGTTTGATTCCTCCCAAAAGGGCTATTTCTAGTTAAGATATTATTTTTCTCTCATCATTTCCACCTTTAGAAAATTAGATAAATCAATTATTGTTCAAATCAGAGGTTATAATTATTACATATTTATTCCCTCATTTATTATTCTAAAATATTATCAACCTAGGGTTTTGCATTCCATAAATCCCTTAAAATTTAAATCATTATCCCATATTAGGATCCATATCCCAATTCAGGGTCAAACACTTGGTGAACCTATTCATTGAGATCTAAACCCTAGGAGGTTTAGGGTTTTATATTTCATGGTTTTTATTTTATTTAATTTTTTATAATTTTTTATTTTTTCATTTATAAAATCAATGAAAAACATTTTTCCAAAAACTCAATTTCAAATGGAATATAAAGAACCATTGATCACTCCTCTCAATAATAACAAGAGCTTAATAGATTCATTTTTGTATGTTACAAGAGATGAAATAAGTAAGCATGATAAGCTAAGGCTTATTCACCTAATGATGGATAGTCCTTAAAAGGTAATACAACTAATTTTATACCCATACATATACTTAAATCTAGTGGAGGCATAAATTATGTCTTCCAACCTTTGTTTCCTAAAAAAACTACTGCTACATCTACCATGGAATTACCATTTGATTAAACTAAAATACCAATTTCAATTCATATTATAACTCAAATCATGTTTACTTCTCCATTGGTGACTACTCAACTTTATAATTTAAACCCTAATGGATTTATAGTTCAAAAACTCCAAGTTATAAAGGCCTTGGAGTAAAAGGTTACAAACATCGAACAAAAGGATTTAAATTCTCCTCATCCTATTGATTCCCTAGATGTGTTGCATAAACCTATTACACTTGATATATAATTACACCCTTTTCCAATTAGTTTTTTTTAATACAAATTCCTATTTTATGATGTCAAGAGTGATTCTCAGTAGCATCTTTGATCCTTTTGTGTGGCATGCCTTGATTATGCCTCCAATGATAAAATTTTGACCAAATTATTTCCTAAGAGACTCATATACTATGATTTGAGGTGGTTATATGATTTAAATTTTCAATCTATGAAAGTTTCAAACCTATTGTAGATTATTTTTTACAACACTTATCTATTAACATTACCAAAAAGATTTCCTATGTCCAAATTGTAAAAATCAAATAAGAAACCAATGAACCTATAAATGAGTATGTCTTGAGGTCAAAGACAATGTTAAATAAAATGACTAATCCTATGGTAGATAAATAAATTCAAGACATATTAAAATAATTTTTTATTGTTTATTTATATGATTCTACCATCTTCTAAAAGTTTAAATCCTTTGATGACTTATGCCATGTTGTTTTTAACCATGCAATGAAACTTATCTTATTGAAAAAACTTAAGTATGTAGCAAACACAATAATTAAATCACATCCATTTCTAAGTTTACAATCAAACCAAGATATAAGGTAAAACTTCCTAAGCCTAAAGAGGATACAACCACCATGGTTAATACAGTTTCATAGTAGCCTAATTAGATTATCTTATCTAATGAACCAAGGAGATATTTCTCACACTTAACTAAGACTCTAGTTTCATTACTCACACATTTAGTGGAGTGTCAACTTATATCTCTCCCTCATCATATAGATATTGATATGAGTATACATATACCCAAAGGGTATGATGCAAATTATTATTATGATTATCACTAAAGCCCAATCCATTTTATGAATAAATGTTTTACCTTAAAACATAATATCCAAGACCTTATTGATGACAAAAATATTAAATTTTATTATCTTCAAATATAATCAACTTCACAACCTGGTGATCTCCAAAAATATAAAATATTTAACTATCATTTGTAAGACATTCTAAGAAAGTAACATAGGTGTAAATGTCATACAATTCACATCCTCCTCTATTACATTATGGGACCCATTATATGGGATTATTGGTACTTTTTGTCACCAAATATTGCAACCTAGAAGAGTATGTTCAAGCCTCTTCCAAATTTTGGAAGAATGGGAATACTTATAGGTATGTGGGTTTACCTATAGGTATAAGTAGACCTCTAGGTCTAATGGCTAGCTCCCTAAATATACCTTAAAATAATTATCACCTAACTAACTAATTTCTTGTGAGAAAAGAGTTATAAATTTTAATGAAATGAAACTATTATAAGGGGGTTACACACCAAGATTATTTATACATGACCATAATACTTCTTTCACTAGGAAATAAGGCATATAAACTAGCTTCTAAGTCCTATAAGGTTCTAACATAAGTGCATCAACATAGAGGTGATATTCATGAGACAACATAAGGTAAGTTAAAAAAAAGGGAAAAATACACACTCTAAGAACAATTGTACACTTGAAAGGATAATAAAACATTAGCTACACTCTATGTGACCTATTTGAATAAGAACTATTTCATAAACATGAGAGGATAAGGAAAACAAGGATAGAGGATTATCACTAACTTCACCGTACATCAATTTGCACAATTAGACAAATTTTCATGAAATTAAAACCAAAATTTCATTAATTATTCAAAATAAAAATACAATGTCATTCTAGTAGGGCTTTTCCATACATGGTGTGGTATTGGTCTACAAGAGCAAAAATGGCTACTACTTATAGAATTAGAGAGATAGGATAAGAGAATAAAGTAAAAAAATCACTAGGAAATGTGTCATCCTAAGAAAATGAGTTAAAAATGTATGAAAGAGGAATATGGAATATACCATGCAAGGTCTACTTGGACAAATATCCCTCCAAGGCATTAAACTCATGAAATGTGGTGTATAACTCCTTTTGCTTGCTTAAAAAATTGCCTTCATCTTTTGGCCTTATTAAAACATCCCATAGTTGACTAGGGATATATGTGATGATTTAAATGATAGGTATTGGTTATATACATGCTCCAACATACATTGGTTTCATCCCTAATCATCAAGATTATTCTAGAGATGAGATATAACTACCTATAGTCTAAATAACTCCTCTTTCATTCACCTCTCATACTTAGCACCAAAGTTACCTTTAGATTTATATAATAGTCCATATAGAGGAGTGAGTGACACATTTTGGGACACATCATCGCCTTAGATTCCTCAAGTGGACCTTAAAATGCCATCCACTTGAAATTTTCACTCTCTCACAAGCTTTCTCACTATGCCAGTTGTGATTGGCTGAGATGAAAGCACTTGTAAAGACACTTGTGAGATATTATAATGAAATAAATGTATATTATAGTATATAATAAGTTTAATCCATATCCTAAAGTTGATTTCATCCTTTGAATCCATTTGATACCTGAAAGACACTAAGAAAAAATAAAGAAAGTCATTTTCCACCCTATCCATAAAGATAGGGTACAACTCAAGTTGATGGGGAGGAGCCCTAGATATTCCTATAAAACCTCAAATAATTTCCCAAGACATTCCATTCCATCTAGATGCATATCCTACTTCATCTTCCCAATCGGGTCTTTAACAAGGGTTTGAAAGGGTTTAGAGTGAGATTGCTCTCTAACAATTATTCATATAGGTTTTACATCCATTTAGAAAATAAATTACACCAATTTTTTTTTAAATGCATCCTTCATCATCTAATAACTCCTTATACTCCCATGCACAACCTTAAAATAGGTGTGAGCATCTCAAATGAGCCTATTTGAGCTTTGTCCGTGCATTTTGCATACCCTAAATTGGTCTGAGCCAAGAAATAGATTTAATGTGGTTTATTTTTCATAAAAATATCTTTATAACACCTTATGTCTCCCTATAAATATTTTTTAAATTAATTATAATTCCCATCTAATCATAGAAGTGAAAATTGGGCCCTGTTAGGCACTAGACCTAATCAAGACCTAATAGGTCTGTCTATATGTTTGTAAGTTTGGAAAATATTAATTTATTATTCACCATTGTGAATATTTAATCATGTTATTCCATTTATATCACATATATTCATACCCCCATGAAATTTTCTAACAGTCTCTAGCCTACTTTATCATCTCTTTTCTTCAAAGCCTACATGTTTGCATCTTAGGGGAGTACCCTCTATTTGATATAAAATAAAGGGTACTTACCCTATTATATCATAAAAATTGAATATATGATGGGTATATACAAGTTTAAAGGACCATATTTATCAATTTTCATGGTTATTTGACACTCCTAACATATTCAATCACTCTAAAATGCAAGACAGACATGTGGGGAATACTGACTATGCAGGTTTTTAACATGTGCTATAGGTTGCCTTGTTGGAGTATATTATTCCCATATTTGAATTATATGGGAATAATTAGAAGTAAAAATAACTTGTGATAATATTTAACCATGCCTAATATTCATTTTCCATTGCCAAATTGATGTGCCTTCACCTTTCCTTGTCATGCTTGGTTACAGTCAATTGTGATTGTATTGTCTTACCTAGGGAGTGACACTTATAGGTATATATTTTAATGTTTGGACCTTGAATAAAATGCTTAAATATAATATTTTTGTGTTCTTGACAATTTTAAATCCATTTGGATCCATCCAAGTCATGTCTCTGCAATACAAACATCAAGAACACCATCTTTTAGCTCACTGCCAACTACAATCAACTACAGTTGACTATCTTAGAGTAAAAAGGTTATTTTAGGTGAGTATCATCCTTTAAACCTATTAAAAATTATTTTTTATCCCTTTTAGGTCCTATATAGGAAAATCCAACTATCAAGGGTTTGTGTTTCCATGTCTAAGCTCACTTTAGGGATCTATAGGAGTCTATAATCAACTATAGACAAGTTGTCTCAAGGGGAAGAATAATTGTAGGTGTTGATGGGGTAAAAAAACTACATCTCAAACTTTGTTAATAAACTTTGAAACATTGGTGTCTTCCCCACCCTTATAGGACCACTTTACATACATGTACATTCTCTTGTATTATAACTTTGGGTTGTGGAGTTCTGTTGAGATTCAAATCCTATAGAAGTCACTAAAAACATGCAGTGAACAAATATGTACTTTGAAGGCCTTAAAATATCACTTTAATCAAGTCACACACTCATTCCTTTTTACATGGATATTCCCATATGATAGGGATACATGGTAAATGCATCAAAACCTGATCAAAATTTATGAAACATTGTTATTTGGCATCAACAAAAGTATCTAGGGCTCCATTTTGGGACTTTTAGGGATTTTGTCCCTAAAAATCAGATTCTCAATTTTGACCATGGCTTATTAACTCTGCCTACTCCTTACTGACTTTAGACATGATTTTTAAAGTAACCTCAACATCTAAAAACTTTAAAAAGCTTTCAAATCATATGAAAAGACATTTGAACAACACTTATAGGTCTCTTTTAGTGCCCCCTATAGGTGGACATTTCCATGTGTAGGCAATGAATATGAATATGGTAGAGTACATAGAATATGAGCCTTTAGTGAGTTTTAGACCTCACCAAGGTCTCCAAATTCATCTTTATCACCTTCAATAATTTTAATCAAGATTCAAAACTATAATTTTAATGTGCACATGATATGACTTCATAACCAGTTTTATATTCTATCCAAGTGTTCAAATGAGAGTGTAAAAACTTTAAAGGTTTGAAACAAGTTTCCATATCCCATTTCAATGTGAAAATTCCCTGAGAGTGCCTATAGGTTGACACTAATGGTGTATGATTATGTATACATATTGCATTGACTATCATAGTCTATAATATGGTGTTTGAAAGACCTTTGCTTGATTGTTTATTATTCAAGAATATTTTCAACATATTTAAACTATTCATATACCTCCCATGAACATTTTCAAACCTCTAGACACCATGACTGTAGTTGGAAATAAGAAAAAGACTAAGTATGTGACACATGTGATTATGTGTTTGTTCAATGCATAAACTTGTAAGACCAATCATGGAAAGAAGGTGATTGATATGACATAATAAAAATGAATAGAACTATATAAAATTCACATGAAACCATTGTAGAGAAAGAAAAATTCTAAATGGTGAAATCTAATGGCAACCTCACATGGTGACACCAACCTATAACCTAAACTATTTATGTCATGAAATCACTTATAATCATGAAAATAAACATGATAAACATGAGATAAGGGATTACACATCCTCTGAAGGAAAATTAATTAGCGATATTTTATGGACATGCTCAAATAAGAGCAAAACCTATAGGGTGTCAAAAATAAAAAGCATAAATGAACATTAAACTTAATAAGGATGGTTCATAAAGTACAAGCCACAATTCCTCAAAATACAAACATGAAAATGAAGAGTAAAAAGTGTAATATCCACCACCAATATATATTGACCTAGAAGTCCTCCTATTGACTATACTATCCAAAGACCTGTTGACCAATTTTGCTTGTATAGTGGAGTGATGGAGAGATAGAATGGTTTGAGCCTAATTTTGTAACTTACAAAGAATTCCAAGTGTGTAAATGAGTCCAAGGAAGTTTAAGAGACATATAAAAATATTATCCTACATTCCACTCTCTCCCATAGGCTATACAACCTTTGAAACTCCCTCTTTTACACTTGTTTTTTGGATTTTCAATTAACACCTATAATTTATTGTTAGTACTGACATTCTTGACAAGGAATCTGATAGGGACTAACATGAGGGATGTTGAGAAGGATATTACAACACTTTTCTAACTTAGAAAACTATACCACTTCATTTATGACCTATAAAATGACCCCTAAGTGACATTAAATGACATAAAGACTAATTTGAACTATGACCAAGGCTAATAAGACATTAAATGACATAAAATTAACTATGAAACACCCTTTAATATATTAATATACCCCTATATCAAGTTTTATACTATAGGGGGTTGACCCATTTTGACTTGTGGTTAAAATGGTCAACATTCTTGGTGATTTCCCAAGGGTGGTATGATTGATATGCCATGACCAGTTGCTATATCCTATCCATTGGGACGTGGAGTCACCTATACATTAGTTTAACACACAATTTTCCTTTGACATCACACCAAACAACAAAGAAAGAACACACAAGACAAGACACACCAAAGGGAAACAAACATGTGTTCAACTAGAACACTTATGGAACATAAAACAACTAAAAGAAAGACACACACACCTAATATACTATTTAAAAAACCTCAATCTTGAGGTGAAACATCTGATCACACCTCAAACAAGGTAAAACTAGTTTCGCTTGTATCTTTGTCAGTCCATGAAGGTGGTCTATCATGAGAAGTATGCTCATCATCAATCACTTGGATATGTGTATGGTCAAGAGACTTACAAATTATATTCCTTATCATGCCTAAAAGAGGGATATTTAGTGCCTTCATGAATACTATTTCATGCTCTTTAAGAGCCTTGATTGGAGTTATAAGTTGATTGATCTTTTCCATCTTTGATAAACCTTCCTTAAACTACATATTAGGATGTATGATAGTTGTCTCAACCTCTCTATCTTATTGTACATGATACAATTGATGTTTAAAAAACTGAAAATTGGTCTTCATTATATTCCAACACCTTTTTAAATTATTATATATTAGGTGGATCTTTTTACTATCCTTTAAGCATAACCAAATCTGCCTTAACATCATGATATCCCTCTAGGACTATAGACTTTTAGACAATAGTTTGATATTCCTCTTCCTTAATAAAATGGCCCTTAATTTCATGATTGATAGAATACTTAAGAGAATATTAATTAGTATAATTAGCAAACACATCAGATATAAATTTCTTGGGAGGAGAAGGAACATTACTCAATTAGTCAAATTCTTAACATATGGCATTGAATCTTAGCCATAAGTCATCCTCCTCTTATTCATGAGTCTCATCATCAAGGGAAACTTCATCAATAGCATGCATAGATAAATTATTATTCCAAATATGGAATTTAATTATATTATTCAATCCATCATCATAATATGTATGAAACAAATATTTAATGTTAGTATCTTGTGAGAAAAGATGCTTGAAACTTACCTCAACTCCCTCAAATGGATCTTAATGTATGATATATGTGCCAAGGTTAGTTTTCTCAAATTATGCATAAGGATAATGCTCATAAGAATCTAAAACATATTAATTTGGGAAAAAATAATAAATTCCATCAAGTTTAGAATCTCCATCATCCACATTAGGCTCCTCCTTATAATAGAAACATAATTTAAGTTAGAAATTATTTCAATGTAGGGCTCAATGTGAAACCTTGTAATGGGTTGGGTTCTTATGGTCACCTTGGTTCCATACCTAGTCCTAAAGGATAATAAGGACCAATAAATTGAGAGGTATCCACCCATATTGGCTATAAAGTCTCTTAAAAGGCAGATTACAAAGTGAGAAGGAAGGTCTACAATAACAATGTCTTGAAGGATGGGAAAACTAGGACTATCATACAAGAAAATCTTCAAATGTTTTATCATCCCTATTATCTTAGTAGGTGTACCATCTATCTGTAGTACTCATTTTATATTATGATTATATTTTATTCCTAAATTATCAACTACAACTTTGGGCATGACTGAAGTAGAGGCTCCACTATCAACTATACAATTGTGTACCAATTTATCACCCACTATGAGAGTGAGGTAGAATGGTGGAGGTTTCTCAGTACTAGTAGATGATTCAAAAATGGTGTTAGGGTAGCTTTTAATAGAAACATTACCATGAACTTGAATTTAAGGTTAAGGACTAGTGATAATATTGGACAACTAATTTTGTAATAGCTCTTTTTGGCTAGGCATATAAAGGACATCCCATAAGGAGATAGGCACTTTGGCACTTTTCAAAGAATCCACTATGTTTAGGGTAGATTTTCTCACATTATATTGAATTTTTTTAGGTAAATATTTTCTTGGAACTTGAGGAATTGATCCACCTTGAGTATACCTTACCACATTTTGATTTGAAGTAGGTGTAGGAGTATTTAGAGTTGTCATGCTTACAACCATACTTTATTGCCTTAGAAGAAGATTAGATGAGATTTTAGGCATGATATTGGCACCTCATAGATTATATTTATTGGATCTTTAATTATATTCAATAGATTTACCTTGATTGAGCATAAAATTGTCTTCCACCAAGAAGTTGGTGAAGTTTTCTCCTTGAGGTTACCAATCCTCATTTGTTTGCATCATGACCTCATCTTCAGATGATAGAAGAAGAGTGAATCCTCCTTGAACAAGTAAGGATTGCTATCCAACCTCATCATCATCCATGATTTGGCCTTATTTATAATATTTTCCTTGTACCAAGTTGCTATGAATCGGTACCATCTCTCTTACATTGGTGGTGGAATTGGGATTGTACACATTGGTAGGCTTATTGAAGTTAGGCTTCCCTTAACCTCTTCCTCTCCCATATTATTTTCCATATTACTACTAGTAGGAATATGTATTTTAATAAATACCTTGTTGCATATTCCTTATTCTAATATTATCTTCTAACCATTGAATATATGCATCTTTATCCATGACATTATCTACCTTCTTAGAAGTAGTCTTAGGCTTGGTAATTACACTTGGAACTTAGGCTATACTTGGAGTATCAGCATGGGTATTGGGAAGAAAGGGCACAAACATCATAGGAGGAAAATTTCATACTTGAATGAGTCCATTATCAGCTCTAATGGAAAGTTATATGCTTTTGGAAATGTGAAACCACCCATGGATGGAAGCATGATAATAATATCAATACTAATGGCTCTCAAGTATATAGGGAACACAAAAATAGCATGTAGTCTCATGGAAGAAGGAAATATATACTAAATATTTTAAAACCTCTCTTTGAATTCATGCATTGTTTCTTTGGGGCCTCTTTTTATCATATTGAGCTGATGTATAAGAGAGGTATGGTCACTTTCATCTTCAAACCTTGAACTCAATAACACCCCAATGTCATCCCATGATGTGATGCACCCACAGAGCAAAGTCCTATACCAATCAATATATTTCACTCTAAGGGACATGGAAAGGAGTCTAATGACAATATTATCTCAATTGACATTATGGAAACTACAAAAGTTAAGGATATCCTTGATGTGTTCACTAGGTGTAATATGACTCTCACCATTGAATGTAGGCACACTCTTTATGGAATTAGGGGGAATGGTATCATATGATTGAAGATGAATTGGATTTTTAGTATTGAAGGTAGGACAAGCATGTTGGCTAGCCATGTTTTATTCAATATCTTCAATCTCTTCAACCTCTTCACTTCTTTGTCTAGAAAATCTTCTTACTCCTCAAAAGGTAGATTTGATGAGGGTATTTAAATTTAAGAGGAAGTTAAGGCTAAATAGATAGTTTGATAGGATTAAAAACTCTACTAGATGATGACCTAGTAAGAGATGTGAAGAATGAGAGAAATTTTATAAGAAAAAAATGGCATTGAACTAGATTTTACCTTGAATGGAGTAAGCAAATGCTGAGTAGTACACTAATTTATAGTTGATGTTGTTAAGAACAACATTCATCTTGATAAGTTGTCTTGAAGATAATGAGTCCCATTAGGCATGATATAAATATTATCACCAAATATTTCACCTTAGAAGAGGGTGTTCAATCCTCTTCCATATTTTGGAAACATGGGACTACTTATAGGTATGTGTGTTTACCTATAGGTAGAAGTAGACCTCTAGGTTTAAGGGTTAGCTCCCTGAATATACCTTGAAATTTTTATCACTTAACTAACTAGTTTTTTATGGGAAAAGAGTTATAAATTTGAATTAAATGAAACTATTTTAAGGGGATGATACACTAATATTATTTACACATGACCATCATACTTATTTCATTAAGAAACAAGGCATAAAAACTAGCTTCTAAGTCCTATAAGGTTCTAACATAAATTCTTCAACATAGAGATAATATGCTTGAGACAACATAAGGTAAGTGAAATAGAGGGAAGAGTGCACACTATAAGAAAAATTTTATAATTTAAAGGAGACTATAAAATTATCTACACTCTATGTGACCTATTATAATAGGTACTCTTTCATAAGCATGAGAGGATAAGGAAAATGAGGATAGAGGATTATCATTATCTTCACCATACATCACTTTGCACACTTAGAAAAATGTTCATGAACTTAAAACCAGACTTGAATTAATTTTTCCATGGTAAAATACAATGTCATTCTAGTATGTATTCTCCATACATGGTGTGGTTTTAGTTTACAAGAGCCAAAATTTTTATTACTTATAAAATTATAGAGAAATGAGAACATAATGAAGTCCAAGAGTCACTACGACATGTGTCATGTTGAGAAAAGGAGTTAAAAATATATGATAGAGGAATATGGAATATACCAAGTAAGGTATACTTGGACAAATGTCCCTTTAAGGCATGAAACTCATGAAATGTGGTGTAGAACTAGTTTTGCTTGCTTAAAAAACTACCTTAAGCATTTATCCCTTTTATAACATTACACAACTTAATATGGATAGATTTGATGATTTAATTTAGAGTTAAGGGTTGTATACATGATAAAACATGCATTTTTTGCATCCCTAATCATCAAGATTCTTTTAGAGATGAGATATCACTACCTGAAGTCCAAATAACTCCTCTTTCATTCACCTCTCACACTTGGCACCAAAGTTGCCTTTATTTTTCTAAAATAGTCCATATAGAGGAGTGAATAACAGCTTTTTCAACACCTCATTTCCTTATCTTCCTTAGGTAGACCTTAAAAGGCCATCCACTTAAAGTTTTCACTCTCTCACTAGCTTGTTCACTATGCCAATTATGATTGGCTAAGATGAAGGCACTTGAAGAGACACTTACACTATATTATGATACAATAAATAGATATGATAGGATATATTAAGTCTCAATCCATCTCCCAAAGTTTATTTCATCCTTTGAATCCCTTCTATTCCTATAAGACACAAAAAATAATCAAATAAAGCCATTTTACACCCTGTCCATACAGGTAGGGTCCACCTCAATTTGATGGGTAGGACCCTTGGAGAGTGATATATAACCTATAATAATTTAAAAATCCATTCCATTACATATATATGCATCTCCTACTTAATATTTCCAATCATGTCTTTGGTAAGGGTTTGAGAGGGTTTAGAGTGAGTTTACCCTCTAAGGATTGCTCATAAAGGTTTGACATCCAATTGAAAAAAAAATTTCCAATTTTTTTTTCAATACCTCCTTCATCATCCCCCAACTCTTTAGACTCCCATGCAAAACCTCCAAGTAGGTGTGAGCATCTCAAATGAGCCTACTCGAGCTTTGTCGATACATTCTGCATAACCTAAATTGGTTTGAGCCAAGAAATGGATTTCATGTGGTCTAATTTGCATAAAAATATATTTATCACACCTTATGCCTCCATAAAAACATGTTTTAATTAATTATAAGGCCCATTTAATGCTAGAAGTGAAACTTGGACCCTGTTAAGCACTAGGCCTAATCAAGACCTAATAGGTCTATTTATATGTTTATAGGTTTGGATCATCCTAATTGATTATTCACAATTTTTAGTTATAAATAATTTTTGTACATATCTATCAAAAATATCCATACCTCCATGAAAGTTTCTAATAGTATTTATCCCACTTTATCATCTCCTTTCTTCAAATCTCACATGTTTGCATCTTAGGGGAGTATGCTCTATCTGAGATAAAGTAAGGGTAATTCCACTATTGTCTCATCAAAAGTGAATATATGAGGGGTATATATAAGTTTCAAGGAAACTTTTTTTTTTTATCAATTTTAATTGTTATTTTACACTCCTAACATCTTAAATCACTCTAAGATATAAGACAGAGTTGTGGGGAATACTAACTCTATAGGTTTTTAACTTGTGACTATAGGTTACCTTATTGGAGTCTCTTCTTACCCTATTTTAATGATATGGGGATAATGAGAAGTAAAAATAACTTGTGAGGATATTTAGACATTACTAATATTCATGTTTCATTTCCATCTTAAGGTACCTTCACCTTTCCTTCTCATGCTCAGTTACAATCAACTATGACTATATTGTCTTGCCTAGGGAGTGACACCTATAGGTATATATTTGCATGGTTAGACCTTAAATATAGTATTAAAATAAATTATTCAAGTGTTATTGAAAATTTTACATCTATTTGTATCTATAAAATTCATTTCCCTACAATACAAACATCAAGAATACCATATTTTAGCTCACTGTCAACTACAGTCAGCTACAATTGACTATCTTGGAGAAAAACAAAGGTCTTATAGGTGAGTATCATCATTAAAACATATTACACATGATTTTTTATACATTTTGTGTTATTTGGAGGAAAATTAAAATATAAATGGTTTGTGTTTCCATGTCTAATGTCACTTTAGGGACCTATAGGATTCTACAGTCAACTATAGACAAGTAGTCTCAATGGGAAGCACTACATCTCAAACTTTGTTGATGATATTTGAAGAATTTATGTATTACCAAAAATTATAGGACAAATTTACATACATATACCTTATATTTTATTAAAAATTTGGGTTGTGGAGTTATTTTGAGGTTCAAATCCTATAGAAGTCACTAAAAACTTGTAGTGAACAAATATGTACTTTGAAGGCCTTCAAATATTACATTCCTCAAGTCACACACCCATTATATTTTTAATGGATCTTGAAATAGGATAGGGATAAAAGGTATATTCATAAAAACCTGATCAAAATTTATGCAACATTGTTATTTGGCATCAACAAAAGGGCGTAGGGCTCTCTTTTGGGTTTTTTAGGGATTTTCTCGCTAAAACTCAAATTCTCAACTTTGATCATGATTTCTTAAGTCTACTTGATCCTTAATGAATTTATAAATGATTTTTAAATTACCCTAAACATATAAAAACTTCAATAAGGTTTTATATCATATGACAACACCTTTAAACAACACTTCTAGGTCTTTGTTAGTGCCACTTGTACTTGGATATTTCCATGTGTAGGCAGTGAATATGAATATGGTAGAGTTCATAGAATATGAGACTTCAATGCATTTTAAAAATTATAAGGGTCTAAAAATACATATTTATCACCTTGAATAATTTTAATCAAGATTCAAAACTCCCATTTCAATGTTCTTACCCTCTTGTAGGTGTTAAAATGGTTGTAGACTAGGCAATGAATGTAGAACTTGAGTAATGTGCACATGATGACTTAATAAATAGTTTTATATTATCTCCAAGTGTTAAAATGATATTTTAAAAAAATTTAAGGGTTGAAACAAGTTTACATATCCCATTTTATTGTGAAAATTCCTTGAGAGCACCTGTAGGTGCACACTAATGGTGTATGATTGGGTATACATATTACATTGACTATCACAGTCTATAATATGGTGTTTGAAGGAAATTTTATTGATTTATATGCTTAAATAATATTTTTAAAATATTTAAACTCTTTATATACCTCCAATGAACATTTTTTAGCCTCAAGACACCATGAATGTATTTAGAAACAAGCAGAAGACTGACTGTGTGACACACGTGACTCTATGTTTGATAAATGCATGAAATTTTAAGACCAAACATGGAAATAAGGTGATTTATATGACATTATAAACATGAATAACAACATATAAAATTCACATGAAACCATTGTAGAGAAAGAAACCTTCTACAAGTGGTGAAATCTGATTGCAACCTCACATGGTGACACTAACCTCTAACTTGAACTATTTAGCTCATGAAATCACTTAAAATAATGAAAATAAACATGGGAAACATGAGAGGATGGATTAAAAATCCTCTTAAGTAAAATTAATTATCTAGATTATACAAACATGCTCAAATAGGAGCAAAACCTATAGGGTGTGGCAAATAACAAAAAAAAATGAATAGCCAACTTGATAAGGATGGTTCATAAAGTAAAAGACACCATTACTCAAAATAAAAACATGAAAATTAATATAAAAAAGTGTAATATAATTCACCAAGATATATTTACCTATAAGTCCTAATAACTATACTATCCAAATACCTATTGATCAGTTTTGCTTACATAGTGGAGCGATGGAGAGATAAAACAATTTTAACAAAATTTTGGAACTTCCAAAGAATTCCAAGAATGGAAATATGTCTAATAAAGTTTAAAAGACATCCCAAAATATCAATCCATGTGCCATAATCTCCCATAGGTTGGACAATCTTTGAAACTCCCTATTTTGTACTTATTTTTTGGATTTTCAATTAACACCTTCAAGTTTCTATTAGTAATAAAATTCTTGACAAGGAATCTGATAGGGAATGACATGAGGGAAATTAATAAGGATATTATAACACTTTTTTTTTATTATAAATCCATACCACTTCATTTATGACCCATAAAATGACCCCTAAGTGACATCAAATGGCATAAAGACTAATTTGAACTATGACCAAGGCTAATAAGACATTAAATGACATCAAATGAAATATGACACACCATTTAACATATTAATAGACCTCTATATCAAGTTTTAGACTATAGGATGTTGAATTTTTTTGACTTAAGGTCAAAATGGTCAATATTAGTTATACATGACATATACCCTCAATGGTTTAAAGACCTATTACCTTTGATGATAGTGAGATTAAGGATGATGATTCGGATCTTCATTCCTTATTCATTAAAGCATTCCTTGATAAATAACCTATATGTAGTGATATGATTTATAATGGTAGAAGTGATAATGTTTTAACCATGACATTACTTACACACTTGGGTTATACTCATCATGATTTAAACCCTTCTACCAGATCAATAGAGCATTCAATGGGACCTCACAACAAGTTTTTGGTGAGATTGACTTAAATTTATAGGTGGGTCCTATTTTCACCAAATATTTTAACCTATAGGAGGTTTTTTAAGACTAATATAATATTTTGGAAACACTGGAATACCTCTGGGCATGTGGGTTTCCTATAGTAGAGGTAGACCTCTAGGTTTAAGGGCTAGTTCCCTAGATTAATCCTTAAATTATTGTCACCTACACTAATTGTTTTCTTGGATGAAACGAGATAAAATTAGATATGAAATTAAGATAATATAAGGGGGTGATACACTATAAATATCTCCACTTAACTATGATACACTTGCACTAAGAGAAATGACCTATAACACTAGTCTTAAAATCTTGAATTGCTCTAACATTAGTATCTTAAACATAGAGGTGATATGCATGAAATTACTCAAGGTGAGTGAACCATGGGTAATTTAAAAAAACTAAGGATATTAATAACACCTGAAGATATAAAAATTCCATTAACAACACTTCATATGACCTATTAGAGTGGAAATAACTAACATCAAACATGGAAGGATTTAGAGAAAGTAATGATATATATCAATCACTTGAATTTTCACTATACATCACTTCACATACTTATAAAAGATGGTTTTTGAAATAAAAACTATATTTCATATATTATTTCAAAGGAAAATTAAAATATCAAACCAATAGGACTTTTCCATACTAGGTGTAGAATTCGATTATAAAATCTAAAATGGCTTGCATTATATAATGCGTGAGGAGAGAGAGAAAAAGAGTAGGGATCAAGGGTCATAATTCCACATGTCAAGGAATGAAAAATAGTTACATTTAATAAGGATGAAATTAATAACATATGTATGGAATGTATTTTTGGACAAACATCCATTTAAATCATCAAACTCTCCAAAACTGGTGTAGAAACCCTTTAGCTACCTTCTTGAAACTACCTTCATCATTAGGTATATTTTGACTACTTAAAACCAAAATAGGGAGAATTAACACATTTTTAATATATTAAGGGGTTATAAACATGACATAATAGTCATGAAATTCATCCCTAACTCATATCCTTCTTATAGACACTTGTTCTCACCATTTGTAATCATTTAGTAGTCTTCTAGGCCTCATTATTCACATTTGTCATTCATGTGGCCTTAAATTTCTCCACAAAATACATGGAATAGGTGTTAGGACACATTTATATAGTCCCATTTCCTTCAAATCCATGAGTTAGACCTTAAAAATGTCCAAAAGCTAACTTCTCACTCTCTCACTCTGTAGTCACTCTCTATTTCCACTATCTACCAAAGATTGCCTGAGATGAATGAGTTAGCATAGATGTTTATATTATATTATGAGGTGATAAATGGATATGGATAGTTATTATATGTCCCAATTTAACTCCACTAATGATTCTAACTCCTTGGTTCTCCTCTACACCTGTAAAACAATCACAAAATTTCAAAAAAATCTATTTTGTACCATGTCTATATAAGTATGGTACATACCAATCTAATGGGAAAGATATTGAGAGAGAAATAAATAATTAAAAAACAATTTATAAGTCATTTGACCCATATTTAATTCATTTCCACTTATTTATTTCCAATTAGGTCTTAGACAAGGGTTTATTAGGGTTTTAACGTGTTTAAACTATTTGCATTTATTCATAAACAAATTCAATCTATGAACAAACTACACTAAAATAAAGTGTAGTAAATCATTAAATTATTCCCAAGTACTTGAGGAACCATGCAATGTATTAGTATATGTGTGAGTGTTTGAAGTTGGCCTATCGAGCCCTTAACTGCATTCTAAACACCTTAAAATGTGTTTTAGCCAAAAATGACCTTTTTATGGTTTTTATCTACAACTAAATGGTTCTAAATCATCATAAATATATCATTAAAGGTAATATAGTTCATTTTATATTTCACATGGTCATATAAATGGAAGTTAGACCTTTGTAGGGTTTTAGGTCTAGTCTAGGCCTATTAGGCCTCACCTATGTTTCATGACCTAAAACCTCATTCAAATGCTTTATAAAGACTATGAGGTATTATATACATTTTTTAACATTAATTAAAACTATTCTAACCTTTCTTAAATTATCCAAAACTTCCCTCTACACTTTCTCATCATTTATCTTCCAAACCTGTAGTCTAGACTATCTGGGAGTGCCCTTTATCTGAGACAAAATAGAGGGAATATCCCATAATTTTACTGACAATGTAAAGTTATGGAGGGATATAAAATGTCTTGAAGAACTTATAAACCTAATATTATGGCTGGAACACCTTTATAAATCCATTAAACTCCAAAATTATTTAAGACTGGCTCATAAGTCTTGACTATGCATGGACTGTGTATTGACTATAGGTTGAATGATTGAGCTTAGTATCTACCATATTTATTTGATATAATAACTAAATTATATTTTTTAATACCATTTTTAAAATTGTAATCACATATTCAACCATAAATACTTATTTTAACCTTCTCAACATGCACTTTCCCTTTGACTAGTTTTAGTCCAAGAGCTGTAGCAGAGTATAGGTGTTTATCCTAATTGAGATTTAGGATCCTCTAGATGAAAGTGTGTGTTTTATAATTATGTTACATGACTTATGGTATTATTTAATTATGTTAATAGGCTCAAATATGATCCCATTTCATAATTTAGCCTATTCACATCACGCTTTACGGGTAAGCTAACACCCAAACTACATATTCCCATGTACTGTCACTTTACAGTCAAATTATAGGTGATATTTTGATAAAATAAATGTGCCACTTTAGGTGATAATATAATTAAAAACCTTTAATCTCAATTCCATTCAATTTATCCTTGGAACCAATGTCATTCTAACTTGCATAAACAACTATGCCTGAAGGGTTTACTTATTATGTCTCATTATCAACACACTATCAATCATATTATAGGTGTTACATTTGAGGGATCATGGAATATTCCTATAGGTATTGATTTATTGACACCAAATTTTATCCTCTTAGACCCTTATTGAGGCTACTAGAAACATTCTAAACCAAATAGATTCACTTCATGCCTTTGATACCATGGTTTCACTTCATACTATAGGTCACTATAATCTTGATTGCTTTTAGTCATTTCAACACATTATTCTCTAAGTGTCATAGGCCAAAACCTAATTGAGTTAGAAACCACCCAAACATTATTCCTTCTTGATCAATCAATCAAATTTACATGTTTAAAATATTTCAATTGGGCTTGGGATTCATGATGGAAATAACCAACTTTTCTAGACCTTATGTCACTTTGCTATGGAAGGATCAAAAGAATGGGAAAAACATGGTTTAAAAAAACTAAGGTAATGTGTCCCTTTTACAACTTTCTCCACATGTAAACCTTGAAATCAAGTTTTTATACATGAAATTTCATCACCATTGTCACAATGGCTCTCTCAATACCCTTAGACCTCAATGAAGGTCTAAAATGATTTTCAACACTTTCATTCCAAATCTCTTAGACCTTTTTAGAAGTACTTGTGGGTGAACATACATGATATAGATCATGTGCATTGAATTTGGGTTCAAAAAAAAATTTATCACCTTTGAATGGATCCATATCACTACTCACACCTTAGGATTATTACTACCATGTTGAATCCTCCTTGTTTCATCACCATGACTGGTCAATGCTCAAGCTGACTTGATTGTAGGTGACTATTGTAGGTAATATGGTTGTGTTTGATTTTTAGACCTTTATCATCACCAAGGGATATTATTGAGAATTATCCTTCAAATATGAACTAGTCACATTGTTTAAGATATTGAGGAGTAACATATCACCATTATTCTAAAGATCACAATGGGAAAATAAACTTTACAACTTTTGCATCCACTATTTATAGACCTTAGTGTGTCTTCAACCAACAATACAAGATTTTATTGCAACCTTTCTTCAAACCACATGTGAAAAATATATTGAAGACAAAATGGGAATGGAGATCATGCTTTCCCAACACACACACAATGTTTAGAATCATCAAACTGTACAAAAAATGAGAAAACTTGTAGGTGATAGGAATGTGCAATCAATTTTGAGGCATTAAATTTTTTTAAGATGATTCATGAAGTATATTACAAAAAACTACAAACTAATTCCATGGAATGAGAGCCCATTAGCAGTTTTAACATCTACTAAAATCACTCATCTCAACTCTACCTGGCCTATTTGTACTAGTAGAAAATTTGATGACCTGTTTAACCTTGCACAAGAGAGTGATAGAGAAGTTAGACTAGTTTTTTCCCTTTTTAGAGATTTCAAGGTAAAATTAATATGGAATTGAGTTATTGGGAGTTGAAGGGACACTGATGAAGCTTCCCACATGTGCCAAACTATTATATAGTTTTTACAACCGTAATAAACTCCTCTTCTTGTAAGATATCTTCTTAGTTTCAACATTTAAACCTACCAAATTCAATTATATGACTGAAAATTAACATTATATAAAATCCTACATGTTGAATAAAACTTGGACACACTTTGAAACACTTGCATTCTTATAAATATTAGACAACTCATTAAATTGGCCCAAAAGTGACCCCTAGATGACATAAAACCAACTATATAAAAGTGAAAAAGATAAAAAACATTAGAAATGACCTCATTAAGAACATTAGTCACATTTAACACCATATGTGGTCCCATGAAAGTTTTATCTTATATAGGGGTTGACCAAATTTGTATTATGGTCAAATTAGTCAACATTTTGGCAATTTTTAGGGATGGAAAGCTAGCTATGCCAAAGACTAATAACCTTATCCTATAAATTGGGATATGGAGTCACCTATACATATATTTGGCACTAATTTTCCTCTAAATTAATACCAAATACACACCAAACAACAAGAATAGACACACAATAAAATAAACTAAGCAAACACACTTGTGTTTTTAAGAACACTTATAAAAGACACACAAAACTCAAACAAACTAACTTAAACACAAAATAACTTGAATGAATCTCTTCCTAATAGATCAAACAGGAATATTGAAACATTTATTACTCCATAAAATGAAGGAGTGTATGAAACATGTTTCCATTTGGACCTTGGCATTGATTCCTTCATATCTTTCATGATATTTTCCAATCTCTTTATCATGATCCTCATTTCAATCAAGGAAGATAAAAATAGTTCATCTATGAAGATGAACTCATATTTCACTTATGTAACATCAAACTTCTCATTAGACTCCTTAGATGTAACCTCCCATGTTTATTCAATAAACTTACCTCCTTGACTTCCATGGTATTTTGAGAGAGATCAGATTGTTCAACAACTATAATTTCCTCAAGCTCATCAAGGAGGTTTGTATAATCTACCTAATCTTGGTAATTTTATTCCATAGAGACATCTTGTTCTATATTATTATGTACTTAACCTTAAACTTAGAAAATTTCTTCAAGTTATTGGAAAATCCTCATCTATTACTACTCATGCTTCTTACTCTCTTTCTCTTTGAGAGCCATCACCTCTCCAACTTTATCTTCTTGGTCCTTGAGCACTTGATCAATTTCAAAGTTGACTATAAATTTAGTAGGTTAGGATGTCATAAAATATTATTTTGAGGGTACATCACTAAGAGGTAAGGCATATTCAAGAGTGTCTTGAATGGAAACAAACTCCTTATTAGCTATAAGTTAATTAACTACATCTACAACAAACTTGATACCTTGGGAGTTATCATGTTGCACTTTAAAGGAAAAATTATTTCCATAAATATTTTCAACAAAATTTTTAATTTGGACAACAAGAGGTATATGTTTTTTCTTCTTCTCATGGAAATCAATTAACTCAATATATATAGAGTCCTTATCAAACACCTCTTCTCTAATGCCTTCACTAATCTCTTTGTGGATATCTGAAACATGAACTTAAACATCTTTATTTACACTAAATAAGATTTAATTACACTTGTCTTCACCAAGGGGGGTATCTATGGTGATCTCTTTATCATATATGGTCACATCATCTTCTTGAACAACTATAGCTTGAACCTTATCTTCTCCACTTACCTCCCATAAGATAGGTTCTCCATCAAAAAGGGATGAGGTGAGAGGTTGATGGTTAGGCTCATGGGTTGGAGAGGGAGTATGAAATGTTATGGATGGATTATGAATGGGCCTAGGAATGTAAACTTCTTGAATAGACTTAAAGGGAAATGTTAAGTTGGGATATTCAATAGGAAATACACCTTCAATAAGAGTTTCATCTTGGTCATATCCTCCTTAAGGCTCTTAAGCAAATGTAGGCTCATTTTCAAACTCTTTATTTTCCAACATTCTTAGTCTATCTATTGATCATTGTAAACACTTTTTTTTGTCAATTATAGATTCCCATTGATATCATATTGAGTTTCCTCTTCAACCACTTCCCATACATCCATAAACTTTTGAACAAAACCTCTTAACCAATCTATGAGATGGTTAGGGAGCACATTAATCTCTTCATCCCATGTTCTCATATTTTATTAACTATATATAAGACTTGGCATAAGTTGTAATGACATGAGATGGGGCTAAAGGAGGAGGAGGAGGGTAATAGTGGGGATTGTGTCTAGCTTAAATTTTTAAAACTAGGAATTCATATATTTTTTTGAAATATTTTGATCTCTAATAAATAGGATTATTTGATTCCTCATGAAAATAATAACAAGAATCAAGTTGAGATGGATATGGAGATACTTCTTGATAAGGCTAGTAGGAGTCATATTGGGGTTGATAGGAAGTTACTTCTTGATGGACTTATTGATAAAATTCCTCATAGGATTATTCATAGGGCTATTCAAAAACATGATGTTCATATATATAAAGACTAAGATGATAATATGGTGACCATAGATCATAATAATTATAGAAATTTTGATAGATCTATTGATGGATATATCATGGGTTATAACAAGGTTGATAGGGAGCTACATAGTAGGGATTATCATCATATCCATCTATATAAACTTGATAAATAAATTAAATAATAATATTTGATCAAAATATTCAATAATAAATACCTAGGATGTTTAAAAATAAATGATTTAATTCATAGTTTTCATTGGTGCTTGCTTGAATTCTTCCAAAATCTGATAAGAGGAAAGACACACCAATAATCTTTCCATATTTTGGACCTTCATCCCACTAGGAATGATAGAATTATTATCACCAAATATTTCAAACTATAGGAGGTTTTTAAGGCCTAATCTAATATTTTGGAAAAATTATAATACATCTAGGCCCGTGTGTTGCCTATAGTAGAGGTATACCTCTAGGTTTAAGGGCTACTCCCTACATTGATCCTTAAATGCTTATCACCCACACTAACTATTTTATTAGATGAAAAGGGATAGAAGTATAAATGAAATTATGATACTATAAGGGAGTGATACATTATAAATATATCCACTTCACTACCATACACTTTCACTAAGATACATGGCCTTCAACACTAGTCTTAAAATCTTGAATTGCTCTAACATTAGTATGTCAAACATGGAGGTGATATGTATGGATTTACTCAAGGTGAGTAGAATAGGGGTGATTTTTAAATACTAAGGATATTTATAACACTTAAAGATATACCAATTCATTTTAAAACACTTCATGTGACTTTTTAGAGTGCATCAAACATGGAAGGATATAGAGAAATCAAGGATAGATATCAATCACTTGAATTTTCACTATACATCACTTTACATACTTAGACAAGATATTTTTTTAACTAAAAACTAGAAATAATATCTTATTTCAAAGTCAAAGTATAATATCAAACCATTAGGGCTTTGCCATACCAAGTGTGTAATAAGATTATAAAAGCCAAAATGGCTTGAATTTATAGAATGTGTGAGGAGAGAGAGAAAGAGTAGAGCTCAAGGGTCACAATGAAAAATTTAAAGGAATTAAAAATAGTTAAATTGTAGAAGGATGAAGTTAATAATATATTTTTGTAATGTATTCTTAGACAAGTATCCATTTGAAGCATCAAACTCTCCAAAATTGGCATAGAGACCCTTTAGTTGCCTTTTTGAAACTAACTTCATCATTAGGCATCTTTTGACTACTAAAAAATAGAATAGGGAGAGTTGAAACATGTATAATATTTTAGGGGGATTATAAAAATGACTTAGAAATCATTATATGCATCCCTAACTCATAGCTTTCTTTTGGACACTTGTTCTCATCATCTACAATCATTCATTAGTCTTCTAAGCCTCATTCTTCAAATTTGTCATTCATGTGGCCTTAAATCACTCCAAAAAATCCATGTAAGATGTGTTAGGACACCTATATATAGTATCCCTTCATTTTAATCCATGAGTTAGACCTTAAAAAGGTTTGAAAACCAACTTCTCACTCTCTCACTTGGTAGTCACTCTTTATTTCCATTATCTGCTTGAGATGAATGAGTTAGTAGAGATGTTTATATGATATTATGAGGTGATAAATGGATATGGAGAGTTATAATAGGTCCAAATTGACCTCAACCAATGTTTCTCACTCCTTGGTTCTCCTCTACACTTGTAAAACAATCAAAAACTTGCAAAAAACCCTATTTTATACCCTATTTGTATAAGTAGGGTATAAATAAATCTAATGGTAAGGAGATTAAAAGAGTTATCCATAATTAAAAACCATTTATAGGTCATATTATCCATATTTAATTCATTTCCACTCATTTTTTTCCAATCAGGTCTTAAACAAGAGTTTAAGAGGGTTTTAACATATTTAGACTGTTAGCATTTGTTCATAAAAATTAGATGTTCAATCTATGAATAAATTCCACTAAAATAAAGTTTAGGGCCTAATTTAACTATCCCTAAGTGATTATATAACCATTAAATTCACCTATTTATGGTGTGAGTGTTTGAAGTTGGCCTATCGAGCCCTTGAGTGCATTATAAACACCCTAAAGTGAGTTTCAACCAAAAGTGACCCCTTTGTGGTTGTTCAAACTAAATGGTACTAACTCATCATAAATATATCATTTAATGTCATATAATTAATTTAAGAGTTTACATGGTCATATAAATGGAAGATTAATATTTGTAGGGCTTTAGGTCTAGTCTAGGCCTAATAGGCCTGACCTTTGTTTCATGACCTAAAACCTTATATAAATGATTTATCAGGACTATGAGGTATTATACACATTTTTTTTACTTTATTAAAAATATTAACAAATTTCATAAATTCTCCTAGACTTCCCTCTACACTTTCTCATCATTTATCTTCCAAACCTGTAATCTAGACTGTCTGGCAGTGGCCTCTATTTGAAATAAAATAGAGCACAAATCCCCTAGTTTTCTTGTCAATGTGAAGTTATTGAGGGATTTAATAGGTATTAATGAGATTATACACCTAATATCAGTGTTCGATCACCTTTATAAATCCCTTAAACTCCCAAATTCCTCAACATTGGCTCATAAGACCTGATATGCATGGACCGTGTATTAACTATAGGTTGCATGCTTGAAATAAGTCACTACCATAATTTATTGATTTGAGAAATAAATGATATGTGTTATTAACATTATTATAATGGTAATAACATATTCAACCATTAATAATTATGCCAACCTCCTCAATATGCACTTTCCCTTTGACTAGGTCTATTCCAAGAGCTGTAGCAAACTGTAGGTGTTTATCCTAGTTGAGATTTGGGTTCCTATAGATGAAAGTGTGTGTTTTAGCCTTGTGTTACAATAATTAATTTACTCTTAAATTATATGATCTAATTTAATATTTTATCCTATTCACATCATGCCTTGGGGATAAGTCAACACCCAAATTGCCTATTCCCATGTATCGTCACTCTACAATCAAATTGTAGGTGCCATTTTGAGAACAAAAGGGGACCCTATAGGTGATTTTCTGAGTCAAAACCTTTCATATATATTCCATTAAATTTATCCTTATCACTATTGTCATTCTAAATTTCATAAACAACTATGTCTATAGGGTTTGCTTCTTATGTCTCATTATCAACACATTGTCAGTCAGATTGTAGGTGTTCGATTTGAGGGATCATGAAATCTTCTTTTAGGTTTTTATTTCTTATTTACACCAAATTTAATCATCCTAGACACTTATGAAGGATAATATAAACATTCCAAACCAAATAGAGTCACTTCATGCCATTGAAATCATGGTTTTACTCCATACTATAAGTCACTACAGTCTTATTTGCTTTTAGTCATTCCAACGTAGTATTATCTGAGTGTCATAGGCCAAAACCTACATGAGTTAGAAACCACCCAAAAAATATTAATTATTGATCAAGAAATCAAATTTACATGTTAGAAACATCACCCCTGGGCTTGGAATTCATGATGGAAATAACCATACTTTTCTAGACCTCATGTCACTCTACTATGGAAGGATCAAATGTATGGACAAAACATGGTTCAAAGAAACTAAGGTAATGTGTCCCTTTTGCAACTTTCTCCACTTTAAAACCTTAAAATAAAGTACATATACATGAAATATCATCACCATTTTCACAATGGCTCTCTCAATACCCTCAAACCTCAATAAAGGTCTCAAATGAGTTTCAACACTTTCATTCCAAATCTTTCAAACCTTTGTGGATATTCTTATGGGTAAACATTCATGGTATAGATAGTGTGAATTGAATTGGGGATCACAAAAAAATTTCTCACCTTTTAATGGATCCATCTCACTAATCACACCTTTGGAGTCTTCCTACCATGTTTAAACCTCCTTGTTTCATCACCATGACTGGTCAATGCTCAAGCTGACTTGACTGTAGGTGACTATTGTAGGAAATATAGATGTGTATGATTGTTATAACTTTCTCATCACCAATGGATATTATTGAGAATTATTATTAAAATATGAACCGGTCACCATGTTTAAGAGATTAAGGAGCAACATATCACCATTATTCTTAATATTACAATAGGAAAATAAGCTTTACAGCTATTAGATCCACTGTCTGTAGACCTCAGTGAGTATTCAACTAGCAAAACATGATGTTCTTGACAAATTTATTCAAACCACACATGAAAAATATCTTGAATATAAGATTTTAATGGAGATCATTCTATACCAACACACACATAATGCTCAAAAGTATCAAACCATATAATAATTGATAAAACCTATAGGTGATAAGAATATGCAGTTAGTTTTGAGGCAGTAGCATTCTTGAAGATGATTCATGAAGTATAGTCCACAAAATTGAAACTAATTCCATGAAATGAGATCCCATTAGGAGTGTTAACATGCACCAAAATAAATCCTCTCAACTGTACTTGACTTGTCCATACCAATAGAAAACTTGATGACCTGTTTAACCTTACACAAGAGAGTGATAGAGAAGGCAGACCAATTTTCTCCCTTTTTGGAGTTGTTAAGGAAAAATGAACATGGAATTGAGTTATGGGGAGTTGAAGGGACATTGATGAAGCTTTCCACACATTCCAAACTATTGTATAGTCTGTAAAACCTTTAGAAACTCCTTTTTTTTTCAAGAGATTTTCTTGGTTTCAATGTTTAAACTTTCCAAATTCAATTACAAGACTAACAACTAACAGTTTATGACATCCTACATGTTGAATAAAACTTGGACACACTTTGGAACACTTTCATTCTTGGAAAAACTGTACAATTAATTATATTATCCCAAAAGTGACCCCGAGATGACATAAGACCAACTATATAAAAGTGAAAAAACTAAAGCACATTATAAATGACCTCATTAAGATCATTAGGCACATTTCACACTCTATGGGGCCTCATGAAAGTTTGAGCTTACATGGGGGGTTTACCTAATTTGACTTGTGGTTAAATTTGTCAATAGGTCCTACACATGTGGTTACTACCTTTTCATTTATACCTTCCATGTTTTCTTTGATATATTATTAGGATGTATTTGGATACATACTCTTCAAGTGGTAACTTTTACAGTGCACAAGTGTGTTAAATACATTCATGCCAATCAATTAATTATAGTTTCTAGAGTTATATATGATCATCCTTTTAAACAAAATAAATTTATACCTAGATAATTAATTATCAAGCTTAATAAGTCTAATCCATTGCAAAAATAAAAGGAAAAACAATCCTTTTTAATAGGCATATAATACTTGATAGAGAATTACATTATAGATCCATAGTGGGTTCCATGCATTAAGTTATTCTTGAAGTATATGATCCAATTTAATATTTTATCCTATTCACATCATGCCTTGGGGCTAATTCAACACCCAAATTGCCTATTCCCATGTACGGTCACTCTACAATCAAATTGTAGGTGCCATTTTGAGAACAAAAGGGACCCTTATAGGTGATTTTCTAGGTCAAAACCTTGCATATCAATTCCATTAAATTTATCCTTAGCACTATTGTCATTATAAATTTCACAAACAAATATGTCTATAGGGTTTGCTTATAATGTCTCATTATCAACACACTGTCAGTCAGATTGTAGTTGTTCGATTTGAGGGATCATGGAATCTTCTTTTAGGTGTTGATTTATTCTTGACACCAAATTTAATCATCATAGACACTTATTGATGATAATATAAACATTCCAAACCAAATAGAGTCACTTCATACCATTGAAACCATGGTTTTACTCCATAATATAAGTCACTACATTATTATTTGCTTTTAGTCATTCCAACATAGTATTCTCTGAGTGTCATAGGCCAAAACCTACATGAGTTAGAAACCACCCAAACAATATTACTTATTGATCAAGAAATCAAATTTACATGTTAGAAACATAACCCCTGGGCTTGGAATTCATGATGGAACTAACCATACTTTTCTAGACCTCATGTCACTCTACTATGGAAGGATCAAATGTATGGACAAAACATGGTTCAAAGAAACTAAGGTAATGTGTCCCTATTACAAATTTCTCCACTTGAAAAACTTGAAATCAAGTACATATACATGAAATATCATCACCATTGTCACAATGGCTCTCTCAATACCCTCAGACCTTAATGAAGGTCTCAAATGAGTTTCAACACTTTCATTCCAAATCTTTCAGACCTTTGTGGATATTCTTATGGGTAAACATTCATGGTATAGATAGTGTGCATTGAATTGGGGATCACAACCAATTTTCTCACATTTTAATAAATCCATCTCTCTAATCACAACTTTGGAGTCTTCCTACCATGTTTAACCTCCTTGTTTCATCACCATGACTAGTCAATTTTCAAGCTGACTTGACTTTAGGTGACTATTGTAGGCACTATAGATGTGTATGATTGTTATAGCTTTCTCATCACCAATGGATATTATTAAGAATTATCATTAAAATATGAACTAGTCACCATGTTTAAGAGATTAAGGAGCAACATATCACCATTATTCTTAAGATTACAATAGGAAAATAAGCTTTACAACTATTAGATCTACTGTCTGTAGACCTCAGTGAGTCTTTAACTAACAAAACATGATGTTATTGATAACTTTATTCAAACCACACATGAAAAATATCTTAAAGATAACAATGTAATGGAGATCATTCTATACCAACACACACATAATTCTCAAAAGTATCAAACCATATAATAAATGATAAAACCTATAGGTTATAAGAATGTGCAGTTAGTTTTGAGGCAATAACATTCTTGAAGATGATTCATGAAGTATAGTCCACCAAATTTCAAACTAATTCCATGAAATGAGATCCCATTAGGAGTGTTAACATGCACCAAAATAAATCCTCTCAACTCTAATTGACTTGTCCATACCAATAGAAAACTTGATGACCTGTTTAACCTTACACAAGAGAGTGATAGAGAAGGTAGACCAATTTTATTCCTTTTTGGAGTTGTTAAGGAAAAATTAACATGGAATTGAGTTATGGGGAGTTGAAGGGACATTGATGAAGCTTTCCACACATGCCAAACTATTTTATAGTTTGTAAAACCTTTAGAAACTCCTTTTTTTTCAAGAGATCTTCTTGGTTTCAATGTTTAAACTTTCCAAATTCAATTACAAGACTAACAACTAACATTCTATGACATCCTAAATGTTGAAGAAAACTTGGACACACTTTTATTCTTGGAAAAACTATACAATTAATTATATTATCCCAAAAGTGACCCCTAGATGACATAAGACCAACTATATAAAAGTGAAAAAACTAAAGTACATTATAAATGACCTCATTAAGATCATTAGGCACATTTCACACTCTAGGGGGCCTCATGAAAGTTTGAGCTTACATGGGGGGTTTACCTAATTTGACTTGTGGTTAAATTTGTCAATAGGTCCTACACATGTGGTTACTACCTTTTCATTTATACCTTCCATGTTTTCTTTGATATATTATTAGGATGTATTTGGATACATACTCTTCAAGTGGTAACTTTTATAGTACACAGGTGTGTTAAATACATTCATGAAAATTAAGTAATTATAGTTTCTAGAGTTCTATATGAGCATTCTTTTAAAAAAAATAAATTTATACCTAGACAATTAATTATCAAGCTTAATAAGTCTAATCCATTACAAAAATAAAAGGAAAAACAATCCCTTTTAATAGGCATATAATACTTGGCAGAGCATTACATTATAGATCCATAGTGGGTTCCATGCATTAAGTTATTCTTGAAGTATATGATCTCATTTAATATTTTATCCTATTCACATCATGCCTTGGGGATAATTCAACACCCAAATTGCCTATTCCCATGTACGATCACTCTAAAATCAATTGTAGGTGCCATTTTGAGAACAAAAGGGACCCTTATAAGTGATTTTTTGAGTCAAAACCTTGCATATCAATTCCATTAAATTTATCCTTAGCACTATTGTCATTATAAATTTAATAAACAAATATGTCTATAGGGTTTGATTCTTATGTCTCACTATCAACACACTGTCTGTCAAATTGTAGTTGTTCGATTTGAGGGATCATGGAATCTTCTTTTAGGTGTTAATTTATTCTTGACACCAAATTTAATCATCATAGACACTTATTGAGGATAATATAAACATTCCAAACTAAATAGAGTCACTTCATGCCATTAAAACCATGGTTTTACTCCATAATATAAGTCACTACATTCTTATTTCCTTTTAGTCATTCCAACATAGTATTCTCTGAGTGTCATAGGAAAAAACCTACCTGAGTTAGAAATGACCCAAACAATATTACTTCTTGATCGAGAAATAAAATTTACATGCTAGAAACATAACCCCTGGGCTTGGAATTCATGATGGAAATAACCATACTTTTCTAGACCTCATGTCACTCTACTATGGAAGGATCAAATGTATGGACAAAACATGGTTCAAAGAAACTAAGGTAATGTGTCCCTTTTGCAACTTTCTCCACTTGAAAACCTTAAAATCAAGTACATATACATGAAATATCATCACCATTATCAAAATGGATCTCTCAATACCCTCAGACCTTAATGAAGGTCTCAAATGAGTTTCAACACTTTCATTCCAAATCTTTTAGACCTTTGTGGATCTTCTGATGGGTGAACATGCATGATATAGATAGTGTGCATTGAATTGGGGATCAAAACCACTTTTCTCACCTTTTAATGGATCGATCTCACTATTAACAACTTTGGAGTTTTCTTACCATGTTTAAACCTCCTTGTTTCATTACCATGACTGGTCAATGCTCAAGCTATCTTGACTGTAGGTGACTGTTTTAGGCAATATAGATGTATGATTGCTAGACCTTTCTCATCACCAAGGGATATTATTGAGGCTTATCATTAAAATATGAATTGGTACCATGTTTAAGATATTAAGGAGAAACATATCACCATTATTCTTAAGATCACAATAAGAAAATAAGCTTTACAATTGTTAGATCCATTGTTTGCAGACCTCTATGAGTCTTCAACTAACAAAAAATGATGTTATTGCCAAATTTATTCAAACCATAAATTAAAAATATCTTGAAGAAAACATGGTAATGGAGATCATTCTCTACCAACACACACATAATGCTCAAAAATATCAAACCATATATTAAATGATAAAACCTATAGGTGATAAGAATGTGTAGTTAGTTTTGAGGCAGTAGCATTCTTGAAGATAATTCATGAAGTATAGTCCACCAAATTGAAAACTAATTCCATGAAATGAGATCCCATTAGGAGTGTTAACATGCACCAAAATAAATCCTCTCAACTCTACTTGACTTGTCCATACCTATAGAAAACTTGATGACCTGTTTAACCTTACACAAGAGAGTGATAGAGAAGGTAGACCAATTTTATCCCTTTTTGGAGTTTTTAAGGAAAAATTAACATGGAATTGAGTTATGGGGAATTGAAGGGACATTGATGACGCTTTCCATGCATGCCAAACTATTGTATAGTCTGTAAAACCTTTAGAAACTCCTTTTTTTTCAAGAGATCTTGGTTTCAATGTTTAAACTTTCCAAATTAAATTAAAATACTAAAAAATAACATTATATGACATCCTACATGTTGAATAAAAATTGGACACACTTTGAAACACTTTCATTCTTGGAAAAACTATACAATTAATTAAATTATCCCAAAAGTGACCCCTAGATGACATAAGACCAACTATATAAAAGTGAAAAAACTTAATCACATTATAAATGACGTCATTAAGACCATTAGGCACATTTCACACCCTAGGGGGCCTCATGAAAGTTTGAGCTTACATGGGGTGTTTACCTAATTTGACTTGTGGTTAAATTTGTCAATAGGTCCTACACATGTGGTTACTACCTTTTGATTTATACCTTCCATGTTTTATTTGATATATTATTAGGATGAATTTGTATACATACTCTTCAAGTGGTAACTTTTACAGTGCATAGGTTTGTTAAATACATTCATGTCAATCAAGTAATTATAGTTTCTAGAGTTCTATATGAGCATCCTTTTAAACAAAATAAATTTATACCTAGACAATTAATTATCAAGATTAATAAGGCTAATCCATTACAAAAATAAAAGGAAAAATAATCGCTTTTAATAAGCATATAATACTTGATAGAGCATTAAATTATAGATCCATAGTGGGTTCCATGGAATCCTCATCTACTAAACACCATATTCATATATACATATCACCTACATGTGTTCCTCTCAATGTTGTTCCCAATAAATCAAAAAATAATAAATGATGGATTCAATGAACTCTACTCTTATTTATTTATGACCATGGAGTCTTATTATACATATGCATAACATCCCAAATACTACAATGATAGATATCACACATATACACACTCCTTGATAGTGTCACCGGCTTATTACACCAGGTTCACAGTGGGGATATATCTTTGTGTAGATGATATTTATGGATTATATAAGACCTCAATCTTGTATACTTGGAAAACTTAAACCTTGGTAGTTTCTCTCAGTTTTGGACATTTCCTACTTTTAAAATTCTTGCATCTACTCTATCTTGTTCCCCTTATGCTATCTTTTGGTCTTAACCAGTCTTATGTTGATGAAAAAGACTTTATATCTTGACCAAAGTGCTTAAAACATGCTTATATTCCACCTTTGCAAGTTTTGAACTGATGATTACTTTCTTATTCCTTGGACACTAACTTGTCCTGGATAAACACTTACATCTATGTAGGTGTCATATTCTGATGCAAATGTTTAGTACCCTAAAGTCATATAATTTACAAATGAAACTTATCCTAATGGTCAGCCTAAGTGATTTAATGAAATTTATTTATCAAAAGGGATTTATATAAATAAAATATCAATCCTCATTCATTACCCACTTAAAAAACACTTAACATAGACCAAGGCAACTTCTAAAATCATTCAATCAAGCACTTGATAAAGAAAAAGCTTTCCTATTTTCTCCTATTTTCATATCAATCATAGGAATAACACATACACATCTAAATGAGAAGCCCAAGATCTATATTTTAAAAGTTACAAACTAGGTCACTATTTTACTTGCTTTCCACATATTAAATGATTCACACAAAAGTGAGAGCTACATCATCCTAAGGCCCTTTTGAAAGTATTGGCTATGTTGGTAGATCTCATTGATAGAGGGGTATTTGGGTTTAATTCGACACTATGTGACCACAAATAAATTTTCCTCCAAGGTCACTATGAATATGAAGAACTAGGGTTTTGCAACTTCATAAAGAACAATAATACATGACCATATCTAAATACACCAGAATGAAGGCAAAGACAAAACCAAAATCATCTAAATGGTCACATCCTTTTCTAACATGTATTCCATATAGGACACTTGCATCAAGTTTATATAGTAGCATTGAAACAACCATCTAAAGCTAATTCTACTATCCACAACTTAAAAGGCACTCATATCATAATCTATAAACTATTCTAAAACCCTATTCTAGTCTACTTCCTACCTATCCTAGATCCAAAACTATATTAGCATCAAAACCAAGTACATTATTTCTTTGTCATTTCCATATCTAGTATAATTTTACTTACTATTTTTTGCTTATATTAATTTAATTAATTCAACACATGTTATATCTAATATTAATATCTAATTGGCTTGTTATAGAGATAATTTATCATCCTTGTAACTTAGGATATTTCTATCCCCTTTAACCCTAGATAGCCCCAATCTAAAAATTTAGGGTTAAACATTTGATGAACCTAATTTTTATGTATTTTCACAAAACTCCTAAGGTGTTATAGATACTTTATATTTTTATTGATTTATAATTTGCTTATATTTATTTCAAAAACTAGTTTGTTATAGAAATCTAAAGAATACATTAATAAAATGGATTGTTTCCTAGAGTTTGTGTGTCTCTCCTATCCTATTTTCATTTTAGTGTTAAAAATATTTCAAATGGATAAAGAGGAGCCTTTTCCTTTTAACCCTAAGGGGGTGATAACTATCATCCATCTAACTAGGTCTATACTATCACTCCTTCAAGGGGTAAGGTATATGGTGTATGTATGCATGTTCAACCTGAGGTATAAAGTACCAGTATGAGGACATTAATAAATGAGTTACAAAATAATATTACACTCATATAAAATCCAACACATGGTAGTTTTCATTGTGTGTTTTCACCCTCATCTACTAGTGCTGTGCTAAAAAAGTTTCACATTAAAATAAAAATCTAAAACAAAATACGTCTAAAATAAGTGGTTCCAAAATTGACCAAAAGGCTACTAAGAGACCTAGTGAAATTCTAAGAAAAATGATTCAAAAAAGTGATCAAATTATCTCTCATACATCCTATACATAGATCTAAATACTATTAAGCTTATCATAGAATGAAAGGGCATCACACACACCATTGTTTGGATCTAAATAAGAGGATACATTGCATAATTGATAGTGTCGATCCTACACTCAACACATCTCGCTTGGGAACATAAAAGTTTCAATATTTCAAAAATACCAAAAAAATAAAAATATTTCTAGCACCTACATATTATATTAGCTCCTTGGCATTTATGTATTAGTTCCATGTTGATGGATGACATACCAGTTACTCTTACATACACGTGTGTCATGATTCTTTGCAGGTGTGACACAGGCATACATAGATACATGATTTCTTCCTATTTAAGATGTTGGGCCTTCCTTTTACTCATGTTATGTTGATATTAGGGGCATCCATTTCTTTAGTCTCAATACTTATAAGTTATATCATTTTATGGTCACTTTACATTATCATATTTTGAGATCATATATTTACTTACACATGCCTTTATCCATGATTATATCTTTCACATGGTACTTTATATGCTATGCACTTAAAATTTTTTGATAACACATTGGATCTATTTTCTATTATGATATTCTTATGTTGTTTGTTTATGCTTTCCTTTATGTACTTCCTTGAGTGACTTGTCTAGCTTATGTCTTTCTTGTTTGAGCATTTGAATATGTTCCTTTATTTGTAGCCCATGTGCATATGTGTGATTTATTTGATATTTCAAAATGTCATTTTTTTTGTATGGATATTTGAATATGTCATCCTTGATTTTATGGACATTTGAATAAGTCATGTTCTTTTGATTGTGCAATATTTGAATATGGTCTTTGTTTGTAATCTCCTAAGACCATTATATGTTGACTTGATTTTGAGTGCTCTTGTGTGTGTGCTTGTTTGATTGTTGGTATCATATTATTACTATTTAGACATTTCCATGATATTTATCATGAATATTAAGCCTTGATGTGATCACATTATTCTACACACTTCAATTCTACATTTACCCACACATATTCTTCTATATGCTACATTGTTCTATTCATAGATTATACAGTTATCTTATCCTTTTGATGTGAGGAAACTACTTGTTTCTATTCTTCCCTCACTTAAAATGGGGGCATATCATTATGGGAATGCCATAGAGGCATGCTCCCCACATTTGGCATAGTTTTTAGATTCAGTGGAGGCATGTTTTGGAAACATGATCTCTACACTTCTTCACATTTGACATAGTTTCCAAAGTCAATAGAGGCATGTTTTGGAAGCATGTTCTCTACACTTATTCAGTATTTGGCACACATAGATTAAGTGGGGGAATGATTTGGAAACATGTTATCCATAATTATTTAGTATATTCACAATTTTTGATTTCGTAAGGTCATGATTTAGAAACATGTTCTCTACACTCACTTAGTATTTGACACACCCAAATTTAGTGAGGGTATGTATTAGAAATATGTCATCCACATTTGCACTTATTTTATTTTTTATATTTATACATATATAATGGGGGAACACTTTAGAATCATGTTCTCCACAATTACACAATTTTCAAATTAGCTAGAGCACATAATTATATAATTTGGATTCATAGTTGTGGCACAATTATATACATTTATACCATTGTTATACATAGTTTCAACATGAGACATATTTAAGGTGTATATTCTATGCAATGTGCACCTAATATTTTAAAATTAAAATTAGTTTTATATTTTAAAAACTCTTAGGGATTGTCACCACCCATTAGGTTTGAATTTTATAGACTATATTGAGATAATCTACTATAGTAGTTGGTTCTCTTTTGGTATGGTTGAGATGATTATATCACTCGATATTACCAAATTTTTAGGTTGGACTTGATCTTATTATCTAGTCTCACTAGTTTATAGTATGAGTTGACTTTATTCACTAGGTTTTAAGTATGATTAGGTTGTACGGTTGAGCTAATCTCAAATTTTAGGTGGCAACTCATATTTTATTTAAGGTTAGGGGAATGTTCCCTCTAATCTCTCTCTATATCCATATATATATATATATATATATATATTTGTCCTAATCTTAATTTTAAAGCCTTACAATGATACATATTTCAAATCAACTTGACAATAGGCAAGGCCATTACATTGATACACATGTGTACTCTTAAACCTTGATATTTCAATTTTATTATTTTTAGTACTTTCAATTTTAGATTACATACACTAATTATGTACTATAACATGTTCTTGGTTACATTCTAGTCACTGCCAAAGCACTCAAGTTGGACTCAATTAAAGTCAATATGTGTTATACACACCCAGGTATATATTTATTCTCCTTTAAGCTAGAAATTTCATTATTATATTAAAAGGAGAATGTAGATTATATTTATGTATTATATAACAACTTAGTCTTGTACACTTAGAAAAATTAGACCTTGACATTTCCTCTCAATTTTTTACCTTTCCTACTTTCAAAAGTCTCATTTCTGCTTTATCTTATAACCTTTGGCCTATCTCTTAGTTTGACCAATATTATGTTGATGACCTAGGCCTGATATATTGCCTAGTATTCTTAAAATCTACTTATCTTCTAGCTCTATAAATTTTGAGCCTATACCTACTTTGATGTTCTCTACACATTAATGTCTTGAACTCATATCCATGTTAATGTAGATGTCCTACTCTGATGCAAGTGTCCAGTGCCATAAAGTCACTAAGTTAAAAATAAAATATATCCTAATGGTCATCCTAAGTGATTTAATGTGAGTTATTTCTCAAAAATATATTTATATAAATACAATATTAATCCTCATTCATTACTCACCTATGAAACACCTAGCACAAACCAAGGTAACTTATAAAAGCATTCAATCAAGCACTCAATAAATCAAAATCTTTGATATTTTCTCCCATTTTCATATCAGTCATAGGAACAACACATACATAGGTTTGAAGTACTAAAGGATTATCTCAAGATCTATATTTTCAAGTTACAAGCTGGGTCACTGTTTTACTTAATATTCACATTTTGAATGATTCACACACAAGACAACACATAGAGGATAAATACATTAGTTTGAGTCCCTATTTAGAGTATTGGATATGTAGGTAACACTCATTGATAGAGGGGTATTTAGGGTCATCTCGACACCATGTACCCACTAACCAATTTTTTCCCAAAGTTACTATGAAGATAAATAATTAAGGTTTTATAATTTTATGAGGAGCGACAATTTGTAATCCCTGAAATTCATTCCTAAAATAAATTTGTAAAAATACAAACATGTTTTTTAAACTACTAATACTATATTATTCACATAACTAAGCTAAGTGTATACATCACTAAGTTAAACTGGTCTTGATTTATCGATAATATTTTACCAAATAATAAAATAATCAATTTGACATCGTAAACCTAGTTACTTAAAACATCTCATTAGACAATTAATAGGAAATATTTCAAAATATTTAAAATAAATGTATCATTATTTTAATATTTTTAATCTGATTAACACTTAATTAATATCACTTTGAAAATAATAAATTAATTTCATCCTTAATTTAAGCATTTAAACAACTAGATAATAAATTTAGCAATTATAAACTTGGTTAATTAAATATGGTTTGATATACATTAAATAAATGTTATTCCTAAAAAAATTAATTAAATGACACCTTATATAACTTATGTGGATGAATAATTATTCCAATTGGTAAAAAGTTTAACTATCTTAACTAATTAAATAAATCCAATAATAAAATTAATAAGCTAGTCAATTAATAATTAGTTTAAAATTTAAAATATATGTCAAAAAGTCTTTTTTCTCTCACTTAAGTTATCCATAATTAATAAAATTACTAAAACTTATTTACAAATTATTATTTAGCACTAGGAATTAAATAACACCCTTTAAAAGTTAAGAGGAAAAATAATTTATTTAATTATTAGTCTAGAAGGGATAACAAGTGAAAGTAAATAAATAAAACTAATTTCAATTATATAAATTCAATATTTTATTTTATAATGGTGGATCAAGTCATAGTCGTAGGATAAAAAAAATATGAACCCTAAGATCTAAGGATTTTAAATGTTGCCTTAGATTTCCTTATGACTAATATAGAAGTTATTTTGTAAATGCATTTCTTATTTCTTCTTTTTTTTTAATGAAAATTATAGATTAAAGGGAATGGAAGGTAAATGTATCATGAAGAAGGATTTCAACAACAAAAAACTATTTATATTTTAGAAGTATATATACTTATTAAATTATATATGTTCTTTTTATTATTTTATTTGTTGTATTACACAAATTAGAATATATATATATATATATATATATATATATATATACTTATTTGAAATCTAGATTTAAATTATATTGCAACTATGTATATATATATATATATATAGTGTTTTAATAAGATAAAAAATATCCTAAGATCTCAAAATTTCAAATGTTGCTTTAGATTTCCTTATGACCAATACAAAAGATATTTTTAAAATACATTTCTCATTTTTACTTTATTTTTATGCAGGTTATAGATTGAAGGTAATGGAAGATAAATGTCTCATGAAGAAGGATTTAAACAACCAAGACCCATTGTTTCATGAAAATTTTCACTTTAAGTTTTGAAGAAGAGAGAAAAGAAACTCAATATGGGTGTGGTTGAAAAACTTGTTTATTTGTGCACACGTTAAATCCAAATGATTATGAGAACTCCTCTTTGGCTTAGGAGGAAGGCCTGCAGATAAGAAAACACTAAATCAAACTTATTTGTTAGGAAGATAGTTCGGTGGATTGCCTAGCAGTAGCTAGATCCTAGAAGTGAGAGCTTCCTTAGGGGCTGTCAATCCACACATTTTAAACAATTAAGTTGACAAAACTAGAAATAAAATACTTAAATCAATTAAATAAGATTAATGAAACTAAACACAATAATTCTTGCTAAAAAGATAGACTATAAATGATCAAATTAGTGATAAAATAATTAATACTAGTTCTAAGGGGTCAAGGTCTACTTTAGAAAATCTAAAAGGGGTCTATGAGTGATTAGAAACACATAAAATCAGGTTTAGTTGGGGGTAGGTGGGTGAAAATAACTTGCTAGTTTTTACTACCATAGGTGAACATTAGTGGTTAAGGTGACCATCGGTGGTTGAGGTGATTGTCGGTGGTCAGGGTGATTGTCGGTGGTCAGGTAGACCATCGATGGTTGAGTCAACCATCGACAGTTACTATGTAAGTTATGGGTTTGATAAATAGATGAATGATAGGATCTAAAATATGGATTTTGGGAGTTCGGTAAGGGTTAGATTGATTATAAAATGGAAATAAAGTACATGAATATTGACAAGCAAGTTTTTATCTTACCATAAGTTTACTGGGTAGGTGATTGATTAGTTATCCTATTGATGGAATCTAGCTTGATTTTGGTAGAGTAATAGTAATCAAAAACATGGTTAAGAGGTGATGGTGAATCAGCTCTTAATGAGATGGTTGATAACACTTGATAATGCTAATGATGTTGATTGACCTACAAAAGAAAACTTCTAAATCCCTAAGCTCCTGATAATTATTGTAGATCCATTTGACCTCCCAGGTCTCTCTCTCTCTTATAGGCATAAGTAAGAGGTGGAAGTGAAGGTGTAACTAGGCCATCTAAATATAAATCATCCATACAAAGGCTTGTAATAATATTTAGACAAGTTATTTTTAGAAAATCAACATGGGTGGTTGCATGCTTTTGGTTAAGAAGTGGAACATGACCATCTATGGTCAAGGGTACCTAGGTGTGACCATTGACAGTCACCCTGACCATCAATGATTAGGTTCTAGAGGAAAATAGTCCTAAAGGTCAGGTTGAGATATTTTGGTGAAATTGACTACAATTGGATTTGGTGAGGTTAGATTGGTGTAGGTTGGTCCCAAGGGGGTCCTAAATAGGTCTAGGGGGATTTTGGACATTCAAAAATGTAGGTGTGTATATTTTTAGTGTCTACATTTTTCCACTTTTTGTTGTGGGGCTTGTGTGAATGAGCTAAAAAACAAAAATAGAGTATGGGCCAAGGGTTTAGTTACCCCAAGAGTAGGAGGAGGCATTCCACCTCAAATTGGGATTTGATGAAGTGAAAATGAAATAGGTACAAATTTGATAAGTGGTATATGGTGAGTCATGAGGTCGTGACACGAGGTTTGACTTTTGAAATACAAACTTGTGCACAAAGTATAACAAAAAGGTGTGATAGTCAAGATTGTATAAATGACTAAAATTGCATACATTGGTAAAAATAAGGGTTTGTGCTAATAAAGATAAGTGACAAGTGAACCACATGACCACCTATAGGTGTGGTGGTTAGGAACACTCATAAACACAAGTCTCCTAAGTAATTTTTGTGTTTCAAGTGGGTATCCAAGGTAGGAAGTTCTCCCATGGAAAACACAAATGGGTCAAGTGTCATGGGTATCCAAAGTAGGAATTTCTCTTGGTGAGACACAAGTGGGTTGGTATGTGTGAAGTGGCATAAAATTCAAAAGGGGTCATCATGGCAATGTTGTCACTATGATAAAAAACCAAGCAAAAAAGTGTCACTAAATTACATTCTAGATGGGCCAAAATAGACCAATAATGAGGTAATGAAGTGGTATGGTTGGTGGGAGAAGGGCATCTCCAAAAGTAGGCAAAACATAGTATAGTTATGCTAGGAATGAGTAGTTGTTAAAAAGTGAAATTGGGGTTTTTTAACCATTGATAGTCACCTTAATCATCGACGATTAGAGGAAACCCTAAACATCCTTTATAGGTCAAAATTAAAAAAAAAATCATTTTCACCATTGTCACTTTCATGCTTGGTTGACCTTGACTCTAGAGATTTTGTTGCTATGTGAGGAAGGTGATTGCTAAGGTGGTGATTGCTTGTTGGCTAGAGGTATGTGTAGTGATGATATGGGACTGAGATGTAGGGATCATGAGGACATGGTCGAGTAGCTATTCATAAGCTTAGACCATGGAGGTGGTTAATAAATGAGGTAGGGGGTGTAGTTAAATTGATAGTGTAGTGTTGTTTTTTCTATATGAATTTGGCTGGGTGGTTTAGATTGTGTAGGCAATGTCCCATTTGGGTTGTATGCCCTAGGTAGGTTTTGAGGGTTTTTGGGAAAATTTGTGGGTAAAATGTCAAATTGATGGGTAAGGGGGGTGATTTGGGTTGTTATTAGGTTATAGGATAGGTACTAGACCAATTTATTGAATGTTTTGATGGAATTTTATAGTTATTAGGGTTTGGGAATTTAGGGTATGGAATACCCACAATGATTATTGATGGTCAAGTCTAACTATCGATGGTTAATATCCTATGACATAGGGGAGTTTGATCATCAATGGTTAGCATGACCACTGACAGTTGGGTAAAATGGGCTAGGTTTTTTTGTCTTTAAGGGTTTGGGTAAGTGTTTAGGGTTAGGGTAATAGTTAGAGTTAAGTTAGGATATTGGCACATGGATAGGCTGACCTCAAATGCTAGGGGGAAATGTAGCTAAGATGAGATATGTGGGTAAGAATGATAGAGGAATAGGTTAGGTGTGAAAAAAGGGTAAATGAGACTAGTGTTAATAACTAAGCTAAGTATGTGATATGATGTAGGCCAATGAGTAGATCTAGATGCATGACCATGTGCTATGTATCTTCCTTGAGTTTCACAAGGGGATGACTATAGAGCATTGGGTGCACATGGATGAGGTAGGGATGTGGGAAATGAAGCAATATCAATATGTGACTAGAGATGCATCTATGATCATATCACACATTAAGAGATGGAATCTTTCTATAAACACCTTCTTTTTACTGATTGGGGAGATGACTATTCTCCCCAAGGATGTGCATAAGATCATTCATATCCCACTACATGGTAAGGTGATATATCAGATTAAGTAAGAGGAGTAGGCTGGTTTAGCTAAGTATTCATATGGGGATGATAGTGACTAGGTCTAATGGCACTCTAGAGGATTCAACTACTCAACATTGTATGAGAGAGCTCAAAAGGAGAGGAGATTGATGATGATGCTTATGGTTACAGTGATGTGATTTGGTCTCCCAAATTTGAGTAGTGGGAAGTTTATTTATGTGTTATTAGGTGTATTAGTGGAGTTATTTCTTGGTAGGACCATGTTTGGTTAGGTCTTAGTGTTGCTTTTATATATATACAGGGAGTTTTGGGGGTTTAGGCACCATAGGAGATATAATGTGAGTGTTGGCCAAGTTATTCATTGATAGGCTTGTGAGCATATTTGGGTGTTGAGACCCATGGGATTACCATGGGTAGGGTACACGTAGATCAAGTTCCCAATTAGTTTCATGAGATGGAGGGATAATTTGGACGCATCGAGTGTAGAAGGTGGCACTCATGATGTTGATTGGTTCAGGGGTGCACTAGGTGTATTAAAAGTTGGGGATATTAATTGGAGGCTATATATATAGTTTTTGATCTAGCTAAGCTATAGGAGGTAGACTCTCACCCTTTAGAGTTATAGGTAGATAGTGGGTAGATGAGAGGGTGAGGTTGAGCTGATTCCATTTGATAGGGTGCATCAATAGTTTAGCTTGGTATAAGGTGTCCCAAGTCCATTTCCTTAGTATAGGAGGCAAGATTTAGTGGGTCAGTTGTTGGTGACCCATCCTACTCTAACAGTTCTAGAGGGTGTTTTCAAGGATCTTCTTGTTAGGGTCCCTATAGATGACACTAGGTATGTAGATGGTTACATGGCTTGGTACCAACTAACATATGTAGTAACAAATGTTAGTGGGGATGATGGGGGCATGTTGCTGATGGACATAGATCTAGTAGGCCATGATGGATAGGTAGGGGTGGGATTGGATATATCTTAGGTATAGGTACAAACATTATAGGGATAGGTGGCCATGTTATAGGGTCAAATTACCATATTGTAGGGTTAACTTGCTATTGTTACAAGTGAGATGGATCAGGCATAGGCATCCATTGGGATAGTCACATAAGAGAGGGACCTACTAAGATAGAGGGTAGGAGTAGCCATAGTAGTAGTAAGAGGACCACTAGACATAGTGCCATAGGCACACTACCTATAAACTATGAAAGAGCTCTGATATTATGGGGTGATGGTGTTAGATCAGTTACCCTAGGCTATGCGATATATAAAGTATAAAGCTAGTTTGGCTAGTGGGCCATTGATAGCCACTCCAAGATAGTAAGATGCTATAGTTGGTTAGGTAGGGGTCATAGGGGGACTATAAATAGGTACAATTAAAAGTGGGGAAAGTGTTAATGGTGCCCCATGGCCATGTTCATATATGTTTTTGTATTGATAGCTATAGATGTACACTATTTTGATATCAACCTGTGTGTCAATGCAGTGAGATGTATATTTTTTTGAGAGAGTTTGATACATTGGTACATGTATTATTTATGATGACTCAATGTTTATGATGTATATATTATGATGATGTATGCTTATGGTTCATGATATTTATGTTCATGGCTATTTATGTTTGTGCTTATGGTTGATGGTTTATGACTTCTTGCATATGCTTTATGACATGTTGACTTAGGATCTTAGGTATGTGATGTTAGACAAATAATTATGATATTATAATTTTGTTCATGGCTATGTTATTGATAGATGTATGTCATATGATAACATAATGGCTTTGTTTATGGTTACGTGATATGTTATTTATAATATGAATTATGGTAATGTCCTGGTAAATGGGTAGATTGGTAAATGGTATATTATATGCTCCATGATGTTTTATTAATTTATTTGGTTTGTGTTTATGATGATGACTAGTGTAATTAGTAATACTTATGATATTATATATGCTCATGTGATGTCATGATGGTTAATGGATAGGACGATGTTTATGGTCAATTGTGATATGCTTGCATTATGTTTTGATCATAGATAGATATATAGTATTGTTTGTGGACATAGTTCATGATGTTATGCTTTTAATTTGATTCTTAGTGTTCATGATCATGGAGAAAAAATATGAGTATGGGTGTAGGTGTAATGAAAATACATAAATTAGTGGATAACAAACTAAATTTTTTGGAAATTGATAAGAATCATGAGAGGTATGTCTACATGAATTAATAAAAGAATATAAAAGAAGTGTGATGTATTTTTGTTGGTAAAGACCAAAATAAAACCCAAAGTTGGATTGTCTTAGTGAAAATAATCCTTTAAAAATGCTTTGCATTAGCATGCTTAGGTTGATAAATAGGTATCTTGATCGCATTGTGTCAAGTAAGCTCATAGTCTCATGTATATGATATGTAGAGGGAGAATGGGTAAAATTGGAAACTTTTATGATAGTATCATGCCTCTTCTATTGGCTTCCAAAGAGGTAGTACAAACAAGTCTATGCTCATATATAAAGTGTAGATTGATCGATGTGGGAAGCCTACTAAGGAGAGATAATTGTGACCTTCTAAGATTATTGATTTTATGAGAGATGATTGTGGCTTTCTCATTAATTTTACTTTTGCTTAGGGTTTTTTTCTATTTTTGAATTTGATTTAGGGTCGGGGAAGCTAATCAATGTGGAAATCTTCCAAGAAATTGATAGCTTTGATAAATGCTTCACTCAGCCATCCTTTGAAGGAGTGGTCAAAGTTTATATGCTTAGTCCAAATGCTTTTGATAGCTATCCTTCAAAGGAGTAGTCCACCTTATGTTTTATAATTTTAGATAAATTTTCAACAACTATCCTTTAAGGGAGTAGTCTAAGAATTCTAAAAATTACCCATAATTTGTTTTTGATTTTTGATATTGATTTTTCTCTTATTTTATTTTGCTTGACATAGACTTGCTGATACATGAGTAAGGGATTACCTTATGAAAGCAAGACTAGGTTGACATGAAGGTTCAGAAGGTGAAAAAGGGGTATAGGTGACAATGAACATATGAAATGATCTCAAAGAGATGGGAATTACTATGAGAATCATGACATGGATAGAGCCATGGTACCCATAGTTCAATATTAATAAATGATTGTGATGGATATTCACATGATTTAGTTGTAGTCGGTTGCCCCTAAATAGAGGGAAATGAATGTGGTTACAAGGGATGAGCTTAAGCTAGACAAATGATGACTATGATCCATAATTAATAATATAAGGGAAAAATATGTAAATAATTGAGAGGATTAAGTTCTAGTTTTCCTTCAAGAGATGACAAACAATAACCTCTTGATCTATACTTATGGGTTATGATGTAAGGACCAAGCCAATTGAAAGAAAATTTTCCCATTTTACTTTTCTCCATATTAGTGACATATTGATTTTCCTTGAGGATGAGATCTCCAATATTTAAATCTCACACTTTTAAGTGTTTTTGATAAGCACACTTGATTCATTCTTGATAATCATGGAGATGGGAAAGAGCAACCAAATAATGCTCATCAAGTAGCTCAAGTTGAGCTAAATGTTCTTCATGATAATTATTTTTTGAAATAAGGTCATGTAAAGATATACAAATAGAAGTTATTTGGATTTCAAGAGGTAGTATAGCCTTAAATCCAAAAAATAGAGAAAAAGGTGTAGAACTCATAGGGGTTTGGATGCTAGTATGATATGCCCATAAGGTGAAAGGGATGTGCAAGTGCCAATCCAGACCTAAGGTATTGACCACTTTGGTAAGCATGTTGTTAAGGGTTATATTAGAGGCTTCTACTTGTCCATTTAATTGTGGGTGATAAGGGGATGAAAAATTAAGTTTAATACCAAATACGTCACAAAGGCCTTGAGCTTATTTTCTTTTGAAGGATTTTCCATTATCAGTGATGATCTTATGGGGAAAAATAAAGTGATAGATGATGTGATGGGTGATAAATTCAATAATTTTTTCATCTTTTATAAAGATAAGAGGGATGATCTCCACCCATTTGGTGAAATATTTGGTCATAATGATGATAGAGTGATGTCATTGTAAAGAGTGAGGGTTAATTTCACCAATAAGGTTAAGACCCTATTATAAAAAAGGAAAAAAATTAGTAGAAACTTAAAGGCTATGGTTAGGTACGTGATACAAATTATCATGTTGTTGACATTTGAAACACTTTTTCACATAATCACAATAGTATTATTTAAGGGTAGGTTAGTAATAGCCTAGGTGGAGGATGTGTTTGGCCACAACGAGTCCACTAAAGTGACTCCAATAGATACTGTCATGTGTCTCCATGATAACGTGAGAGGATTATAGACCATGGAAGTAACAGAATAAGAGGCCATCAAGACTATGTTTATAGAGGATGCCTCTTAGAATGGTATAACAGGAGGTGGTTTGAATAAATGCTTGATGGGAATTATTAGAGAGGCCAAATGGAACTATGCCAAGGTTAAGGTAATTGAAGGTTTTTTGATATTAAAGGTCAGGCTAGGTCTCCTCCAAACTAAAAATGGTTGGAGTGTCTAACTTGACATAGGAAGGTTTGGTGAGGAAATGGACAATGACTGAGAGTTTGGAGCCTAAGGGTACCAACTAGATTTGAGAGGCAAGAGAAGTCATGGTGTTGGCAAACTTGTTGGTAGATCATGGGGTGGTTTGAATATATTAGTGTTCGAATGATGTTAGGAGTTCTATGACTAACTATATATATAGTTGTAAAATCTCATTCTTACACTGGTAGATGCCATTGATTTGATTGACCACAAGTTATGAGTCACCAAATATATTGATCATTTTGACCCCTAAGGCTAATATAGTTTGGAGACCTATTAATAGGGCTTCATATTCAACCATATTTTTGGTATATTCAAAGTCAAGTTTAAAAGATAAAGGAAGTGGTTCCATGACAAGGGGGAGAAGGATGATATCAAATACCCCACCACATTAACATTTGGAACCATTAAAGAACATGGTTATATGAACAATAAAGTCTACTTGGGATAGATGTATGATGGACTCATTTAGAAATTCAAGAGGAGGTTGGTTTCTTGGCATGGGTGCATCAACAAACTAGTCAATAATGACTTGCCCCTTAATTGACTTCTAATATAAGAATTCAAGGTCAAACTTAGCTAAAAACATTATCCACTTGGCCATATGATAGTTTTGGTATGGCTTACAGTGCATGTACTTAAGTGGGTTAGTCTTGGTTATGACAAAGGTTTTGTGGTTGAGGAGATAGTGGTGAAGTTTGGTGGACACAAAGACTAGGGCCAAACATAGTTTCTTGGTATGTGTATATTAAGTTTCATAGTCTACAAGGGTTTAGATTATGTAATAGATGGCTTGCGCTTTGTGTTATTCATCCCGATGGGCAAGCATTACCCCTAGGGAATGGTCATTGGTAGAGATATAGAGGTAGAAAGGTTGGTCATCCATATGAGGTGTGAGGATAGGTAGAGATATAAGGTATTATTTGAGTTCTTCAAAGGCCTTTTGAAAATTATCATTCCACTTGAAAGAGATGTCCTTTTTCAAGAGGTTATGGAAGGGTTGCCATCTGTCTGAGAGCTAAGAGATGAAGCAGTGAATGGATTGGAACTTCACTTAAAAACTATGGAGTTGATTAAGATTAGTCAAGGGTAGAATCTTGAGGATGGCTTTGATTTTGGCTAGATCAACCTTGATTCATTGAAGGGAAATGATGAAGCTAAGGAGTTTGCCTGACAAGACCTCAAAAATACATTTCTTAGGATTGAAGTAGATATGGTAATGGATAAGTCTCTCAAATATAATATTGAAAATGACTAAGTGGTCCTTGAAAAGTTTGGATTTTCTAAGGAGGTCATCCACGTGGTCTTCAATGATTATATGGATAAGATCATGGAAGATGTAGGTCATAGCACATTAGTAGGTTACACTAGCACTCTTAAGACTGAAGGGCATAACCTTATAATATAAAGTCCCCCATGGATGCATTCATCAAAGTTTCTATCTTATAGGCTTGGTGTCATGATTGGTTACAATGTTGTGGGCGGAGATGGCTAGGTTAATACCAAGCATGTCAACATATGACTAGGAAAATACAATGATGCAATCTTGAAGGAAGGTAGAGAAGTCCTATAGTTCCTTAGGAGTGAGATATTGGCCTAGTTTACTGATATGAGGGTTATTTGAAGTATCTATGTCAATATCAATATTAGATTTATTTAACATGGTTGAGGTTTTGGGAGGTAAGGATTTATGGATGGAGGGATCAGGTGTACCAAAGTAGGTGAGAATAGAATCATCATCATAGCACTGAATCATGTTAATGCTAGGAGAGTCCTCTCTCACAAGTTTAGGGTAGATCAAAGGGATGGATATAGGTGCCCTATCAATTTTATAAGTTAGGGGGCCAAGGGTAATCATGTTGATGAAATAAATAAGAAAAATTTAGGTGGGATGATGTCCTCATCCTCACACTCAGGTGGAGGGGGTATTGGTGGGGAAGGGGTGTCTTTTACAATAATGGTAATGGTGATTTGTTTGAATTTATTCTTATTGGGTAGAATGAAGCCAAGGCCATGCTTCTCATGAGGATTTTGGGTCTCAATCAAGATCAACATGTGTGGTCCATACTTGTATCACCCTAAGCCAAATCCTTTCTAGCCACACCTATGGAGGTATACTTTGGTTAAGTTTGGGTTGTCCAATTAAGATAATGTAGAGGTGAATGGGTGAGGTGAAGATGGGATGGTAGTAGTGCTAAAGGGATTTTCAACTCTCCCATAGATAAATTTGGTTTGATAACTCATAGGCCCCAAGGGGGTAATGGCTCTAATGTTGGGATCATAACTTTGCTAATGGTTAAGTTTCCCATACTCTTGGGGAGTAGGAAAAGTGTCAAGGGTAAGGAGACAATATTTTCCAAGGGTAAGGTGTTGGAAGGTAGATTCCAAGGGATCAGTGGTGGGTATTTGGTTAATGGGAATTGATGAACTCGTAGATGCCTTAGTGGAAGGGGAAGAAAAGGCTTTGGATTTTATGGGTGAGTGCTTGATGGTGGATGTTTATGGTGCTTTGGATGGAGGTATGAGAACATCATTAGGTCGATAGGTCATATTGCATGCTGTAAAAGAGCTAGGGTTAGCTTGTATGGTAAAATCCTAAACTTTGTGCTTAAATTTGACACAATGATGGAGGGTAGAAGGTACATAACCCATAGCTTAGATCCAAGGTCTCCCTAATAAAATGTTATACTAAAATTCATCTTCAACCACATAAAAAAGTTTAGGGAGTGTGCATGGTCCAAGATGAATGTGGAGGACAACTATTCCCAAGGTAGTGGTCATGGTGTCATTAAAGGAGTGAAGCATAAATAAAATTTAGGACATGACATTGTTTGGTAATTTGAGTTGGTCATAGGCATGGGAGGAGATGATGTTTATGCTAGCTCCCCCATCAATCATAACCTGCTTGATGTAGGTTTTGTTGATGTGTGAAGTAATAAAGAGAGGAGGATCCATATCCTTAGGTGGATAAAGGGTATCTCTGAGTCTTTAAAAGTGACTAAGGTGGAGATTTGGAGAGCACCTATGAAGACTTCTATAGGTGGGGAGTCACCTGGTCTGACCTCAATTGATTGCATAGCATTAATCATGCCCTGGCAATGGTGTGGTGTAAATGAGCTTGTAGAGGCCCATATTAGCTAGAGTTTGGTGAATTTGCTTAAGGATGATGCTTCTGATGGATTCAGAGGGGTTATACTTAGAGGTGCATAAGATGATAGCTTTGGGTTTAGTTATAGATGTAGAGGATTGGATTTGGTTTGGTTTAGGATGAGTTGGTGGGTATGTCCATGGGATGGACACTTTGGCCTTCCCTTTATCCTTTTTTTGTGATCACATGACTACATTAATGATGTAGATAGAGGGTAAAGGTGTGATGGAAGGTTGGGTATATTCTCCATCACTCTGAGGTAAGAGTGGATGATTTAGAATGTGTTGGTGAATGGATATTGGGTGTATTGGTAGAGGAAAGGATGGAAGTTCCTATAGTAAAAGATCACCCTCATCATAGAGCTGATGGATAATGGCCTACAGAGATTTATAATCCTCAATGTTATACCTAGGTATCTTATGATAGGAACATATTTGATGGTCATTTTACCAAGCTAGCTCCGAACCAAGATGATTGAAAGGTTTAATAGGAGGTAATGTGAGGTAGGAGGTTTGCAATAATCTCCAAAGGATGGTTGTATAGGATTCCTCTAGAGGTGGGAAAGGTCTAGGGACTATGGTTTTAGTTGGGAAGATGGGCATGTTGGTAATAATGGGTTTAGTGAGAGAAGGTTTGGGTAAGGTGGTGTTTCTAGTCAATGGTTTTGGTTTGGGTATGTTGTTTATTGGGGTGTTTAAGGTTGATAGTCTAGTTATTGGTAATCAAAGAAGGATCGATATATCAGATAGTAAGTGGGATTGTGTAACCAATGGTGGTAGATGACATATGTTAAAAGGAGCTTTCCTTTTAGGTAAAGTTGAGGGGTGAAGCCCTAAGATAGAGGGCAAAGTAGAGGGAGGTATAATCCTAGTCATGTAGATCTTTAATGGTTTTGTCCCCTTGGTTGGTTTGGGTATGGGTTTGGATGGGGTTAATTCCACTTTCAAATATGGGTGGACCAAACTTCATGTAGGGAAGGCACTAAGAGTTTTGGAAGTTTTGGTTGGTGGTGTGGTCATTGGAGGGGTGGCTATTTTGGTTGAATGAGAAGGTGAAGGGTTGGTAGAAGTTTTGATTAGTTTGAAAGGTGGTGGAAAAATGATGGATTGGCTAGTTAGAGGTGTGATAGAAGGTTTAGGTTTGTTGATGCAAGGGAGACCTAGGTGTTGCCAAAAATTGGCTTAATCCATGTCTAGTTTTATGACCATACCTAACTTTTAAATGAGTTTTAAAAAAGGTATGTATGCCAATCTTATCCCTTGGGTAGTGGGTGCCAAGGATATACCTATGGGTTGAGGAGGAGGGTTGATAGAATCATATATTTTCTCAAGAAAGGGATGTAAGTTTAGGTATGGAGGTTGCTCTATGAGGGGTGCTTTTGAAAAATTTGCTTCCCTGAGCACAATGTCCATAATTGTAACTTGATCTATGGTTAGGGGAGATGATGGGTTAGGAATGGTTGTTTGTTTAGGTAAGCTATTCAAATGAGTGATTGATGATTCCAAAGGATCTATGAGTGAAGCTAAAGAAAAGGGAACCTCCTCAGTTTATACTTTTGAAGGAAGGAAAGGTGACTCCACCACTTTGATAGGTGAATTAAGAGAGAAATAGGTAGGTTAGATGATAGGTTCCCTATCAACAAGTGTGTCAAGGATTATATTAACTATGTGGCCATCATGAGAATATCCATCTTGTGTGTCCTTGGTTTTGATAGTGGTATGGTTGGGGAAAGGCTTCCTAAAGATATCAAGAGCTTGATTGTGAAGGGAATTGGGATCATCCAACATGGGTTCCCCCTTGTCAATAAGGCTCCGAATAACATTCTTGAAAGTATTACATCAATTCATGTCATGTAAAATTACTTGATGAAAAGCACAAAGGTTGTTCTCATTGTACCAAGTAGGTACTAGATGAGAAGAATCAAACTACTGGGGAGGTTTGATGGGTGGAAGCTGTATAAGGTTAGCTTTTAGTAGTTTCTCTATAACTGAAGCATAAGATTATCCAAGTGGAGTGAACTATTTTTGGTTGATATCATTTGGGTTCTTTGTGTTTTGGTTTAAGGTAATGAGAAAATGTTGTTGATTTACATTGGGTGGAGGGGTGGTTTTAAGGACAACTGCATTCATAGTTCCCTTGTTTTTGGTTCTAGTGTTGGTTTGGTTACCTAGTTTGGAGGAAGAGGTTTCATTGGCCTTGAAGGCAGAGTTATTATTCCATAAATTCAATTCCACCTCATATATGGCCTAGTTTTCTAGATTATGAACCATGGCAAAAACTTCATCAAAATTTTTGAAGCTTTTAACATGTAGTGTATAAGATATATGTTTGGCACATGCTCGAGCAAAAAGCTCTATAAGTTCAGGATGAGGCAAGGAAAATGAAAGATGATTAATCAACCTTCTCCAATGGTGAAAAAATTGGCAATGGAATCACCATAATTTTTTTTGATAGAATAGAGATTAGTTATAGAGACCTTCTTGGAAATGTTAATGGAAAATTGATCCAAAAAGACCTACACTAGTTGGGAGAAAGAAAAGATGGAATGCTTGGTGATGGCACTATACCAGTCAAGTGCCAAGCTAGATAAAGACATGGGGAAAGTTATAAAGAGAGTGCATCATCATTATAAATCATATAACATGCATGCTTGAAATCCCTAAGGTGTTGTTTGGGGTCCTCCTTGCTTTAAAATTTGGTAAATTTTAGAATCTCCCATTGAGGACGGTAAGGTTTGATGGGGACAAAAGGATGAATAGGTTTGCTACAAATTTGATCATAGGATAGGATGTTATGAGCCCCCAAAATAGATGGATCAATGTTTTTCATCTTGTCTATGAGCATCTTCATTAAGTTAGTTTGAGGTGGTGCACCAAAAGGATTATAAAGTGGATACTGTGGTTGAGATTGGGTAACATATGGGTAATTATTTGGTATTTAGGAGGTTTCCACATATTGGAATGTGGATGCTAGAGGTTGGGTAGGGTAGGTGGATGATGGTGGTTAGGTAGTGAGTACATACCCTTATGGGTTAGGGATGTATCTTAAATTGGGTACAATGGGTGTTTGTTAAGGGATTCCTATAGATTGGGCATGGATAGTAGTTGGGTTGATAACAAGAGGGGAGGTAGTGACCTTCGTGCTAGTAAGAGGTGAATCAAAAGGTATAGATACCCCCAAGATTGGTAAATGGGTGTTGAACAATGGGTTGGGTTTGATAGAGGGATAGTTGGTGGTGGTAGAGGTGGGTGTTCTAGCAACAAGTGGAGTATGATGGGTTGATGGTTGGGTTATCCCCAAGGTGGAAGAGTCATTGGTAGGGGCAGAAAGTGTAAAGGTAGCAGTTGGTTGGATAGGTTGGTTTTTATCTATGGCATCAAAGGGGTTAGTAGACAAAGATGCCTAGGTAGTCTAAGATTAGGTGGTGACTACGGTGATAAAAACACCTCTCATAAGGTGGGATAGCATTCCATAAGGAGGATCCTAAGGTGATGTTGGAACCAGGACATGGTGAGGGGAGGTGTTAAGGTATTGTTGAAGGGCAACTAGATTATTGTCCAAAAAAGTGGTAAAGTCCATGTCTCCTTGGGGAAATACCCAAAGAAAAGTAGGGATTTCCAACAGATGAGGTAAATCTTCTTCCTCAAAGATGTACTTCATAAATGAGGAGGTAGAAGAGGTTGATTTAAGTGATGGGTTATGCTCTACTAGGTTGATTTAAGTGAGAACCATACACGAAAGGGGGAGAGAAAACAAGAAAAAACTCAAAACTCAAACAAGAAGAAGATAATAAAATGATCAAGGCAATCAAAACACACACTATGAAGTACATTAAGCCTAGAGGTTATTTTTAATATCGCTATTGGCTTATGCCTTAGTTTATGAGAATGCGTGATAGAAGTTGGCTTGTAGATTAGGTACTATAGAAGCAGTCTATGGTTAGTTTCAGGTTAAGCTATCAAAAGAATCTATATTGAAATCAATATGTGGATTGGTATTAGGGCCTACCCCCTCACTTCACGATCTCAAAATGATAAGAGTGTCAGGTGCTTAGCCAATATATATATTTATCCAAAGTTTATACTCAACCAAAGAGTTGAGTTGGTTCTCCCCTTGGTAATGACCTTCAATTAGGATCAATGGGAAAGGGTAATGTGACTGCTAGGTGATGAAATCTTAGTTGGGCCTTATCTTAAATAATTTTGATGTTTGATTGATGAAAGTGGTTTGGATAGTGTGTGAAAAAAAAGTGATGCTACGATAAGATTATTGTGATTTAATTTAAAGTGAAATAATGTTAAAATAAAGTAATGAATACAGCTAATTTTTAATCCCAAAATAAATTTTAGTTTCAATTATGAGCATAGATAGAGAGAAGAGAATACACATGCAAATAAAATACAAGTAAAGACTCTAGGTCCCACCAAGCATGTCGGAATGTTTCATGTACATTTTCACTTTAAGCTCTGAAGAATAGAGAAAACAAACTCAATATGAGTGTTGTTAAAAAACCTATTTGTTTTTGCACGTGTTGAATCCAAATGATTGTGAGAGCTCCTCTTTGGCTTGGGAGGAAGGCCTATAGATAATAAATCACTAAAGTAAACTTGTTTGTTAGGTAGATAGTTGGATGGATTTCCTAGTCGTAGCTAGATCATAGAAGTGAGAGCTTCCTTAGGGGCTATCAATCCACACATTTTAAATAATTAAGTTCACAAAACTAGAAAGAATATACTTGCATCAATTAAAGAAGATTAATGAAATTGAACACAAGAATACTTGCTAAAAAGATAGACTAGAAATGATCAAATTAGTGATAAAGTAATTAATACTATTGCTATGGGGTCAAGGTCTACTTTAGAAAATCTAAAAGGGGTCTACGAGTGATCAAAAACATAAAAAATAAGGTTTGGTTGGGGGTAGGTGGGTGAAAATATCTTGCTATTTTTTACTACCATACGTAACCATCAGTGGTTAAGGTGACCGTCGGTGGTTGAGGTGAAAATTAGAAGTCAAGGTGACCATCAAAAATGGGCAGACCATCAATGGTTGAGTCAACCATCGATGGTTACTGTGTAAGTTCTGGGTTTGATAAATAACTGAATGATAGGATCTAAAAGATGGATTCTAGGAGTTAAGCAAGGGCTAGATTGATTGTGAAATAGAAATAAAGTACATGAATATTGAAAAATAAGTGATTGTCTTACCAAAAGTAAATTGGGTGGGTGGTTGATGTAGTTAGCCTATTGGTGGAATATAGCTTGATTCTGGTAGAGTAATTATACTCAAGAACTTGGTTGAGAGGTGAGGGTGAGTCGGCTCTCAATGAGATGGTTGATAATGCTTGATAATGTTGATGATGCTAATTGACCTGTACAAGAAAAATCCTAAATCCCTGAGCTCTTGATAATTATTATAGATCTATTTGACCTCTCAGGCCTCTCTCTCTTATAGGCACAAGTAAGAGGTGGAAGTGAAGGCAACTAGGCCATCTAAATATAACTCATCTATGTAAAGGCTCATAATAAGATTTGGACAAGTTATATTTATAAAATTAATGTAGTTGGTTGCATGATTTTTGTTAAGAGGTGGACCCTGACTACCACAGGTGTGACCATCAATGGTTAGGGTCTAAAGGAAAATTGTCTTGAAGGTCAAGTTGAGACAATTTAGTAAAACTGAGTGTGGATGGGCTTGGTGAGGTTAAATTAGCATAGGTTAGTCCCAAGGGGTCTTAAGTAGGTCCAAGGGGATTTTTGACATTCAAAAATGTAGGTGTGCAAATTTATAGTATCTACACCCATTTATATATATTCTCTTTATTATTTTATTTATTACTTTATACAAACTAGAATTTTTCATGTATATATATATATATACACTTTGTAGAAATATATACTTATTTGAAATTTAGATTCAAATTCTATTGCAAATATATATATATATATATATATATATATATATATATATATATATATATATATATAGTCTTAATAAGATAAAAATATATGTATTTATTTACATGAAAAATATATGTATTCTTTATTTCATTTAATTTTTTAATTTTTTTGTTTATTTAAAAAAAATAAGCTTCTAGTGGTTGGTTGACCCCCTACAACTTGTGACCATGACAGGGCCATCGGCCATCACCATGCACCTGTGGGAGTGGGACGGCCAATTGGCCAAACCCCTCCCAAGGTTGGGGCTAGCTTAGGCACTGCCCTACCCCCTCTCTATCCATTTTTTAAACTATTGTATTTTTTAATAACTTAATATATTTTTAAAATTTTGTTATTACTATACATATCGTAATCATTTTTTTTAAATTAAAAATATATAAACTTATTAAAAAACAATAGTCATAATAATTTTATTTAAATTTAAAAAATATATAAACTTATCGAAAAAATAGTTTTAAAAAATATAAATTTATTAAGTTCCTTTAAAAAAATATAAACTTATTAAGTTCCTTTAAAAAAATTTAAATTTAAATATTTTATAAAATATATAAACTTATTAAAAAAACAACAGTCGTAATAATTTTTTTAAATTAAAAAAATATATAAACTTATTATATTCCTTTAAAAAAATTAAATTTAAATATTTTATTATCATTTAATTTAATTATACACACACACACCCAAAAGAAATAATTTTGATATTTTGTAAGTAAATATATAGATTAAATTAATAAAATATATTCATTAAATTTAGATATATAAAGATTATATATCTATTATTATTTTGAACATAATATAAAAACATGTATATTCCTTTTTGTTTCCACAAAAACATACAAATCATGTAGTTTCCTTTTTATTTTCACAAAAAAATCCATTTTATTTTCATAGAAACATATAAATTAATTTGGTTCATAATATCGGATAGGTAATTTGGATTATTTTAAATTCAATGATTATTTATTGACTAGTTTATTAGTTCATAAATTGTTATTATTAAATTATACATAAATGTGATTGAAAATATATTAAGACAACTTTTCTTACCTGGTTGTGATCCACATACAAGTAAAAACTTATCAAATAGATTAATTGAATGTTCTTTAACAAAATAAACAAAATGATTAAAATAATTCTCTCATTTTGATTTGTAACTTAATTAATGAAAGTAAATCTAAATTGTTTATTTATTTGTTTATTCATTCTAATAACTTAAATTCAAGTATAAATATATAATGAGACAATGATTAATAAACTAGATTATTCATGTTATCCACATATAACTATAAATGTATTTATATAATCAGAATAAAAATTAAAATGACTTAATAGTTTTTTAAAATTGGTTGTGCATATTATACAATTACATAATTTATGATATTCATAAGAAAATATTTACAAAAAAAAATAAAATAAGAGATTTGAATCTTATATTCTATATTTCTATTATTTTGTATATATAAAAATGGATGAATAACACCATTACATTACTTCAATATACATTTGAAACTGTCATATACCATTGCAATTGCAAACTATCTCTTCACAAAATAAAAATAAAAATTTCGTATCAAGACAACCAATCAATACACATCCTAAAAAAGGGTTGAAAAGCATGAACATTTGCTAACTATCTAAATCCATATAACTAAAATAAAATAATTCTATCTCCTTCTAACTCAATCTAATGAATGAATAAATTATGTTATTTTAAGTTACAATAATCCAAATCAATATGAAAAATAATTTCATTAATATTCAAGATACATACTAGTAATTTTCCCTACTTCATTTAATAAATCAACTCATCATTTTAATATCATAACAATTACACTTTTCCATAAGACTAAGTATAGGATCAATTCAAAATAGAATGAATGCAATGTGTTATGTGCATATTTGCAATATTAACCATTTACATACTAAGAAGGGGGTAGAATTTTTTTTGGAAGACAAGAATACAAAAAATATACAAGATTATAGCAATATAAATATGAAAAATCTTGAAGAACATGAACTAAAAACATTTTCTCCCTTTACAACCATTTACAAGATCCCATCAAGAGACATAAGGATATTATCCATTATAATTCTATTCAAAATCTCACTTTGCAACAAGAGTCATCATGGAAAGAGCTCTTATAATAATGTGATAAAATATTATAAGTTTAAAATGAATCCATAAAAGTAAACAAAGTGCCAAGACATCAAGCTCCAAGATCTAAGTGGAAAATATACACACAAGTAGATCACTCTTAATCCATTCCCAAAGATCCATAATAGATCAAAAGAGGGTGATTGACCACCCATCCTATAGACATCATCACATGCCTTCCTCAACAAGTGAGGCTTATGCATATCCTCCCCCAATTCTAAGGGAAATATGAATGCCCTAACACATATAAATAAGGCTATAAGGTTCAACAAGACCAAGGTTGTGGTTAACAAGAAGCAAACAAATAAAATTAAGATTGTAAACACAAAAGGAAAATAAAACATAAGGAATCCTCCAAGACTTCACCATGGAGAAGAGTGGAGGGTACTTATTTTTCATAAATATTCATAAGGGATTTTAAAAGCCAAATTAAAAGTTCCATTTCTCATATATGAAAATGTGCTTGCAAGGTAAGATTTGGGTTTGTTCAATAAGCCAATAGTAAGACTCCACTCCCTAATTCTCTAATTACTATCACTTGCATCAATAGCCACATCGGTGGCATGTGGGTGATCCCTAAATTCTCATACCCACATGAATACAACAATTAAAGAAGGAAATAAGAAAATGGTGACATATCAAAAGGAAAAAATGTTAAAAAAAGATTCAAAACCATGTACAAAACAAACACTTGTTAATTATCATTTAAAAGAAAAATTTATTTGAGAGAAGAAATAAGAGAGAAAAATATTCAATCAATAATATTTTCAAGTAAAAATAAAACCACCTTAATCAAAAATAAATTTTCCCTTGATGATCTTCTAAGTCTTCTTCCAAGCTCCCAAATTCTCTTCAAGGTTTTCTCTCAAGATCCAAAATTTAAAATGCATGGAAAGCCTAAATCCCAAAAGAAGCTCCTTAAGTAGAGAATACTAAAAAAATAATGACCAATAGGAGGGTGAGATGTGACCATACCCATTGAAAAATGCAACATTTTCCATAATTCCTATTAAAATTTTCATAAATATCTAAAACACACTCACATGTGTGTTTTTTCCACTCAAATATAAAACAAAATTTATTTGCACAAAATATGAGGGTTGCTTATGGGATAAAAATATAGGACATAAATGATGGTATTTATATAGCCAAAAACTAATCAAAGGTCCTTAAAAAAACTCTCATACCCAATGGGTATAGGTATGGGCCCAAAAATAACTTGCAAGACAAAGTTTACTTATCAAACACTCAAAGAATTTTTTTTTAAAGGAACAATTTCGGGATTGTACATAAGGATTGGGTTTATAGGTCAATCCAAAACCACATATAGGTTAGTTAAACCTATTATAAGGTTAATTTATGTTTAGGTTTATTATATTAAAATAAAAATATTAGGCTAAAAAATCATAATTTTAAATAATAAAAAGAAAATATAAATAATATATTCAACAATTTGTAAAATAAAAAGGGTACATAAGATTTAAAGGTTTGGAAAGGGTATAAGGTGTGCATATGATATATTGAGGCATGTATGAGTCCCTTTTAGTCCTAAATTTTGTTTTTTATAACTTGTACACTCAATGCAACATCAAATACATCTAAAACAATAATTGATATCAATATGAACAAGCATATATAACTGTCAATAGAAGTATATCGTAAAATTGAATCTTAATCCTTGGTTAGTCCAATATAATCAACTATAATAATATCATCATTCTATTAAATTTAAATATCCATATAACAACATACATCCACTCAAGATAGTCATGCTATGTAATCGTGCATATAAATAAGGTCTACTGAACTAGGTATCCAAACTACTGAGTGATAATCTCATATAGTCCAATACATATACATTGAGTACACAAATTATTAAAAAAAAATATTTTATTAATAATAATATTATCAATATAACATCATGTATCTCACATCAAATTTTCTACACATCTAAAGGGTCACCACATATGATAATTATATCAAGATGACTAGGATATAAAAGTTCAACACAGGGGTATTACATAATCCATGAACTGGATCTAAATGCACTAGAGTAAAGGCCAAGATAAACCCATAATCACCAAGGTCTTTGCATCCTTTTCTAATAGGTATGTTAGGTTGTGGAGCTAAAAGCTTCACTAATGAAAATAGAGGAGGAGGTTGCAGAGAGTTTACTGTGTGTCGCAAACACCGGCGTCGGTCAGGCCAACCGACGTCAGCAGGATAAGACAAGAAGGCAACTAACGTTGGTCAGAAGTCGGCTGGTGTTGGCACCCCCTAGGCAGACAGGGACCGACGTCGGTCACTTGTGTGGTTTGGACTACGAGTATTATGGGCAGTTAGTTAATGAACCAAGTGTTTGCATGAAGAGAGCCAAATTTAGACTAGAAGCTACGGATCTAATTATTGTAATTAGATGTCTAATTATTGTTTGGATGAGATCTATATAATAGACTCATGGACTGTATTGTAAAAGTGTGCTAGAGAGTAAGAGAGCAAAATATTAGCTCCTTCTATGTGTGAAGAGAGCATGGTGTGTTCCTCCTAGTTCCACAACAGTACCAAGGTGGGTGTTGGTTTTGGAGAGTCAACAGGATTCTTTAGGGGTGTAGGATCTTGGTCATCAGGTGAGCATGGCTACTTTAGGAGATCTACATGGTAAGTAAGATCATTGATCTATAGGTGTATGTGTGTGCAAGGTCAAGGTTCACAGGTGTGCATAACCAGATTGATTTGTAGGTGTGTAAGATCATATAGGACAACAACACAACAGGGAGAAGGATCAGGTAGGATCTACTTGGAGTATGGTGTGTACTCGGTCTAGAGCAAAGAGGAAGGCAAGGCAGTTCCTTCCATAAGTAAGATCATTGAGGTGCAAGTTGTTATAGGTTCAGGGGAGATCTAATTGAAGTATGATTGTGTACTTGGAGTGCATGGAGCACTTGTGGAGTGCGTGGAGCATGGGTGTACTGGCAGTAGTGGATACTGACTGGTTGGAGAGGTGAACACCAACTCTGTATTTGATTTGTGTGTTGGGACCGTAAGAGAGAGAGCTTTGAGAAAAGAAGTACTGTTCACTTGAGGTGTGGGAAGCCTCTATAAGGTGGTGGAAAAGAAGTGGCATCTTCTTTATTATATTCTTTTCTGTATGAGTATTAATACAAGCTGTGTATTGTCTCTCAAATTCTGTGTTCTTTCTGGTTTCTAGTTACTTAGTACTTCTGGTTAATTCTGCATCTTAAGTTGCTTGTATATGGTAATCAATTGTGTGCTTCCACGGGTTTCCAATAGTTGGTATCAGAGCTAAGGTTGCAGGGAGCAAGTTTTGTGTTTGGTTACAGGTCACTCTCAGGGGTTTCTAATTGAGTGGGAGTATAGCAATGGTAGAAGAAAGTAAGCTAAGAATGGAGGAACTGAATAACACGAATGGTAACTTACGGTCCTATGGAAAGAAAGAGCAGGGAAAAGAATATTTTTGGTTGGTAGCAGATCAGCATGAAGGAACTGAAGAAGTAGATGTTACAGGTGTTGTTGCACAGGATGCTCTGGTATGTTTCTTGGATAAAGTTGAATCTTGTTTTACAGATTCTGTTGCCTCTTTCCATGCAGCCCCAGGTAGAGGAGCTGGTGAGCCTTGCTAAAGAATTGGCAAAGGGGAAGTGATGCTAAAACTGTAAGTGGCCAACACATGGGTGTTGAAGAAGGTCATGTAGGGCCCAGGCTTGGAGATGTGGCTAATTTCTTCAGGAAATTTGGGTGATGAGAGATGCACAAGAACTCTCATAGCAGATGTACTTGAATTAGCTGGTGGTAAGAAAATAGGTACTCTTTATCTACTTATTTACATTACTGATTCTTCTCCTATTGTGGAGACGTGGCTTCGTAGGCTTGGTCACATGAGCAAGAAGGAGATGCATGTTCTTAAGAGGAAGACTAATATATTTGACAAGCTTAAGAACTGGAAAGCCTTGGTGTTTATGGAGGAGATGGCAGATAGAGACCAGTGGATGGGGTTGGATACATCTTAGTAGGGCAGTTTGGACATGGGTTTTGATTTAAAGGAGCTCACAAGTAAAAAGTCATCACTCATAGGTAAAGATAGGTATCAGCATCGGTCAGGAGGAACCAGCATCAAAAAGATAGGTGTCGATGTCAGTCATGTGTAGACTGAAGCTGGTGATGTTGGGCAAGGTAAGACTGACATCGGTCATAAGGACTGATGTCAGCACTATGTAAGACCACCGTTGGTCATCAGGATCGACATTGGCAACAGGAGACACTGACATTGGTAGGGTCGGTAGTCAGGATAGACACATGGAAATCGACGTCGATCGGATGCAGACTATGTGGTGACTGAGGTCAGTCACTATAATAGATTTTGGGCAGACAGCAAGCTGTCAAGGAGTCTCAAATGCCCATATGGAGGACTGAAGGTGGTAAGTAAGCCTCAAATTCATTGTTCCTCTTCATTATACTATTTGCTGTCTGCAGAGTAGGAAGGATCTAGGAAACAGTGGGAGCATGGTAGGAATATGATGCAGAACCAAGCAGGAGATTTGGTAGGGTTGCTAGTCGAGATGAAAGCATAGAGAGGAATGGATACCTTAGTTAAAGAATAAAGAGAATGGACATGTGAGATGGAAGGCCAGGTCATATGGTCTTGAAGAAGTTGTAGGACAGTGGGATAGGACTGACAGGTGGTAACAAGTGGATGACAAAATAGGGCTTTAGTCAATGTCAGTATAACCATTGTGTTTGTCTTACCAGGTGGATGATGGTCAAAACATTATCTTGTTGCTGTATGTAGAGGATGAGCTAGGTACAGGTTCAGACATACAGGGTTTTGCTGAGCTAAGGGTAAGGTTAGTTTAGTGGCATGTCATGAGGAATTTGGAGCTGCAAAATTCTTTGACATGGGAGACATGGAGATCATAGGTTGATTTTGTCTCAAGTGGGAGTCGATGTGAATCAGGTGTTGGTGAGGTTCAGGATGTAGAACCAGAGCACACTAAGGGCTGGATAGTTTAGTGTCTAAAATCACATGAGGTCTAGTATAGACCTGAGTTTTCCCAAGTAGTGGGTGCTGTCAGAGAGTTAGGAGCCAATTCAGGGAAGTGGGTTTTTAGGTATTTGAGATAGACTAGTAGCAGGGATTCATGCTATGTAGGGTCAGGATTTCACTACATGGGATTATAGGTTCAGATGTGGCAGGGTACTTGGATGATAGGAGGTGCACCATAGGTTGTGTGGTGGGTGGTCTTTAGGGTTGATCTTGAAGAGGGATACAAGCCAAGAAATAGATTAGATGGGGTATAGGTATAGGTACAGTGTAGCTGTTTATCTCCAAGTGGGAGATTGTTAGGTTATGGAGCTAAAAGCTTCACTGATGCAAATAGAGGAGGAGGTTGTAGAGAGTTTGCTGTGTATCGTAGACACCAGCATCGATCAGGCCAACTGAAATCGACAAGATAAGACAAGAAGGCAACTGACGTCAGTCAAAAGTTGGCTAGCATCGGCACCTCCCAGGCATATAGAGACCAACGTCGGTCGCTTATGTGGTTCGAACTGTGAGTATTATGGGTAGTTAGTTAACGAACCAAGTGTTTACATGAAGAGAGCCAAATTTAGACTAGAAGCTATGGATCTAATTATTTTAATTAGATGTCTAATTATTTTTTGGATGAGATCTATATAATAGACTCATGGGCTGTATTGTAAAAGTGTGCTAGAGAGTAAGAGAGCAAAATATTAGCTCCTTTTGTGTGTGAAGAGAGCATGGTGTGTTCCTCCTAGTTCCACAACATTACCAAGGTGGGTGCTAGTTTTGGAGAGTCAGCAAGATTCTTTAGGGGTGTAGGATCTTGGTCATCAGGTGAGCATGGCTACTTTAGGAAATCTACATGGTAAGTAAGATCATTGATCTGCAGGTGTATGTGTGTGCAAGGTCAAGGTTCACAGGTGTGTAAAACCAGATTGATTTGTAGGTGTGTAAGATCAGATAGGATAGTAACACAATAGGGAGTAGGATCAGGTAGGATCTACTTGGAGTACGGTGTGTACTCGGTCTAGAGCAAAAAGGAAGGCAAGGCAGTTCCTTCCATAAGTAAGATCATTAAGGTGCAGGTTGTTGCAGGTTCAGGGGAGATCTACTTGAAGTATGATTGTGTACTTGGAGTGCGTGGAGCATGGGTGTACTGACATTAGTGGATACTGACTGGTTGGAGAGGTGAACACCAACTTTGTATTTGAGTTGTGTGTTGGGACCATAAGAGAGAGATTTGAGGAAAGAATTACTATTCACTTGAGGTGTGGGAAGCCTCTATAAGGTGGTGGAGAAGAAGTGGCATCTTCTTTATTGTATTCTTTTCTGTATGAGTATTAATACAAGTTGTGTATTATCTCTCAAATTATGTGTTGTTTCTAGTTTCTAGTTACTTGGTACTTCTGGTTAATTCCGCATCTTAAGTTGCTTGTATATGGTAATCAATTGTGTGCTTCCACGGGTTCCCAACAGTTGGTATCAGAGCTAAGGTTGCAGGGAGTAGGTTTTGTGTTTGGTTACAGGTCACTCTCAGGGGTTTCTAATTGAGTGGGAGTATAGCAATGATAGAAGAAAGTAAGCTAAGAATGGAGGAACTAAATAACACGAATGGTCAATTATGGTCCTATGGAAAGAAAGAGCAGGGAAAAGAATATTGTTGGTTGGTAGTAGATCAGCATGAAGGAACTGAAGAAGCAGATGTTGCAGGTGTTGTTGCATAGGATGCTCTGGTATGTTTTTTGGATAAAATTGAATCTTGTTTTACAGATTCTTTTTCCTCTTTCCATGCAGCCCCAGATAGAGGAGCTGGTGAGCCTTACCAAAGAATTGGCAAAGGGGAAGTGATGCTGAAAATGTAGGTGACCAACACATGGGTGTTGAAGAAGGTCATGCAGGGCCCAGGCTTGGAGATGTGGCTAATTTATTTAGGAAAGTTGGGTGATGAGAGATGCGCAAGAACTCTCACAGCGGATGCACTTAAATTAGCTAGTGGTAAGAAAATAGGTACTCTTTATCTACTTGTTTACATTACTGATTCTTCTTCTGTTGTGGAGACGTGGCTTTGTAGGCTTGGTCACATGAGTAAGAAGGAGATGCATGTTCTTAAGTGAAAGACTGATATATTTGATAGGCTTAAAAATTGGAAAGCCTTGGTGTTTATGGAGGAGATGGCAGACAGAGACCAGTGGATGGGGCTGGATACTTCTGAACAAGGCAGTTTGGACATGGGTTTTGATTCAAAGGAGCTCACGGGTAAAAAGTCATCACTCATAGGCAAACACAGGTACCAGTGTCGGTCAAGAGGAATCAGCATTAAACAAACAAGTGCCGATGTCGGTCATGTGCAGATTGAAGCTGGTGATGTCAGGTAGGGTAAGACAGACATCGGTCATAAGGACCAACGTCGGCACTATGTAAGATTGATGTCGATCATCAGGACCAACATCGACAACAAGAGACACCGATGTCGACAGGGTCGATAGTCAGGACAGGCGCATGGGAACCGATGTTGGTCAGATGTAGAATGTGTGGTGATCGTGGTCGATCAATGTAATAAATTTTGGGTAGACATCAAGCTATCAAGGAGTCTCAAACACCCATATGGAGGACTGAAGGTGGTAAGTAAGCCTCAAATTCATTGTTCCTCTTCTTTATACTAGTTTCTGACTATAGAGCAGGAAGGATCTAGAAAATAGTGGGAGCATGGCAGGAATATGATGCAAAACCAAGCAGGAGATTTGGTAGGGTTGCCAGCCAGGATGAAAACACAGAGACAAATGTATACCTTAGTTAAAGAATAGAGAGAATGGACACATGAGACGGAAGACCATGTCATATGGTCTTGAAGAAGCTGCAGGATAGTGGGACCAGGTGGATGACAAAGTAGGGCTATAGTCAATGTGAGTATAACCATTGTGTTTGTCTTACCAGGTGGATGATGGTTGCAACATTATCCTATTGTTGTATGTGGAGGATGAGCTAGTTACAGGTTTAGACATATAGGGTTTTGATGAGCTAAGGGTAAGGTTGGTTTAGTGGCATGTCATGAGGAATTTGGAGTAGTAAAATTCTTTGGCATGGGAGACATGGAGATCACAGGTTGATTTTGTCTCGAGTGGGAGCTAATGTTAATCAGGTGTTGGCAAGGTTCAGGATGCAGAACCAGAGCACACTAAGGGCTGGACAGTTCAGTGTCTGAAATCACATGAGATCTAGTATAGACCTGAGTTTGCCCAAGTAGTGGGTGCTGTCAGAGAGTTAAGAGCCAATTTGAGGAAGTGAGTTCTCAGGTATTTGAGAGGGACCAGCAGTAGGGATTCATGCTATGTAGGGTCAGGACTTCACTACATGAGATTGTAGGTTCGGATGTGGATGGGTACTCAGATGACAGGAGGTGCACCACAAGTTGTGTGGTGGGTGGTCTTTAGGGTTGATCTTGAAGAGGGATACAAGCCAGGAAATAGATTAGATGGGGTATAGGTATAGGTACAGTGTAGTTGTTTATCTCCAAGTGGGAGATTGTTAGGTTGTGGAGCTAAAAGCTTCACTGATGCAAATAGAGGAGGAGGTTGCAGAGAGTTTGATGTGTGTCATAGATACCAGTGTCGGTCAGGCCAACCGATGTCGATAGGATAAGACAAGAAGGCAACTGACATCGGTCAGAAGTCAGCCAGCGATGGCACCCCCAAGACAGATAGGGACCAACATCAGTTTGCCTGTGTGGTTCAGACTACGAGTATTATAGGCAGTTAGTTAATGAACCAAATGTTTACATGAAGAGAGCCACATTTAGACTAGAAGCTGTGGATCTAATTATTGTAATTAGATGTCTAATTATTGTTTGGATGAGATCTATATAATAGACTCATGAGCTGTATTGTAAAAGTGTGCTAGAGATTAAGAGAGCAAAATATTATCTCCTTCTGTGTGTGAAAAGAGCATGGTGTGTTCCTTCTAGTTCCACAGGAGTACCAAGGTGGGTGTTGGTTTTGGAGAGTCAGCAAGATTCTTCAGGGGTCTAAGATCTTGGTCATCAGGTGAGCATGGCTATTTTAGGAGATCTACATGGTATGTAAGATCATTGATCTGTAGGTGTATGTGTGTGCAAGGTCAAGGTTCACAGGTGTGCAGAACCAGATTGATTTGCAGGTGTGCAAGATTAGATAGGACAACAACACAATAGGGAGCAGGATCAGGCAAGATCTACTTGGAGTAGGGTGTGTACTCAGTCTAGAGCAAAGAGGAAGGCAAGGCAATTCCTTCCATAAGTAAGATCATTAAGGTGCAGGTTATTACAAGTTCAGGGGAGATCTACTTGAAGTAAGATTGTGTACTTAGAGTGTGTGGAGCACTTGTGGAGTGCGTAGAGCATGGGTGTACTAGTAGTAGTGGATACTGACTGGTTGGAGAGGTGAACACCAACTCTATATTTGAGTTGTGTGTTGGGACCATAAGAGAGAGCTTTAAGGAAAGAAGTAATATTCACTTGAGGTGTGGGAAGCCTCTGTAAGGTGGTGGAGAAGAAGTGGTATCTTCTTTATTGTATTTTTTTCTATATGAGTATTAATACAAGTTGTGTATTGTCTCTCAAATTCTGTGTTGTTTCTAGTTTCTAGTTACTTGGTACTTCTAGTTAATTCTGCATCTTAAGTTGCTTATATATGGTAATCAATTGTGTGCTTCTACGGGTTCCTAATAGTTAGTATCAGAGCTAAGGTTGCAGGGAGCAGGGTTTGTGTTTGGTTACAGGTCACTCTCAGGGGTTTCTGATTGAGTGGGAGTATAGCAACGGCAGAAGAAAGTAAGTTAAGAATGGAGGAACTGAATAACACAAATGGTCACTTACTGTCCTATGGAAAGAAAGAGCAGAGAAAAGAATATTGTTGGTTGGTAGCATATCAGCATGAAGGAACTGAAGAAGCAGATGTTACAGGTGTTGTTGCATAGGATGCTTTGGTATGTTTCTTGGATAAAGTTGAATCTTGTTTTACAGATTCTATTGCCTCTTTCCATGCAGCCCCAGGTAGAGGAGTTGGTGAGCCTTGCCAAAGAATTGGAAAAGGGGAAGTGATGCTGAAATTGTAGGCAGCCAACACATGGGTGTTGAAGAAGGTCATGCACGGCCTAGGCTTGGAGATGTGGCTAATTTCTTCAAAAAATTTGGGTGATGAGAGATGCACAAGAACTCTCATAGTGGATGCACGTGAATTAGCTGGTGGTAAGAAAATAAGTACTCTTTATCTACTTGTTTACATTACTTATTCTTCTTCTGTTACGGAGACGTGGCTTCATAGGCTTGGTCACATGAGCAATAAGGAGATGCATGTTCTTAAGCAGAAGAATGATATATTTGATAGGCTTAAGAACTGGAAAGCCTCAGTGTTTATGGAGGAGATGGCAGACAAAGACTAGTGGATGGGGCTAGATACTTTTGATCAGGGCAGTTTGGACATGGGTTTTTATTCAAAGGAGCTTGCGGGTAAAAAGTCATCACTCATAGGTAAACATAAGTACCAGCATTGATCAGGAGGAACTGGCATCGAACAGATAGGTGTCGATGTCGATCATGTACAGATTTAAGCTGGTGATGTCGGGCAGGGTAAGACCAACATTGGTCATAAGGACCGACATCGGCACTATGTAAGATCGACATCGGTCATCAGGACCGACATCGACAAAAGGAGACACCGACGTCGGCAGGGTCGGTAGTCAGGATAGGCGCATAGGAATCATCGTCAGTCAGATGCAGACTGTGTGGTGACCAAGGTCGGTCACTGTAATGTATTTTGGGTGGACAAAAAGCTATCAAGGAGTCTCAAATGCCCATATGGAGGATTAAAGGTGGTAAGTAAGCTTCAAATTCATTGTTCCTCTTCTTTATACTAGTTGCTAACTGCAGAGCAGGAAGGATCAAGGAAACAGTTGGAGCATGGCAGGAATATGATGCAGAACCAAGTGGGAGATTTGGTAGGGTTGCTAGCTAGGATGAAAGCACAGAGATGAATGGATACCTTAGTTAAAGAATAGAGAGAATGGACATGTGAGATGGAAGGCTAGGTCATATGGTCTTGAAGAAGTTGCAAGACAGTGGGATAGGATTGATAGGTGGTACCAGGTGGATGACAAAGTAGGGCTTTAGTCAATGTTAGTATAACCATTGTATTTGTCTTACCAGGTGGATGATGGTTGCAACATTATCCTATTATTGTATGTGGATGATGAGCTAGGTACAGGTTCAGACATATAGGGTTTTCCTGAGCTAAGGGTAAGGTTAGTTCAGTGGCATGCCATGAAGAATTTGGAGCAGCAAAATTCTTTGGCATGGGAGACAAGGAGATCATAGGTTGATTTTGTCTCGAGTGGGCGCTGTTGTGAATCAGGTGTTGGCAAGGTTTAGGATGTAGAACTAGAGAACACTAAGGGCTAGACAGTTCAATGTCTGAAATCACATGAGGTGTAGTATATACCTGAGTTTGCCCAAGTAGTGGGTGTTGTCAAAGAGTTAGGAGCCAATTAAGGAAAGTGGGTTCTCAGGTATTTGAGAGGGACCAACAGTAGGGATTCATGCTAAGTAGGGTCAGGACTTCACTACATGGGATTGTAGGTTCAGATGTGGTAGGGTACTCGGATGACAGGAGGTGCACCACAGGTTGTGTGGTGGGTGGTCTTCAAGGTTGATCTTGAAGAGGGATACAAGCCAGGAAACAAATTAGAAGGGGTATAAGTACAGGTACAGTGCAACTATTTATCTCCAAGTGGGAGATTGTTAGGTTATGGAGCTAAAAGCTTCACTGATGCAAACAGAGGAGGAGGTTGAAGAGAGTTTGCTGTGTGTCATAGACGCTAGCGTCAATTAGGCCAACCGACGTCGGCAGGATAAGACAAGAAGGCAATCGACATCGGTCAAAAGTCAGCTGGCATTGGCACCCCCTAGGCAGATATTGATCGATGTCAGTCGCCTGTGTTGTTTAGACTATGAGTATTATAGATAGTTAGTTAATGAACCAAGTGTTTGCATGAAGAGAGCCAAATTTAGACTAGAAGCTGTGGATCTAATTATTGTAATTAGATGTCTAATTATTGTTTGGATGAGATCTATATAATAGACTCATGGGCTGTATTGTAAAAGTGTGCTAGAGAGTAAGAGAGCAAAATATTAGCTCCTTCTATGTGTGAAGAGAGCATGGTGTGTTCCTCCTAGTTCCACAGCAGTACCAAGGTGGTTGCTTGTTTTGGAGAGTGAACAAGATTCTTCAGGGGTGTAGGATCTTAGTCATCATGTGAGCATGGCTACTTTAGGAGATCTACATGGTAAGTAAGATCATTGATCTGTAGGTGTATGCATGTGCAAGGTCAAGGTTCACAGGTGTGCAGAACTAGATTGATTTATAGGTGTGTAAGATCAGATAAGACAGTAACACAACAGGGAGTAGGATCAAGCAGGATCTACTTGGAGTATGGTGTGTACTCAGTCTAGAGCAAAGAGGAAGGCAAGGCCGTTCCTTCCATAAGTAAGATCATTGAGGTACAGGTTGTTGTAGGTTCAAGGGAGATCTACTTAAAGTATGATTGTGTACTTGGAGTGCGTGGAGCACTTGTGGAGTGTGTGGAGCACAGGTGTACTGGTAGTAGTGGATACTGACTGGTTGGAGGGTGAACACCAACTCTGTATTTGAGTTGTGTGTTGGGACCATAAGAGAGAGCTTTGAGGAAAGAAGTACTATTCACTTGAGGTGTGGGAAGCCTCTATAAGGTGGTGGAGAAGAAGTGGCATCTTCTTTATTATATTCTTTTCTATATGAGTATTAATACAAGTTGTGTATTATCTCTCAAATTCTGTGTTGTTTCTGGTTTCTAGTTACTTGGTACTTATGGTTAATTCTGCATCTTAAGTTGCTTGTATATGGTAATCAATTGTGTGCTTCCATGGGTTCCCAATAGTTGGTATCAGAGCTAAGGTTGAAGGGAGCAGGTTTTGTGTTTGGTTACAGGTCACTCTCAGGGGTTTTTGATTGAGTGGGAGTATAGCAACGGCAGAAGAAAGTAAGCTAAGAATGGAGGAACTGAATAACATGAATGGTCACTTATGGTCCTATGAAAAGAAAGAGCAAGGAAAAGAATATTGTTGGTTGGTAGTAGATCAACATGAAGGAACTGAAGAAGCAAATGTTGTAGGTGTTGTTGCATAGGATGCTCTAGTATGTTTCTTGGATATAGTTGAATCTTGTTTTACAGATTCTATTGCCTCTTTCCATGTAGCCCCAGGTAGATGAGCTGGTGAGCCTTGCCAAAGAATTGGAAAAGGGAAAGTGATGTTGAAACTGCAGGCGGCCAACACATGGGTGTTGAAGAAGGTCATGCAGGGCCCAAGCTTGGAGATGTGGCTAATTTATTTAGGAAAGTTGGGTGATGAGAGATGCACAAGAACTCTCACAGTGGATGCACTTGAATTAGCTGGTGGTAAAAAAATAGGTACTCTTTATCTACTTGTTTACATTACTAATTCTTCTTCTGTTGCAAAGATGTGGCTTCGTAGGCTTGGTCACATGAGTAAGAAGGAGATGCATGTTCTTAAGTGAAAGACTGATATATTTGATAGGCTTAAGAACTGGAAAGCCTTGGTGTTTATGGAGGAGATGGTGGATAGAGACCAGTAAATGGGGCTAGATACTTCTGAGCAAGGCAGTTTAGACATTGATTTTGATTCAAAGGAGCTTGTAGGTAAAAAGTCATCACTCATAGGTAAATACAGGTACCGACGTCAGTCAGGAGGAACTAGCATCGAATAGATAGGTGCCGATGTCAGTCATGTGCAGACCAAAGCCGGTGATGTCAGGCAGGGTAAGACTAACATCGGTCATAAGGACCAATGTCAACACTATGTAAGACTGACGTTGGTCATCAGGACTGACATCGGCAATAAGAGACACTGACGTCGGTAGGGTCGGTAGTCAAGATAGGCGTATGGGAACCGATGTTGATTGGATGTAGACTATGTGGTGATCAAGGTCGGTCACTGTAATGGATTTTGGGTAGATAACAAGCTATCAAGGAGTCTCAAATGCCCATAAGGAGGACTGAAGTTGGTAAGTAAGCCTCAAATTCATTGTTCCTCTTCTTTATACTAGTTGCTGACTGTAGAGTAGGAAGGATCTAGGAAATAGTGGGACCATGGTAGGAATATGATGCAGAACCAAGTAGGAGATTTGGTAGGGTTGCCAGCTGGGATGAAAGCATAGAGATGAATGGATACCTTAGTTAAAGAATAGAGAGAATGGACACGTGAGATGGAAGGCCAGGTCATATGGTCTTGAAGAAGCTACAGGACAGTGAGACCAGGTGGATGACAAATCAGGGCTTTAGTCAATGTCAGTATAACCATTGTGTTTGTCTTACAAGGTGGATGATGGTCATAACATTATCCTATTGCTGTATGTGGAGGATGAGCTAGGTACAGGTTCAGACATACATGATTTTGCTAAGCTAAGGGTAAGGTTAGTTCAGTGGCATGTCATGAGGAATTTGGAGCAGCAAAATTCTTTGGCATGGGAGACATGGAGATCACAAGTTGATTTTGTCTCGAGTGGGAACTGATGTTAATCAAGTGTTGGCAAGGTTAAGGATGCAGAACCAGATCACACTAAGGGCTGGATAGTTCAGTGTCTGAAATCACATGAGGTCTGGTATAGACCTGAGTTTGCCCAAGCAGTGGGTGTTGTCAGAGAGTTAGGAGCCAATTTGGGGAAGTGAGTTCTTAGGTATTTGAGAGGGACCAATAACAGGGATTCATGCTATTCAAGGTCAAGACTTCACTACATGGGATTTTAGGTTTGGATGTGGTAGGGTACTCAGATGACAGGAGGTGCACCATAGGTTGTGTGGTGGGTGGTCTTTAGGGTTGATCTTGAAGAGGGATACAAACTAGGAAATAGATTAGATGGGGTACATGTATAGGTACAGTGCAGCTATTTATCTCCAAGTGGGAGATTGTTAGGTTATGGAGTTAAAAGCTTCACTGATGGAAATAGAGGAGGAGGTTGCAGAGAGTTTTCTATGTGTCACAGACGTCGGCATCGGTCAAGCCAACCGACGTTGGTAGGATAAGACAAGAAGGCAACTGATGTCAGTCAAAAGTTGGCCGACATCGACACCCCCCAGGTAGATAGGGACCGACATCAATCGCCTGTGTGGTTCAGACTACAAGTATTATGGGTAGTTAGTTAACGAACCAAGTGTTTGCATGAAGAGATCCAAATTTAGACTAGAAGCTACAGATCTAATTATTGTAATTAGATGTCTAATTATTATTTGGATGAGATCTATATAATAGACTCATGGGCTGTATTGTAAAAGTGTGCTAGAGAGTAAGAGATCAAAATATTAGCTCCTTCTATGTGTGAAGAGAGCATGGTGTGTTCCTCCTAGTTCCACAGCAGTACCAAGGTGGGTGCTAGTTTTGGAGAGTCAGCAGGATTCTTTAGGGGTGTAGGATCTTGGTCATCAGGTGAGCATGGCTACTTTAGGAGATCTACATGGTAACTAAGATCATTGATCTACAAGTGTATGTGTGTGCAAGGTTAAGGTTCACAGGTGTGCAGAACTAGATTGATTTGTAGGTGTGCAAGATCAAATAGGACAGCAACACAATAGGGAGCAGGATCAGGCATGATCTACTTGGAGTACGATGTGTACTCGGTCTAGAGCAAAGAGGAAGGCAAGGTAGTTCCTTCCATAAATAAGATCATTGAGGTGTAGGTTGTTACAAGTTTAAGGGAGATCTACTTGAAGTACGATTGTGTACTTGGAGTGCATGGAGCACTTGTGAGTGCATAGAGCACGGGTGTACTGGCAGTAGTGGATACTGACTGGTTGGAGAGGTGAACACCAACTCTATATTTGAGTTGTGTGTTGGGACCGTAAGAGAGAGCTTTGAGGAAAGAAGTATTGTTCATTTGAGGTGTGGGAAGCCTCTGTAAGGTGGTGGAGAAGAAGTGGCATCTTCTTTATTGTATTCTTTTCTGTATGAGTATTAATACAAGTTGTGTATTGTCTCTCAAATTCTGTGTTGTTTCTGGTTTCTAGTTACTTGGTACTTTTGGTTAATTTTGCATCTTAGGTTGCTTGTATATGGTAATCAATTGTGTGCTTCCACGAGTTCCCAACAGTTGGTATCAGAGCTAAGGTTGAAGGGAGCAAGTTTTGTGTTTAGTTACAGGTCACTCTCAGGGGTTTCTGATTGAGTGGGAGTATAGCAACGACAGAAGAAAGTAAGCTAAGAATGGAGGAATTGAATAGCATGAATTGTCACTTACGGTCTTATAGCAAGAAAGAGTAGGGAAAAGGATATTGTTGGTTGGTAGTAGATCAACATGAAGGAACTGAAGAAGCAAATGTTGCAGGTGTTGTTGCACAAGATGCTCTGGTATGTTTCTTGGATAAAGTTGAATCTTGTTTTATAGATTCTGTTTCCTCTTTCCATATAGCCCTAGGTAGAGGAGCTGGTGAGCCTTGCCAAAGAATTGGCAAAGGGGAAGTGATGTTGAAACTGTAGGCGACCAACACATGGGTGTTGAAGAAGGTCATGCAGGGCCCAGGCTTGGAGATGTGGCTAATTTTTTTAGGAAATTTGGGTGATGAGAGATGCACAAGAACTCTCACAGTGGATGCACTTGAATTAGCTGGTGGTAAGAAAATAGGTACTCTTTATCTACTTGTTTACATTACTAATTCTTCTTCTGTTGTAGAGACGTGGCTTCATAGGCTTGGTCACATGAGCGAGAAGGAGATGCATGTTCTTAAGTGGAAGACTGATATATTTGACAGGATTAAGAATTGGAAAGCCTTGGTGTTTTTGGAGGAGATGGCAGACAGAGACCAGTGGATGGGGTTGGATACTTCTGAGTAGGGAAGTTTGGACATGGGTTTTTATTCAAAGGAGCTCGTGGGTAAAAATTCATCACTCACAGGTAAACACAGGTACTAGCATCGATCAGGAGGAACCGGTGTCGAACAGATAGGTGCCGATGTCAGTCATGTGCAGACTGAAGCCAGTGATGTCAGGTAGGGTAAGACCAACATCGATCATAAGGACTGACATCAGTACTATGTAAGACCAATGTCGGTCATCAGGACCGATGTCGGCAATAGGAAACATTGACTTCGGCAGGGTCGATAGTCAGGACAGGTGCATGGGAACTGATGTTGGTCAGATGCAGACTGTGTGGTGATCGAGGTCGGTCACTGTAACGGATTTTAGGTAGACAACAAGTTGTCAAGGAGTCTCAAACACCCATATGGAGGACTGAAGGTGGTAAGTAAGCCTCAAATTCATTGTTCCTCTTCTTTATACTAGTTACTGACTATAGAGCAAGAATGATCTAGGAAATAGTGGGAGCATGGCAGGAATATGATGCAGAACCAAGCGAGAGATTTGGTAGGGTTTCCAGCTAAGATGAAAGCATAGAGATGAATGGATACCTTAGTTAAAGAATAGAGAGAATGGACATGTGAGATGGAAGGCCAGGTCATATGGTCTTGAAGAAGCTGTAGGATAGTGGGACCAGGTGGATGACAAAGCAGGGCTTTAGTCAATGTCAATATAACCATTGTGTTTGTCTTACCAGGTGGATGATGGTCACAACATTATCCTATCAATGTATGTGGAGGATGAGCTAGGTATAGGTTTAGACATATAGGGTTTTGCTGAGCTAAGGGTAAGGTTAGTTCAGTGGCATGTCATGAGGAATTTGGAGCAGCAAAATTCTTTGGCATGGGAGACATGGAGATCACAGGTTGATTTTATCTCGAGTGGGAGCTGATGTTAATCAGGTGTTGGCAAGGTTTAGGATTCAAAACTGGAGCACACTAAGGGCTGGATAGTTTAGTGTCTGAAATCACATGAGGTCTGGTATAGACTTGAGTTTGCCCAAGCAGTGGGTGCTGTCAGAGAGTTAGTAGCCAATTCAGGGAAGTGGGTTCTCAGGTATTTGAGAGGGACCATCAACAGGGATTCATGCTATGCAGGGTTAGGACTTCACTACATGAGATTGTAGGTTTGGATGTGGCAGGGTACTTGGATGATAGGAGGTGCACCACAGGTTGTGTGGTGGGTGGTCTTCAGGGTTGATCTTGAAGAGGGATGCAAGCCAGGAAATAGATTAGATGGGGTAAAAGTTTAGGTACAATGTAGCTATTTATCTCTAAGTGGGAGATTGTTAGGTTATGGAGCTAAAAGATTCACTAATGCAAAGAGAGGAGGAAGTTGCAGAGAGTTTGCTGTGTGTCACAGCGTCAGTGTCAGTTAGGCCAACCGACGTCGGCAGGATAAGACAAGAAGGCAACCAATGTCGGTTAGAAGTTGGCTGGTGTTGGCACCCCCCAGGCAGATAGGGACCGATGTCGATCACCTGTGTGGTTCGAACTATGAGTATTACAGGTAGTTAGTTAACGAACCAAGTGTTTGCATGAAGAGAGCCAAATTTAGACTAGAAGCTGCAAATCTAATTATTGTAATTAGATGTCTAATTATTGTTTGGATGAGATCTATATAATATACTCATGGGCTGTATTGTAAAAGTGTGCTAGAGAGTAGGAGAACAAAATATTAGCTCCTTCTATGTGTGAAGAGAGCATGGTGTGTTCCTCTTAGTTCCACAGTAGTACCAAGGTGGGTGCTGGTTTTGGAGAGTTAGCAGGATTCTTCAGGGGTGTAGGATCTTGGTCATCAGGTGAGCATGGCTAATTTAGGAGATCTACATGATAAGTAAGATCATTGATTTGGTGTATGTGGGTGCAAGGTCAAGGTTCATAGGTGTGCAGAACCAGATTGATTTTCAAGTGTGAAAGATCGGATAGGACAACAACACAACAAGGAGCAGGATCAGGCAGGATCTACTTGGAGTATGGTATGTACTCAATCTAGAGCAAAGAGGAAGGCAAGGCAGTTCCTTCCATAAGTAAGATCATTGAGGTGCAGGTTGTTGCAAGTTTAGGGGAGATCTACTTGAAGTACGATTGTGTACTTGGAGTGTGTGTAACACTTGTGGAGTACGTGGAGCACGGGTGTACTGGCAATAGTGGATACTGACTGGTTAGAGAGGTGAACACCAACTTTGTATTTGAGTTGTGTGTTGGGACCGTAAGAGAGAGCTTTGAGGAAAGAAGTAATGTTCACTTGAGGTGTGAGAAGCCTTTGTAAGGTGTTGGAGAAGAAGTGGCATCTTCTTTATTGTATTCTTTTCTGTATGAGTATTAATACAAGTTGTGTATTGTCTCTCAAATTCTGTGTTGTTTCTGGTTTTTAGTTACTTGGTACTTCTGGTTAATTCTACATCTTAAGTTGCTTGTATATGGTAATCAATTGTGTGCTTCCACGGGTTCCCAATAGTTGGTATCAGAACTAAGGTTACAGGGAGTAGGTTTTGTGTTTGGTTACAGGTCACTCTCAGGGGTTTCTGATTGAGTGGGAGTATAACAAAGGTCGAAGAAAGTAAGCTAAGAATGGAGGAACTGAATAGCACGAATGGTCACTTACGGTCCTATGGAAAGAAAGAGTAGAGAAAAGAATATTGTTGGTTGGTAGTAGATCAGCATGAAGGAACTGTAGAAGCAGATGTTGTATGTATTGTTGCACAGGATGCTCTGATATGTTTCTTGGATAAAGTTGAATCTTCTTTTACAGATTATGTTGCCTCTTTTCATGCAGCTCCAGGTAGAGGAGTTGGTGAGCCTTGCCAAAGAATTGGCAAAGGGGAAGTGATGCTGAAACTGTAGGCGACCAACACATGGGTGTTGAAGAAGGTCATGCAGGGCCCAGGCTTAGAGATGTGGCTAATTTCTTCAAGAAAGTTGGGTGATGAGAGATGCACAAGAACTCTCACAGTGGATGCACTTGAATTAGCTAGTGGTAAGAAAATAGGTACTCTTTATCTACTTATTTACATTACTGATTCTTCTTCTATTATGGAGACGTGGCTTCATAGGCTTGGTCACATGAGCAAGAAGGAGATGCATGTTCTTAAGTGGAAGACTGATATATTTGACAGGCTTAAGAACTGGAAAGCCTTGGTGTTTATGGAGGAGATGGCAGACAGAGACCAGTGGATGGGGCTGGATACTTCTAAGCAGGGTAGTTTGGACATGGGTTTTGATTCAAAGGAGCTCATGGGTAAAAATTCATCACTCATAGGTAAACACAGGTACTGGAATCAGTCAGGAGGAACTGGCATCAAATAGATAGGTGCTGATGTCAGTCATGTGCAGACCAAAGCCGGTGATGTCAGGTAGGGTAAGACCGACATCGGTCATAAGGACCGACATCGACACTATGTAAGACTGACGTCAGTCATCAAGACTGATGTTGGCAACAAGAGACACCGACATCGACAGGGTCGGTAGTCAGGACAGGGACATAGGAACCAACGTCGGTCAGATGCAGTCTGTGTGGTGACCGAGGTTAGTCACTATAATGGATTTTGGGTGGACAATAAGCTGTCAAGGAGTCTCAAACACCCATATGGAGGACTGAAGGTGGTAAGTAAGCCTCAAATTCATTGTTCCTCTTCTTTATACTAGTTGCTGACTGTAGAGCAGGAAGGATCCAGGAAACAATGGGAACATGGCAGGAATATGATGCAGAACCAAGTGGGAGATTTGGTAGGGTTGCCAGCCAAGATGAAAGCATAGAGATGAATGGATACCTTAGTTAAAGAATAGAGAGAATAGACACGTGAGATGAAAGGCTAGGTCATATGGTCTTGAAGAAGCTGTAAGACAGTGGGACAGGACTGACAGGTGGTACTAGGTGGATGACAAAGCAGGGCTTTAGTCAATGTTAGTATAACCATTGTGTTTGTCTTACCAAGTGGATGATGGTCGCAACATTATCCTGTTGCTGTATGTGGAGGATGAGCTAGGTACAGGTTCAGACATATAGGGTTTTGCTGAGCTAAGGGTAAGGTTAGTTCAGTAGCATGTCATGAGAAATTTGGAGTAGCAAAATTCTTTGGCTTGGGAGACATGGAGATCACAGGTTGATTTTGTCTCGAGTGGGAGCTGATGTGAATCAGGTGTTGGCAAGGTTCAGGATGCAAAACTGGAGCACACTAAGGGCTGGATAGTTTAGTGTCTAAAATCACATGAGGTCTGGTATAGACCTAAGTTTGCCTAAGCAGTGGGTGCTGTCATAGAGTTAGGAGCCAATTCGGGGAAGTGGGTTCTCAGGTATTTGAGAGGGACCAATAGTAGGGATTCATGCTATGCAGGGTTAGGACTTCACTACATGGGATTGTAGGTTCAGATGTGGTAGGGTACTCAGATGATAGGAGGTGTACCATAGGTTGTGTGGTGGGTGGTCTTTAGGGTTGATCTTGAAGAGGGATACAAGCCAAAAAATAGATTAGATGGGGTATAGGTACAGGTACAGTGCAATTATTTATCTCTAAGTGGGAGATTGTTAGGTTGTGGAGCTAAAAGCTTCACTGATGCAAATAAAGGAGGAGGTTGCAGAGAGTTTGTTGTGTGTCACAGACGCTGGCATCGGTCAGGCCAACCGATGTCGGTAGGATAAGACAAGAAGGCAACTAATGTTGGTCAGAAATCGGCCGGCGTCGGCACCCCCCAGGCAGACAGGGACCAACATCGGTCGCCTGTGTGGTTTGGACTGCAAGTATTATGGGTAGTTAGTTAATGAACCAAGTATTTTCATGAAGAGAGCCAAATTTAGACTAGAAGCTGTGGATTTAATTATTGTAATTAGATGTCTAATTGTTGTTTGGATGAGATCTATATAATAGACTCATGGGCTATATTATAAAAGTGTGCTAGAGAGTAAGAGAGAAAAATATTAGCTCCTTCTGTGTGTGAAGAGAGCATGGTGTGTTCCTCCTAGTTCCATAGCAGTACCAAGGTGGGTGCTGGTTTTGGAGAGTCAGCAGGATTCTTCAGGGGTGTAGGATCTTGGTCATTAGGTGAGCATGGCTACTTTAGGAGATCGACATGGTAAGTAAGATCATTGATCTATAGGTGTATGTGTATGCAAGGTCAAGGTTCATAGGTGTGCAAAAATATATTGATTTTTAGGTGTGCAAGATCAGATAGGACAACAACACAATAGGGAGCAGGATCAGGCAAGATCTACTTGGAGTACGGTGTGTACTCGGTCTAGAGCAAAGAGGAAGGCAAGGCAGTTCCTTCCATAAGTAAGATCATTGAGGTGAAGGTTGTTGCAAGTTTAAGGGAGATCTACTTGAAGTACGATTGTGTACTTGGAGTGCATGGAGCACTTGTGGAGTGCGTGGAGCACGGGTGTACTGGCAGTAGTGGATACTGACTAGTTGGAGAGGTGAACACCAACTCTGTATTTGAGTTGTGTGTTGGGACCGTAAGAGAGAGCTTTGAGGAAAGAATTACTATTCACTTGAGGTGTGGAAAGCCTCTGTAAGGTGGTGGAGAAGAAGTGGCATCTTCTTTATTGTATTCTTTTCTGTATGATTATTAATACAAGTTGTGTATTGTCTCTCAAATTCTGTGTTGTTTCTGGTTTCTAGTTACTTGGTACTTCTGGTTAATTTTTCATCTTAGGTTGCTTGTATATGGTAATCAATTGTGTGCTTCCACAGTTTCCTAACAAGGTATTTCATATAGGACACCTATATCAGGTTTAGACAATAGCATCAATGTAACCATCCAAGGCTGATGCTAGTGTCCATGATTCTAGAGGCACTCAAATTGGAATTTGGTAATTATTCCATAACCCTCTTCTTATATAATTCTTTCCTATTTTAGATCCATAACTATATTAGCATGAAAATTAGATAATTATATTACTTATTTGTTATTTCTATAGCTAATATAGTTTTAATTACTATTTTTAACTTGCCTCAGTTTAATGAATTCAGTATATGTTATATTTGAGTTTAGCATCTAATTAGCCTACTATAGAGATAGTTTATCACCCTTTTATCTTAGGATATCTCTATCTCCTTTAACTCTAGATAACCCTAATCTAGAAATTTAGGGTTAAATAATATGAACATCCTTTAGATGCGACCATAAGATAATCTCTACACATATTCAAATATACCAAAAAATCAAAAACATTCAAAAATCCAAAAATATTTTTGGCATTCACATATTCTATTAGCTCATTGGGATATATGTGTTAGTTTGATGTTGATGGCTAACACATCGTATAATTCTATATACACATGTGTTTCATGGTTTATTTGAGTGTGATACATGCATATATAGATACATGATCTATGCACTCTTGGATATTGGGATGTCTCTCTACTCACATCCATAAGACATTGTGGGATCCATCTCTTTGATAATGATAAATCTAGGTTATATAATTTTATGGTCACTTTACATTATCATTTTTGAGATTATTTACTTACACATGGCTTTATCCATACTTATATGTTTCATAGTGTACTCGATATACTGTATACTTGACATTTTTTATAATACACTTGATCTATGAGATACTATATTATGTTTATGTTGGTTACTTATGTTTTATTTTATGCACTTCCTTGAGTGTATTAACTACTATTGTCATTTATTTTTATCTACTATGCCCTTAACCTATAGTGAAGCTAGGGATATGTGTAGTTGACTTGTGGCCTACACTCCTTCATATTATCTTATTACATTGCTCTATGTTCTTAGTGTTGTTAGCTTATAGAATAACCTTGGATAAGTAGAGTATATATAAGATGTATTGGCTAGTATTTTATCATCATATTATGAATTATATTCCTATTGCATTATTTTGGAGGTTTCACCCTTGAAGTGGATCAGTTATAATATTCAAGTATTATGCTCTTTCCCCAATCATTTTTATAGATCTATTTATTCTAATTTTAATTTTATGATATAAAAATATATTGTTGTGAAACATCTAAGTAATTTAATTAAAATTGGTATCAAAGCTTTGATTTAGGTAATTTTCTATGATGTAATTTTTTTGGGTTTGATATTCTGAGCATTAAAATGTTGGAAAACATAACTTATGATCTAGGAGGAATTGGAGTTTTTCATCACCATAGTTTTATTCATTAGATTTTTTTTACCTTGTGAAAATTATAAATAATTGGATTCATATTTATGATATAATATCTATGGTATATTCTACTAATACACTTTTTTGTTCTAAATTTTTTTACCCTTTAACACATTAGCAATCATTAGATTTGTCTTGTTGAGGCAATTGTAATGGTATCATATACCAGTACATTTTTTTCAGATCACAACCTTCTTAGTTTTTGTGCATGGTAAGGCCTAACACTCATGGTCACAAGAAATGGAAATAAATGCCTAAAGATACTCACAAAGATGACATGGAGTTAATTTTTTTTTATCCAAGTATTTTGGACATAGTTTAACAACTTAGGTTGGAGTTACAGGGCATGGCATAAAAAGATGATCTTGATGTAGTCAAAGGGGACCTCATAGGGATAAGAGGGAACATGAATATATTCTAGGATAAATTATATCAAATCACTAGGAAATTGGCCAACTTTTCAACTCAACAATTGTAAAATAACCTTCCACCACTTCAATTTGGTTCATTTCCTCCAAACATTCACAATGCCAACCATGATACAAAGTTATTTTTTCCAAAGTGGACCTATCAAAGTTAGATGGTAATGATATAATCACATAGATTATCATATTAAAAAATTATTTGATTTACATTAGACTCCCTATTCACAAAATATGGTCATGGCCTCTCTATATCTAGAACCTAAGCAATTTATTTGGTATCACTAGTTATGTGCTCAAAATTAAAAAAGGGTCTCTTGGTTTCTTAGTCTATATTTTTTAAAGAGATGCAACACCACTATCACAACATTGTATCAGACAACTACTTCAACCAACTAGACAAGTTATGCTAAAATGGAATGGTAAATAATTGCATTCATTTATTTTAGAATCTCTCTTTACATGTGGTAGACATCACTGAGAAAAAATCAACTAACCTATTTTTGGCTGGCCTCAATGACATCATCTAATAGGAGGTTTGGATGTTTCATCCTAGGAATGTATCTAAATACATACCAAGGGAATGAATATTTGAGGTAAAATAGTTGATCAAATGAAGACCTTTCACTAATGTACATGAACACACCTTTTAAACACCATAATTTACACACCCTACTAGATTGACACCTCTGTAAGTTGAATAAAAACATGATTTTTTTTTGTATTTTGGATGAGATGATAAATGTGTTAAAAATAAGTTCAAAATTAAAGGTTTTAATGAGTAAGAAGAAGATGATGAGGCTTGAAGGGCAAGTTTGGAAGACCCTGAGGATGAATATGTAGATTCTCAACCTATTATTTATTTTCATGCATTTTCAATCATTAGGACTCCTCAAACTCTTAAGGTGCTAGGTTTATTGAATAAATAGAAGGTGATTATGTTAATTTACTCTGGGAGTACACATAAATTCATAAACATTAATTTGGTTACTCATTTGAACTATTTCATGTACCTAGCTCCAAAATATAAGGTCATGATTGCATATAGTGGCACAATCAACTATTCTAAAAAATACCATAACATTAATCTTACAATGGGAGATTATTTAATAGATTCCCCAATGTTTTCTATTCCCATGGGAGGAGTTAACATTATTTTGGGAGTGTAGTGGCTCACCACTTTGGGAACTATTGAGATAAATTTATAGGAATAATTCGTGAGGTTCTATTCAGAAGGCATGACCTTTGAATTACATGGATTATAGGCTAAAACTTCATAATTGGCTATTTCCCATCAAATGATGAATATTCTCATAAAATGTGAAGAAGGATTTGTGGCACACTTATTTTCCATAGAGGTTCAATCAACCAAAGATTATACACATCCTAATTTACAAATGTTCTTGATGACCATTTTGTTATTTTTGGTGACATGCTAAAAGGACTTCCTCCAAGTTGTACATATGATCATGCCATCAAGCTCATTCCAAGAAGTACACCACCCAACATCAGACCCTGTAGGTATTCTTATGCCCAAAAAAGTGAAATTAAAGCTAGTATAGGATATGTTGGATGCAAGAATCATCTGACAAAGTCAAAATGAATATTCCTCCTTAGCGGTCATGGTGTAAAAGAAGGATGACAGTTAGAGGATATGCCTGGACTAAGGAGAACTCAACAAGTACACCATCAAAGATAAGTTTTATATTATAGTAATTCATTATTGACTAGATGAATTACATGGTGCTATTTATTTTACCAAGTTAGACCTTCACTCTAGGTATCCGCAGATTCACATTCGTAATGAGGACATACCTAAAACAACTTTTAGAACTCATGAATGCTATTATGAATTTATGGTCATGCCTTTTAGCCTCACAAATTCACCATCTACATTTTAGAGTTTTATGAATACTATTTTTAGGCAATTTTTTATAAAATTTGTATTATTATTTTTGATGATAACCTCATCTATAGTGAAAATTAGGAAGACCATTAGAAGTATGTGAAATAGGTACTTTTAGTTTTTGAAACAACATAAGATTTATGAAAAACCTACCAAATGTGATTTTGGTGTATAAGAGGTGGATTAAATTGGGTCATATTATTTCACATGAAGGAGTGAAAGTGATCCTAAAACAATCCAAGCGATGATGGAGTGGTAGGTTCCCAAGACCCTTAAGAACCTTCAAGGATTTTTAGGGCTAATAGGTTCCTATCATAGGTTTGTCAAAAATTATGGTAGCATTGCAGCCAAACTCACCTATTTATTTAATAAGGACTCCTTCTAGTGGACTAATTCAACTACTAAAATGTTTGAATAATTAAAAATGGCTATGTGCACAACTCCAATATTGGATTCTCCTAATTTTTTAAAAATTTTAATTGTGGAATGTGACATATTAAGATATGGCATGGGTTATGTACTCATGAAATAAGGTAGACCACTTACATTTTAAAGTTTTAAAATTAAGTTAAAAAATAGGTTCAAACCAATCTATGGGAAATGGATGATGGATATTCTAAATGTAGTGAAATAATGGAGACCTTATCTGATGGGTCATCACTTTTAGGTAAAGACTAATCATGATAGCTTAAAATATTTTTTGGATCAATCATTATCATCTAAACAAGAATATAGGTGACTAAAATGTTAGGATATGGTTTTTAAATAGTGTATAAGAAAATAAAAGAGAATATGGTGGTATATGCCCTCTCTTGATGGGATAAATTACTTGAGACACTATTATGCACCATGACCATGTGGCTGACATATTGGGTAGAGGAAGCAAGACCAAAATGGGAGAATGATAATTATACCAAGGATTTGATTCAAAATCTTCATCAAGGTTCTAATGAATCTAAAAATTTACATGGAAGGGGCACACATTATGGTATAAAGATAGATTGTACCTCTGTAGACATTCTCTCCTCAAATATAACATTCTTTAGGAATTTTATGCCTCTCCACTTGGAGGTCATTCTCAATTTTTGAAAACATATCATAAAACCAAGAATGATTTATTTTGGGAAGGACTCAAGGGGGATGATCAAAAATATGTTGTTGAATACATGGTATGTCAACAAAACAAAGGTGAAACCATTAATTCCCTAGGTCTTTTTCAGCCTTTATCCATCCCTAGCCAGCATTGGGAGGAATTTTTTATAGATTTAATTATGGGGTTAGCATGGTTTGAGGGTAGAAATGTTATCATGGTATTTGTGGATCGATTCACCAAGTATGATCATTTTTTTCCCTTGTCACAACCATTTTTTGTGAGCAAAGTATCTTCTTAGTTTCTCAATATAGTTTATAAATTGCATGGTACTCCAAAGATCATTATAGGTTATCGAGATCCCATATTTACTAGTAATTTTTGGATTGAATTATTTACATTTTTGGGAACCTAGTTAGCTCATATCTCATCTTATCATCCTCAATCTGATGGAAAAATAGAGGTAGTCAAAAAATATTGTTTTGAAGGGGAGGAGCATACTGCACACTTAACCTATAGTGAATCTAGAGATAGGTGTAGCTACATTATGGCTTACACACCTTCATATTATATTTTTTCATTTCTCTATGTTCTTAGTATGGTTAGCCTATGGAATAACCTTGGATAAGTAGAGTATATATAGGAGGTAGTGGTTAGTATTTCATCATCATATTATGAATTCTATTCTCTTTTGTTAATCATCATTATGGATATATTTAACTTAATATTAATTATATGATATATAACTCTATTATTGAGAATCATATAATTAATTTCATTACATGAGCATTTAATTATGATCCATTGTTTATGGCCCTGTTGGCTCAAAAAATTGTTAGGGGAACAAATTAATGATTTTGAGTTAATAGTGTGCGAGTTGAGTCCTCACATTAGTCAACAAAAAAGGGAAAAATACATCTCTTATCAACAAATAGATCTACCATTATTTAAATTAAAAAATATAAAGCAAGGGAAAAGTTATTCACAACTATTTACAACAAAAATGTTTTCTATTGGAGGTTTCATACTTTTAACTAGAAAGCACATAAATGAGTTAGAAAGGAAAATGAGAGCAATGATAAAAAGGAGGGGGGAAATGAGAAATAAAAAGAGGAATGGGATTATTATATCTAATTAAATATATAAACTACCATGATAACCTCAATAAAAATGAAAGATAAATCTAGGTAGCTAAATACAAAAACTTATTAGAATAACACAATAAGGAAAAAACCCTATATTCATGGAAACCTATCTGATTCAAAGGGTGGTAAAGACATAATCAACTCTTAGTAATACAAAAATTACATTGAGATAATCATCTACTACTAGTAATATAATGAAATTCAACTATATCATATTTACCTATAAAAGATAATTAAAATATTACTTAAACCCCACCAAGGTCTCACATTCATAGAAATATCACAAAAAGATTCTACAAGAAATAATTAATGTGAAATTCCCATAATATAATTTTTTTAAGTGATTATGAAAATAATTTGAAAGTAAATATATAAATACAAATAAATCATATACAAAGTTATAACTCACAAATAAATCCTAAACACAAAGTTTACAAAATCTCCCTATTCTAATCTTTACTAATTTGAAAATACAATCTCATCATTTAAAAAGTTTATGTAGAGTATCACTAAAAAAAGTACCCCTTTAAAATGATCCTAACACTCATATTTATAATGTGGGAAGGTGGTTACGATGCATAACCACCTTTTTTATATTTTAGATGGTGCAAAAGTGAGTTGGTTTACTTACACTGTATTCAAATGTGAAATTATAAGATTGCACCACTTAAGTGATATAAATATGCATTGGTGTAATTTCACTTTGTGCAAAGTGAAATTACTAAATTGTACCACTTGAATGGTGTAAAAATGCTTTGGTATTTTTACACTACTTAAAATGTGTAAATCAAAATTATACAATTCAAGACTTACAAAGTGACATAGTGCATTTGCATCAATTACATTTACAAGGTTTCAATTACACAAAATTTGGAACTAGAAATTACAAAATGAGATCTAACATTAATATGAAAAGACCAAAAGCTTGATGAAGAATTCATTCACTTCTTCCTTTGTTGAAGATAATCTCAAACATTTCTTTACACTTGTCATGGAATTTCATCCTGCATATGCTTGTCTTTTATATCAACATCTATCTAAATAATCTCAAATTTACTTTACTAAGAATTTTCAATGACCATCGATGTTTTCTAGTCATCCTTTTTGTTCACCATAGAAATGTTTTCTTTATAAGAGCATAATATTCATGTTAATATTTTTGTGAAACTCACCATAAAAATCTTTAACATTATCAAGTCATTGACATGATTCAAGGGATAAGAGGGCACTTGTAATGGTAAATAAATTTTAATTTACACCAACCAATTTCATTTGGTCTCCAAAATTTTAGATTGGAAACTTATGCCCACAAGCAAAAACCCAACACTAAATAATACTCACCACATGCAAAAATATATCCATCAAAAAATTTAATTAATGTTGGAGATGCCCATACAAAACAACTTTATCTCATTAAAATTTCCTTCTACCAGTAAAAAATATAAACTTACAGCTAATACCTTGCTTCTATAGTGAATACCATGGGTTTTGAGACCAAAACAACCTTTTAAACACTTAAACCCATGGGTTTTATTGATAAAACCACTTCATTTTCAAAATATAACTAATTTATTATTGAAACCACCATCATTCTCAATTTACCAAAATTTTTGGGAAGTGGAAAACAAAATTTCATAACTCAAGGAAACGTAATTTCAATCTGTACATCTGGGGAAAATGAAATTTAAAATTGCATGACCACGGAAAAGAAAAAATTAATTTGCAAAGGAAGTGAAAATACAAAATGAATTTGTAAATTATACTGAGTGGAACTTTGAACTTACAAATTGCATCGAGTGGAAAAAAGAATTTGTAAATTTTACCAAGAGGAAAAACAATATGCAAACTGCATTGAGAGGAAAAAGAACTTGCAAATTACATCGAGTGAAAATTTGAATTTGCAAATTGCATTGAGTGAAAAAAATAATTTAAAATTTCATGAATGGAAAAAAGAATTTTTAAATTTCATCTATTTAATCTAAATTCTCACTTTAATTTCTAGGTAAGACAGAAGAAAAACCCAATACAGGTTTGGTTGAAAAACCTATTTGGTTGTGCACATGTTGAATTAGAAGATTGTGAAGAGTTCCTCTTTAGCTTGAGAATAAGAATTTTAGATAAGAAAGAACTAAATAAAACATGTTCGTTAGAAAGATGGTTAGGTGGATTGCTTATTGATAGATAGATCCTAGAAGTGAGAGTTTCCTTAGGGGTTGTCAATCCACACATTTTAAACAACTAAGTTGATATAAATAGAAAGAAGGTACTTGCATCAATTAAATAAGATTAATAAAAATGAACACAAGAATGCTTGCTAAGAAAATATACTATAAATGATCAATTTATTAATAAACTAAATAATACTAGTGCTAGGGGGTTGGGGTATGCTTAAAAAAATAAGAAAGAGGTCTATGAGTGGTCAAAAAAAAAAAAAACTAGATTTGATTGGGTGTGGGAGGGTGAAATTAGGTTGTTGGTTTTTGGTGCCATAAGTGACTATTGATGGTTGGGGTGACCATCAGTGGTTATGCTTGACCGTCAGTGGTTGGGGTTTGACTATCAACATTTGGCTATGGAATTTTGGGTTTGATAAAAAAATGAATAATGGGATCCCACAAATGGATTATAAGATTTGGGAAAGGGATAGGTTGATTATGAAATGGAATTAAATCATATAAATATTTACAAACAAGTAGATGTCTTACCATAATTCAGTTGGGTGGGTGGTTGATGTAGTTAGCTTGTTGCTAGAATCTAGCTTGATTCTGGTAGAATAATGATACCTAAGAGTTTGGTTGAGAGGTGAGAACAAGTGAAATCCCAACAAGATGGCTAATAATACTTGATAATGTTGATGATGTTGATTGACTTGATTGACATATAAAATAAAAATCCTAAATTCCTGAGCTCCTGATAATTATTACAAATGTATTTAACCTCCCAGGCCTCTTCCTCTTAAAGGCATAACCAAGAGGTGGAAGTGAAGGTGTAACTAAGCCATCTAAATATAATTCATCCATGCAAAGTCTCATAACATGAATTAGACCAGTTTATAATTAGAAAAGGGTCAGTGAAGCTTGCATACTCTTGGTGATAAGGTGGATCCTTACCATCGATGGTCAGGGGTTCCTAAGGCTGACCATCGATGGTCACCCTAATTTTTGATGGTTAGGGTCCATAAGAGAAGGGTCTTGAAGGTTAGGGTTATTCAATTTTGTGAAATTGAGTATAGATAGGATTGGTGAGGCCAAATGGGTGTAGGTTGGTTCCAATGGGGGATTAGGTGGCTCTAAGGGTATTTTTGACATTTGGAAGTGTAGGTGTGTGAATTTATGGTGTCTATATTTTTCCCCTTTTTATTTTATAGCTTGCATGAATGAGATACAAAACAAAAATAGAGTATGGGTCAAGGGTCTAATTTCCCTAAGAGTGGAAGGAGGTGTTCCCCCTCAAACTAGGAGTGAGTGAGGTGAAACTAAAGTGCTTATGGTTTTGATAAGTGGTAGATGGCTAGTCATGAGCTGGTGACACAAGGTCAGTCATATGAGACATAAAAATACACATAGAATGTGATAAAAGGGTGTGATATCCAAGATCCTGCATAGACTAAAATTTCCAACATTGTTAAAAATAAAGATCAATGTTAAGAAGAAAAGTGATCAATGTATCATGTGATTACATTTAGGCATGGCAGTTGGATATACCTATTAGTCTTTGAAGTAGGGCTTAGTGTTTCTAATGGGTATCCAAGGTAGGAAGTGCTCCCAGGGGAAAACATAAATGGGTTAAGTGTCATGGGTATCTAGGGTAAGAAGTGATCCTAGTGAGACATAAATGGGTTGATATGTGTGAAGTGGTGTAAAAGTCAAAAAGGGGTCAACATGGCAATGTTGTCACTATGATCAAAGGACTAGGCAATGAGTGTCACAAAATTACATGCCAAATGGGCCAAAAGAGACTAATGTTGAGGTGATGAGGTGGTCAAGTTTGTGGGAGAAGGTCATCTCAAAAAGTGTTCAAAACCTAGGTTTGGTGTGCCAAGAATTGGTAGGATTTAGGTAAAAATTAAATTGGGGGGTTGTGTAGGGTTCCCTGACTGTTAATGGTCACCCTAACCATCAACAATTAGGGGAAACCCTAAAATTTTGGATTGTCAAAATTAAAAAAATAAAAGTGACTTTTGTCTTTGTTAATATCATTATTTATTGACTTTGGCTCTAGAAATTTCAATATTTTACAAGGAAGGTGGTTATTGAGGTGGTTGTTTCTCATTGGCTAGAGGCATGTGGGTGGACTATATGGGCCTGAGATGTAAGGAGCATGAGGACACAATTGAGCAACTATTCATGGGCTCAAACCATAGAGGAAGTCTTGGAATGAGGTAAGGGTGCATTTGAATTGATAATGGAGGTTGAATTTAGATATTTAGATGTGTTTGAGGGGAGAGGTATGGACTATGTTGTCTTATCCATATATCCTAGGTAGTGTTTTTAGGGTTTTTGGGAAAACTTATAGGTAGAATGATAAATTGATAGGGTGGGTGAATGATTTGGGTTGCTTGTTAGCTCATTAGGGTAGTTATGTTAGTGTTTGGTATTTTTATTAAGTGTTTTTTATTGTGGGCGTTTTGGTTGTTTTAGTCATGGAATGCCCACAGGTGACCATCAATGGTCAGATCTGACTATCAATGGTTGATACCCTAGGAATGAGGGGCCCCCAACTATCGGTGGTCATCATGACCACCAGTGGTTAGGTAGGATAGGTTAAAGTGTTTAGGGTTAGGTTAGGTGTTGAGGTTTAAGTTTAGGTGAATGTAAGGGTAATGGACCTAGATAAGGGTAAAATGGGTAGGTCAATGGGTTTTTTTGAGTTAAAGTAGTGGGTAAGGTGCTGTTCAAGATAAGATTTAGGGTTAGGGTTTATTTAGAAGCTAGGTTATATGAGACCAGTTTTGAGGACTAAACTAAGTATATGGTTTGATGAGGCTAGGGAGTATATCTAGATGCATGACCACATGTTTCATATCTTCTCTATGTTTCATGAGGGGATGACCACTAAGGACTAGGTGCACATGGAAGAGGTATGGCCTGGGGAAATAAGGAACTACCAACATGTGCCTAGGGATGCATCCATGATTGTAAAACTCATTAAGAGATGGGATCCTACTATGAATAAATTTTTGTTTTTGATTGGGGAGATGACTATTCTCCCAAAAGATATACAAAGGATCACTTAAATCCCACTATGTGATGAGGTGATATACCATATAGAGTAGGAGTGGGATGGTTTGGTTAAGTATTTGTATGGGGATGATAATGACTAGACTTGGTGGCATTTTGGAGCATTTAGCTACACAACATTATATGAGAGAGCTCTAAAGGAGAGGAGATTGATGATTACTATTACATGCTTTGGGCTCTCAAATTCAAGCACTAAGAGGTTTCCCTATGTATTTCTAGGTGTATTGGTGGAGTTGTTTCTTGGGAGGATAGTGTTTGGTTGGGTCCTAATTTTGCTATTTTAGATTTATAGGGATATATAGGGATTCATACACAATAAGAGATATGGTATTAGCATGGGCTTATTTCTTCATTATTGGGATTATGAGCACATCTATGTTTTGAGACTAATGGGATTATCATGATTAGGGTATACATAGATCAAGTTCCCTATCAAATTCATGAGGTGGAGAGATGATGTGGTTGTGTTAAGGGTAGGAGGTGTTTCACATGATGTCAAGTGGTTCAGGGGTGCCCTAGGTGCATTGGTAGCTAGGGACATTACTTGGAGACCATATATATAATTTCCCATCTGGCCAAGCTACAAGAGGCAGACCCTTGCCATATAGAGTTATAGGTGGATAATGGGCCACTAAGAGGGTGAGGTTGAGTTGATTCTATTTGAATAGGTATAGCATTAGTTCAACTTGATACAAGGTGTACTAGGACCACATCCTCATTATATGAGGTAGGACTTAGAGGTTTAGATACTAGTGCCCCAACCTACCCTAATAATTTTGGATGGTGGTTTTGATGAGATTTCTACTAGGGACCTTATGGATGACATAGGGTACACAAATGGTTATATGGATTGGTACCATCTGATCTATGTAGCAGTAGATGTGGTAGAGATGATAGAGGGATGGTGTCTATGGCTACAAATCTAGCCAACCAAGATGGACAAGTAGGGATAGTGTTGGCTATAGCTTAGGATCAAATACAAGTTCTTTAGAGATAGGTGGCCATACTACAAGGCTAGATCACCATACTATAGGGTCAACTTATCACCATTACAAGTGAGAGGGATTAGGCACTGACATCCCTTGATATAATTATGTAAGAGAGGGACCTACTTAGATAGAGGGTTAGAGTAGCCACAACAATAAGAGGGTCACTAGGGATAGTGGCATGGGCATGGTACCTAGCCATTGTATAGGAGCTAAGATACTATAAGGTGATGGTATTAGAATAGCTACCCTAGGGTATGAGGTATGTAGAGTACCAAACTAGTTTGGCTAGTGGGCCATTAATAACTAATCTAGGTTAGTGGGATTCTATAGTAGCTCAGGCAGGGGTCTTAGGGGGAACACCACCAGGTATAGGTACATATAGGGCTAAAGGTAGTGGTGTAGGTGTAGGTGGGGTCAGTGGTAGTGTGGTCTATGACTAGGTTTAGATATGTGTTTTTTGATGATATTGATAGCTGTATTGACATTTTGATACCAACTTATGTGTTGATGTAGCAAGATATATAATTTGTTTGAGAAAGCACTGATACACTATTACATGTATAATTTGGGATTATTCAATGTATATGATTTATGGTTTATGGTATTATATATTATGTATGCTCATGGTTCAATTTATGTTTATGTTTATGGTTTATTATTTATGGCTACATGTGTATGCTTTATGAGATGCTCAACTTAGTAGCTTAGGCATGTGATGCTATAAAGTTGGTTATGATGATCTAATTATACTAATGGATATGATAGGATATTTTAATGATGGATGCATGTTATATGATAATGTAATGGATTTTTTTATGGTTATATGGATGTGTTTGATAGGAGTTGATGTGACAAAATGAATTATGCTAATGTCATGGAAAAATGGATAGATAGGCATATGCTATGGTTCATGATGGCTCATTAATTGATGTGGTTTATGCCTATGATAGTGTAATGATATGATTATAGGCTAATATGAGTTGATGATGGTAAATGGATATAATTATGCCTATAATTTGCTTGCATCATGTTTGGATAATTGATAGATAGATAATGCTTCTTGTTGACATAGTTCATGATGTTCACTCTTTTTATGTGATGTTTGTTATTCATGATCATAGAGGTAGAATGTGAATATGGTTAAAGATGAAAATACATGAATTAAGTAGGTAACAAACTAGATGTGTAGGAAAGTGATAAGAATCATGAGAGGTATATCTGCATAAATTGATGAAAAATAAGAAAAGGAACATGATGCCTTTTCATTGATCCAGATCAAAATGAAACCCAAAGTTAGATTAGCTTAGTGAAGAGAATCCTTTTAGATGTTTCACATTAACATGCTTAGGTTGATAAATAGGTATCGTGATCACATTTTGTCAAGTAAGCTCATAGTCCCATGCATATAATATGTGGAAGGAGAATAGGTGAAAATGGAACCATTAGTGAGACTAACATGCCTTTTCTATAGGTTTCTAAAGAGGTAGCATAAATAATTTTATATTCATATATAAAGTGTAGACTGATTGATGTTGGAAGTCGACTGAGGAGAGCTGATTGTAGTTTTCCAAGATTGTTGATTTTATGAGAGTTGATTATGGCTTTCAAAATTCTTTTGTTTTTTCTTGGGGGTATTTGATATTTTGAATTTGCTTTAGGGTTGGGGAAGTTGATCAATGTAGGAAGCTTCCAGGAAATTTATAGCTTTGATAAATTATTTACTCAACCATGCTTTAAGGGAGTGTTCTATGTTTATGTGCTTAGTTTAAATGCTTTTGATAGTTGTCCTTCAAGGGAGTAATCCACCTTATATTTGGCAATTTCAAATGATTTTTCCATAGTTATCCTTCAAGGGAGTAGTCTGTGAATGTTAAGAATGACCCATAGTTTGTTTATGACTTTTGATATTATTTTTGCCTAACATAGACTTGCTTATACATACTCAAGGGATTACCTTTATGAAGGTAAAACTAGGTTGACATGAAGGTCTAGTTGGTGAAAAAGGGGTATAGGTGACAAAAAGCATAGGAACTAATCTCAAAGAGATGGGAAGTACTATGATAATCATGCCATAGATAGAGCCATGGTACCCATAGTTCAAGATTAGGCTATAATTATGATGGATAATATCATGATTCAGTTTCAATCAGTTACCCCTAAAAAGAGGGAAGTGAATGTGGTTATAGGGGATGAGCTTAAGTTAGACAAATGATGATTGTGACCCATATTTAATAATAAAAGGGACACAGATGCAAAGCATTGAGAGGCTCAGGTTTTGATTTTCCTTTGAGAGAGGATAAATGATAAGCTCTTGATATATATTTATGGGTTATGATTTAGGGTCTAAGCCAATTGAAAGCGAATTTGCCCCTTTTGCTTTTCTCCATATTAGTTACATGTTGATTTTCCTTGAGAACAAGATCTCCAATATTAAACTCTTAGAATTTTAGGTTTTTGTTATAAGCATGTTTTATTCATTATTGATATACTTGGAGATGGGAAAGGGTGGCCAAATGATGCTCATCAAGTAGCTCAAGTTGATCTAAACATTCCTGATGATAGTCATTTTCCAAAATAAGATCATGCAAAGATATGTGAAGAGAAGTTATTTGTACTTCAATATGAAATATAGCCTTAGCTCCAAACATGAGAAAAAAAGGTATATCACCTATAAGGGTTTGGATTCTAGTATGATATGTCCATAAGACAAAAGGGATGTGCAAGTGCCAATCCCAACTTGAGGAATTAACCATTTTGGTAAGCATGTTGTTAAGGGTTTTGTTAGAGGCTTTGGATTATCCATTTGCTTGTGGGTGAAAAGGTGATGAAAATCTAATTTTAATACCAAATACATCACAAAGGCCTTAGAATTTTTTATTTTTGAAGGATTAACCATTGTTAGTGATGATCTTATGGGGAACACTAAAATGGTAGATGATACAATGAGTAATAACTTTGACAATATTTTTAGATTTTGTCAAGATAGGAGGAATAAATTCCACCCATTTGGCAAAATATTTAGTCATGGTAATGATAGAATGATGTCATTATGAAGAGTGGGGGTTAATTTTATCAATAAGGTCTAGACCCCATTGTGAAAAGGGCCAAAAGTCTACATAAACATGAATACTATCGATAGGTACATGATGCAAATTAGCATGTTATTGACACTTGACACACTTTTTCACATAATCACAATAGTCATGGTTAAGGGTGTGCTAGTAATAGCCTAGGTAGAGGATGAACTTAGCCATAATGAGTTCACTAAAGTGTCCCCCATAGATACCCTCATGTGTCTCCTTGATAGCGTGAGAGGCTTATAGACCATGAAGCCAATGGAATAGGAGGCCATCAAAACCATGTTTATGAATAATTCCTCCCATAATGGTGTAATGGGAGGTGCTCTAAATAAACTCTCGATGGGCATTCTTAGAGAGGCCAGAGGGAACTATGCCAAGGTAAAGGTAGTCAAAGGTTTGGTGATACCATAGGTTAGGTAGAATCTCTTCCACACTAAAGATGGTTGGAGTGTCTAATTAAGTGTAAGAAGGTTTAGTAAGGTAATGGATAATGACAAAAAATTTGGAGTCCAAGGGTGCTAATGTGATCTGAGAGGCAAGAGAAGCCATGTTGTTGGAAAACTTGTTGGTAGATCATGGGGTGGTTTGAATATGGTAGTATTAAAATGATGTCAAGAGTTATATGACTAACTATTTTTATAATTGTAAAATATAATTCTTACACTAGTAAATGCCACTAACTTGATTGTCCACAAGTTGGGAGTCACCAAAGATGTTGATCATTTTGACTCCCAAGGCTAATGTGGTTTGGATACCTATTACTAGGGCTTGATATTCGTCCATATTATTGGTACATTAAAATTCAAGTTTGAAATAAAAATGAAGTGGTTCATTGATAAGGGGGATAAGGATGATACCAATTCCCCCACCCTACTGACATTTGGAACCATAAAAAACATGGTTACTTGATTGGTGAAATTCACTTGAGATAAGCTTGTGATAGAGTCATTTGGAAACTCAAGAGGAAGAGGTTGGTTTTTTGTTAGGTGTGCATCAACCAATTGGTTAGAAATGAATTTCCCCTTGATCAATTTATGCTAGAGTAACTCAATGTCAAACTTAGATAAACGCATGATCCATTTAACCACATGCTAGTTTTGGTATGGTTTTGAGTGTATCTACTTAAGTGGGTTGATATTAGTTATGAAAAAAGTTTTGTGGTTAAGAAGATAGTGAAATTTTTTTGTGGCCATGAAGACTAGAGATAAGCATAGTTTCTTGGTATGTGTACCAAATCTTGTACTTGACAAGTGTGTAGTTAATGTAATAGATAACTTGCTCTTTATGTTGTTCATCCTGATGGGAAATCGTAACCCTAGGGAATGGTCAATGTCAGAGATATAAAGGTAGAAAGGTTGGTCATCCTTAGGAGGTGTGAGGATAGGTGGAGATAAAAGGTATTCTTTGAGTGTATCAAAGGATTTTTAACAATCAACATTCCATTTGAAAGAGATATCCTTTTTCAAGAGGTGGTGGAAGGGTTGACACTGATTAGAGAGACAGGACATGAAGTGGTGAATATATTGGAGCTTCCCCTAAAAACTATAGAGTTGTTTAAGATTTATTAAAGGTAGCATCTTAAGGATGGATTTAATTTTGGCTGGATCAACCTCGATTCCATGAAGGGAAATGATGAAGCCTAGAAGTTTTCTTGACAAGACCCCAAAAATACATTTCTTGGGATTGAGGTAGACATACTAATGGATAAGTCTTTCAAAGATAATCTTGAGAATGGCTAAGTGGTCTTTATGAAGTTTGGACTTTCCAAGAAGGTCATCCACATAGCCTTCAATGATTATATGGATAAGGTTATGGAAGATATAGTTCATGACATGTTGGTAGGTTACACCAACATTCTTAAGACTGAAGGGCATGAATCTATAATAGAAAGTCCCCCATGGGGTGACAAAGGTAGTTTTGTGTTGATATTCAGGGGCAATCAAAATCTAATTATAACCTAAGAATCCATCCATGAGTGACATCTAATGGCCAACTATGAGATCAAAACGTTGATCGATGTTAGGTAGAGGAAATTCATCCTTTGGGTAGGTGAGGTTGAGGTCATGAAATTCCACATAGATACATAGTCCCCCTATGGATTTAGTGACAGGAATGATTTTTGAAACCCATTGAGGATAATCAATGGGTTGAATGAAGTTGACAGAAAGGAGGCATTAGATCTCTTCTTTGACAAAAAGAGTTATGTGAGGATGCATGTGGTGGAGTTTCTATCTAACAAGCTTGCCATCATAATGAGTCATAATTTTGTGGGTGGAAATGGCTGGGTCAATATCGAGCATGTTAGCATATGACCAGGTGAATGTAATATTATGGTCCTATAGGAAGGTAGAGAAGTCCTATAAGTCCTTAAGGGTAAGAGATTAGCCAAATTTGATGACATAGGGGTTATTTAGAGTGTGTATGTCAATATTCATGGTAGGCTCATTCAACATGGTTGAAGTCTCCAAGGGTAAGGATTTGTGGATGGAGGAATCAGGTGCATTAAGGTATGTGAGAATAGAATAATCATCCTAGCACTAGATAATGTGAATGGTAGGAGAGTCTTCTCCCACCAGTTTAGGATGGATTAAAAAGATGGATATGGGTGCCGATTCCTTTTGATATGTTAGTGGGTTGAGGGTAATAATTTTGATGAAAAAAAAAGTTAGGTGGGATGATGTTCTCATCCTCACACTCAGGTGGAGGGGGTGTTGGTGAGGAAGGGGTCTTTTCTTTAACAATGGTAGTGGTAAGTTGTTTGGATTTATTCTTATTGGGTAGAATAAAACCAAGGCCATGCTTCTTGTGAGGCTTTTGGGTCTTAATCAAGGTCAACATGTGTGGGCCATGCTCATATCATCCTAAATGAAATCCTTTCTAGGCACACCTGTGAAGGTATAGTTTGGCAAAGTTTGGGTTGTCCAAATAAGAGAAGGTGGAGGTGAATGGTTGAGGTCAAGAGGGTGTGGTGGTAATGTTGATCAATTTGTCAATTCCTATATAGATAAAGTGGGTTTGATAGCTAGGATGTCCCAAAGGAACAATGGCTCCAATGTTGGGATCATAACCTAGTTGATGGTTGAGCCTTCTATATTCTTGACGATTTTGGAAGGCATCAAGGGTAAGGAGATGGTATTCTACAAGGGTAAGGTGTTAGAAGGTAAGATCCAAGGGATTAGAGCTAGGCATTTCTTCTATAGGAATAGATAAAGTGGTAGATGCCTCAATAGAATGGTAAGCAATGGATTTAACTTCTATGGGTGAGGGTTTAGTGGTGGATGTTTGTGGTGTTTTGGATGGAGGTAGGAGAATGTCATTAGGTCAGTAGGTCATATTGCATGCTACAAAATGGCTATGGTCAACTTGTATGGTAATAACTTGACTTTCATGTTTAAACTTGACACAGTGATGGAGGGTATAATGTACACAACCCATGGCATGGATCTAAGGTCTCCCTAGTAAGACATTATACTAAAATTCACTTTTGACTACATAAAAGAGTTTGGGGAGCATGTGAGGTCCTAGATGAATGTGAAAGATGATGGTTCCCAAGGTGGTTGTCATAGTGTTGTTAAAGGATCTAAGGATGGATGAAGTTTTAGACATGACATTATTTGGTAGCTTGAGTTGGTCATAGGCATGGGAGGAGATGATGTTAATACTAGCTCCCCCATTGATCATAATCCATTTGATGTGGGTTTGGTTAATATGGGTAGTAATAAAAAGAGGGGGATCCAGGTCCTTGGGATGGATTGAACATATCTCTGAGCCCTTGAATGTAATAATGGTGGAGAGTTAGAGAGCACCTATGAAGGCCTCTATAGGTTGGGAATCCCCTAGTCTAACTTTAATGGCTTGCATAGCCTTGATCATGGCCTAATTATGGTGAGGTGAGGTGGAAATGAGTTCATAAAGGCTCATCTTAGTTGGGGTCTAGTGAAGTAATTTAACGATGACCCTCCTGATGGATTCAAAGGGGTTAGCCTTTGAGGTGCCTAAGATGGTAAATTTGGGCTTAGCTATAGACTTAGAGGTTTGGATCTAGTTTGGTTGAGGATGAGTTTGTGGGTATGTCTATGGAATGGACACTTTGGCTTTCCCTTTATCCTTTTGTTGTTATCATGTGACCACATTAATGGTATGGATAGAGGGGAAAGGTGGGATATGAGGTTGGGTAGGCTCTTGGTCACTCTGAGGTGAGAGTGGAGGATTAAGTGTTCATTGGTGAATGGTTGTTGGGTGATTTGGTAGAGGAATGGATGGAATATCATTTAGTAAAAGATCATCCTCATCATAGAGTTGGTGGATAATGGCCTAGAGAGCCTTGAAATTCTCTATGTCATGCCCAAGTGTCTTATGATAGAAGTAGATTTGATGGTCATTGTACCAGAATGGCTTCAAACCAAGAGGATCAAAAGCTCTGATAGGAGGTAATGTGAGGTAGGAGGTTTGCACTAATCTTTAAAGAATGGTCATATAGTATTTTTATATAAGTAAAGAACATCTAAGGATCATGGTTTTGGTTGGTAAGATGGGTGTGTTGATGGAAATATGTTAGGCTAGACATTATTTGGTTAAGGTGGTTCTAGCAGATAGTTTTGGTCTAGGTATGCTGGTAGTTGGGGTGGCTGAACTTGATGGTTTAAATATTGTTAATCTAGGAAAGACCAACACATCAAATAATAAGTGTATTGGTGTAACCAATGATAGTGGGTGATATATGTTAAAAGGGGGTTGAATTTTAAGCAAAGTGGAAGGGTGAGGCCCTATGATAGAGGGCAAGGTAGAGGGAGTTAGAGTCTTAATCATGTGGAAGGTTTGAAGGATAAGTGAATCATCATAATAAATCATGTAACATGCATGCCTAAAATCCATAAGGTTTTTCTAGGGGTCCTCCTTACTTTGAAATTTGGTAAATTTTAGAAGCTCCCATTGAGGAGGGTAAGGTATGATGGGGACAAAAGGATTAATAGGTTCATTATAAGTCTAATAGTAGGATAGGATATTATGAGCCCCCAAAATAGATGACTCAAGGTTTTTCATATTGTCTATGAGAATATCCATTAAGTCAATTTAAGGTGGTGCACTAAAAGGACTATAATATGGATACTGTGGTTGAGATTGGGTAACATACTAGTAATTATTTGGTGGTTGAGAGGTTGCCACATATTAGAATGTGGATGCTAGAGGTTGGGTAGGGTAGGTGGATGATGGTGGTTGGGTGGTGGGTACATACCCTTGTGGGTTAGGGATGTATCCTAAATGGGGTACATTAGATACCTATTTAGGGGTTCCTATGGATTTGGTGTAGATGGTTGTTGGGTTAGTGACAAGAGGTGAGGTAGTGACCTTTGTGCTAGTAGGTGGTGAAACAGAAGGGATAGGTATCCCTAAGCTTGGTAAAGGGGTGTTGACTAATAAGTTGGGTTTGATAGAGTGAAGGTTGGTGGTGTTGGTAGTGAGTGTTCTAATAATAAGTGGAGTGTGATGGGTGGATGGTTGGATTATCTCTAAGGTAGAGGAGTCACTGAAAGGGGTGGAAGGTGTAAGGGTATTGGTTAGTTGGATGGGTTGGTTTTCAACTTTGGCATCAAAAGGGTTAGTAGACAAAGATGCATGAGTAGTCAAAGTTTGGGTGGTGACTATAGTGATAGGAACCCCCCTCATAAGGTAAGATGGCATGTCATAAGGAGGATCCTAAGGTGAAGTTGAAACTGAGACATGGTGAGGGGAGGTGTTAAGGTAGTATTGAATGAAAACTAGATTGTTGTCCAAAAAAGTGGTAAAGTCCATGTATCCTTTGGGATATAGCCAAGGAAAATTATGGATTCCCAATGGATGAGGTGAATCTTCTACCTAGAGATGCACTCCATAGATGAGGAGGTAAAAAAAGTTGATTGATTCTACTCTACTAGGTCTCTTCACTACTGGCAAGTGAGAACATACAAGAAAAATGGGAGATAAAATAAGAAAAATCTCACCACTAAAATAAGAAGAAGACAATAAAATTATAAAAGCAATCAAGACACACACTATGAAGTACATTAATCTCAGAAGTTAGTTTTAATCTTGCTTTTAGCTTATGCCTTAGTTTATGAGAATGTGTGATAAAAGTTGGCTTGTAGATTAGGTACTATAGAATAAATATATGGTTGGTTACAAGTTATTTAGGTTATCAAAGGAATTTGTATTGGAATCAATACATGGATTAATAGTGGGGGATACCCCCTCACTTCACGATCCCAAAGTGATAAGAGTATCAGGTGCTTAGCCAATATATATTGATATCTAGAGTTTATACTAAATAAATGAGCTAAGTTGGTTTTCCCCTTGGTTTTGACCTCCAAGTAGGATTCTTGGGAAAGGGTAAGGTGATCACTAAGTGATGAAATCCTAGTTAGGCCTTGTCTCAAATTATTTTGATGTTTGATTGATGAAAGTGGTTTGGGTAGTGTGTGTAATAAAAGTGATGCTACGATAAGATTATTGTGCTTTAATTCAAAGTGAACTAATGTTAAAGGTAAGTAATGGATGTAGTTTATCTTCTTTGGCTTGCAAGGAAGACCTATAGATAAGAAAGCACTAAAGCAAAATCATTCATTAGATAGATAGTTGGGTGGATTACCTAGTGATAGCTAAATTTCAAAAGTGAGATCTTCCTAAGGGATATCAATCCACACATTTTAAACAATTAAGTCAATAAAACTAGAAAGAAGGTACTTGCATCAATTAAAGAAGATTACTAAAATTAAACACAAGAATGCTTGATAAGAAAATAGACTAGAAATAATCAAATTAGTGATGAACTAATTAATACTAGTGCTAGGGGGTTGCAGTATGATTCAATTTTATTTAAATAGGTCTATGAGTGGTCAAAAACACAAAAAATTAGATTTTATTGGGTGTAATTTGGTGAAAATAGGTTACTAGTTTTTGGTGCTATAAGTGACCATCAATGATTGGGGTGACCATTAGTGGTTATGCCTGACCATTAGTGGTTAGGGTTTGACAATCAATGGTTGACTATGGAATTCTGGGTTTGACAAATAGATGAATAATGGGATCCCATAGATGGATTATGAGAGTTGGGTAAGGGCTAAGTTGATTACAAAATGGAATTAAATCATGTGACTATGGACAAACAACTACATCTCTTACTAGAAGTTGATTGGGTGGGTGGTTGATGCAGTTAGCATGTTGGTGGAATCTTGCTTGATTCTGGTAGAGTAATGGTATCTAAGAGCTTGGTTGATAGGTGAGAATAAGTTGGATTTCAATAAGATGGCTGATAATGCTTGATAACATTGATGACATTGCTTGACCTGATTAAACTAATTAACCTATAAAAGAAAGATCCTAAATGCCTAAGCTCTTGATAATTATTGTATATGGATTTAGCCTCCTAGTCCTCTTTCTTTTATATGAATAAGCAAGAGGTTGAAGTGAATGTTATAATTCATCCATGCAAAGGCTCACAACATGAATTAGACCAATTTATATTTAGAAGATGATCAGTGAAGCTTACATGCTATTGGTGAAAAGGTGGATTTTAACCATTGATGGTCAGGGGTTTTCAAGGCTAACTATCAATGGTTACCCTGATCATTGATAGTTAGGGTCAACATGAAACTAAGTGCAGATAGGTTTGGTAAGGCTAGATGGGTGTAGGTTGGTCCCAAGGGGGGCCTAGGTAGGTCCTTGGGTATTTTTGACATTTGGAAGCATAGATGTGTATATTTATGGTGTCTACAACATCAAGTGGAAAAAATAATTTGTAAATTACACTAAGTAGAAAAAAGAATTTTCAAATATCATTGAGTGGAAAAAGAATTTGTAAATTACACTGAGTGGAAAAAAGAATTTACAAACTGCATGACTTAGAAAAGTGTTGGGGCATTTTTCACAACTTGGGATTTTCAAAAATAAAATTTCATAACTTGTAAAAGTGTGTTGGTGTTTTTTCATGACTTGAAACCTAAAACTATTATTCTCCCCCTTGGTTTTTGAAGTTCAAGATGAAATTTTTATACCAAGTCTTTATAGTCAAAATTCATCTCTTGGATCTGGTCTCTATATTGGGATAAAAATCAATAAGTTTTTAAAAAGTTTGATTTTACCTTAAATTTTCACTCTTATGATGATAAGATAAAATGAATTCATGATTTATCTTTTATATCTATCATAGTATGCTTTTCATGATGACAAGAATCTTGTTGCATTGAAAGAGAAATTGTCAAGTTATCTTCAACACACTATTTGGAAGTTTGAAAGATAGATTTCATTATTCTACCCAAGCCTTATCTATTGGGTTACAAATTTGATGTCCCATTCTACAAAATTTTTGCCATCCTCATCTTTAAAACACTTTTAGTTTCCTATATGAGTGTAATTGAGGGTGTTATCCTAAAATGTAAAATTTAAAGATAATAATTGGATCCAAATGTGGGACTACATTTCCAAAAGGAATGTAGGAGAACTCTAGAATATTACATTACTTGTACTTCATTACCACAAATTCCTAAATTTTTTAATGTAACTCACATTTACATGTCATGATCCAACCAACTGATAACCAGTTCACCTATTTCAATCATATGAGAAATGAATAGTGCCATTCAGTCATATCCTCTACTCTAAAGATTTTATATTTCATTATAACTAAATGATATCCAGTTCATTCATATCAATCATAAAATAAATGAACATGTGTTGTCAGGTCAGATCACTTGTTCTTGAAATTTTGCATGTTCACCACCTATTCACTTGAAGAGATCCATGATAAACTTATTTATTTTATTGCTTGAGATACAAACATCTGTATCACCATTTTCATAACTAAAATATCTATTTTTTGGATAAACTATTAAATATCTATTTTGGAAACTCACTTTACCAGAATACTTCATGGCCTATTTTTGCATGTCATCCAGGGATTGAAGAATATTTACACTAAATAAATCACATGAGGATCTGATATGTCTAGTTGATTGGGATTAAATGTAGGTATAGATAATGATTATGAACATGTGAAAGAAGAAGGACCAAAACAAGGAGAGAAAATAATAAAAAACAACCTATTGTATGTATTGAAAGTAACACATGCACACCAAAATAAAATGGTAAGGAAACAAGCCAAATAGGGAAATCAAAACTATTTATAGATGGTAGAGAAAAATAAGAAGACTATACAAAACCATTCACTATATGGGAGAAGTACCATCCATTTCATAACAATGGATTTGAATTATGAACTCTAAACACATTTAACAACATTTACCAACTAGGTGGGAAGAGGAATTTATAGTTGTCATTCACACAGGGTTGATCATGAATGAAAAAACATTACTGTATTCATATCTTGGAATAGAAACATTGAGAATTCCTTGATCTTTTGAGATCACCCCATAGCAATACAAGACTTTTTTAATGTATTCTTAGTTGGTTTCAAATGTATTTGTACCAAATACAAGATTTGAATAAGAGAAAAGTGTGTTACATGTTACTTTATGAGTTTGAATAGTACTAAGAGTATCTTCTAGAATGAATTGAGTGCATATTAAGAGTGCACTATGTCTTTACCACCCATCTCATATTTGTAATAAAATGAGATACAAATATCTCATATTTACCCTAAATGAAAATTAAAATATTTCTTAAACCCCACTGAAATTTCACATTTATAGAAATAACACAAAATTATTCTAAAAGAAATAATTAATGTGAAATTCCCATTTTATAATAATTTGGTAGTGATTATAAAAAATAATTTGAAAGTAAAGATACATATACAAATTAATCATACACAAAGTTATAACTCACAAAGAAATCATGTACATAAAGTATACAAACTCTCCTTATTCTAATCTTTATTGAGTTGAAAATACAATCTCATCATTCAAAAAGTTTCTGTAGAGTCTCATTGGCAAAAGTCTCCCTTAAAATGAGCCTAACACTCATATTTAAAATATGCAAATTTGGTTATAATGCATAACCACCATTTTTGCATTTTAGATGGTTGAAAAAGTGAGCTTACAAAAACACACCTCTTAAGTGGTGTAAAAGTGAGTTGGTGTAAATACACCATGTGCGAATGAAAAATTATAACATTACACCACTTAAGTGATATAAAGTTGTGTTGGTGAAATTTCACTTTGTGTAAAAGTTAAATTACTAAATTTCACCACTTGAATGGTGCAAAAATTCTTTGGTGATTTTACACCAATTGAAATGTGTAAATCAAAATTGCATAATTCAATACTTACAAAGTGATAGTGCATTTTCATGAATTGCATTTACAAGGTTGCAGTTACACAAAATTTACAACTATAAATTATAAAATGAGATCCAACATTAATATGAAAAGACTATAAACTTGATGAAGAATTAATTTACTTTCTCCTTTGCTAAAGACAATCTCAGTCATTGATTTGTACTTGTTATGGAATTCATCTTGCATATGTTTATCTTTTATATTAGAATCTATCTAAGTAATCTCAAATTTACTTGACCAAGAATTTTCAATGACCACTGATGTTTTCTAGTCATTGTTTTGTTCACCATAGAAATTTTTTCTTCATAAGAGCATAATATTCATGTTAATATTTTTGTGAAGCCTACCATAGTAATATTTAACCTTATCAAGTCACTGACATGATTCAAGGGATGAGAGTGAGCTTGTAATGGTAAATTAAATTTAATGTACACCAGGCATTTGCATTTGGCCTCCAAAATTTTAGATTGACAACTTATGCCCATAGCTAGAAACACAATGCTAAATATTACATAGCACATGTAAACAAATATCCATCTAAAACTTGGATTAATGTTGGATATGCCCATAAAAAACAACTTTGTCTCATTAAAATTATCTTTTACCAACAAAAACTACAAACATATAGCCAGTACCATGCTTTTGTAGTGAATACCATAGGTTTTGGGACCCACATAAACTTTTAAACACTCAAACCCATTTATTTTATTGATAAACCACTTTATTTTAAAAATAACACAACTTTATTCTTTAAACCACCATAATTATCTATTTACCACAAATTTAGGGAAGTGAAAAACAAAATTGCATGACTTGGGAAAATGTAATTTCAATTTACATGATTGGAGAATATTAAATTTAAAATTGCATGAATATAGAAAAGAAAAAATAAATTTACAAGGGAAGTGAAAATTCAAAATGAATTTTCAAATTAAACTGAGTGGAAATTTGAATTTACAAATTGCATTGAGTGGAAAAAATAATTTGTAAATTTACCAAGTGGAAAATGAACTTGAAAATTGCACCAAGTGGAAATTTGAATTTGCAAACTACACCAAGTAAAAAAAATCAATTGAAAATTACATCGAGTGGAAAAAATAATTTTAAAATTGCAAGTGAAAAAAAGAATTTACAAAATGTAACGAGTAGAAAAAATAATTTACAAATTGTACCAAGTGGAAAAAATAATGTGCAAATTACATCGAGTGGAAAAAAGAATTTGCATATTACATGACTTGGAAAAGTCTTGGGGCATTTTCCATGAATTGAGATTTACAAATAAAATTTACACTTGTAAAAGTGTGTTAGTGTTTTTTCATGACTTGAAACATACAACTATGATTCTCCCCCTTGGTTTTTGAAGTTCAAGATGAAATTTTTATACCTAGTGTTTATAGTTAAAATTCATCTTTTGGATCTGGTCTCCAAATGATGATAAAAATCAAGAACTTTTAGAGAAGTTTGATTTTACCTTAAATTTTCACTCTAGTGCTAGTAAGATCGAATGAATTCATGAATTATCTCTTCTCTCTATCATAATATGATTTCCATGATGACAATAATCTTATTTCATTGAAAGAGAAATTGCTGATGTATCTTCAATACACTATTTAGAAGCTTGAAAAATAGCTTGATTTCATTATACTACTGAAGCTGTGTCTATTGGGTTACAGATTCGATGTCCCATTCTAATTTTTTTTTACCATCCTATTTTGAAAACACATCTAATTGCTTATATGAGTGTAATTAGGGGTGTTGTCATTCAATGTAATAATTCAAGATAATAAGCCCTTGTGCTTTTATTTTGTTCTTTGACATTTGAATATATCATTAGTTTTTATATAGAAATTTTAATATGTCATTCTTATTTTTTTGGACATTTGAATAAGTCTTGTCCATTCGATTGGGTGGCATTTGAACATGCCTCTTATTTGAAATATGATCAGAACATTATCTTTTGATTTGATTTTAATGTCATTGTGTGTATGTGTTTGGTTAATTATTTAGATTATATTGTTAATATATAAATATTTCCATGATCTTTATCATGCATCTTAGGCCTTAATATGATCACATTCTATGAGTTTCAATGATACATTTACCTAGACATGTTATCTTATATGCTACATGGTCCATTCATAGTGATATGGTTATCTTATCCTTTTGAGGAGAGGTAACTACCAATTTATATCTTCCATTACCTCATAGAGGGGCCATATCAATGGGATCATGTCATAGAGGCATGGATTATACACATTCATAATTTTAGGTTCAATGGGGGCATGTCATATAGGCATGGCTTCCACACATTCATAATTTTAGATATATAGTGGAGGCATGTTTTAGAGACATGTTCTCCACACTTATTCAATATTAAACATACTAGATTATATTGGGGGCATGTTTTGGAAATATTTTATCCACATTGGAACTTATATCGGGGTTCAAATTTCTTCATATATAGTGGGGGTATGTTATGGTAACACATCACCCACACTTTTTTCAGATTTCCAAATTTACCAAAGCACATAGTTATGTGATTCAGATACACATTTATGGTAGAACTATAAATATTGGTACCATTTTTTAATAGTTTTAACATGAGACATACCTAAGGTGTATATGCTATACAATATATACCTAATATTTTAAAATCAAAATTAGTTTCAATTTTAGAACATTTTAGGGATTGTTACCACCCACCAAGTTGGAATTTTACGAACTATATTGAGCCAATTTATTATAGTAATTGGTTCAATTTTTGGTATGGTTGAGGTGATTAAATTAATAAATATTACCAAGTTTATAGGTTTAGATTGATTATACCATCTAATCTCACCAATTTTATATTATGCATTGTTTTGGTTCACTCACACTCATCAGGTTATAAGTATGAATTAGTTATATGGTTGAGTGAGTCTCAACTACCAAGTGGAAATTCATCTTTTCTCTAAGGTTGGCAGCATGTACCATTATATCTCTATCTCTATCTCCTTAGATATATTCACTTTATAGATTTATAAATATGTCATAATATCAATTTTATTAATTCATAATGATACATATTTCAAATGAAATTTCCAAAAGGAAATATGGTTGCATCGATACATAAGTGCACTCCTAAACCTTGGTTTATTTCAATTTTAATCATTTAAATAATTTTAATTTTAATCATTTCAATATTTTCAATTTTAAATTATATGCAGTGATTATATACAATAACATGATCTTGGTTTTAGGTTAGTCACTATAAAATCACTCAAGTTGGACTCAAGTAAAGGCAAGGTGTGTCATACACCTAGGTACACATTCATTTACTTTAAACTATTAATTTCATTACTAAATTAAAAGAGGTTAAATGTAGAAACTATTTATTAATTATATAACACCTCAATATTGTACTCTAGACAAACTTAAACCTTGGCTATTCCTCTTAGTTCTACATATTTCCCACTTTCACAAGTCTCACATCTTCTCTCTATTGTGCCCCTTGACTTATCTACTATTCCAACCAGTCTTATTTTGATGAACCAAGCCTTATATATTTTATATAATCATTAAAATTTACTTATCTTATACCTATACAAGTTTTGATCCTATACCTATTTTCCTACTCCCTAGACACTTATGTCCTGGACAGACACCTACATCAATGCTAGCATCCTACTCTGACAAAAGTGTCTAGTTCTGTAAACGTCATATAATTTGAAAATTAAATATATCATATTTTTTGTATTAAGTTATATTATGTGAAATATTATCCAAATGTTTTGATATAAAAACAAGATCAACCCTCATTTATTCCTCACCTAAAAACTTCTTACCTACTCACTAGGCAATTTACCAAAAGCATTAAATCAAGCATTCGAGTGAGCAAAGCTTCCATATTTTTATATTATTTATATATCATTCTTATGTAAAACACATATATAGGTTTGAAGTATTAAAAAATCATCCTAAAAACTATATTTTTTAAGATACAAGCTATGTCACTATTTTACTTGCTTATCACACATTGCGTGATTCACACACAAGCCAACATATAAGGGAGAACTACATAAGTCTAAGGCCTTCTTTAGAGTATTATCTATATAATAAGTACTCATTGATAGAGGGGTATTTTGGGTAGCTCAACACTATATGCCCACTAACCCATTTTTCCCATGGCCAATATGAAGATGAATACCTAGAGATTTTCTATTTGATGAGTGACAATCTATGACCTAGATCTAAATACAATAGAGTGAAAGAAATAAAAATACTAGAAGCATCTAGGTGGTTGTATCTTATTTTGGTATATATTCCATACATGACACCTATGTCCAATCCGCACACTAGTGTCGATGCAATTGTCTCAGGTTGATGTAAGTTTCCATGGCTATATAGGCATAAAATCTAGAATTTAGAATATTACTCCAATATGCTTTCTATCTATTCTAGATATGGATATATATTAGCATCAAATATAACTATCTTATTTATTTGTCATTTCCATATATATTATAGTTATACTTTCCATTTTTATCATATCTCAACATAATTAATTTAGTATATGTTCTATGTAAGTTTTTTAATTAATTAGCTTACTATAGATTTGGTTATCATCCTTGTGCTTATTCATTTATATATTTTAAACACTATATATCCCATATTAGGATCCATATCCAAATTTAGGGTTAAATATGCACTTCTTTTATATTCTCCTAGCTTAGAGAGAGAGAGAATCTATGTAGATTTTATATTCACTTTGAGGCCATAATGAAAAGACTTATGGATATTATTTATCTAATTTTTGTGTGTGGGAAATGATGGATTCACTATGGTAATGGTGTGAAGGCAGGATTGTATAGTTGTATGAGTACCTATTACATTATGACACATTTCAATATTAATCCTTCATTGAAAGGTACAATTATATTGTATTTATTTTATTTATTCTAAGTATAATAAATAATAAATCCTTTCATCTGTTAATGTATATTTAGTGTGATATCCAAATCATAATTAATCTCATGAGCTCATTATATATACAACTTATAAAGTTCACGTACATCAATATATTCTTTATGTTTCATATGCATTTCATTAACATAAGATTTCATTTAAAGAGATAGTATTTCTAGAGTCCATGACGCAGTCAAATTATATCTATGAAAAAAACTATGTAAGAAAATTTTAATGAACATTTTAGATCATGCTCTGTGAACCATCATTAATATGAAAGAATGAAATGAATTAGATTGCAGACTTAGGTTATCAATTAAAGAAAATTATCAATAAGGTGCTTTGATGCTGAGTAAATGTAAAAATGAATATTAAAATCTAAAAATAAGATAAGGAAGAAAAAAATTGATTTAATATAATATGTTATTAATAAACCTAAAAAAATTATCTATAAAGATGAATAAAAAATTGTTATAAATGAAGAGAAGCTAAAATTATATATTATTATGAATATTTAGAAAAGGAAGTGATAATATATGTTATGACTATGCTAACATCTAAATAAATTTCTAGGAAGAACACAGGTTATTAAAATTTCAATGATTGAAAGGAAAAATGTGAACAAGTAAAATCTTGATTAAAAGAGATAATAGTATGAAGACTTCATTCACATTCTTTATTTTCATTCATGAAAATTTTAATAGCTGATGTTCCTTATATAAATTTATTTAGATGTTAACAGAGTCAAAATATATCTTCTCACTTCCTTTTCTAAATATTCATAATAAACTATAATTTTAACTTCCATTCATTTAAAAAAAAATCATTTCTATGGATAATTATTTTAGGTTTTTTAACAATAAAATATTACATTAAATTAAAATTTTAGCTTCCTTATCTTGTTTATAGATTTTAATATTTATTTTCAAAAATAAATGACTTCAAAAAACCTCATTTATAATTTTATTTAAATGAGAACATAAGTCTAGAATAAAAAAAATTCATTCTCTCATCCAGACGATGGTTCATAGAGTGTGATAAAAAAAATATTGATTAATTTTTTTTACACAATTTTTTATAGAAATATTATTTGATTACATGGTTTCATATTTTTTAATAATATTATAATATATTACATTTTATTGTCTAATAAATTCTACAAGAGTAAGTATTCATAAAGTATATTGCATACAAACACCAAAGATCAACATTGCTAGCATTAACTATGTAGGAAGACAAAGATCATCATTGGAGGATTTACCTCCAACCAAAAATATTTTTGGATTCCCATACACCTCTTATTTATGAGAGTGGAACTACCTTTCATGAGAAAGGTATTTGGGGAAATTTTAGCAAGAAAGAGAAGAATGTGTACATAAATCAAGTCTTGATAATGAATTATAATAGTAAATAAAACATTCATAATAAATACTAAGTATATATTCTTAGGTCCATAATATTTATGAGTCATTTATTCTACCTCATGTCATCCCAACTCAAATTCAATTCCAAATTTTAGAATCATGGTTAAACTAGGGATTTAAACAATTCACTTAGTTTTCACATTCTTAAGTTCATATCATTACCCTACCCATCTATTTTAAAAACAATAGAAAACACATTGATATTCATACAATAGTCATGAATCAACATGAAGACAATCTTTGATATGTGAAATAATGATGGTGCATCATGTTGGTATCCCATACCACCCACACAAAGTGTCATCATCCTTACACTTACAAAGGACTTAAAAAAACACACAATAAAAAAACACAAGCCAATCATCAAGAAAGTGTTTGGATTATAACATGTTGCACATGTGTCCCATACCACTTATGCAATGGTTTATCATTCATTCACCCTATCGAGGATGACAAGAGCCTAATGGAAGGTAAAGGGAGGTTTATTTTGTAATAAAATAGTTATCCATAACCAATACACAAAGAAAAAGTATAATTAATTTAGAATGAATAAACACTTTTTTTATAGTTGTAACACATGTATAATTACAAATTTATAATTTTACCTTATTCCCTAAATTATTTATAGGTTCCATCCTTTATAAACAACAAAATCAAATCAAGTATTTGCATATAAAAAACAACTATATCAAATTATAAACCAACTATTTAAACTTTCACATCGTATAGATCCTTTTTGAGGCTTTACATAAATGGTAAAAATTACTATGTTCAAGCTTATCAATAACACAAAATACCTTTCCCTCAAGGTTTAAGGAAATAATCATGGCCTAATTCATACTTTTAAATTTTTTGATGCAATCCCAGTACAATGGTACACTTATACTAGATTTACCACATTAAGTTAAAAACATATATAAAGTTTTATTTAAAACATGATACATATTAAATATTTTGAGTCACAACCATCAAATCACATGCCAATCATATTTCACATCTCATAATTACAATCATTGTCATCAAATGAATTTATTTTTGAGTAGCTCATATGTGAAAAAAAATGAATCAATAAGAAATAAATAAGTGAACACACATGGATGTGCAATAGATTCAAAATTCCCTCTATGAAATCAAGGGGAATTATACCACAAGTATAGGAAGAACATGAAATAATATCTCAAACCTGTATCGGTAAATTATGAGTTTCACATTAGTACTTAACAAGTATTTACATATAATAGGTAATAATAATGTACATAATTCATGACCTATATATCAAATGGAATTTACCTTATTAGGGATATTTATTCCTAATAAAAAACCATATTAGAGTACATGGCATAGTTATTTACAATGATATGATGAATGCAAATAATGTTTTATTTATACATAAAAAATTTATTATATTAAAATAAGAATTATAAAAAATCATAAAAAGTTATCTAGACTAAGAGAGCTAAAGTGTTGACTACAAGAACTCAACCAAAATAAAATTACATTCCTAGTAATGCAAACAATCATTGAGTCTAAAAAGATAACTAGAGAATTCTAAAGATTGTCTTGTTCAAGCATAAAGAACAAACCCTAATGAATACAGGTACATTTTGATAAAATTAATTCTATGTTATAATGTAAAAAAATAATATTTTATAATTATATATATTATAGAGATAAAACATATGAGATATATTTAATCCATATCTTAAGGTTGAGAAACATATTACTATAATTCAAACACATAAATAAAAACATTAAATTCCATTGAAACATTTTTATTTTTCTTTTTAATCAAAGGATAAAAAAAATAAAATGTCCAAATATGAAAGTATATGCACATTGGTGTGTTGATAAATAATGTTGTGCTTATATTTTCAGATCTAGACATTTTCTTGTGTTTATCTTTTTATGTGTTGATTTTCACCAATGTTCTTACCTTCCTAAAATATCAATTCAAAAAATCATTATAAGGGAAAATATAAAAAGTATGCACCTTTTCTTGAATGAGATGAGTGTAGGTGTTAAGGACAAGAAACCACATCATAGGGTCCAAATATTATTTCCACTATATTTTTAATGTCATTCTCTCTTCTTTATTTTTATGTCCCATAGAAAACCCAAATACCCTTTTTTATTAATTTATCCATACTCCCAAAATAGATAGGAACAAAATCTTAAAAAATATCTTCATCATGATAATAATGGTGAAAATAACCTTTGATATTTGTATGGTCTAACCATGAAAATAATACGATATTGTCATGTAATATTTAGATTAATCCATGTAAAAAATAAATTTTCCATGCATTATCCAAAATTTATTGTGTCACGTGTTATATCCCATCCAACCCTTAGAAAATAAAATGTGATTTTAAATAGGCAGTTAACTAATGATTAGTTAGATTCATGGATCATATGGACATATGAACATATTTAATTTGATTGATTACATATACTACTATATTATTTTCTATTCTACAACTTTAATTTTAATATATATATGTTTATGTTTGACATAAAATGATCGATGATAGTATTATTATACATTTGTTATGCAAAAATACAATGGTATTTATTATTTCTCCTTAATTTATTTATTTTATAGCTTTTTTGATGTAATGGACTAACTAATTTTTTATGATTAAGGTGCATGCAAGATGTCTTCTACCCTCACGAGACAATACAAATGGAGATCATCATATGGGAGAGGAAGGTAGATCATGGATGATGAAAACACTTTAGAAATCCTAAAGAATCACTACACACACCATGATTTTATTGTTGTCTTTGGTTGTTGTTCTTCAATCACTTGTAGAGTTTTAGTTATATGTAAGTATTCTATCTTACACTAATTGATGTTATGGTATATTATTAATAGTGTATTTTTGATTTTTTAAGTTTAAAATGTATGCTAGTTTTCTCTAGGTTTAGGATAGTAATTTATGAATTTATAACCTTGTCATATGATTATTTGGTTGGTCGATCCAATAGTTTTAATAAAATTGTCTTTGAAAAAGGTTAGTAGACATTGTTGTGGCATATGACTGCATTCTCCTTGAGAACCTACAAAAAAAGAAAGTATGCTTAGGGTTTTAAGGTAAATAAAGTTAATAAAAATATGTAAATATAAAAATAAAAGAATATTGAATCTGCTAAGGACTATTATCAATAAATGCAAATAAACTAAGATGATAGCGTGAACTTTGGGGTTTATTTTTATATTTGGCATACATTTGGGGCTTAATAATGTTAATTCCACCTTTTGGATAATTTTGGATCAAACCACTAACCACATTTTAAAATTGAGGTAAAAATTATTTATAATAATGGTAACTAAGTATTAGGTTTTGATATTATTGTTGAGAAGTCAATATTTGTTATGATGTTTGGAAGGGTCATAACCCCATCTCTAAACAACTATCACTTGAACCATTTCTGTAGGCATATAAGCCTACATGTTTGGCAATGGTGGATTCAAAGGTAAATATTAAATTAGATTTTAGTTATCCATTTAAATGGGAGAAAAACTTCAAAAAATGGTAGATTTTGAGGACATTTAATGTTAAGACATGCTGAGAAAAAACTCAATCAACCATGCAAAATAAAGGGATGCATGATGAGAATTGAGAGGAATAAATAAGGATGAATGAGAATATAAAAGGGAGGAAAAAATAGAATAAAAGGAAAAAATAATAAAAAGTGGGAGCTACAATGAATATTTTGAGCTATTGAGTAAGGGAACAAGTGCAAGTTTCAACCATCAATATGCTATTTCTAGGTATGCACTTTTCACAAGTGTTGGCATAAGAAATAAATGGGTTTTATTTGAATGTGGATGTAATTATAGATACATAAATTATGTTTATGTGTGGAATTCAAAATGTAAAACCTAGTTTAAAACTCAATAAAATATATTTTGATGGCTATTTACTACATATTAGTTTCTTACATTTTATCTTGATTGGGAAAAGTATATGGATATGTATAAATTTTATGTTAAATATCATGGTCACCCCTATGAACTTGGGGGTGAGAATTATTCTCACCCACAAGCTCATAGTGTCATGCATGATTTATATTATGCAACCATTGATGTTTTGGTTGTGTGAAAAACTAGTTGAAATCCTTTAGTGTTAACCTCCATTTGGTGGGTTTTCAACATGTTTGTGACATATGGTTTTGAATCAATTATTGATGGGGTGTGTTGGATGTAAATGTGGATTTTTTATTTACTCTTTTAGCATACATGTAGGTATTGATTACATTGATAAAATGATTGGGTAAGCCTAAGATTTATCCCTTTTTATTTTGTTCCTAACCTATAAGTATCAATTCACCATAATAAGTACATTGGTCAAGGCTAATTTTTATTTCATTATTTTTTCAGAGCTATAGGTGTTAAAATGACCACCTAAATGCCCTAAAATGTGATATTAGTTTGTGATATGCTTTGGGTTTTAAAAATAATCAGTTAGAGTTTTTGATGAAAGTTATTGTTAACTAAAAAACTTCAATAAACACTAGATTTTATAGTAGTGTTATGATTAGAATTTGGCTCATTATTCAACCTATAGGAGGTAGAATAACCACCTAAAATATTGAGGATTTTGTTAATGAATCCATGTTTTTATTTTGTAAAGAGTAATAGAAAATTAGGCAATAATTTTGTTATGATTTTATTAATGAAAATTATTACTTGAAATTTAGTTTTGGCTGAGGTATTTAGGTTCATTTTGGACCTTTATGAGGTTGAATGACCACTTACAGGTCCAAAAATTGACTTAAGCCTTGAATAAACCTATTTCTGGTTATTTTAACTTTGATAAGGAGGTATCATGGAGGAATAATATTGTCATGTTTTAAGAGCTAAATGTATGAGTAAATAATACTTAAAGTTTGGGAAATTGAATAGATGATTATTTTGTATAACCAATATGGATATTTTATTTGAATAGAATCTGAAGAGATTTAATCATTGAGTTGTTAGATTATGAAATAGATGTTTGAATATAATATTTATTATCAATTAATATCATTGAGTAATCATTTATAGGGTATGTTGGTTTTATAATAGGTTTAAAATAAAATGTATGGGTAAAAAATAATATTACAGTGATAAATAAGTAATGTAGCTTATTAAGTTTTTTGGCCCTTTTTGTAGGCATTTCATATGAATAGGAGTAAAATCATACCTAAGATAAAAGGATATTGGTATAGAATTTAACTATAGGTCTCATAATGGTTAAAAATGATATAGAGATGAACCTCAAAAATGGGCATTAAGATTGTAACATTCATCACTATTGAATCTATATATACTTTATAATTAATAAAACACATATATACTTGGTCTGAATTATAATTTATCCCCCTTAAAGATCCCAAGTGGGAAATATTATTTGAGTGTGTGTTAAATAATTATGAATTCCTTAAGATGTTATTTAATACTTGGAATGGTTTTAGAACTTCACTATTTGTATTTATTAGTATTATGCTTTTATAAACAACCTTTGGATGGTGCTAATATTATTATTGTCAAGTTTTCCTATTCATTAAGGGATGAAAATCAATAGGAAGGTATCTTATTGAAATTTTCATTAGTTAAAGAGATAAGGAAATATTGATAATATGATTTAGCAAAGAGTATGAGTCATGTGGACTATGACCTAGATCATGTAATTTGGTTATACCATAAAATGCTTGGATAAAGTAATATTATAGTTGTATACATTGTCAATCCATAGTGCTTTTTATTTTATATGTTTTCTTGAGGTCATATCAGATAGAGGTGTACATAGGGTATATTTGAATGGAGACATATAATAGTGATTGTATTACACATGTGATTCATGATTAGTTCTAGTCTCTTACATCATCATTATTTTCCCCTTCATGAATGAAAGGTCCATTCCTAGTGGGAAGGAGTGTGGGAGACCATAACACCCAAATGATGCTCTCCATCTCTACATATGCATTTGAACCTATATTGATATGTACTCATGGATATTATATAGATACTTGATTTTTTTATATAAAGATCCATTTTATCACATTTGTATTTATTGACATTTATGTAAGTATTAAGTATCTTGTATACAATAGTGGCTATAACATTATGTTATTGATAAAATACTGTAATTATGACCTCATTTATTATAATAGTACTCTATCTAGCGTATTGATGTGTTGTTCATGATTTTGGTATGTGCACTATATAGATATCTATTGGGATAATAAGTGAAAGATGTTTTCATGTTTAATCAATGGATTAACTAACATTATTTATTTGTTGTACTTTACTTCAACATGTTAAAATAAAGTTTATAGTGTACAAATTGTAATATAATGTTAAAATTTATCTAATAAGATGTTATATATATATATATATATATATATATATATATACACACACACATACACACACACACACACACACACACACACACACACACACACACACACACACATATATATATATATATATATTAAAAATCACATATTTTTGTAACGAACCTAGAAGGGTTCTAACATCACATCTCATTGTCATTAATCTTAAAGAACCATTTTAAATAATATTGTCTTATAAACCCCATATTGGACTAGAGATAATGTTAAATAAATAATAATTTTCATAATTTCTAAATAAAATTTACTACGAGTATGAAAATAATTTGGATTCATTCCCCATAGATTGCATTATAGACAATTTAGAACTATTTTTTTTGAAAAATGTAGACTAATTTATGATTTTGTTTTTGGAATTGGACTAGTCATAAGTCCAGATTATTCAAAATGGTTACTTTTAATTTGACCATCAAAAGATAGGTTACTGCTAAAAAAAGGTGATAAGAAATGAAACTTATATTGGACGAAACTATATGTTAAATCCAAGTCTTGCACATTTGGATATAAAAAATTTAGTTTAAATCTTAGTTTTAGAATCAAATAGACTAAGGTGATGGGTTATTTTTGCTTATTCGATGATCTCTATATGGCTAGTAGACTAAAAGTGTTTGATTTAAATGCTTCATCAAGTATTGGTTGTGACATATGAGACATGGATAATGTTATCCAATTTTGACCCCCCAAGTCAAATTAGGACCCATATAATAAAATTATTGAACCTTAGGTGATTTAGGAAGTCCTATTTGAGTCCAAAATACCTTATTATCATTTATTAAGGTAAATTTTGAAAGATTAAAGTAAGTCTCTTTTATGTGTTTTGGTCTATTTGAGTCTCATAAATAAAAAAGGGTCATTTATGTTTCCTTAAAATATGTGTAATAGGTTATTATGGGTTTATTAATGTAATTTTATGTCTTAAACAATTTGTACTAACATTTCATGGTGTTTTGGAAGCTTTGAGGTCCATTTGCTAGCTTAGAGGTGTTAAAATGCATAAAAAGTGGATTTTTGGCTAACTTTATGTGTTTAAAAGTTCAAAAAAAGTAAAAATACATACATAATACATTAAAATGATCTTTTAGTAGTTATACAACTACCACACCTATAACAGGAATTAGAAAAAGTTAGAATATTGTACTTCAATGCTAGTATAAGGAGTTAAAAGAAGTTGTACAAACTTTTGGAAGACATGTGCAAGTGGAAATAGTTTAAGAGTGTATTTAAATATTATATAAGTAAATGAAAATCTTTTTAAGAGGTTTCAAACTCCAAATTTGTAAAGACACATCCTTTTCTCTCTTATCGTCCACTTCACAAGCTAGTGAAGGCCAACTTCAAGTAGATGGTATAGGTCATATAGTTGGAGTTGGGGGATAATTAGAAAATTTTTGGAACCCATATGGGATTAAAATTTATGTCATTAGTATTGGATTGGTTCTCTTATATTTATGAACAATCTCTAAGATCCTAGACTACTTTTTGAGAGCTTAAAACCCCACAGACTGAGTTTGGTGTAACTCCAAAATAAACTATGAATTAATAGATGATTGAAATTAGTTGGAGTGTGTTATAAGATGTATTTATATTAATCACATAACTTCATTCATCAGGGTGTCACGTTTGGATAGTCTTTTAGCATGTAAAGTCTCTTTTGAGAGTAGTTTGAAGTGACTAGTCATGATTTTTATGTTTTTGAGTTTTACAGGGGATCAAATGAATTTTAATGACTTATAATGTTTTTAAATTATATAAAAAATCCATAAATATCATTATTAATAGTAATATATTCTATAAAAGTCTCAAGTAGTCACTTCATTCACCCTTTTTAGATTGTTTTCTATGTGTTTGCATAAATAGGGTGATTGAAATTTTTTGATATGCATTTAAAGTGACTTTAAGGATTGTGTTATTATATTTTATGTTTTGATACAATGGTAAAAATTTTAATACATTTTTTATAGTCCTTATACCTTCAAATATCCAAAACATACAAGATTACAAATGGCCACTTACAGACCTATAGGTCTACCACGTAAAGAAACCCAAGGTTGTTAATATGACTTGAATGTTATACAAGAATGAAAACATGGTGGTGTTTAATATTTAAAGGGTTAGTATATCAATGATATATTTATAATCATATAAATTTGATGAAGGTGGTGACTGAGTTAACTAGCCAAGAAGCCTAGTAAGGTACACATTCAGGACTGTGTGTTTTGAGATAATGGGTACAAAGTTTGAAAAGATGATTTGAGAGACTCTATGAACCTAGAATGAAGTGATAAATATTGTCTCTAATTTTGAATAATTATAGGTATCATGGTGAAATAAATCATGCCAACTCAAAACTATACACACTCAAAACTACCCTAGCAGTCACCTATAACCTACATTAAAATAGGCCTTAAATAAAGATGTGAAATTATGGAGTATTAAAGACTTTATGAAAGTTATTAATATAACACAAAAACATTAAAAAAACATTTTAAAGGTTTTTAAATAGGTTTGATAACCTAAAAATATCTAAACATAGTCAAATTCTAAAAAGGGCACCTACAACCAGCCTGTTAAGAAAAGATATCTTGATAGTAAGATTGATGAAGGTTTGTAAAATTAAAGATAATAGAAAGGTATTAGAAAAACATAAAAATTTAGAGTAGAATATATCCATTATATACTTAATGGGTTGGTTTTGAAAGCCTACAACACTTTCAATCTTCAAGCACAATTAACTATGCACTTGAACTCTCAAATGCACAACTATAGCCAATCAGGAAATGGGTCTTATACATGTGAAATATGATAGAGTTTAAAGTATTAAAAACATTTTAAAAGTGTCTTAGTTTAAGCTCAAAAATTATATAGATCTATTAAATGGTTTTATCATTAGTTTTGAAGTCTAAGAAACCCATATATAGTCAGGTGCTCTCAAAAGGACTACCTACATCTAGATGTGAAGAAAATGTTTTGAACAAGGTTGAGGGTGGTTTAGATTCCTCAAGGAATTTAGGATGTTTCAATACCTTAGTAACAACATGATGATATCTTATAAAACTTCAATGATGGAAAATAAGACTCTTAAAAATCCAAGTTGGCAGACTATCTCAAAGGAACACACCTATAGACCATTAATCACATGTAGGTTTGTTTAAGTGACCAAATACTTAAAAATAATAAGAATAGTGGTTTAGGTGAAATTAAATTTTTTAAGGAGTATTAAGGCCACAAAAATATTTGAGAAAAGAGTTTCAAACAAGGGTTAAGGCTTAGCTGACCTAACACAGGCCTGAATGTAAACACAACATGTCTGGAAGACATTTGTTATTTGAGGATTATAAAGGAATATATAAAGATCAAGACAAATTAAGGTGATATAATGTGATTTAAAATTTATGATATAGTTCCATCATCTTGAGGCTCAAAAAACAAAGAGATAAACTTAGTCATTACCCTATTTAGCCCTACAATCTAAGTTACAAACATAGTCCTATTAGATAGTTAGTTGGGGAAAGGTCAGTAAAGGGAAGTGGAGAGAATTGAGACTCTGAGGGAAATGTGAAATAAATTTAAAAATACTTCCATGATATCTTAGAAATATTATAGTGGGAATTAATGTGAGTTAGGGTAAGTTAGGTATTTAGGCATATAAATCCTAAGCCTAAAACATTGAGGGTAAAAAGAGATTTGATGAAATAAGGAGGTTTTAAAACTATTGGAAAATGTAAAGAGGGATGTAATAGAACTAGGTGAGGTAATTTGAGTTAAAAAAAAACTTAGGAAAACTCTCACTAACTCATTTGTCTCTTAGACCTCATAGAATGCTTGTTTCCAACTTGACAAGTCGCTTTCTTTTGATTGGTATAGTCAATAGGATTTGAATGGGACCTTATGATACTAGGGAAGTTAGCCACCCTAATTTACTTCAATTCTGTAGAATTGGTTTGAGGATTCATATGTCCAACTTTATGAATCATCCTTAAGAACCCAAACTACCTTCAGGCTACCTAAGAAGGCTATAAAGACTAGGTAAGAGAGAAATCAACTTTCATGCATATAGATGAAAGAGATATACTTATAAACCATATAAAAAATGTTAAATACTCCCATGAGCATCCTCCCATGCTAGTGGTTGGTATAGTATTATACAAGACTATATGAATTAGGGATAAAAGGGATAATTTTTTCTATTTTATAGGTTCATATAGTGGAATTCAAATTTGACATAGAGATTAATGAGGATGTTTTATAACTAAATAACACCCTTATTTGGGGATTTTAATATGTGGGGAATTTATAGAACCATTTTTAATCTCTTGGTAGGGATGCCTATTTGAGGCTTAGTTATGATAGAGAAAGAGAAAAAAGTAGACTTCCACTTGACTTCAAATAATGAAATTGAACTTGGATATGTAAAAAAATAGAGGGTACTAAAATATTCCCTTATATTCTTAGGATCCTTTGTATGTTTCTATACATAAGGAGGTTTGCACAAAAAAGGCTACAAGGAATGAGGCCTAATTGAGGATTTTGGTAGAGAATGACTTATTGGGGATAGTTTGAGGCCTCAAAATGGATTATTATAGGTTTGATACGAGTACAATAGGCCATACATGAAATTTGGATGATCTAGAGTAATTAAAACCAAGTTTTGACACTTGTGTGAAAAATAGGCCTAAGGAGATGAGGAACCTTCTAGACAACTTGCAAGATAAAGAGGTGATGCATTAAAGAGAACCTATTGGGGTTAGTTGAAAGGTGTAAAGAGAAGAGAAAAGAGGTATAAAATACTTATTTGACCATCAAGAAGGCTAATTATCCTTCAACATGTCAATAATAAGAGGAATTTCAAGAATCTAGTCAAGGTGTCAAGCAACCATTTAAACTCCCATGCCCATTGGATTGTTATAGCATCTAAAGAGTAGAAATACATATCATATAAGACCTATTCAGGGATTTTACTAACTCTCTTATTTGTAACTCATATTGATACTTGTCTACTCTCTCTCTCCTACACACTTCTTCTCTTATGCTTTACTTTCTCTATATAATCAACCACTTTTAGATTGAAATGTATCATCCACCTAGGTATGGTAAATCCCTACCCATTTGTATTCCTTTGATAAATGAGAAGAAATTGGTTTACCTCCTATTATGACTCTAGTTAGTGTGCATATGAGAATATTTTATCATGTCAAGTGAGTTGACTTATCTTCCTTAGCATGTTATCTTAATGAACACCTAGATGTAGTTTAAAATCTTCTTTTGTAGGTCATTTGAAGTGTATGAGTGTGGTGAAAAGGTTAAGTGAGTTTTTCTATCTTCTAGTATCATTGAAGACCTCTTGGTTAGTCTTCCTAGCTTAAGAAACCATCATAACCTTCAAATTAAAACATTCATGTGAGAGGTTCATATCATATGTAAAGTTATTTTTCTTGATTTATAAGTGTACATGCAGCTAGTTGGTAGTGGTCATTTCATATTTGGTGCATCAACTTATTAGAGTAGTTTCTCTACCTCTTCCTAACAAGTTATAGAGTAGTGAAAGTGATCCTAAGTGATTCATCAAGGGGAGTTGTCCCTTCAATCTAGAGGTTTACCCCTACTATAGACAACCCACAGGTCTAAGGGTAATCTCGTGTTTAACCAAATTTGGAGAGGTCTAAACAACCTTCTCCTAGGGTGAAAAATTTGGTTATAATAGATAGTAAATGGTTAAGTTGTGTATTTATGAGACATTGAAGTCATGTTTCAAATAAATCTTAATGTAATAATAATACTCCTATAATATACTAAGACTATGAGGTAAATTGTAATATGAAATAAGACTTTGTTAATATTCCATTTAGATTATTATCATTAATAATCCACTATATATGTCATGTGGATTTGATAGAATTCATTTAAACAAAATACCAATGATGGTCAATTTTATTTTATTCCTTATGGATTTTGATCATTAATAAAATGGCCGAACATTTTCAAATTTCCATTGACATAGTATTTGGGAAAATTGGGTTATTTCAAAGGAATTATTTCATGAGGACTAGTGCACATGATTGAGGATTTGACTTGGAAAAAAAATAGTTTTATTATTTTGAAATTCCATAGTTATGTTGAACATTGACATTTAGATTTTAAATTTCACCATGAATATTTGGAGCAAATGGAGGTGGATAATTGAGTTTGCATGGATTGCATGTAATCAAACATATTTATTAGATCCTTTACGTGATCTAAAACTTTAAAATTGACATTAGAGAGTGTATATTAATAATATGAATTTATTTTTGGGCATAAAAATTGGAGTTTATCCTTCTATATTTATAAATAAATAATTTTAATGGTAGGTTAATGCAAGCCCAAAACTCCAATTTGAGCCATGATTAAGGCTAGCACATGCTTGACTATGTATAGGAGAGGAATGAACCAACATATAGAGATGAGTTTATTTATGTAGGCATGCATTTATTTCCATTTTGATAGATAATGAATGAGCTTGATTCATATTTTTCTCTCTTTTTATAAATCCTGTGATTGAAATGTAAATAGGCATGAATGTTTTTCATTTAATGTAATTTTTTTGATAAATGGGTATACATACCTATGCTTATGTGAAAACATGGGCATAGATTCCTATACACACCTATGAGTGTTATATGGCTTGTTGCTATAATTTGAACAATACAATTAGGTATTCTTGAATGGATAATGGATGTATAACCTTGATATGTAGAAAATATTTATTTATGTTATATTTATATTTTGGTTAACTCTTGGAAAAATTTTACAGTTATTTTCTAAGATGTTTATACTAGAAGAAATATATCATGGGTGTTATTTTATATTTTTTTTCCTAAACCTTATCTCAGATATATTTTATTAGAAATTTCAAAATAATAAGTCTTGGTATTATATGATATGCATCATCACCTAAACATGACACTTGCATGTTAAGAGTGCCACTTGAGACCACCCATCACTAGTTTAGCCCTAGACCTATCTTAAGGCCTATTTAGACACTTATCTATCCTTCTACAAGCCACACATGTCCCTAAACATCCCTAAAATAGTCTTATAACTTAATTTTAGAATCTTGACCCTAGTGCCTCATGTTCTACCACTTTGACACTAGCACCATAATAGGGAAGTAGTGCCTCATGGTGTTAGTGTCCTAGTTTTGGTGTTATTGTCCTTTTCCCTCCTTTTTCTACCAATGAATATATTTTCAAATGAGAAACCCTTTAGGGTTTTCCTAAACCTTTTTTAAGACCCAGAAAATCACTATAAAAGTATATATACATGACTTTTATCCTTCTAACCACTAGATGGAAATTATATGCAAATTACACAAATAAACTCAAAACAATTTATGTAAATTCAAGCTTATCAATCTCTATTCTACCCTACTTTTGTATACAACCATATACAACATTTATAATCTTAGATTAATTAGGTTTCTAATGTCAATCACATTCAAATCACTCAAGACAACATTCATATTAGCTTGATTTGCACTTTCACCAACACTTAGGTGGGGAGAACTACACCAGGCTTGATTCCTCTTTGGAGTATTGATATATAGGCAAATCTCATCATAGTAAGGTGTTGACGATGTATATCCTACCCCACTAACAAACACCCTTTACTAATTATGTCAATAAAATTCCCTATAAATATAGAGGTTTATGGTTTGCATATTAAATTAGTAAAAAATAGGTAATCTACAGAGATCTAAAACTCATGCACATAAGAACAGGTTTAGCAGAACTAGACACAAGTGTACCTAAAACCTCAAAATAATCCTACACAAAGGATACTAGTTATAAAATAATAATAGTAGAACCATATGGTGCTATAATCCAATTAGGGTTATACTATCTAGGAAGGGTTTTGATACCTGGATCTTGCATGTGACACTCAAATCAACCTCTGTCTAAGTTTTTAGCCTCTAAATCTCCTATTTCATTCATTTTATAGCTAATTACTTGTTTACATTATTTATTTCAATTTTTAGAAATTTCAAACTAAGTCAATTATATTAAAAATAAGTGGCTATATTTATTGTATATTTTTACCTTGATTTACTATACTCAGACCCTTTAACGACATATGATTTACATTAACTAAGTCATAAAAAGTTAAATAATTTGGTGAATTGACTTACTTCAAATATTGTATAAACCATAACACTATATAACCCTAGGGTTTATTTTTACAACATTATAGGACCCATATTTAGATTTTAGATCCATATATGTTTTGATTTTATTTGTTATAATCATGATAATAATGATGCCAGGTTCACTAAAAGTTTTAACTTCTTATGATTATGGTATTTAAGCCCTACGTTGTTAAAATGTCTAAGTATAGTAAATTAGGGTAGAAATATTCAATAAATATAACCAATAATTCATAATATAATTGACCTAGTTTGACATTTCTAAAATTAGAAACAAATAATATAAATAAATACTTAACTAGAAAATGACTGAAATGGGAGATTTGGACGCTGTTAACTGAGATAAAGGCTGATCTGAGTGTCATGGATAGGATCTAAGTGCCAAAAATCTTCCTAGATGGTATTATCATAATTGGAAAATAGTGCCGTGTGGCTCTAGTGTCCCTATTTTGGCACTAGTGTCCTCTATGTAGTACTATTCCAAGCTTTTGGGTGCACTTGTGTCTAGGTTTGCTAAGCTTGTTCATATGCACATGAGTTATAGATCTCTGTAGATAATTTGTTTTGACTGATTTTATATGTAAAACTTAAACCTCCATGTTCTTAGGGAATTCAATTGGCATAATTAGTAATTTTTATTGCTAATGGGGTAGGCTAGACATCTTCAACACCCCACTGTGATGAGAGTTTCCTACATACCAATACTCTAAAGAGAGTTTAATCCCAATGTAGTTCTCCTTACCTAAGTGCTAGTGCAAGTGTAAGTGAAGCTAATATGAATGTTGTATTGATTTATTTGAATGTTTTTAAGACAATAAACCTGAGTAATATGAGCTTAAGAATGTTGTAGATGGTTATATGTAGAAGTAGGGTAGAATAGGGATTGTTAACCTTAATTGTGCATAACTTGTTTTGAGTTTCTTTGTGTAATTTACATATGATTTCCATCTAGTAGTTAGAGGGATAAAATTCATGTATATATATTTGTTCTAGTTATTTTATGGATTTTAAAATAGGTCTAGGTTGACCCTAGGGGTTGATCATTTGAAAAGATATCTGTTAGTAGAAAAAGAGGGAAAAGGACAATAACACCAAAATTAGGACACTAGAGCAATGGGGCACTAATGTTACTATTATGGTGTTAGTGTCTAGGAGGCATAACCTAAGGCACTAAGGGTTAGGATATCAAAAATAGGGTTTAAGACTACTTTAGGTATGTCTGGGGATGCATGTGGCCTGTACAAAGGCTAGATAAGTGTATAAATAGGCCCTAATATAGGTCTAGGTATACACTAGGGATTGGTGGTCTCAAGTAACACTCTTAGTGCTCAAGTGTCATTTTTTGGTGATTACATCTGCCCTCCTTTATTATAGAAATATAGTAAAGTGAAATGACTAGGATAAAGGAAAAATAAGTATATATGGACTTACCTAAGAGGTAAAGACCATGAATCTAAATCTAAGGATGTGAAGCATGATCCATTATGGATCTTATAAATTAAATGTACATATATTAGTCCTTACTAAAGAGTTATCAATATCAAATACAAAACTAAGTAAATAGATAAAACTAAGTGATGAGATAAGAGAGAGGAAAATAATAAATATACCTCATTAGGTATGTAAACCAATGCATAAACTTAGTGACAAACTATGTGTGTACTTGTAGATAGTGATCAATAAATGAATAACTTGGATTGATCAATCCCCATGTGTAGGTAGCTCAAGAACTCAATTTGGTTTTGACTCCATCAATTCCCACCCTACTTGGTGGATCATGACCTGTGAATAACTTGGATTAGATTGATGGTATGTCTAACCCTCTTATGTAGGTGGATATTGAACTCATGTAGATTATGAATCTATCATTGCCTACCCATGTGTAGTAGATGCATTTGAAACTAAAACCATGTGATGTAAATGGAGATGTGTATCTATGTATGTCAACTCTATGGCCACTCAAGAATATTAGGCAGATATAGGTCACTTGGGAATGCCAACCAATGCATATGGATTAAGGCATGAATTTTGTGTGTAACCTAAAACATGGTGTCTAATGTGTATAATGTATAGAATGAAATAGATTTTATCTTTCCATCTGATCAATGGGTTTATAAGTAAGAATATAGAGATAATGTGTTGTACACATGCCCCCAAATCTCATATCCAAGTATATAGATTTTGAATTAATTTTTAATAATATATATATGAGCATCTAAACTAAAATGAGAATGATCATGATATGTATGATGCCCCTAATCTAAGAAAACTAGTATGAATCTAAGATAAACTAATTAAAAACTAATAATATGTAATTGAACCTATGTAAACTTGGATTGTACATACTATACTTTTCTAGCCAATTTAGATTTTTTTGAAACTAAGGCTATTGGATAGTAGTGCCATATCTTAGATAGTAGCATCATGTGGTGATAGTGTCCCAATTTAGGTGATAATTTCCAATTGTTTTGATTTTTGTGTAATAGCAACTAATATTTATGTCACTATTTCCCACTATGTTTTCTTGAAACTGATTTATGTATTATGTGTTTGTGTGCTGAAAAATGTACTTTGTGTACTTTTAGATAGCTTGATATTTGTGACAAACCTCTATGAATGCCCCATATTTTGAGGTGAGTTGTTTAACATGTGCAAGAATTGACCTTAAAATAATAAGATCTACAAAATGTGTGTTATATGGAGCATATATAATATGTGTGTAATAAACCAATATAATGTGCATATATAACATTAGAATGTGAGATAATCTAAGCATAAGTTTTCAATGTGAAATGTATGTTAGGTCTAACATTCATAAGGCTATCAAGATAGATATAAAAATTTATATTAATTAAAAAATTGAGTAATAACCAAGTAGATACCTAGGGGGATGGGGAATGATGTCTCTCATGACACCTAAGTAGGAAGGGGAGACACATGAGGTCCATCATGGAATCTAAAATTGGAGTGTGTAAAAAGTAAGAAATAAATGTCATGGCTATGATGCATACATGAAATCATACATCCAACACACATGAGGCACACAAAGTAGGCTAAGGGGACATAATATAAGGGACATGGACACATGTCACTAAATATAGGAAAGTAAGACATACAAGGACATAATCAAATGTCCACAAATTCAAACATCAAGAAAGTTAGCTTAGATCCACATAGGACATGTTCAAATGTCTACATATAAAATATGGAAGGAACACATAAGGACATGGTCACTTATCCAAAGCATACATATAATGAAAATAAGTGGAATAAAGCCATAAAAAAATGGCATATTTAAATCCCATTAAATAAAAGAAGCATAAAGACACAATCAAGTCTAAACTAAGAAAGCTAGAAATCAAAGTATGCATGAACATGTTGTATAAATCTATATAGGAGCTAAGATGTACATAGGACAAGTTTAAAGTAGTAGTCAATAATGAATCAGAGTAGGTTTAGGATGATCAATATCAAGATATATCAAAGTTAAATATATGATGTAGAGTATAGAATGATGTAACCTGATAATTAGAACTATGTATAGGATGGCCCCAAATGGGTGAATGTATCGAATAAGGAATCCATGTATATATGTATATGCCCCTAGTGAGTAGATAGTATCAAATATAGATATGTGTAGTGTACTTTATTCTTTTAAGTATCTATGAACACTCAATAAGAACAAGTGAAGCATGTATGTATGATAAAAACTAACTATACTAAGATAGATAACATATGTAATGTCTAAAAAATATAAAAGATATAAACATGGAAATGCATACAATCTATAATTTATGTTTTCTGAATAAATATTTGAATGTTTTTGTAGTTTTGAATATGCTATATTATTTTTGTGTTTTCTAAGTATAAACTATGTACAAGCAATATCAAATAGAGACTATGTATAAGTAATCTAAGATAATGAAATCTATGAATAATTAAGGATAGATAATACTAACCAATGAGTCCCACAAAGATAAAAATGAGTAAATAGATAAAAAAATTGAGTAAATAGATAAAACTAATTAAAGAGAAAAAGAGAAGAAAGGAGCAAATATACCTCACTAGGTATGTGAACTAATACATAAAATTCATGAAATTTTTTATGTGTGTGTATGTATACAATGATCAATCAATGAATATCTTGGACCGATTTGATGTCTTGCTCAATCCACATGTGTGGGTGGCTCAAGAATTCAATCTAGTTTTGATTCCAGCAATGCCCACCCTACTTGGTAGATCATGACCTATGAATACCCTGGGTTGGACTAATGATGTGCCCAATATTCTTATGTATGTGGATAAATAACTCAAGTATAATATTAATCTATCATTTCCTACCCATGTTTAGTAGATACATATGAAACTAGAACTATATGATGTAACTAAAGATGTGTAACTATGTATGTTGTCTCTGTAGACACTCAAGAATATTAGATGACTCTAGGCCACTCAAGAATGCCAACCAATGCAAATGGAGTAAGGAATATATATGGTGTGTAACCTATAACATGGTTTATAATGTTTATAATGTAGATAATTACATGGATTTTGTCATTCCATATAATCAATATGTGTATAAGTGATAAATTGAAGACAGTGTATTACACACATGCTCCTAAATCTCATATCTGAGTATATGGATTCTGGACTGATTTGTAATATTATGTAGTTGTTCATCTAAACTAAAATGAGAATTATCATTCTATGTATGATGTCCCCAATCTAAGAAAATTGGTATGAATTTGATCTAAACTGAGCCAAAACTAGTAATCTGTATATGAACCTATGCAAATCTAAACTGTACCTACTATACTTCTCTTATCAATTTAGAATTTTTTGAAATTGAAGATATTAGATAGTATCACCATATCTTGGATATTATCATCATGTGGTGTTATTTTCCTAATTTGGGTGCCAATTTACAACTATTCTAATTTTTATTCAACTATAACTGATCTCTATATCACTATTTCCCATTATGTTTTCCTAAAATTGATTTTTGTATTATATGCCTATGTGCTAAAAAATGTACTTTGTGTAAATTAAAGTAGCCTAATCTCTGTGACAAACCCCTATGAATTCCTCCTCTTTTGAGGGGAGTTGTTTAACCTATGCTAAAATTGATCTTAAAATAAGAAGATTTAAAAAATGTGTGTTAGACATAGCATATATAAGATGTGCATAATAAACCAGTATAATGTGCATACATAACATCAAAATGTAAGAAAATATAAGTATAAGTTTCTAATGTGTAATGCATGTAAGGTCTATCATTTACAAGGTTATAAATATAGATATAATAATACATATGAATGATAAATCTGAGTAATAACTAACTAGCTACCTAGGGGATGGGGCATGATGTGCATCATGACACCCAAGTAGGAAGGGGAGATGCATGAGGTCCCTCATAAAATATAAAAGTAGAGTGTGTAATAAGTATAAAATAAGTGGCATGGACATGACACATACAATAAATCATACATATAACACACATGAGGCCTAAAAATTAGGCTAAGGGGCCATAATACAAGGGACATGGGCACATGTCACTAAATCTAAGAAAACATGACATATAAGGACATGTTAAAATGTCCATAGGATCAAACATTAAGCAAGTTGGTTTAGAGCCACATAGAAGGACATGTTCAAACGTCTGCATATATTATCTAGAAGGCACACACATAAAGACATGGTAACTTATCTAAAGCATACATATATTGAAAACAAGTGGTATAGAGCCATAGAGCAATGGATATTCAAATGACCGCAAATAAAAGAAGCATAGGGATGTAATCAAGTCTAAACTAGGAAATTTAAAAATGAAAGTATGCATGAACATGTACTAAAATTTGTGTAAAGCTAATATGTACATATGTTGAGTCTATAGTAGTAGTCAATAATGAATCTAAGTGGGTGTAATATGATCAATATCAAGATATAAAAATGATAAATATGTGATGTAGAGTTTAGAATGATGTAACTTGGAAATCAAAACCATGTATAGGATGCCCCCAAATGGGCGAATGTATCAAATAAGGAATCCATGTATCTGTGTATATTCTTCTAATGGGTAGATAGTAGAAAATATAGATTTGTGTGGTGAACATGGTCTTGAAGTATCTATGAACACTCAAAAATAATAAGTGGAGCATGTATGTATGATAAAAACTAACTATACTAAGATAGCTAGCATATGCAGTGTCTATAAATTATTTGAGATGTAAACATGGCAATGCATACAATCTATAATTTATGTTTTCTAAGTAAAATTTTTAATGTTTTTGTGTTTTGACATATTATATTGTTTTTGGATTTTTTGGATATAAGCTATGTGCAATTAACATGAAAATGAAACTATATACAAGAAGAAAGAAAAAAGAAAACTATGTACAATAAGGGAAGAACATACTAATCGATGAGTCTCATGGGAGACTTACTATAAATGTGGCTTGTGTTAAATTAAAAAACAATAATCATGCATGCTATGTGAAAATGTAATTGAGATATTATAACCTAATGTAATAAGTGATCTATAGCTAACACTACCTATGGAGTAGTTCTAGGAATCCATGAAGCTGATTGGGGTGTCTTGTGAACCATAAGGGTCTTAGGGACCCATCTGCTAGAATATGTTATAACTAGCATGGATGTCTTATGATGAGAACCCTAGGAACTCAATAACATTGATACTAGATGGAAAGGTGTAGAGGGAGTCCTTATATAATCTCAACATGTCTTTGATAAAGGGGTATCTCGAATAATGGTCTCCATGGGAGAGTATGCATACATGGTAACACTATAGGATTAGACCTCACATACACTGGTGGCTCAATTAAACTTTATGGTGTACTATTGGGAACTATGATCAAAACTATATTTGGTAGTTGTGTTCTAGCTAGTACTATAGTATGATACACACTAATGATATTATGTAGGAGGTGTGTATCCTCTATACTAGTGTGATAGGATGTTGGTGGTGGAAGTTCCTAATATGTATAGTGAACACCTAAAGTTCCACATATCTTTATATTAATATTCAAAAATAATTTCAATGCCTTAGCTTCCATTTTTTGAACTTTAGGTATCACTGTGGGTGTTCCCACATTAATGATAGTGGCCTCTATCAAATCATTTATCTAATGTTTCAATATGATGCATCTATTTGTAGTATGGCCAAGTGGCCTATGATAGTCATAGAATGCATTGAAATCATAATTATTTGGAATACACCATGCTGTATCAACCTCTTTTATTAGAGGGATATATAATATATATGACATTTTATTATAGGATATAATGTAAAACACATGCCCATAATTATGGAAGGTTGGTAAAAACTCTTCGTAGAAGAGATGATAAAACCAAGCGATGAGGTGACTCTAAAGCTACATTAATTGTGGATTTTATATCACTCTTATTTTTATTGGCCCCCTAATTTGTGTGGATTTTTATTAAAACTCTTATTATACTATGACTCCATCATGATTTAATTTTTTAGGGCTTAGTGAATGTAAATCCTATGTTGTTAAAGGTATGAGTATAGTAAAATAGTGGTAGTATTTATTGCATATTTTTACCCTAATTTATTATACTCAAACCCTTTATCAACTTAGGCTTTACATTCAATAATCCTTGAAAAGTTAAATCATTTTTTGAACCTAACTTACTTTGAATATTTCACAAACCCTAACTCTAGATAACCCTAGGGTTTATGTTTCTAGCATTCTCAGACCCATATTTAGATTTTAGATCCACATATATTATAATTTTTATTTGGTATAATCATGATAATAATGACATAATAAGTTTATCACTTTTTTATGCAAAGTATATTACTTTCATTTACATTATTGTTTTCTTTAATTTGGAATTAAATCAAAAAAGACATAGACACATGTATACATGATACTTTATATCAATTGAATTGTATTTCGTGTTTCATTATTTATTTAGCATGTTATTTTTATCTTATGTTGATTTTAATTTAGATGCAAATATTTAAACACATATAGGATATATTACATAAGATACCAATTTTTTTACCTAAAATTAATAGGTATCTTTTATATGATATTTTCTCTTTGGTTCACTTTGATTCATTACCTATTACTACTAGGCATAAGAGAACATTAGTTGTCTCACTTATCCATCCTAATTCTTGACCACACATATCTAGATGCTATCCCACATCTACTATAAGATCTATGCTTGTAATAGACCTTGTTGTCTAGGTTATGATGTCTACATGTGATCCCAAAGAATGGAAAGTTATCAAAACCCATGGCTATACCTTTTTTTACAAGAGCAATGTCCCTTCAACCACAATTTCCATTTTATAGATCTTACATCATACTAACACATACAAATAAATTATGTATGCAACACTCTATGATACTTAGGTGTATTGGAAAACAGAGCCAACTTATGTTTCTTCCATAATTAATACTATAAAATGGACCAAAGAGAATATTTCATTTTAAAATGAAGATATCCCACCTCAACACATCATATATCTACACCTTCCTCTCTACTTTTCATTATGAATTAATGAGGTGGGTGTCAAATGTGTTTTAATCAATAATGGATCATGATTAAACATTTGTAATATATATTTTCTTTGTATTTTTGATATACATGCTAAGGATTTAGATCCTTATGATATGAACATCTGAGGGTTCAATAATATTCCATGCAAATTTTTGGCTCAAATCACACAAAATCTTACATTATGGCCTAGAACACTACCTAGAACATGTCAAGTTGTGTCTAATGATCTTAGTTATAATATATTTCTTGGAAGACATTGGATTAATGATATGCACGTAATTCCATGTACTTTACATGCATGTTTAAAGTTTAATTAAAAAGGTCATATCTACACATTCCCTATGGATCAATAACCATTCAAATATTTTAAACATATAAAACCTTCACATAATTATATTCCTCATATGGATTTTGCTACAAAACCCCTCTACTCTATTATTTAGAGTTCATGTATAATTCCCCCAGACACCTTCAAATATAGGATAATAGATTCACTTCTCCCTTTACATTGAGATATTTATAAAAAATGGGTTAATAGGACAGGGCCTTGGGGATCATGAGTAGGGAATCCTTAATCCCATTGAGTCATATGATAAATAAGACAAATAAAGACTTGGATATAAAGATAACACATCTAATGCCAAGCCATATCACCATGCTTCTTAGCATATACTATTTTGTCCATATATTATATGGGTAGATGATATGGTAGATCAAGTTCTTACACTCTTAGTTATTTACCCCAATCTTATTGATGATATAACTTTTCCTTATTTACCTACTTTTGATGAATTTGATAATGACATGTTATCACTCAAAAGTGCACCTTGCTAAGAACCTGTGTTTGCTATCACTCTTGTTGATATAATGAAAATTGTAAAAGGTGTGGGTTACCTTATGTCATAGATAATATATAGATAAATGGTTTTTTCCCTTTAATACACTCACACATTTCTCTCTAAACTCTCTCAAATAGTGCTTTCTTGACTAGAAAAAGGGTAGAAGGAATAATGTTAGAGCTTAAAATGGAAATGAAAATTGAAAATTTGGGGTGATGCACCAATGTCAAAGTCAACTATTTAGATACTTAACACACTTTATAATCTAAATAACTTGCACACATTTAATTCAATCTCATACAATAAATCTTGCATCAATAATTCACACAGAGGTCATGACTAACACTCACACTAGCTAGGAAGGAATGAATAATGGTTGACTTCAATTAAAGATTAGGTATACATAAGAATTAGACACTTGGTATAACCTATAAGAGTTCTTATTTTCAGAATAAAGGTGAATAATTCATACACAAACATAGAAAAATTAGTCATTCACTAAGTTACATCAATGAAAATTAAGAACACACTTCATGAAAGCTGAAAAATAGAGGAAACTTTAGCTCTTTATTTATTCAATGATGATTTAGTACAAATTTTGGCAGAGTTTATATAATAAAAAAAACATAATATGATAATAAACTTCTCAAAATGGAAATACATATAGAAAATAGAAGCAAGGAGAGATGAGACAAGCAACTAGATATGAGTCCACATGCAAACTCAACTTCACTCCTAGTTCAATTGAAATTTTAATTAAACTACAATCCTAACCTTCCAATTCCAAATTTAAATGTATAATTTTGAGTTTAAACATTATTTATTTTAAAATGGCATAGTAGAAGAGAGTGAAAGTTTGAAAAAGTCAAAGATTCTTCATGCATGATTTTGATTGTCTTCAGTCTTAAAGAGATTGATTATATTCAATTATCTCCTTATGAACTTGCATAGAATTTTTGATCTTCACTTAAATAATTCTTATATTTCATGCATATTTAAGATTTAATTTGATTATCTAACATCCATCTTGGAGTTTGACTTTAGCCATATTGACTTGTAACTTAGAGTTTTGACTTCAGTTATATTGTATCTTGCATGCATGTTTAACTTCTTGATTTTTTAAAATTAGCCAAATGGGGTGTAGTAGGAAAGAGAGATAATTTTAATGTTATGATCAGTCTATTTCATGAAACTATTTCCTCAAAGATGAACCAATACTTCAACTCAACTTCTCCACTCTTGCATGTTTTAAATTTACCTTTCTAGGGCTAATTGAAGGTTTGCTCTGTTTGAATTGACCTTGTCTAAAATTAGACCAAATGGGGGGAATAGTAGAGAGAGATATATTATTGTATTTTTTAAAAATTATTAATTAAATGTATATTCTAATATTTCAATTGATTATTACAACCACAACTCTTCATATTGGTTCTTCTTGGATATGACTATCTTCTACAACTTGACAAGCTTCTTGAATGCACTATGAGAACCTAAAAATTGATAAATTTGAATTATTTTATCAATAAAGGAATATAAATATTACTTTAACATTATAAACATGGTGGCACATACCTTAAAACAAATTTTTATCACCAAAATCTAAATACAACTCCAAATAATGCCATTTTATGCTTTGTTGTGCTCTTTAGGCCTCAAGCAACCTTGATTTGGATTAGGGGGTATAAAATGAGTTACAAGAATAAAAAACACTCATAATATTATAATTGTATATTTATAAATGGGTTATATTTATAAAAATTTTAAAATCTCCAAAAATCTTCACCAAACACCCAAACAAAAAATTACAAAAAGTGCCTGCTTACTGCCTGCCAGGTGACCTGGAGATGATTTTCAATGAGTTAAGCATATTTTGAATTATTTTTAATTAAATTATAATGTATTTATACCTTTAAATTAATTATACACACTCTCAAATCATTTTTTCCATTGAAATGACCTAAAACACTCATTTCTAACTCTATTTATGAGCAAATTAGTGAGAAAATCATGATTTCCTTCATGAATAGACCTATATTTTGGAATTTAAGTATATTAAACTACTTAAAAACCTTAAATTAAATCAAAAATACTTATATGTCTAATTTAAAGATATTTCATTTAATAAAACTCAAAATATATATTTTTTGGTGTTTCTTAGCTTGCATAAATTCATTTTTGAATGCCTATAGGTTTGAGTTTTACCATTTTATTGATTTTTATGAGACATAAGTACCTAATTATTTTTTAATTATTACATATAATAACCCCTCTCATAATTAAAATCATTTGATATGCTCAAATGAACACTTAAACCTCTCAAAAAATGCATTTTCTAACTGTCTCTCTTACTTGCTTAAAACCTTGTAATCTATACCTTTAAATTTATCAATTATTTTCATTAAAATTTCAATCAAGAAAGGTTTATTAATTTAATTTATTCCCCATAATATCTCAAAAAACTTTTTTTTTCAACAAAGAAGTCAAAAATGTAAACATATTACTTAAAACTCAGCCATTGGGGGTTAGGAAGGGTTTTAGAGCAGCTTTCCTTCTTAACGATTGTTCATTAAGTAAAGACCCTATAACATAAAAAAAATGTATTTAATATCTAGGGTATATTTTCCCTTAACTAAAAATAATTCCATTCAAACCAAATCTTCTTTTCCTTCATGTATTGATCATTTAAAAATTGCCTTCACTAGCTTTCAACTAGCTAGTTAGAGGAATAAAAAAATATTTGTCAAAATTTGGACTTGTGAGTTGTTATTGAGCATGGTTTTGGAATAATAAATTTTACATTATGATTTTTATATATTTTTTAATCTTAACTCCATTAATGGATCCTTATTGAAAACTTGCACATAAGTAATTTTGAATAATGGTGGCAAAATTATCAACATTCTTTGGTGACTTTGCTAGGATGTTTGCCTACTAAACACTCAAGAATAGTATCTCTATCCATTTTGATATATATTTATTAAAATACAACCAAATATGAAACTAAAAATTCCTTCAAGAAACTACAACACTTATGCATAAGCACTTATTGAATTGAAAACTATAAGAACTGCCAACTGAAAGATGTGCTAGATAACACTTAGAGGAAAGTGAAAACTAAAAATACTAACAAAACATGTGCATAAAAACCTTGAAATAAAACTAAATATAACACTATTATGTACAAATAAGAACACATCTTCAAAAATAATTCTTAAGATGAATCTTATTTATTGGGATTGGGAGCTCTTCACCATTCGTATTGGCTAGTTAAAAGGCATTATGAGGCTTGAAGCTTGAGATCATGCAAGGTACACTCCAAATTAATTAAAACTCTGTGTATCTTCCTATTTTTTCTCTATATTCATCCCATTTTATAACCAAGTAACCTTGTTTTAAGCTACTTGAAGATGCTCTTCTATCAAATGTTTTTTTACCTATAATTGATGCATATTCATAGATAACATGGACTGATTTTTGATTTTATATAACTCCATAAGTTCAGCATATCTCACCTCCATAGGATCACTCTCCTAAAATTCTACTTGATACATTAGTTCCAAAGCAGGGAGTTCAAGTGAGATTAGCAATCTAGCTTCTCTCCCATACACTATCTTGTAGGGTGAATTGGGAATGGAATTCTTAAAGCTGATTTTAACTTTAAATACCAAGTCTTTTTATTTTATTCAATGGTTCTCCTAATGATCTTTAATTTTTTTGTTAGTATACTTAGCAAGGCCATTGCCTTGTGGATAATAATTAGAAGTGCTGAGATATAAACCATTTTAGACAACCCATTGATTTATTTTATCCCCTAAAAAATCCATGGTATTATCTAAAATTATAGTATAAGGAACACCAATCCTTGTGATAAAACCTTCATATAAGTCCAAGACACTAGATTCATTTTTTTCTTTCAAAGCTACTGCTTCTGTCCATCTAGTAAAGTAATTTATGGTTGTCATTATCCACTTGTGACCCAAGCTATAAGATGGATTAATGAGACCAATGAAGTTCAAATACCATTGAAAAAAGGGATGATCTACTAATATGGGTTTAAGAGGTAGGACAACATGATTTTCCTTTTTTACAAACAATGCACACTTCTTGCACTTCTTTACCCAAACATGAGAATCTTTGAATATGTTTGACTAATAGTATCCACCTCTCATGATTTTGAGGGATGTTTTCCTTGATAAAAAAGTGGACTCCACCTTGTATATTATGAAATTATTCAAGTAATATTTTGATTTGATTTGAATCAATGCATGTCAACAACATGCCATTAACATGTTTTTTGAATAATACACCATCAACAAGCAAAAAAGGAATAGACTGCAACCTAAATTACCTTCTATTTGAACCAGTTAAGTTTGGAGGATATATACCACTCTAAAGGTACCTTACCATACTTTGAAACCAACTTTATAAAGATTTTGAAATATCTTCATCATTTAAGACCAAAACTACCTCTTTGATTTCCTGTAGGTCTTGAGTCAAGTACTCACACAACCCTTTGCCTCTAATCATCTTGGTTACCTTTATTTTCAAATCATATTCCATGACCCTTGTTATCCATCCTACTCTATTTTTACTTATGTCCTTGTTCAACAAGAACTCTTTGATGTTAGGATGGACAAACATCACATGGATCATGTTGTTAGGTAATAGGTGCCTAAATTTATTGAGACATCTGATTATAGAAAGTACACATTTATTAACAAATTTGTACCTTGATTCATACTCTTTCAAGGATTATATAAATAATTCTATTGGCTGATCTAAACCTTTAGTGAATTTTGTTGTGTCAATATTTTTGAAATTGTATCAACACTAGCATATGCATACAACACAAAATTATTTAAAAAATGAGGATTGATGAGAGTGGGAGAACTAGCAATGGCTTGTTTGATTTCTTCAAAAAAAATCATACCTTACTTGGTCCAAGTAAATTTTTTATTTTTCTTGAGCATAGCTATAAGAGGCTTTAACAAAATTGAAAAATCAGATATATAACATATTATAAAGTTAATATTATCAATAAAACTTTGAAATTCTTTATTATGCTTAGTAAGGGACAATACAAGAATATAATCTATTCTTTCTAGATTAATACTCAAATCATGCTTAGAAACAACATGACCAAGAAATTTAACTTCATGAACTAAAAAAACACTTTTTTGGGTTAAGTGACACCACATATTTCCTAAATATCTCAAATACATATCTAAGATGAAGCATGTGATCATTTACATGCTTTGAAAAAATTGTAACATCATCCAAATATACAAGAGCAAATCTATTGATCAAAGCTTGAAAGGCCATATCCATGGCTCTTTAGAATGTTGCTCCCACATTGGACAACTAAAATTGCATTTTTATGTATGAAATGATGATCCATATGGTGGTGAAGGATATTTTAAATTGATCATATTTATTCACAAGTATTGGTTATATCCACTATAACCATCTGCAATGAAAACATTTTTAAACCAGCCACTAACTGTAGGATTTGTTAAATTTATGGTGAAGGATAGTGTTCCTTGAGTGAGGACTTGTTTAAGTCACATAATTCCACACACAATATAATTTATCCATTCTTATTCCTCATGGGAAAAATATTAACCACCCAAGTGAAATGATTAATTGGAAATATGATAGCTGATTTAATCAACTTGTAAAGCTTTGTTTTCATCAAAGGTTCCAACTTTGGGTTAATTAGCCTTTGTCTGTCTCACTATTTTTGTATCTTATTTTAATTAAATGGTGTGTTGATCCAAACTAGGATCAAAGACTTTTAAACCATGATAATACCATATAAACACAATAACAAACTCTCTACATAAATCAACAAAGGAATCTTTTTGAAGTTGAGAGCATACTTTACCAAGTTTGAGAGATTTTCTATTGACTATGTCAATGCTTGAATAATGTTATTACTTGGTAGACAAAGAATTTTTTTCAATTATTACCTCATCATACCTAATAAAAAAATTCTCAAGTGTCACAAGGCCCTTGGGTAACTTATTATACTCGAGGTGTACTATTTGATCATCATACTACTATAAACGTTTTGATTGATTTCTAGAATAGAAATTGACCTCTTCTTGAAGGAAATGAATAAATTGATCATCATATTCAAAGACTTAAAAATTAAAATTATTATCAATAATATATGGTATTAATACAATATTTATGTATGACTAAGTTTTATTCTTCTTTACATCAGCTAGAATGTCAAACTATGCTCCAATTATAACCAACCTATCTACATGCTTATTATTCTCTCTAGGCACTGCTTGTATGTCAAAAGCATCAAAATATTTTAGAAGATATAATACCCTATGTTTGATTGATTTTGAAAATTAATTTATACATAAATATATCCATATTATTTTATGTAACATAATATTACTGTCTCCAAATACCAATAAGAGGTTAGATCCCATCTTTCTAGCTCATTTGCAAACCATGAGCTAAGACCTCATATTCTACCATATTGTTAGAGCATAAAAAATAAAATTTTATATTAGGAAAGTAAATTTGTTTGGAAGGATAAATGATCATAATACCATATCCTATACCATTTTTATTCCATGAACCATCAAAGTATATTTTCCATAAACCATCATTTAGCTTGCATTATTCATATAGAGCTAGAATTTGTGCACCATCCTCATGTAAAAAATAAACTCCAAGTCCTTATTAATTTATAATATTTTAGGTATCATGATAATGAATATTAGTATCCCATTCATAAATAAAAAATCAGGTATACCATGAAGATATAATTTTGCTTCAGCTTCACTAGTTTGCTCTACTTCATCCAAGATGACACAATTAGTATTAACAATACTAGGCATGTATGGTTCTAGATGAAAACAATAAATATAATTTGAATGAATTTTAAATTTTTTTACATACCTTATTATTAACATGAGTTATTTCCAATTATATGAAATATGCCCACATATATTTGAATTAAAGTCATATGATAAGCACATAACAAAATATGGAAGAAGATTCACCACACCACGTCTTGATAAATAGTCACATTTGGGCATGCATGACATGTTAATTTTAGATTATTAATTATACCCAATATATTTTTTAGAGATAAATAAACTTTAAAGACACCCTAATTATTTATATCATACACCAAACCTAGCCTATCTGTTTTGGCATTACTGTGTTATTGCTCTACTGTTAACCATGCATTTATGAACTAGTGTATCATCAAAAATTAAGGAAAGATAGAAAGGAGGCATATTACTTGGTTTTTTTTCATATTTTTTGACCTTTAACCCTTTATATACCTAATATTATTTTTATTTCTCTTTCTAATCTAAATTTCCTATAACCACATTTTCCTTCTTTGCTGGTTTTGTAGACAAGCTAAGGCCTAAAAGCTCATGGATAAGTGTATCATTTTGTCTTGGGATTGAAAATGAATCCCACATGGTCATGATGATGTTATATTTTTTCGTATTATATAATATATTTAAGGAGGATATTCTAATATTTTTTTTCATTTTTGGAACAATGGGATGCTCTTATGCTTGAGGCACTTGGTGAAGCTTAATTGCTTCAACACGTTGATTTTTTTGAGCTAAAGGGGAAGAAATATGATAGTTAGTACTTTTATAAATCATATTAGGAACATTTTAATCATGTATTACCTCTTTGGTCTCATATATAACCCTTATCTTAGCTCTCGTAATGGCCAAAACAAAGTTATTTGATTTGTTAGGCTCACCAATATGATTTACTACCACATGTTCATCAATTTAAAAATTTACCATTGTTACATCTAGTTATCCTTGTCTATGATTTAATTCCCCTTGTTGAATCATAGATTCACTATTTTGGATTTATTGAAGAAGGGATTCCTCTTATGTCATTTAGGAATTACCATATTTTGTGCTACTGATGCTTGATTTTGCACATCATTAGTATTAGAAGGATGCCGACTTTGATATTACATAAAATTATTTTGTACTAGAACAAGAACCTTGGTTGTGGAAGTAAAATTAAAATTAATTATATAATATGGTTTGGGTAGTATAATGGCTCTTTGAGCTTGGTATGGAGGCCTATTATATCTATAACCTTAGTAGGGAGGTCTTTGCTCTCTATATGGCTGATATGTGGACCAATTAGGTGTTTGATATGTCATATTAGATTGATATTATTGCCTCTTTAGATGAACTAATTTATCAAAACAATATTAAAATGTAAATTTTAGTTCAAAAAAATTCCTAGATTGACTATGAGAAGTTTGAACTTGATCTTGAGGGTCTATAATTTAGGCTATTGATAGAACTTGAGGAGGTAGAATATGTTGTAATTATGGAAAAATTGGAATTTTAGGCTTAGGTACATGTTTACCATCTTTAATTAGTCTATTTTCAAATCTAATAGTAACCTCATAGGAATTTGGGAGTGTCCTACCACCCACAAACTAAATCATAAATAAAATATCAGAATTCAAGGCTCTCAAAAAGTATAGGAAAACATATTTAGGAGATGACTTTATCATGAAAGTTATTTTGTTTTATGTTTTCTATAATATAAGATTAAAATTATTCATGAATTCATGTGGTGATATCTTAATGGTGCTGAGTTTCTTAACAAGGGTTAAATGTTTTGATTTATCTTCAAATTATCTACAAAATACTGCATCTAAATCATGCCAATTGGCTATGGAGTTCAAGGTAAGGATCCCATACAATTGAAATACATTTATATTTAAGGATGAAATAAATAAAAAAATGGAAACATTCTCTTTTGTAACATGGTGGAATGAGCGCAATTTGGCCACATCTTTGCTATGGTATATGGGTATAGTTTGATTTTTTCCTATAAAATATGGTAGGCTTTTGAGAGTTGTGACTAGAATATCATCATATTGGAACAAATTGAGAGGTATTACATCATTTAAAGGAATAAATAATGGATTAATTTGGACAAACATGTTAATCACAGGGTTTTAAGTTTAAGTGGTTTTTATAAAAATTTGATTTGGTGATTGAAATAGCCTTGTAGAATATGGACTTATTATCAAAAACTTTCTTTTTCTATAATAATGCTCAAATAATTCCACAAATTCAAAAGGTGTACCTATACTTGAAAAAAATTTAGTTAATTTAGGCATTAAAATGGTATATATTTATTCTTAAAATGTATTTTTTCAACTTCAATTTGTGTCCCACCATGTGTGCCATAAAATGTTATCACTCAAAAGTGCACCTTGCTAAGAACCTATGCCTGTTCTCAATCCTATTGATACAATGGAAACTATTAAAGGTGTTGGTGACCTTATATTTGAGATTACACACACACACACACACACACACACACACATATTGGGATATTTCCCTCTATCACACTCACCCACTTCTCTTTAAACTCTCTTAGATAGTTCTTTCTTGACTAGGAAAAGAGTAGGAGTAATGCTAGAGCTGAAAATGGAAATGAAAATTGAAAATTTGCAGTGATGAAATAATGTAAAGTTTAATTATGTAGATAATTAAAAAAATTTAGAATATAAATAAATTACACACATTCACTTAATTCTTATACAATGACTCTTTCATCAATAGTTCACACAGAGGTCTTGACTAACACTCACACTAGCTGGGAAGGAATGAATAATGGTTGAATTCACTTTTATTTTAGGTAGAAATCAGAATTAGACACTTGGTATGAGCTATAATATTTTTTATTTTCTACATAAATTTTAATAATTTAGACATAAACATAGTAAAATCAATTGTTCACTATGTTACATCAATGAATATTAAACACACACTTCATGAAAGATTGAAAATGGAGGAAAATTTAGCTCTTCATTTATTTAAATATGATGTATTATAAATTTTTGTAGAGTTTATATAAGTAAAAATCATAATATAATAATAATCTTCTCAAAATTAAAATACGTATAGAAAAGATAAGGAGAGAGGAGACAACCAACTAGATATGAGTCCACATGCAAACTCAACTTCATTCCTAGTTTAATTGAAATTTTAATTTAACCACCATCCTAACCTTCAACTTATAAATTTAAAAATAAAATTATGATTTTAAAAATTATTTATTGGAAACTTTCATAGTAGGAGAGAGGGGTAAGTTTGAAAAAGTCAAAGATTATTCATGCATGCTTTTGATTATCTTCAGTCTTGAGGAGAATGATTATCTTCAATTATCTCCTTCTAATCTTGCATTAAAATTTTGATCTTCAATTAAATAATTTTGATCTTGAATAAATATTTAAGTTTTAATTAATATATCTAACATGAATCTTGGAGTTTTAATTTAACCATATTAACTTATAACTTGGAGTTTAGACTTCAGTTACCTTGCTTGCATCTTGCATGCTTGTTTGACTTCTTGACCTTTCTAAAATCATCCAAATGGGGTGTAGTATGAGAGAGGTAATTTTAATTTTATAAGGATTATATTGAAATAAAATATTTCCTCAAATATTAAATAATAATTTGTTTCAACTTCTCCACTCTTACATGTTTCAAACTCCACCTTTCTAGGGTTAATTAAAGGCTTACTCTATTTAACATGACCTTGTATAAAATTATCCCAAATGGGGGATGAAGTAGAGAGATATATTATTTTTTTTTGTTTTAATTATTCATGAAATACATATACTAAGATTTCACTTTATTATTACAACCACATCTATCCATACTAGTTCTTATTGGATATGCCTATCTTCTACAACTTGACAAGTTTCTTGAATGCAATGTGAGAAACTATAACTTGATGAATTTTAATTATTTTTTCATATAATAAGTATAAATATTATTATATCATAATAATAATGGTTAAATAAAATTTAAAACAATTTTTTAGCTCCAAAATCCATATACAACTCCAAACAATGGCATTTTATGCTCTTTAAGCCTCAAGAAACCCTGATTTGGATTGGAGGTATAAAATGAGTTAGAGAGATCATAAAAAAATAATAATATGATAACTATATATTTATAAATGGTTAATACCTATAATTTTTTTTAAATATCTAAAATGCTTCACCAAAATCCCAAACAAAAAATCACAAAAGTACCTACTTGCTACCCGCAAGGTGACTTGGAGATATTTTTCAATGAGTTAAGCCTATTTTAAATTGGTTTTAATTGAATTATCATGTATTAATAAATTTAAATTAACTATAAATACTATAAAATATTTTTTTTCCATTCAAAAGACCTTAAACACTCATTTCTAACTCCATTTGTGAGCTAATTAGTGAGAAAACCCTGATTTCCTTCATGAACAAACTTATATTTTGAAATTTTATATTCATTAAGGTATAATATGGATATGGAACCAGTTTTAAATATTTAATTAAATCAAAATATACTTATATTTAAAAATTAAATATATTTAATTTTATAAAACTCAAAATATTCATTTTTTGGTGTTTCTTAGCTTGCACAAATTCATTTGTGAATGTTTATATGTCTAAGTTTTGGAATTTTTTTTAGAATTATGAGGCAAAAATAACTATTTTATTTTTAATTAGGAATTTTATGAAACCCTATAATCATTAAAATCATTGTATATGCTCATAAAAACACTTAAACCTCTCAAAAAATGCATTTTCTTACTATCTCTCTTGCTTGCTTAAAACCTTGTAACCTATACCTTTAAATTTATCCATTATTTTCCTTGAAATTTTTATTTATGAATGTGTATAAAGGTTATTTATTCCAAATAATATCTAATATAACTTTTAATTTTCAACACATAAGTCACAAATGCAAACATATTGTTTAAACTTGAGCTACTAGGGTTTAAAAAGGGGTTTAAAGCACCTTTTCTTCTTAATAATTGTTCATAAATTTAAGAACATATAACATAAAACTAATTAATATAATATTAATTTAATTGGGTCACATAAATATCTATAATTTCATTTTAACCAACTCTTCTTCTCCTTCATGTACCAAGCATTTGAAAATTACCTTCACTAGCTTACAACTAACTAGTTAGAGGAATAGAAGAAACCTCTATCAATGTTTGGAATTTCGAGTTGTTCCTAAGAAATTTTTTGGAATAATTAAGGTTATATTATGTTTTTATATCTTTTTTAATCTTAAATATATGAATGGAGTCTTATTTAAAACTTGTACATAAGTAATTTTGACCAATGGTGGCAAAATTATCAACATGATAAGGCTCTATTTGAATTCTTGGGGGTATATGAGGATATACATTTAATATATCATAATAATAGGTTTAATCATTCAAAAACTTACTAGACATAATTTTTTGAGCATTTAGATAATTTATATGATATTTCACTTGACATAGATGATACTACCCCAACATCATACACTATGGATCAATCTACATTACTTAATGAAGAGACCATCTAATTCAATTATACCACTAATAATAATAATCATATAGTATTTTTGTATTTTTACCTAAGTAAATAATATATAAATATTCATTATATTTTATAATGTTTCCCTAAAATTTTCACTTGGGCATATTTCAATATGCTTGGCATTATCCCTTAATCATAGTACATAAAATTACACTCTATCCTAATACAAAGTCAGTTAAATAATTTTTTTGAAAAATGCACCCCAATGTTTCTATTTTATTTAAATATGAGATCCAATGGATCCTTGATGTTAGTTTCATTCAACTAGTTTCTCCCCTAATGGGTTTCTATCATTATCCCAATTATTAAACCTAAAGATTAAATTTGATGTTGTGATTCTAGAGACTTAAAAATAAAGCATGTCCTAAGGATGATTTTCATCTACCCAACATAAGTATGATAGTGGAATTCACATCAAGATACAAAAACATCTCTTTTATGGATGGTTTCATCAGTTATAATCAAATCAAGATCACCGATGAAGACTGAGAAAAAATGTCTTTTACCACATCGTGGGGTACTTTATGCTATATAGTCATGCCTTTTGGATTAAAAAATATAGGAGAAACATACTAAAAAATAATGAACCATATATTTTATGATCTAATTAATAATATATTTGAATATTATGTTAATGAATTAATTGAAAAATCAAAAGAGCAATAACACCATGTAATAGATTTATGACAGATGTTCAAAAGATTGAGAAAATATAACGTACGACTAACTCCCAAGAAATGCATCATTGGGGTTTCATATATTAATTTTTTTTGATTTATAATATCCTAATTACATATCAAAGTTGATATAAATAAATTAAAATCCATAATGGACATGCTTGCTCCTACCATCTTAAAGCAACTTTGTTCCATCTATGGCAAGATTCAATCAATACACTACTTTATGGCACAACTTACAGATAAGAATCAATGATCATTAGATTAATTAAAAAGGACATAAAATTTGAATGGGATATCATATGTTAAGAAATATTTGACACACTTAAATAGTACCCATTGAACCCACCCATACTGGTACCACTAACACCTAACAAACCACTTCTCCTTTACCTCTCAAAGATATATTATGCACTTGGTATACTCTTGGAAAAAATGATGATTAACATAAAGAATAAGTTATTTAATACATCAGTCATACACTTGTTGACTATGAATGAAATTATCCAACTATAGAAAAGCTTTGTTTGGCATTTTTATTTGCTACTCAAAATCTCCAGTATTATATGATTAAAAATGAGACAAAAGTCATTAAAAAAATTGATCCTTTAAAGTTCATCATGTCAAAACCACATCTCTCAGGCCATATTCAAAAATGGGTTATGTTACTCATAGAATTAGACCTCAATATTATCTTACAAAAACAAAAAAGACTAGATAATTACATATCAATTGGTAGTATCCTCATTATTAGACATAAATCTTATTAAAAATGATTTTCATGATGACTTCACAATGTATAATACCACTTATGACACATGGACAATGTTATTTGGTGGTTCTAGATGTGTATTTGGTGCTAGGACAAGATTTTTTTTCATTAACCCATTTTGGCACAAAGTACCCCTTGATTATTGACTAAGTTTTTCATGTATCAACAACATCATAGAATATGAGGCCCTTCTCCTAGCCTTCAAGCAGCTCAGGCTCTCCAAATTAAATTAGTTAAAGTTTACATGGATTCATAATTAATTTTTAATTGAGTTAAAGACATATACCAAACCAAATAAGAATTCCTCATTTCCTTCAAGAACATGGTTGAATGTTTACAAGATTAGTTTGAAAAAATATCTATTGAAAACATTCCATGTAAAGACAATCATCATGTCAATGCAATGGATAGTGAAACATCATTGATCCCCATTGACATATATTAAGGCCAAGCTATCTTCACTATAAACAAATTATAATATCCACTAGTGTCCCATCCAACCCCATATCTCTAATGGTGTTAGTTACCACATGTAATACATTTTGAATGGTTCTCTGATATATATAATTTTATACACAAATCTATTACACCAGACACTTTCACAAGGAATGAAAATCATAAACTATAGTGAAACTCTTTTTGATAGGTCATTATTGGTAGGGAATTATTCAAAAATTTTAGGGACACTTACTTTGATGTTTGGTAGTTGAGGAGGCTTAGTTTGCTATTAAATAGGTGCATGATAATGAATGTGGTGGCCATTTTAGTAGTAAAACAATGCCACACAAATTACTTAGACAAGGTTACTATTGGCTAACCATGGAATAAAAATGTCAAGAATATGACAAGTTATTGGATAAATATCAATACCATGAAAATCTACACCATATTCATTTGCAACAACTACAACCCATAGTATCCCCATGGTCGTTCATGCTATGGGGTTTTGATCTAATTGGTAAGATAAATACACAATCTACATGAGGTCACAAATTCATTATCACAATTATAGAATAATTTACAAAATGTGTGGAGGCAATTTTATTACAATCCACAAAGGGAGAAGATATATTCCATTTTATCATGACCAAAATTATTGGCTTGCCTCGTAATTAGTCATAGAAAATCTTAGCCCAAAAATATACCATCTAGATTCACCTAATGACAAGGCAATCAAAAACCCATTAAAAATCTACATCTAAGGAGATTATATATATTTAATTTTTTTTCATATTACTTGTACATAGATTATATCCATAAAATACAAAAACAATATAATATGTCAAAACTCATAAACATTCAAATATTTACTCAAAAAATACCAATTATAGATTGTATGAATTTCCATTACTACATCTCTTATATTTGTTAGATATATACATGCCAGCTATCTTTGTATAATTTATTTTTACCATACATACATGCTTCACTTATTCTTATCAAGTGTTCACAGATATTTATAGGACCTAGGTCCACTACATAGATCCAATTTTGCTACTATCTACCCACTATGGGCATATAAATAGATAAATGGGTTTTGTATTTGATACATTATCCCATTTAGGGGCATCTTATACATATTTTTTATTTTTAGGTAACATCTGTTAAAACTCTACATCACAAATTTAACATTATTATATCTTGATATTGATCATCCTACACCTATTCAGATTCATTACCAACTACTACTACCTTAGACTCAGCTTATGTACATCTTTGCTCTTATACAAATTTGTACCATATGTTCATACATATCATAATTTACAGCTTTCCTAGTTTATACTTGATTGTGTCTCTATGCTTATCTATTAGATGGAATTTGAATATGCCATTGCTCTATAGCTCTACACCACTTATTTTCATTATATCTATGCTTTGGACATGTGCTCATGTCCTTGTGTTGGCCTTTTTATATTGTGTATGCATACATCTAAACATGTCCTTCTATGTGGCTCTAAGCTAACTTAATTGTTTGTGTATGTGGACATTTGAACATGTAATTGTATGTCTTGATTTCTCAAATTTAATGTCATGTGCATTTCCCTTGTATTGTGGCCCCTTGACCTACTTTGTATGCCTCATGTGTGTGTATGTATGCTTTCTTATATGCGTAATGGACATGACACTTATCTATTTCTTGTTAAACACCCAAATTTTAGATTCCATGAAAGACCTCATGTATCTCCCCTTCATATGTGGGTGCTTTGATAGACAACATGCCCCATCTCCTTAGGTATCTACTTATTTATTACTCAGATTTGTTTTTCATATCTATCTTGATAGCCTTGTGAATGTTATACCTAACATACATTGCATATTACAAACTTATGCTCATATTATATTCCATTTTGATGTTATGCATGAACATTATATTGGTTTATTATAATGATACCATATATACTCTAGTTAACACACATTTTATAGATCTTCTTATTTTAAGGTCAATTATTGCATAAGTTCAACAAATCCCCTTAAAATAAGGGGCATTCACAGGGGTTTTTCATAGATATAAATCTATATGAATGCACTCAGAGTAAAATTTTCAACACACATGCACATAATACAAAAATTAGTTTTAGGAAAACATAGTGGGAAAAAATGACATAGAGATCAATTAAAGTTGCACAAAAATTAGAATATTTAGACATTAGTACTTGAATTAGGACACTGACACCACATAACACTATTATCCAAGATATGGCACTACTATCTGGTAGATTTAGATTCAAAAATTTCCAAATTGGCTAGAAAAGTATAGTAGTTATAGTCTAGGTTTGCATAGGTTTAGTTACAAATTACCAATTTTGGTTCTGTTTAGCTTAGATTCATTCTAGTTTTCTTAGATTTGGGGCATCATATATGGAATGATCATTCCTATTTTAGTTCAAATATTTAGATATTAGACTTGGGGGCATGTGAACAACACATTATTTCCTTATGCTCACTTATACATTAATTGATCAGCTGAAATGACAAACTCCATGTCATTCTCTACATTATACACATTAGACACCATATTTTATGTTACACACTAAACTCATTCATTATTCTATCTACATTGGTTGGAATTATTGAGTGGCCTAGAGCTACCTAATATTCTTGAGTGGCCATAGAGTTGAAATACACAATTACACATCTCTAATTACATCATGTAGTTTCAGTTTTAGATGTATCTACTACAAATGGGTAGGAAATGATGGAGTCATAATCTACTTGATTTCTTGAGCCACATAAATAAGAGGGTTGCATACACCATCAATACAATATAATATATTCAAAAGTCATGATCCATAAAATAAGGGTGGGAAATGATGGAGTCAAAATTGGTTTGATTTCTTGAGCCACCCACACATGGGGATTGAGAAAACCATTGGCTTAATCCAAGATATTCATTGATTGATCACTATGTACACATACACACATAGGTTTTCACTAGGTTTATGCATTGGTTTATATACCCTATGAGGTGTATTCATTCCTTTCCTCTTTCTCATCTCTTTACTCAATTTTTACTTTGCTTTTGATATCTCTTAAGTAAGTATTTATCTATGCATGTTTCATTTGAATAATATGCAATGGAGCATGGTTCACTTAGATCTAGATTCATGGGATTTGCCTCTTAATTAAGTCTAGGTATGATTTTTTTCCTTTTATCCTAGTCATTTTTATTTGCTACATTTATAGAATAAAGTGAGAGGGGAGGGGAAATGTAATCACCTAAAAATGACACTTGAGTGTTAAGAGCGATTCTTGAAACCACCCATCCATAGCTTATCCATAGGCATATCTTAGGGCCTATTTAAGCACTTATTTAGACTTTGTGTGAGCCACATGTATCCTTATACATCCCTAAAGTAGTCCTAGACCTTAATTTCAATATCCTATCCCCTAGTGCCTCCAGTTTTGCCACCTAGACACTAACACCATAATAGGGATAGTAGCACCCCATGGCACTAATGTCCCAATTTTGGCACTCTTGTCCTTTTCCATCTTTTTTCTACCAATAGATACATTTTTAAATGAGAAACCCTCTATGGTTAGACTAGACCTATTATAAGACCCATAAAAGCACTAGAATAGTATATATACATGAATTTTAGCCCTTTAACCACTAGATGGAAATCAAATTCAAATTATGAAAACAAACTTAGAACAAGTTGTGCAAAATCAAGGTTATCAATCCTTAATTTTCCGTACTTCTACATATAATCATATGCATCAATCTTAAGCCTACATTACTTAGGTTTCTAATCTCAATCACATTCAAAGCACTCAATCCAACATTCATATTATCTTCACTTCTACTTGTACCAACACTTAGGTGGGGAGAACTACATTAGGCTTGATCCCTCTTCAGAGTATTGGTATGTAATAAAATCTCATCATATTGAGGTGTTGAAGATGTCCATCCTAACCCACTAAAAATCTACTATACTACTCATGTCAACCAAATGCTCTATCAACATGGAGGTTTAGGGTTTGCACATTAAATCAATAAAAAAGGTCATATATAAAGATCCAAAATTTATGCACATAGGAACAATATTGGAAGACCCAGACACAGGTGCACTTAAAAGCTCAGAATAGTCTTACATAGAGGACACTAGCACCAAAATATGGACACTAGTGTTGTATGGTGCTACTATATAATTAGGATGATACTATTAAGGAAGGGTTTTAACACCTAGACCCTATTTATAACATTTAGATCAACTTATATCTTAGTTTAAAAAATTTAAACCTCATGTTTAAATTATTTTCTAGTTAATTACTTGTTTACATTATTTATTACTATTTTTATAAAAGTCAAATTAAGTCAATTTTATTAAAAATTAGTGTATGTATTTATTGCACATTTATACCTTAATTTACTATACTCAGACCCTTTAAAAACATAGGATTTACATTCACCAAGTCCTAATAATTTATATAAATATGATATTAGTAGTGAAATGAGATGCCAACATTATGTTGACCCTATAGTTTGTGACAAATGCATATTTGAAGAAATATATCTTTATAAAAGAATGCAAAATTCATTGTGTCTATTGAGAGGTCACTTGAAAAGTCCATCATGTCTAGATTGAATTCATTATTGTATTATTATTATAGTGTAAGTTATCTAGTTTATGAACATATGCATCAAACAAATCCCTTTGGTCATTATATATAAAATGTAACATGATTTCTTGTATGGTTCATCTCTTTAGAAAATATTTTACCTTCTATATCATTGGATAATGAAAATATGATTGATAGGAATGAGAGAAATATCTATCTTAATTTTTTTCTAATGGTATTATGTAATAACTTATTCATATACTACTCTAATATTGAACTCATATATTCAATATACTTTGTTTTTAGCTATCTATGAACCTTAATGAAATATCCTAATAAATGATAATATGTATTTCTATGTGATGAGAGTTTTGAGAATTTTTACATATCAAGGGATTTTTTTTAACATATTTTCCATTTATAGGGACTCTATAACCTTGGTTTGGCTTGAAAATATATGTCATTTTGTTATAATAATTTTTTATTTGTATCAATGTTAATGATGCCTTACCAGTAGGAATAGAGTAGTAATCAAGGTTTATATGAAATGGGAAAGTTCATATTAAAATAAAGATGTTGTACCTTAATTTTTATAGTGGGTTATAGTAAAGTATTTCAATATTGACATAGTACCACTAAAACAAATATTTATTTATCATTTATAAATGAAATTTAGATTTTCAAAATCTTCAAAGAAAACTTAGACATAGAATAAAATAACTCGGAAAGCATTTTAAAAGATTGTTTTGATTGAGAAAATATTTTTTTTTACATAAAATATGAATATATGAATAAAAAATATGTCGAACCATTATTTATTTTATTATGTAGACACTATCTTGGATATAAGATGCCACTATGTGCTCAAAACATTAAATAAAGCTATGGATATAAGTTAATGTTATTTGTCTATAAAATAGTAAATTTTTATTGGTTATAGATTATAGTTATTATCCATAAAATATTGAAAACCTTATGGATGTATCAAGACATTAATTTATTAAAATATCAAACATATACATAGATATAACATGCCACCAAAAATATGATAATTTACATGGATATAGCATACCTAGATTGTTGATAAATTTTGATTATGTTTAAGTGATTTTGTTTTGTATTGTTATTATGACTCAAATGGACATGTTACTCAACTGTTATAATATCTCCATATCAATAAATATTTTTAGCCTTATATGTGGTAAACAACTCCCTGAAGGCTATAATACTATTTTGATAAAGTGGGATGTATGTTGCTCAAAATTTGTGTTGAATATAGTTTATCCACTATTATAGTTTAACCAGGCCTTATTGGTTGAAGGTATTTAGTAGTTATTACTTTATCACATTTTAGATATCGAGGTAGATTTAGAAGTATGTCGATGAATACTCCAAGGAAATGATAATTTTAGAATACATTAACTCTAATTGGTAATATTAGTATAAACTCAATTTATATTATTATTGAAGAACTATTTATTACTCTATCTGAGATAGGGGATGGCCTAGTTTTTTTTCAAGTTAAATATATAAATTGATATGGTTTGGCCCATTTAAAAAACCCATTTTTACTCTTAATAAAAAATATAGTTTGAGGTATATATATCATTTGTATATGTATATGTACACACACACACAACACACACACATAAAAATACAATTAATGTAGATACCTAAAACTATATTTTTTTAATTAAAATTGGGTTTGTGAAAGGTCGCAAACCCTTATTACAATAAGATAAAAATATGTGATAATGAGGATAAAAAAGACAAATATAAAATAGGGATACTAAATAGTGTGAACATAAGATAATTAACAAACAACCAACTAAGGTGCATAACCCATTAAAAATACAAAAAACCATAAAATGAGAAAAAGATTACACTTTACGTTTCCTATGTTTGGTTTTTATATTGGGAAATAAATCCTATTATTCAAGAGATTCAAGATTAGAAAAATAATTTTTGAAATTCAGGGTTCTAAGATGGTATCTTTCAGTGTCAATATTTTTTGGTTCTTTTACTAAACTTATGAAGTCTCCAAGTTATCCATAAACTCTCAAAAAATATTATTGTAGGTAACTAACCTCAAAATTATTTAGAGGTATTTATATCTAACCATATTTATAAATAAGCATCTTCTACTAATCTGAATGATAATCTAGTATTCTTTTATACTAGATTTTCAACAAAAATGCTAAGAATGTTATTAATGTTTATCCACTCTATTGACACTATTTTCTAAGTTTCTAATGATGTGGAAATTTAGGAAATTCCTCTTCAAGTCAGCTATTTGATAATGCTTATTTTATCATAGTCAATCAATTTAGTCTAAATGCCATTACTTGACTAAAAGGTTAAACTTTATGGACCTAGGATTGTAACATTCCTCAAGATCGCTATTCTATCTTTACTCATATTGGATTATTATTTCATATTCTCTTATATTTACTCATTCATGCATAGGCATTCACTAATGCTATCCACTATTTTTTTGAATATTATTTCTCCCTATAACTCTATAGGGAGATCATAAATATTGACCCACATAGGGATAGTGTCTATGTTTTCAATATGGAGATTAAAACTTGTTGTCCATGGTTTGATTAATAAACCCATTTGACCCATTAAATAACTATTTATATGTTACAAAACATATTTTATATATTTTGATAAAGAATAATTATCGTAAATAAGTTTATAGGAAAGAAAATAATTTGGAAATCATTAGGTGACATATTTTTGATCTCATTTCTTACCTCCCCCATATTAGGTCTTCTTCCTTTGAATTTACAAATGATGTTTGGTCCTCAAAATAATATAGATCTAACTTGAAATCATCATATTCATTTGTGATTGTAGCTATTATATTTGAAATAATATTATTCTCTCTAAAGGCTAAAACTTCATCCTCTAAAGTGATTTTTAACCCTCAAGCCTAGTTTTATTAGATTTACAATTTTTTGATGAATCTTAATGAAAAGTGAACTAAATAATGGAATTAAATAGTCTAAAATCTACAAAAAAAAAACTTTTTCACTACATTAAGGTCACCATTCATTTTATTTAGTTTTCCATTTTGTTATCCTAAGGCATGAGAGTCATTAAATTTAGAAATCCTCAATTTTTGTTTTGTGTTCTCCAACCTTTACCCTAAGTTCATCATTCCATCACCTTGAGTCCCAAGAAATGCTGACCTCTACCACCATTTCTCCACCCATCACTTTAGTTTCTCTAAATCATCATCTTATTTTTTTCATTCCTTCATTCTAATTTCTCAAATCCTACCCATTTCAATATTCAAAATTTCCTTCCCTTTTTATGAGCTCTACATTTATCTCTTGTTTTTCCATTTATTTATCTTATTTCATTTCATTTATTTTTTTAATTTTTATTTTAATTAATACCCTAAAACTCTACTTGATATGTCTATAATTCAAATTTTATTAATACCTATTGGGTTGTAAATTTAATAAACCCTTCTTTTTATACCCTTATTTAGGCCCATTTTTCTATTATATACCATTGTTTGGTTAATTATTAAATAAAACTTTAGAAGGAAAACCACCTTGGTTTACATAATTATTTTACCATGATTTGGATTAATGGAGATGATTAATATAGATAACATAGATACTTGAAAGATAATTTAAATTAATAGATATGGCATTTAATCATATACTATGGATTAAAATGATTCAAAATTGATTCTCATGATTTTATTAGGGCATATGATAAATGTGGAAAGTAATAAAGATATAATGATTATTATATTTTATGGTTTAATTTCTAATTCTTACTTTATTCTAGAAGTGGAAAGTAGGGATAACCACACCTCTATTTTAATTGGTCAAAGAACTAATATGGTGTTTGAGTTGGGATAGTTTCATAGGATTTGGTCAATATCACAAGTTAATACTAACCTGCTAGTTGGAATTGACTTATGTAGAAATGTGGGAAAATAAATATACAATCACCTATAACTACTTTGATTTCTCCATGTTTTTTTTCTCAAACCCTGATGATGCACATATATCTATAAATCAACCTCTTTTTCCTTGAAACCCTAGATGTAATTGTAGGAATAAAATATTAAAAAAAAGGGAAGAAGTGTAATGGGTTAAGTTAACCCTAATCACCTCTGCATGGTGATTGACCATGACCTATGTATTTATTACTCCAAGGAGGGAAATCAAGCTACACATAGTTCTCCCACCTAGTGTGAATTTGAATTTTTTTCCCTTTACTATATGAATTAAACTAATGATTATATTTGGCTCTTCAAAATCCTTACTTTGACCTATATTTTGAGTTTTTCAAACTTAGCTTGACTTTTCCTTGTGAATAGTATGAAATTGGGAAGAATAGTGAAGATTTTTTTAATGTGTAGTTGTGTATTGATTTGCAATAGATAAATTTCAAATGGTTGTCAAATGAGGCCTTATATTTTTTTATATATGGATACATTTGAATAATTCATCATGTAACCAACACATTAGGATTATCGATAGACCTTAATGATGGGTTTAATTTTATTGTGAATTATTTTAGCAACTCATACGCTAATCCTATACACATCCCACTCTAATCTCCCTAAATTGGTATATTATGAAATTTTTGCTTGCACACTCATCTAAAGCACAAAAAGGGGTAACAAGGTTAGGTTAGGGGTAGCTATAAATAAAAAAATTAAGAATATTTTTGTGCATGTTCTTGCATATGTGGTAATACTAAGGGTGTACCCTAAACTATCCTATCAACACATATTAAAAAAGACATACATATGAACAATGGAATATAAACACTACTCTACGCATGTATTCATACTTTTAATAAGAAATACATCATTAAATATAATAACAAGAATACTAAAAGTACTCTATAGCCATAAATAGGGATAACAATAATAGAATCAATAACCTTGTCCATTACTTATAAAATCATGATTATAAAGTGCTTAATGGCATTAAAAATTACATATACTATATTTTAATATATTTCTTCATTCAAATAAAATTTATATCCTTTTTATAACTCTATCAACAATTCAAAAACATATTTCCCATGGCTAACCTCTCTCATTTTGTAGACCATTTTACCTCCTTTTATAGGCTTCTAAAATTTTGTATGTGTTAGAAGGTAGATCAAATACCACCAATTATTAGTTAATAATATTTTTATCAAATTTGAAGTTAATTAAAATTTCCCCTTGAGTTTAGATACCTCACTATTTTCTATCACTTCTCATCTACTTTTCATAAGCAAAATTTAAGTCATTACTTTTGTCATTTATCTACAAATTTCCCTAATTTTGATATATTTCATATTGACACATGGTCACTTCTTTCATTTGATTGAATACATTTATGGATGTATGTACATTGATATGTTTTTTTATTCATGTTAGGATCTACTTCCTTGAATCACTAACACTGGTCTTAGGATACATTTATCATGTGTGCATGCATGGACTAGTCCTAGTGGGTACATTCCATGATTTGAGACTTTAAGTTATTGTCATCATGCTAGGCTTAGTAATAATTATAAAATATATTCAAAATAGAGGGTCAACATCATCCCATGATAAATTATTTTTCATTCCTCAGACAACCCACTAATATCTTCCACTTGTTCAGCCTTTATTTATGTTTATGATGAATTTGAATTAATATTATAATTAACTCTAATTAAATGGATTAGAATAATGTAGAGTTCTATAAATTCATATTTAAATAAAAAACTAAAGGTAATTGAATAAAATATACATATAAAAAATTAATTAATAAGGATAAACTATGTAAAAGAGATATGAACTTAGACTTTTGAAATTTTAGGTGACAACTAGAAAACATAATATGGGAAAAAATAAAATGCAAAAAACCTAAAAACCTTATATAATCTATGTCTAAGTGCCTTCAAGGACAATAATAAAACTAGAGGACATGAAATATTATTTTTATTATCCCTATTTATCAATTCTATCTATATGTATAAAATTAAAATTTTTAGAATAATCACTTGGGTGAAATAATGAAAACTAGGTATTCATTCACTGATTTCATCTTATGAACTATGTGAGAGAACTGTATGTGACATCTTGAAGTTTTAAAACCTTGATATATGCCACAAGTATAGAAATAATGTGAATGATTAAAAATGGATTATCAATTGGAGTTGTGATAGACCTCAACACCATACTATGTGAAGTATTACCTACATACAAATAATCTAAAGAGGGATCAAACCCCCATGTAGTTTTCCCACCTAAGTGATTAGTGTAATTATGATCCTTTTAATATATGGATGCATATAAATTTGGATTAAAAATTTTATAATTTTTGTCTAGGGATGAATCAAATTGAATTTATAATTGGATCATGCTTGTTTTAAGTTCTTGGAAAGTAATTTGGAAATATTGGAAAACTTTAGCTCAATGTGCACATGTGTCAATAAGCCTTGTAGTAGAATTTCCAAAATGTGTGTAGAAGGAAAATGAGTGAGTTTAATGTGTTTAATAGTGGTTTAAGAGTTATAAATACACATAAGGAAATTTATAAACTTGAAGGCTGACCCTAGGGGTGATTATCTTTGTGATTTTTTTACCGTTTGTGATGGGAGGATAATAATGGTGGAAAGGAAAGGAATGATGGATGTTCCTATCCTTATAATAAAAGTGATGAGTTTTGGGTTCATTTCAAAGCATACAGATGCATAAATGTGTTATAAAATGTTAATTCATTTTTTAATTTGAGAGTAGATGGCCTTGTGATGAAAGTAGGCCTAATTTTGTGCTTATGTTAGGTTAAAATGACAAAATTATTATCAATTGATTTTAAATGTGAATTAATGATAAAAAATGATAAAATAAGCATGATCAAGTGATCATGATAAAAATTAATTTAATAAATTCCATCCCTCCCCCCCCCCCCCCCCCCAAAGTATGTAAATGAGATTACTAGATTAAAGGAAATTTATACCTTAGTATGTAAGAAACACTTTGTCTTTGAGATTCATACTTCAATCATGTAAGGAATATTACTAGAAAACCCTTCATAACACATGAAATAATTATTTCATTCCTTTGAAAACTAAAATTTGAAAAATTTAAGTTGGACATTTGAATATTTTATTGAACTTTGACAACTTTTAATTTGAAATGAACTTTGATAAATTGAAAATTACTTGTATTCGAGTAATTTGAAAATTGAAATGAGAGTATGGAATGATCATACCTATATATTGATATCAATGTTAATTTTGTGAATTTTATTGGTGATAATAATTATTTGAATCATTTTATAATTGGTTCCTCCCATGAAGAACTTGGATAAGATACTTACTTAGCTATATGATTGGAGAAAATTGGGGGTGATCAAACCCTTAATTAAATCCTCTTTTGAAATGAAAATAACACCCATTGAGAGAAATTGAATCTTAAATTATTTATGTTAATGTTTGTAACCCCAATATGTGAAATGATTTGTAATCCCTAATGTATTTGGACACATAATGTTGTAGTTCACATTGAACTCCAAGTCATGCACTATGTAACTAAATTGAACTAGCCACTGTAAATGGCTTGTAGATTCAATTACAATATTCCAGTACATTCTAGTTAATTTTGGATGTTGAAATAATGATCATAAGAGAATGGAGTACATCTATGCTCCTATCATGTGTGAAACTAAAAATGTGGCATAAAACTATATTATACCCATATTATAATTATAGAATTTAAAACTATATTGAATGCTCATTGTAACTTATGTTTGAAACATTGAAATTATGTGAATTTTCTTTTTGAATCTAAAATAGGAGTGCATATGAAATGACATATACCCCCATAGTATGTGTCAATAATTTAATTTTCTAAAATTTTACAACTTTGAAACTATGATTGTGTCAAATAATCAAATTTTGTTATTAAAAATGGCTCATCTAATGCATGAGAAGCCCATTGAAATGCCCCCCTTTTGAGGTGAGGGAATTTTCTCTTGAAAATTTACTCATATCAAAAGAAAAGTTAACTTAAAACACATATATTAAGTATATTAACATTGGAAATTGTAGCATATTGAAAATTCATATTAGCATAGTAAAATTTGAATTTTTGATAAAAATTAAGAGGCAAGGCCTATATAATGTATCAATGAATCTCATGAAACTAGTATGTTAGTGTGTTATTATTTTATTATGTTAGGGGTGAATGATATGAAGCATGGAACTTATAAAACTCATCAAGATTAATAGTCACACACACAACAATCATAAATGATAAAAAAAGTGAAATAGAGGGCCAAGGGATAAGAGAAAGGAAAAATTAAAATGTTCTAAACAACACACATAGACATGAAGAATGCCATAAAAAAGGGACATTTTCAAATGTATCACACACATAGGGCCAAGGGAAAAATCATCCACATGTTCAAATGTTTTACACACATAGGGACAAGGGTCAAAGCAAGGAGCTGTTTAAATTTTTCACACACATAGGGCCAAGGGACAAAGCAAGGACATGTTAAAATGTCACAAATTACACACAAGATCTCATAGAGATGCATCAATAAAATAATATCACACAAGGTCTAAATTCCAAAACAATAGAAAAAATTTGTAATCTACTATGTACAAGTAAGAAACATCAATGGAGCATAGAATTAACAAAGATAGCCTAAGTTATGTATATATCATGTGATCATATTATATAAAATAACATGTTCATATATACTATGTAATATATAAATGTTATCAAGACGTTTGTAAATAATATGGAAGCTTAATAGTATATGGGTTATGGAATGATAACACCTACATACTGTCACCTAGGAAGAAGATGCCCCCAACTTAGCAAGGTAAATGGGTAGAGGAGATTCCACCATCATAATATATATAAATTCTTGTATGTCCTAAAAAACACTTCATATAATCATATGAAATGAATGTGTGATATATAAATAATATGTTATTTACTACTCATGATGAATAAAATATTGCAAAGAGGTAAACTAGATTGCTAATCATACTCAAGCCATGACTTTGGATTTTTGACAATATTTGAATGTTTTTGTATTTTTGAGAATATATGAATTTTTTATATTTTTTCAATATGGAAATAAAAAATAATATACACTAATATGAAACCAAGGTTTAGAAAATATCATAAAGAAGACAAATCTGGATAGTGTAAAATAAGTCTCAATGAAAGAGATGCACTAACAAAGATTTGAATTAGCCAAATATAAGGAAATTGGCCATTACGGATTATGAATTGGAACTATTATTTTTTTTTTGGAGATTTAAAATGTATGAAAAAAAATATTTTACATTATCAATTTTTCAAATTTACACTTGTCAAAATATATTGCATGTATGAAAAATAGAGCTTGAAAAAGAGACATTTTACATGAAAAAATTGAAATTGCATACTGAGTCTGGTTGGGTTATCTTAAAAATTAAAATAATTAAGGCTCTATTTTATATAAATAAATATTTTTGGGTATAAAATGACAAAAAGGATCAACCATTGGAATTATAGCAACAATTCTATCATATTCTGGTCGATTCTATCCTGAAGGAAAAATGATAAAATTTTAATGAAAACTATACAAGAAGATATATAAATTACACTATTTCATCAATATTGAACATTGTTGTGAGACTGTCCATATCCATAAGGTAAAATATAGGTCCAAGAGGCCAAAAATTTAGTGAAAAACAAAGGCATAAAATAATGTATCAAACAATCACAAATAAACACAAAGGAAGAAGATGTAACAAATTAAAAACTATGCACAATAATATTTTTATATTTTTGAATATTAATTTAATATTTTATGAATTTTATTTTAATATTTTATAAATTTTGGAATTTTTAAAAATACAATAATCTACCTAATTATCTCACCCATTTGAGGATCATAACAATCTATGAGATATGGTACATAAATAACAAGTCTTGATGAAATGTGCCAGATGTGTGTAGATTAGAATAAAAAATCTATTGTGTGTTGTAATATTAAATTATATTTCCATATTAATATTTCACATTTCTTGTATCATTAAACCATATTTTTAATGGTCATAATCATGTTCATCACTATTCTCCTGATTCTTAAATTGTAGTGTGCTACTATTTCCATTTTTTAGATTTGTATATATAAAACCAACTACTCCACATTATTGTATTGAACCTTCAGATTTAGTTTGATTTGTCATATGTGATATGACATGTTAATTTTTTATTATTTTAATATCTATATTTATTTAAATATAATTTTATTTATGCATGCTTTCTCTAAATATTTTCCCTCTTTTGAAATAGAAATGACAGTCTTCATGATCAAATGTAATGCAACCTGTGTTTCTATCGATTGATGTTCCTATTGATTTTAACCATGATCCTTAAAGTATGACATTGTATTCAAATGGATGGAAAATAACATTGAAAGTAATATGACATTATTTTAAATTGATTAGTCTTGTTAATTCAATTGATCCTAGACATGATGTTGATGTGATCATTTTATCTATGTGTTGAAGCTTATGTCCAAGAGATAAAATAAATGATGTATAACTAAAATTTATTTCCTGATATTCCATAACCTTGACATAAGTAAATTTATTTCCATCTATGTGAGTATTTATAGAAAAAGGTTATTGATATGAATATGTGCTCTTGATTGCCTCTTTTAGAACCATATTTGTAACATTAGGTGTTTTAAGCCTTTCTTGTTAGATTTGAACTTATTTTTTAAACTTATCTTATTATACCTTTTGTAACCTTGCTTGTTCCAATTTACATTTTTTCACTTGTTTTTTCTCAAATTTTTTATTTTATTAACTTATCTCTTTCTAACTATTCCTTTTTAAACCCTTTATTTTTGACATGTGTTTTTTGTATCCTTGCCTTTTCATCTTGATATTTTATGTGTGAATCCTTAGCAACCATATTTGAATCAATGGAATTTGTAGGCACATTTTTATTTTAAACTTCTATTAAGATAAATTTTCTTAATAAGATTTCTTTTCCTTGATTTTTTTGTTGCATTTTCACTAAATTATCTTATAGTAACATTGGCTTTTTGATATATTCCTTTTGTAATTTCTCTTTATCATCTATTTTTTTTTATAAATTTTCTTGTTCTAAATTGTTTTTTGTGTTCAAAATTGATTTTTAGGAGATGAACTCATGATGTGAGTTGGTTGATTTATTGATGGATCTACTATACAATCACCACTATAAATTATTATTTTTAACTTTTTTCTTTAAATCCAAACAATAATCTATATAATTACCATAAATTATATGACATGCACAATAGCATTTTGATCTTATTAGAAGATACATAGGTGGTAATTTGATCACTTTACATCAAAATATTTATCTTAAAAATTTAATTAGATTCTTAGTAGAATTTTATGTAATTTTTGAATTTTTTATTTTTAGATGCATTATGTTGAGGCTTCCAATATTAATGTGAAGTCTTGTTGGGCACAAATTTTTTAGATGATGGTTTAAAATCATGATTAGCACTAGCATACTTTGAATTATTTTTACATGTGCTATTATTATACCATGATGTGACATTTAACCTAAAATACTAATTTTTTATTTTTCAAGTCTTTTATTAACTTTATCATAATGATGATTTGATATTGAAGGGCTTCAAAAACATAAAATCTAGGTACTTATAATTGAATATGCATACAAACATGGTCAAGAGGAGTTGTGGGAGGTGGAGGAGATTTAGGAAGGACATGTTAGTTACCTTCATTTAGTATTATAGGGTGACTCAACTTACATTGTGGGATAGTGATAAAATGGACCTATTTAGAGGGAAAGTAAGTATCACCATCTTGAGGGTTAAGAGGAGACCTTATAACTTTTTTAATTAATGTATTCTCTTGTACCCATGATATAATTGAATTTTCAAGGTTTAGAATTTGTAATTTTTATGTCTTACCTTGTGATTTGATTTGTTTTATTGCATGAGTATGTTTTTTTAAGTGAATAATGGAATAAAATATGCCATAAAAATTATAGATGGTTGCAACAAAAAGTGCTCATCCACTATAGCCATGAAATTATTTACAAATGATAAAAATAGAAAAATAAAAGGAATTTATTTAAAACCCTAGGAAATAAAAATTGAAAACCCAACCAAGGAAAAAAATTTGAAACCATATAAGGTTGGAACCCTATGGAAAACATAGGGTAAGAAAATTTTCAAACAATAATCAGGTTCACCAAATGTTTAGTTTTAAATTAAATTAATATTATAATCAACCCTAATTCACATAAATGAAATATAATAATGTAGGGTATTGTAAATTCAATTTAAAAAATAAATAAAGGTAATTGATTGAAATAGACAAAGAAAAATAGTAATAAAAAAGGTAAAACTATGAAAAAGAGAGATAATTTATCTTTTTGATTCATCAAGTTAGTGAACTAGAAAACAAAATGCATGAATTGAAAAAAATGGAAAAAACCTAAAAACCTTATAGAATCTATGCATGAGTGACTTCAAGGAAAGTAACACCCAATAGAGGATATGAAATACTACTGCTATTATCCATGTCTTCTAGTTTCGTATTTTTCCAAAAAATAAAAGAAAACATAGAGTAGTGAGGTGTGATAGTGAAAAATAGGTCTTCTTTCACTAATTTAATCTTCAAAACTATGTGGGAGACATGTATATGATTTATTGAAGTTTTAAACCCTAGCTTTGTGCCACAAGTAGAGAATTGATATGAAGGAGTAAAAGGGGGTTAATAGTTGGAGTTGTGATACACCTCAACACTTCACTATGATGAGCACTACCAGCATACAAATACTCTGAAGAGGTATCAAACATCTATTTAATTATCCTACATAAGTAATTTGTGTAATTATGATCTTTTGAATATATTAATGTATCTAAATTTGGTTTGAACACTTGATCATTCTTGGCTAAGAATGCATAGAATTAAATTTAGATGTGTTTCATGATTTCTTAAAGTTCTTGGAAAGTAATTTGGAAGAATAGAGAACTTTAGCTCAATGTGAAATTTTGTAGGTAAGCCATGTGGTGGAATTTAAAAGATGTACCTAAATGGAAAATTAGAAAGTTAAATGTGATGTGATATTGGTTCAAGAGGGATACAAACAAATTAATCAATTTATAAACTTGAAGTCCAACCCTAGGGCTGATTCCTTTTGAGTATTTTTACTAGTTGTGAGGTGAGGATGATAATGACATAAGGGACATACATGTTAAACATTCATATCCTTGTTATAAGTTATTATCCTTATAAAAAAAGTGTTCATACACCTATCCACTCTATCCTTATATTTTGTGGAGACTACCTCATTATAGGTATAGATGTGAAATTTGAGCATTAGTGATTTATCATGAAGGGTATATGTCCATTATCCTTTTTTTATTCCTTAGGTACACCAATGTCCTAAAATAATAGGATATTAATGATTGAATCACATTTTAATTTCTCCCCAAGTTAGTGCACTTTATATACAACTTCAAAAATTGAGTCCACCAAGAAATTAGAAATGTTGAATAATGTCACCTTGGCTATTTAATGTGAAATGTATAGATTTTTTTGTTTCTCTACCCAACACCTTCATCCATGTAACTTGGTTATCACCATGTGCAATACAACCCTTGTGGTTATATCCTTAATATTAATAATGAGAAAGTAAACCCTATTTTATTATACTTGATATCCTTTAATATGTACTCAACTTCCTTGGTATCACCCATCACTTCCTTGATATCCTTTCTTGATTGAATAACCAAATTAATTTTTGAATTTGGGCTTGTATTATTTTCATATTTCAACCAAAAAATTAGAATGTGTCCTCATGTACACATGAGATAAACAATCATTTTAAATTATTAGCATTTCTAAAGTAATGGAACTCATAAGGTTGGAGAATTAAAAAAATTTCTAATCATTTTTTGAAGTTTTAAAATATAAAATTACCCTTAGGGATTTTATTTCTCATGTTGAACATGTAGTAATTTCCCAAATTGGCCTCATTATCTCCTCCATGATGGTTTTATTCCTTCATCTTTCACTTCTGTAGTTTTGATTCCCAGTCTTCAATGTATGTCATGCCCTCAAGATAGTGTATTTCCTCAAAGCTCATCTTTGTAGGTCTCAGTTTAAATTTTATCTATGGGGAAAGTAGTATATTTTTAGTTTATTTTTCCTTACAAATAATTTTCCTTTTACTTATATCCTTTACCTCTTTGGATCTAGAAGGTACTTCTACTACTTTTACACATGATGTTGTATCTAGTCTTTCCCACACTTATTCTTTGATGATGGTTGATTACTCTTCAAGCTACATACTATTTTCTTCTTCTTCTACTTATTATACAATGGGTATCCTAACATATTCACTCACATTAAAGATGAATAATTTATTATTTTATGCCTTAATATTTAAATTTATAATCATCCAAAAACCCCTTTGGCACATCCTTAAATTCCTTAGCTTAACTCTTGAATCTTGGTGAGCACACATTACTCCAAATTTGGTGTTGTGATACTCAGTTTTGAGTTTCCCTACTAAAAAAATGGTAGCTAAAGACCTATGCAAGCTAAAAAAATAATTGAATCTATTCTTCTTATCTACTGAATCACCTCAATCCTAAATTCACTTGAATTGTTTTTTTCCAAAATTATCTCATTTTTATCCATTAAATGGTGTTTGTAGTTGTTCTCAACTCAAATTTGTATATTTATTTGTTTTTCTTATTTTTAATGCTTTTTCAAGCTTCTCAATATATATTGGGAGAAAATGGTGATAATGACATGCATTTCTCATTTTAAACCACTTGGCACATTTATCCATTTTTTTTAATGAGTTGACCATATATGCAATCATTTTTTGGTTTTTCATGCTCAAGATTTAAATGCTACCACCTTTGTATTAACTACCACTATGTGCTAGGTGTTAACCAAAAACATTTAAAATTTTAAATTTGTGGGAGTGAAATAATTTTGGGATGTTACCATTTTTGGTATGATATTCTCCATGTGCACTCTTCCCTTATATGTTCCTTAGCATTGTGATTCCCTCAATTTTCACACTTTCTTGCCCCATAATTCATTCTTATATTATCAACTTAAAATCTAAAACTATCCTTGTAAATATTCACATGCCATGTTTAACTTATATAATTTTTAATTTTATTTTTCATCACTTCCCCTACCCCACAATAAATCCTGCACCTCCTCCTCCAACAAAACAAGTATCATTTTGTCAAGTTATCAATTATGCCATATGCATATAGCTAGATATAATTTTATTATAATGATAACCAAGGTATGAATTTAATGACTTATTATAATTTAAAATTTGGTAATATGAATAGTATATCAAGATAAAATTCATTAAAATAGGTTATTAAAAAATATCTCAATAACACTACCCTAGACAATAACAGGTCAGACATGACTATATTATTTGTTACAAATGATGATGCATAACTATTGTGTGAAAAAAATCACCTAAAATACTCTATCATACCAAAAATAAAATATCTAAAAAATGGCATAATTATTATTAAAATGTGGCTCAAGCATGTTAAGTATGGTACAACTTGAGATAAAATACCCAAGGAGAATTTCACCACCTAAAATGCATAGTGTACACACACTAGTCTCCAAAATTTAATGGATAATGTAGGTAACCAAAAAAGGAGTTAAAGATTTAGTGGATGCTTAGAATAATTAGAGCCATAGATTAGAATAGGTAATATTTCAACCAATATCTTTCCTTTGATGTGCCAACCATGCCAAGACTTTTATTGGGCCTTTTCCAAAGTTTGGTTATATTGAGAAATAACACACATTTCATCTAGCTAAATGAGGTATTTTAGGAATGCATTGAGTGAATCCTTGTCCTTTAGTCAACCAATGAATACAATCCACTTGGATGGAATTATGAATTTGGAAGGATTACCTCTTTCCTAAACACATGCTGAAAGGTGGTAGACTTAGTGAGGTGTTTATAACTTGACCTATAGGCCCAGAGTATTGAAAAAACTATGATAATACTAGTCCTTATACTTGATATCACAAATATTATTTAATGTATTTTCAATAACATTATTAAAGGATTTTATGGTCCCATTTTATTTTAGGTGGTATGCAGTAGTCTTGTGACATGAAATCATGAAAGGAAAAAATAGTAAACACACATTTTCATTGATGAAATGGGTTCTTTGATCATTAGTCAGGCTCAAAGGGTACCCATACAGATTGATAATATTTTTCCATAATAAATTCATTTTTTTGTTACTATAGAATTCTTTATCAATATGGCCTTAGCACAATGAGTAATATAGTTATTGGTGGTGATAATATAGTCTGTGATGGTCCTAAATGTAGCCATAGAGATTAGTCATACCAAATCAATAACCTATTTTGAAAATGGATTATGGGCTAAGATTAAGATGAAGGGCATCTCATCTCAATGGTTAGCTTTTCTAGTTAGTTGGTTGAAATGACACTTCCATACATATTATTTGGAATCATGGGACATGGTAGGCCATCATAAGACAAAAAGTAAGAATTCATGTGGATTGGATTCTCTAGTAAAATGTATTACAACAATGCCCTCATATCCTTATTTCACCACTATTGGGTGCATGTTTAAAACTAAATATATGAAAGACTTCATCACACTCAAGGTTGTAAATATCACTCATAATTAGTTAATATGGGATGTCATTAACAACTAAATGTTTATTTTCCTTAGTGAAAATATTATTAAGAGAAATGCTAGATGTGATAAATTTAATAATAATGTCAAGTTCTTCCAAGAAATGCTAAATTACATAAAATTAGGCATATATGAGACATATTCAATGTTTTACACATCCTCACCTATATTTATTCATGATAGGTGGCAAGGACGCAAATTCCATTTTTTTGGATTCACAACCATAAAAAATTAGAACCTCAAAAAATCCTTCCATGTAGAAAGGGGTTATTTACAAAGTACTTTAAGGGTTCATGATTAATGAAATAAATATATGGTGTGTCCCACAAGTATTGAAATATTTTATACAACATATATAATTTTATGAGTACATAATTCTTAGTGATTATATAATTCTACTCAACTACTGTAAGCTTCTTGCTAACAAAGTAGATGGCATGGTATATCTTATTCTCACTTGACTAGGATAAAATGGAACCTATTATTATCCCTAATGTGTCAACATAGACATGGAAGTGGGATGTATAATATTAATTAGTGATGTTGTAAGATTCTTATTTAATGTCTTAAATTCCCCCTCTTGTGCCTCACCCCATATGAATGGATCATTATTGTACATAAGTTATTACAGTGGCACAAAAACCTTGGCAAAGTGATGAATGAAATTTCATAGCAGATATTCCATAAGAATGCACACACTCCCATGAAGTGGTGGGTGCCTCTAAATAAATAATGATGGGCACCTTTGCAGGGTTGACATGAAGGTTGTCCTTAAAAATGATAACTGAGTAGTGTGAAAAAGGTGTTACAAAGATACATTTCTTCAAGTTAAGATATATTTGAATATGACAATAATTATTACACCTCAATTTATCACTAATAAAATTTACTTGATTATTCATGTATTTTTATGGTTGGTAATTAATTTGATTTGAAGATTATATAACTAATCCATATGTCATATACTATTATGGGACAGTTGTATGTACTTTGATTACTTGATTGCATTGCTATGAGTTTATTTGTATAGTATATTATTTACATTATGATCATGTTGATTTTTTATTGAAATGATATTTTATGATATATGTCATGATTTTATGGACTAACTACCTTATTTTCATGAGTTTGATGTAGGATAGATTCATCCCTCAAAGCATGACAGAGGGAGAGCATCATCAGAGAGGGTGGCATAGATGGAGGTGTTAGGAGATGATAAAGGAACAATTAGAGGCCATGAACACACCACATTAAATAGTACGCATTAAATTCATATTTTGAATTGATAGATTTAGTATATTTTTGATGTTATCTACATTTAGATAATTTTTTATGCATGTTAGTTGTGTGTTAGCTCAGTTTAATGATTATGTGGAATAAATCTTTTGGGATTGCATGGCAGTTTTTATAAGTAGATTTTGATGAGTAATGTTATTACGTATTAATGATATTCATGATTATTAATGTTTTTTGAGAATGTAAATTTGAATGAATAGTATTTGGTACTACCATATATAGACTAACAATCATGACTTTATAATTTTTGAGAACATTATCTATTTATCTTTATTATATTTAGGAATATCATTTTATGGATTAAACACCTCAATATATACATATAAATGATAAAATACATAGATAATATATAGAATGTAGTAATGAAAATGATTATATTTTTATAATAACCAATGTGTTTTGATATAGTAGTTGTTGATTTACCATTTTTGATAAAGGAATATAATAGAATTTATATTAATAATATTATCATTAATTCATGATGATTGAACAAAAATATATTATAATGGATTTTTATAATTAATAAATAAAACAAATAATTGGGAAATAAAATGTATAAAGCATTATAATAAGTATATATACATATGAAATATAAATAAATAAAGCAATAAAGAAATATATATATATATATATATATATATATATATATATATATATATATATATATATATATTGGAAAAAGGATTAAAAAAACATAAAAAAGATATGACAAAATTAAAAAGAAAGAGAAAACTTAAAAAAAGGGAAAAGTAATGACAAGTGCCAACTTTAAAAAAAGAAGAGGAAAGTCATTCAATAAAAGGAATGAAAGAAAAGAAGATGAGAGTATAAGGATACGAGGCAAATAGGAGATAAGGAAGGGAGCATGAGTGGGGAAGGAAAGGTGCATTGCATGAAGAGAAAGAACATAGTGATTTAAAGGAGAGAAAGAGCAATAGGGTGAAGGGAGGAAGATTTTATAGATCATACCATTCCAGTTTAAAATCTCTGTAAGGTAGGTGATGTTAAATTTTGTGTGGAGTTTGACAAAATTCTATGTATAGAATCATCTGTGTATTTCATGACATTAAGGTTCATTCAGAGTTATATGTGTAAATATCATTGTCTTAAAAATAGAAACACATATATAAGTATGAATAGCGACATATATACATAAAAAATATCTAAAAAATGATACATATCTAAGCATGAACATGGATTAATTATTAATTGACTTGTGATAATATATGACTTTTATTGAATATAGAAAATTGTGTAAATATAGAGAACTTCATAAATATACAGTGAACTGTGTGTTTAATTTTCTAAGGATCGAGTGTTTAATGTTCCTTATAAAACTAATAGATGAATATGAATGAACTGAGAATAATTTTTATTCATTCCATGGAAATATGTGACAGTGCATAAAATAATGATCCCATTTTGTTATCTAATATAACATGTTACATAGCAAACAAACATGATATAACTTGATCCCATTTTGTTAATAGTTTTCTATTTGATATAATGATAGTGAACTACACATAAAACAATGATCCTATTTTATGGTAAGCTCCTAAATATGAGTTCTCATAAATATAATATAAATATATTCTACCATGATATTAAGTATAATGAGTATGATTGACATAAAATGCATCAGATCTAAATACAGTGGTCTTATACTAAGTATAGCTAATGAGTCCACTATTGTCCATGGATTATCCAAGTTATTTTGATATCTTATTTAGGTTCTCAAATATACTAGACTCAATGTCATGGGATATCAATATTATTTATGATAACCAAATTAACTACATAAACACATTTTGATATAAATAGTTATGTCATGGGATTAGTCATTAAGGTTGTCATGTCATTATAGTTATAGCATCAGAGTTTATGTAATTATAAAAATCTATAATATCAAAGGTATTAGATGCTCTGGGATGTTATATCAAAGGGTGGTAGGTCTATAGTTTTTTTTAGGTTAAGCTCCTAGCTTCTATTAGTTATATATGAGTTAGTTTGAAAATTTCATGTATTGAAAAAATTATATATACATATATATATATATATATATATATATATGTATATACATATATATATATATATGTATATATATATATGTATATACATATATATATATACACACATATATACATACATACATATATATATATATATATACATATATACATACATATATATATATATACACACACACACACATATATATATATATGTGTGTGTGTGTGTGTGTGTGTGTATACACACACACACACACACACACACACACACACACACACAGGATTTTTGTGCAAAGAAAGGCATCTTTTATAATTTCAAATCCATATAGTGTCAAGATAGTAAATAGAGTAATTATTTTCCTCATACACATGCATATACAGGGTGTATAGTTTTTATATCACTCATGTGTACACACTATTAGTTGTAAGTTCTATTAGGAGACCCATAACATATTATGGAATAATAAAATAATTACTAGAAATACATGTTGACATAAAATTGAAACATACTGGGATATTACCTTTGTATTATTCAAATAGTATGACTTGTAGTTATTTCACATGTTATGTAATTAGATTTAAAATTAATATATTATATTAAACTAAACATAGGAAGATTAAATAACTATATAAACTATTTGAGTATTGTTATTGACTTGACTTAAATATGTATATAGAGAGTCTATTAACTATAGTACCTAGTTCATTAACAATACGGGAATATTAATATATCATGATGGTCGATGAATGTATTTATGAATACAAAAGTTATAATGGTTGAAGTCCTTGACTATAATTATAATTGAATATTAGCATTTACATACATTATTTATATATTGTTTGAAAACTTATGTGCAGTAGATACTGTGAGTATATTAATATGTACAAGCACATAGACATATATAACATATATTAGTGTATTATGATGTGAGCCTATATTTATAGTTTTATTAATTTCTAAAAACCAAGCCATATATTCCTAAAGAATATAACACTATGTATATATGCATACAAACTCCTAAAAATATAACAAGTTATTAAACAAAATACTATGTTTTCATGAGAATTATGACTTTATTTATTATGACTAACTATTGAAATTGATTAGTGTGTACATAAAAATGGAATATGAGATTATTGATTGACAAATAATGTAATATATTTTAATCTACTTACAAAAGTTAGAAACTTGCAGTCTAAATATATATTTTACCCGATTGGTATAAACTATACTTTTTATACTTATTATTTACATAATAAATAATATTGTGGAGATTCATTCATAAGTCTGATAGACTAAATATATGAATTTTTATTATTCCTATGTTTATCATGTTTCATGATTACTATTAGTAAGTAATATATATGAATCTATTGGATATAATAATATTAACCAAATCTCATATTGCTGGTACTAAGTAGTGAGACAAACTTTACTAGCTTACTAGTATCACCAATGCTAGATGAAGGTAATCTAATCAAGTGGTGTGTTTGAATTTGAATGATCCTAGAGATCAAAAACTACTGAAAACTTTTTCCAAAGTAATGTTTATTTAGATATTATCATTTTATATGTATGATTTATATGTTTTTACAATATCATGTTAGAATGTATTTTCTTTATGGTACACATCATGTATTGAAAATATTATAGAATATAGGTAATAGCTTGTTTCTCTAGATTCCTAAACCATCAATATCTACTCATTCATGAATGGAGGGCCATTAATTGATGTGGGATTATCTAGGTGATTAATGGTCCATGGTTAGTGTGGAAAAGTGCTCAGATGATGCTCTCCCTCCCCATAACAGTACTTAGTTGGAGACTACACTTAGGACTGCCATAGATAATAGAGTTTATAAAACTTATGCTTAGTGGAGCCTTGTATCTTGTATTGCATTTTTTATTATTAAAACATTATACCTAATGAGATGTAATTATTTACTCATTGTACCATGACAACAATGGTTACATGTTTGTACCAGTTGTGGCTATAAATTTGTAATTATTTTTTAATCACTAATTAGGTTCTTATGGTGAAATCTAATGAAATAATACATTGATTAATTTAAAATAAAAAACATGTTATTATAATTCAATCCCAGTGGAGATGTTACATGTGGTACTAGAGCTATATATCAAACTCTAGAAATCAATGATTCCACTAATGTTTTCATATGCTTCTATTTACCAAAAAAGAGAATGGTGAAATCTATAGTATCTAAAGAGGGTCCTTCAAATTTCAATGATAATAAACCTCCACTTGATCCTAATATATTTTCCATTGAGAAAGTAACAAAGTTGGATTAGATTCTTGTAGCCATGAACAAAACCAGGGACATAATGTTAACTTGGAGTAGGATGTTTATGGCCATGAAGAGGAAGTACATCAGAATGTACCTAGAGAGCATCTCATTGATCATGAAAAACCTTGATATGTGAGAGCACATGTAGCTACAGATTTGGATAGAGATATAAAAAAGGTAAATCTACCTAAGTTTGATGGAACCATTTTGGGTGATGAATCTAAAACATGGTTGACTGAGATGGAGAAGTATTTTGTGATTCAGAGCTACTCTAAGGTCACTAAAGTAGTTTGTAGAGCTTACCAGTTGGCTGATAAATAAACTATATGGTGGGCCAATAAAAATTTATAAATGAATCTTAACTTGACCACCACTACATGGGATCCGTTTGTGATATTATTTAAATCATGGTAGATTCCACAACTATATTTTTATTAGAAGTTTACATATTTTTATAATCTAAAGCAAGGATACTTATTAGTGAATGAGTAATAGAAGTATTTCACTAAAATTTTGAAGTATTTACCTTAGTACCAAGTAAATGAGAGGTTCAAAATTAGGAATTTCATCATGGGATTGAAACCCTAGATTGGTGGATAGGTAGATGTTCATGGACCAAGTCTTTGAGAAGGTAGTTAAGTAGGAACAAAAGTTAAAATATCTTGTTTAGGATAGAGACAAGTTTAAGAAGAAGTTTAGAAGTTTTAAAACAAATTTCAAAAATAATAATTGGAAGCAAAGGGATGGAAACTCTAGGAGTCAGTTCAAAAATTAAAATGCTAGATTCAATAATGGATTAGGTAACAAGAAACTGGGCAATGTTTTCAAAGGTAGTTTCAAGGGAAACCAATAGTTTGATAGGAAAGGACCACCTAGAGGTTGCTTCATTTATGGAGATGACCATTATGCTCATGATTATACAAAATATAAGTTAAATAACAAAGGTTATACTTAGCAAATAACTTTTCAACAATGTATTCATGTAGCATTTGATAATTTATAAGCCAAATTCCAATCTTCACCCATAAAACTATCATGTATTTTTTTGGAACATCCATTTTTCATTTTGATAGATACATGGGATAAAAAATGTTTTATACCTCCTAAAATTCTTAATAAGTTATGTATAAGAGCTGGAGTAATGGAAAATGCATGGTTGATACAATATGAGAATGATTCAAAAGTCAAAGTTGATAAGTATTTAGCTAAAGCCAAGATTAGGTTGCCTAAATTCACAATAGTAGTGGATATTTATGTATCATTATTAAGGTCATATTATGTGATCCTAGGATTCAAATATCTTGTGAAGCATAAGGCCAAGGTTGACTACTACCTATAGAAGGTTGAGTGTCTAGATGATTTTGGAAATTAGACACAAATTTAGGGTGAGAAAATAAAGTTAAGGCTAAGGTAGATTTATGCTATGCAACTTAAAAAGGCTCAAAGAAAATGATGCTAAGAATTTATTATCAATATAAATGAAATTGATAAATCTAAGGAATCATCCCTTGAAGATTATCCATTCCTTGGGAATTTTCATGTTTCTATAGGAATTACCAAAATTGCCTCCTAGACATGAGTTTGATTTCTCTATCGATATCATACCTATATCAAAACCATAGTCTAAGGCACCATATAGGATGAAAACCATTGAATTGGTTGAATTAAAGGCTCAACTCTATGAATTGTTGTCAAAGGGGTTAATTAGGTCAAGTGTGTCATCATGGGGTGCACCAGTTATCTTCATCAAGAAGAAGGATAGTACTCTTTAGCTTTGCATAGATTATAGAATGTTGAATAAGGAAACTATCAAAAATAGGTATCTACTACCTTGTGTAGATGATTTTTTGATTATATGTGAGGGGAAGTATTCTTTTCTAAGATTGATCATAGAGTAGGATACCATCAACTAAGGATAAGGGATGAGAATATTCTAAAGATAGTGTTTATAACTCGATATGGGCACTATGAGTTCATAGTGTTACCATTTAGGTTGACAAATGATAAAAATTCATGAATCTCTTGAACAATGTGTTCATATATTATTTGGATCATTTATTTTGGTTTTTCTTTATGATATTCTTATATACTCTAAAAATGAAGAGGAGCATTTTCAACATCTAGAACTGGTTCTATATAGTTGTGGAAGCACAAGCTATATGGAAAGTTGCCTAAATGCAAATTTTTCTAGGAGAAATTTCAATATATAAGACATATTATCTCTACAAAGAATATTTTATTGGATCCAACAAAAATAAGAGCCATTATGGAGTGGCCAACACAAAGAATGTGCATGAGGTAAGAAGTTTCATGGGATTAGTAGGCTATTATAAGAAATTCATTCTAATTTTTTTAAAGATAGATAATATAATTACCTCTCTATAATGAAACAACCAAATTTTTATCTGGTTAGATAATTGTGAAGTAGATTTTTAAGAATTGAAAAGAAGGCTTATTTCAGCAACAGTGTTGAGATTTCCTGACCCACCAGTCAATTTTTGATGATCACAAATGTGTTAGGGGATGGACTAGGAGGAGTCATTATGCAGGATGGTGTAGTGGTAGCTTATGAATCAAGGAAGCTAAATCCTTATGATGTGAACTATGACCCTCATGACTTAGAACTTATAATAATTGTGCATGCTTTACAATTTTGGAGGCATTATTTGTTGGGAAAATTGTTTGAGTTCAAGACTAACAAATTGGGACTAAAATACATCTTCATCCAACTAAATATGAATTATAATTAGATATGTTGGTTAGATTTATTATCTGACTATGACTTCAATATCAACTATATCAAAGGAAATAAGAATAAAGTAGTTGATGCCCTAAGTCATAGGAGGTATATAGTAGTCTTGGATACTATTAGGATTACTTTTAGGGATCAAGTGATAAAATTATCTAAAGGAGATGAAATCTATGATCAGGTCAGGAAAGTGTTGTCTAAAAATTCCTATAATCCTAAGTATAAAGGATTCATATTAGATAATGATGGTCTTTTAAGATATAATGGAAGGATGTATGTGTTAGATTAAGATAATATAAGGAGCACAATATTAAAGGAACTACATAATAACCCATATTTAGGATATCCAATAGTAACCAAGCTCATGGTAGAGCTTATACCACTTTATTTTTGGAAGGGAATCAATAAATATGTAATGGACTTTACATCACATTGTTTGAAATGTCAATGAGTGAAATCTAAACATGTGCATCTAACTAGATTGTTATATCTACATGATATACCAGAATGAAAGTGGTAGGTGATTAGTATGGACTTTGTCTAAGGTGTACCATTATCATGAAACAAATATGATATGATCTTGGTTGTAATTGATAAACTAACCAAGGTGGCTCATTTTATACCAGGTAATTTGATAGATGATGTACTTACTCTATTGAAGAGGTTTATAAAAGGAGTATATTCATTGCATGTATTCCTAAAAAATATCATTTTAGACCATGATCTTAAGATGAATTCTAAATTTTGGGTAAATTTGAATTCAGATTTGGGTACACAATTAAACTTCAACACTTCATATCACCCAGAGACTGATGGTCAGACTAAGTGAGTTAATCAAGTGTTAAAAGATCTTCATATGTATTACATGGATCATCAATATAAGTAATAATATTATCTTCTATTGGTTGAGTTTGATTAAAATAAATCATACCAATTAGCTTTAAATATGACACCATTTGAAGCATTATATGAAATGTGTAGGACACCAATTAGTTGGGATTGGTTGAAAGATATGGTAGTCTTTGGACCTGAGATGCTTTCAAAAATGGAAGATCAAGTAAAAATAGTTAGGTAGATATTGGCCAAGGATATTGATAGGTAGAAGAGTTATGTTGATCTAAAGAGAAAAAATATGTAGTTTTTAGTAGCTAATAAAGTATTCTTGCAAGTTAAGTCATAGAAGAGTTTGATTAAATTTGGGAGGTTAGTGAAACTTTCATTGAGTTATGTAGGACCCTTCAAGGTTTTAGAAATGGTAAATCCTATAGTGTATAGTCTTGAAATGCCACCTACCCTATCTTTATTTCATAATGTCTTCAATGTTTCTTATCTTAAAAAGTATATCATTGATCCTTCACATGTGTTGGATTAGAATGCTTTGCAAGTTCTGGATCCTAGGGTGGTTATGGTAGAACCAATCAAATTAATTGACACTCACTAATTTTGTTTATGTAATAGAGAGATGTTATAGTGAAAAGTATTTTGGGACCAATACTCTAAGAATAGTGCTACTTGAGAGGACTATAATGAGTTCTATAGGCAATTTCTATATTTGTTTATTTGATTTTTTTTTCATACTATGTTATTTTTTCTTATTGACTAATGTTTTTAATTTAGAATTAATGTTTGAATAAGTGTCATCAGGATAATGACTAGATTTAGGGGGAAATATGTTAGATCCACATTTCTCACTAAGCAAATTTAGTTAATTATTTATGGATTTTTATCATTAGTAATTTGATTTGATTATTATCTAACTAAGCCATATGTCATATGTTATTATGGGATAGTTTTATGTGATTTGATTACTTAATTGAATTATTATTAGTTTAGATATATATCATATTATATACATTATGATCATGTTAATTTGTTATTAAAATAGTATATTATGATATATGTCATGATGTTATAGAATAACTACATTCTTGTTGTGAGTTTGATGTAGGAGAGATTCATCCCTCAAAGCATGAAAGAGGGAGATCATCATCAAAGAGTGTGGTATAGATGGAGGTGTTAGGGGACAATAGAGGAATGGCTAGATCCCATGCACACACTATGTTAAATAGTACACATTAAATGCATAGTTTGAATTATTAGAGTTAGAACATTTTTGTTGTTGTCTACATTTAGATAATTAGCTATGCATGTTAGTTATGTGTTAACTCAGTTTAATGATTATGTGGAATAAATCTTGTGGGATTGCATTTTGGTTGTTATAAGTAGATTTGGATGAATAATGTTACTATGTGTTTATTATATTCATGATTATTGATGTTTTCTCATTATGTAAATTTACATGAATAGTATCTAGGACTACCTTATGTAGACTAACCATCATGACTTTGTAATGTTTGAGAACATTCATTAGTTATCTTTATGATATTCAGGAATATCATTATATGGCTTAAACACCTTAATATGTATATAAAGATGATAAAAGACAGATAATCTATAGAACCTAGTAATAACAACGATTACATTTTTATAATAACCAATGTGTTTCAATATAATAATTGTTGATTTACTATTTTTGATAACGTACTATAGTTAGCTTTATATTAATCATAGTATCATTAAGTCATGATGATTGAATAAAACTATATTATAATGGATGTTAATAATTAAGAAATAAAAATAATAATTAGGAAATACAAATAATAAATCATCATACTAAGTATATATACATAGGAAATAAATAATAATAAAGAAATAAATAAAAATATATAGGAAAAAGAAAAAAACATAAAAATGATACAATGAACTTAAAAGGAAAGAGCAAGCTTAAAAAAAAGGGAAAAAGAAAAGCAAGCACTAGATTTCAAATAAAAAGAGGAAATTAATTCAATAAAAGGAATTAAATAAAATAAGATGGGGTTATAAGGATAAGAGGCAAAGAGGAGATAAGGAAGGGAACACGATTGGGGAAGGAAAGGTGTAACACATAAAGATGAGTAGAATGATTTGGAGAAGAGGAACAACAGGGCAAAGGGAGGAAAAATTTATAGATCATGCCATTCTAGTTTAAAATATTTTCAAGGTAGCTAATGTTATTAAATTTTGTGTGGAGTTTGACAAAATTATGTGTATATAAGAATCTACGTATTGTATGACATCGAGGTTCATTCATAACTATATGTGTAAATAATATTGCCTTAAAAATAACCATATATATATATATATGGGTTTTTTAAGGCAATGATATTTACACATATAGCTCTGAATGAACCTCGATGTCATGTAATACACAGATGATTATATACACATAATTTTGTCAAACTCCACACAAAATTTAATAACATCGGCTACCTTGCAAATATTTTAAACTAGAATAACATGATCTATAAATATCACTATTCATACTTATATATATATATATATATAAGTATGAATAGTGATATATATACATAAAAAATATATAAAAATATTGATACATATATAATCATGAACTAAGGATTAATTATTAATCAACCTGTGAAAATATATGATTATCATTTAATACAACGAACTATGTAAATATAGTGAACTTCATAAATATATAATGAACTGTGTTTAATTTTATAAGGACTAAGTGTTTAATGTTCATCATAAAATTGGTGGATGAATATGAATTAACTAATAATAATTGTTATTCATTCCATGGAAATATGTGATAGTGCATAAAACAATGATCCCATTTCATTATCTGATATAATGATAACAAACTATGCATAAAACAATGATCCTATTTTATGGTAAGCTCCTAAATATGAGTTATCATAAATACAATCTAAATATATTCTACCATGATATTAAGTATAATGAGTATGATTTACATAAAATGCATCAGACATAAATACAATGGTCCTATACTAAATATAGCCAATGAGTCCACTATTATCCATGAATTATCCAAATTATTCTAATATTTTATTTAGGTGCTAAAATATAATAGACTTAATGTCATGGAATATCAATATTATTTATGATAACCACATTAACTGCATAAACACATTTTGAGATAACTAGTTATGTCATGGGATTATCCATTGAGGTTGTCATATCATTATAGTCAGAGAATTAGACTTTATGTAATTAGAAAAATCTAGAATATTAGAGGTATTATATGATCTATAATGTTATATTAGAGCATGGTGTGTGTGTGTGTGTGTGTGTGTGTATTTTAGGTTAAGATCCTAGCTACTATGAGTTATATATATGATTTAGTTTTAAAACTATGTGTATTGTACAAATTATAAGTATATATATTGTATGATATTCTTGTGCAAAGAAAGGAATCTGTTATTGCAAATCCATATAGTGTCAAGTTTGGAAATAGAGTAATTAGTTTCCTCATACATAAATATTTATACAGGGTATATGGTTTGTATATTTCTTATGTGTAAAGAGGATAAGCTGTAATTTCTATTAGGAGACCCCTAGCATATTATGGAATAGTAAAACAATTACTAGAAATATATGTTGACATAAAATTGAAACATACTGGGATCTTACCTATGTATTATTCAGATAGTAAGACTTGTATTTATTTATTGGGTTGTGTATTTATATTTACACTTAATATATATTTTGAATTGATCATAGGAAGATTAAACACTTGTATAAACTATGTGAGTGTTGATGTTGATTTGACTTAAATATGGATATAGATATTCTATTGACTATAGTACCCAATTTATTAACAATATGGGAATATTAATATATCATGATGGTTCATGAATGTATTTATGAATAAGAACATTATAATGGTTAAAGTCCTTTATTAAAATTATAAATGACCATTGGCATTTACATATAGTATTTATATATTGTTTGAAAATTTATGTGTAGTATATACTATGAGTATATTAATATGTACAAGCGCACGTGCACGTGTGCACACGCGCGCACTTTCACGCACACACACACACACACACACACACACACACACACACACACACACACACACACACACACACACACACACACACACACACACACACACACACACACACACACAATATTCGTGTATTTTAATGTGAGCCTATAGTTATAGTTTTATTGATTGTTAAAAACTAAGTCATAAAGTCCTAAATAATAGATCACTATGTATATATGCATACAACCTCCTAATAATATATCAAGTTGTTAAATGAAAGATTATGTTTTTGTGAGAATTATGAATGGTTGTTGAAATAAATTAATGTGTACATAAAAATTATGGACTTTGATGTTATTTATTGAAAAAGAATGTACTATATTTGAATCTACTTACAGAAGTTAGAAACTTTTACTCCAAATATATATTATACCCAGTTGGTATAAAATATAATTGTTATGCTTATCATTTACATGATAAATAATATAGTGGAGGCTAATTCATATGTTTGATGGATTAAATATATGTATTTTGATTATTGTTGTGTTTAACATGTTGGTTATATTTATATTAACCAAATCTTGTCTTATTGGTACTAAGTAAGTATTGAGATGGACTTCACTAGATTACTAGTATCACCAATATCAGATGAAGGTAATCTGATCAAGTGGTGTGTATGAATTTGAATGATCCTAAAGATCAATCACCACTAATTTTTTTTCCAAAGTAATATTTAATTAAATATTTTAATTTCATATGTATGATTTATATATTTGTGTGATATCATGTTAGAACATATTTTCTTTATGGTACACATCATGTATTAGAAATATTACAACACATGGGTGCTAGCTAGTCTCTCTAGATTCCTGCACTATCATTATATACTCATTAATGAGGGGAGGGACATTCCATTATTGGGGATTGTGTGTGGGATCAATGGTTCATGATTGGTGTGGAAAATAATTTAGATGATGCTTTAGATCCCCACAATAGTACTTATTTTGAGACTACACTTGAGATTTCCATAGATACTAGAGTTTAGGAACCTCATGCTCAGTGGAGCCTTGTATCTTGTATATTGTATGGTATTTATTATTAATGAAAAATTATCCTTGATGAGATGTAAATATTTAATCATTTTACCATGATATTAGTGGGTGTATGTTTATTCTAGTTGTGGCTGGAAATATATAATTAATTTTTATATTCATTTATGTTGTTTCATTTGATGATAGTGATCAATGACAAATAGATATTACATGCTTATTTTATAGTTAACATACTTAGAGTGTTATATGTGGATCAATAATTATATTCTCATGGTGAATTATAATGAAAGAATATGTTGATTATTATTATTTTTTAAATCATGTTATTCTAAATCAATCCCAGTGGGGATGTTACAACAATGTTTAAGCATGAGTCATAGGTTTTCATGATGATCCTTCACTAACCTAAAAAATATCTAATAATCCACATATATCTACATGAATTTGTGAATAAAGTATTTTAAGGATGATATTATGATGTGAAATAATATAATAGGTGCATTATTCATGACAAAAGGCATGAAATTGTAGCAAAAAGAACCTTATTTAGTAACAAAGTTGGTTTTAGGATTATCCTACTCTTAAATATGCAATTAGTGATACCCTTAAAATCCATTAGTGAAGGTTTATACCTTTTAACATTCTACCACTCAAGAATTTCCTTTATGAATGGGTGGGAAAGGGGTTCATAATGCATGTGACATTGAGGAGTAGGTAGTAAATACATATGCATATGCACCAATCCTAATTGATACTAATAACCATTGGGATCACCCATTCAAATTCCTTTACTAAAAATATCACACATGTAGTGATAATGTTGTTAATTTATACCTTGACCTTAGATCTTAAGTTGGGATTCATTCGGTATGGCCTTTATTTCATCTATATTACACTATAAACCAAGGTGATCTATATTCTTCCCAAGGATGGATGCAATCCATTCAACTCCTTGTAGCCTCTAGCGAAGAGGTATTAGAATTCATAAATCATATCCACAATGTGTGCCAATTCAATTTTAGACTAGTAATCCCAAATGGTGGCCATCTTGGGTTCTTATTCCAAGTTGATAGCTACCTTATTTGTCTTTAGGGGATTATGGTATCACTTGTGTCTATTGGAATTTACATATAGTAATTATCACTCTGCCTAAGAAGTTTCAATACATAAGTGGCTAGGGTTACTTTCTTAGGAATATTCCTCCACCTTAAGTACAATATTATATGTTTTTAACATGAATTATGAATTATGTAGCATCCATACTGCTTCATAATCTTCACTAGAATCACTATATACCTCATAGTAATCAAAAACATTAGGCAAGATGATCCCTTTCTCACTGTATATCTATCTAAACCATTATTCAATTATAGATTCATCTTTTATGATAATGTGGAGAATTCATTACATGGGATTGAATATTCATAGATTAGAAGAGAAGAATGTAAAGTATGGGTGAATTTATCCTTCAAAGTTGACCAATAACTAGTTTCTTGATGCGTCTCATTCATAACATACCATATGTAATCCCAAGTATTTAAAGTTTGGTATAAATCATGAACCCATAGATCTACTAGGGAAAAAGGTTTTCACCTTATCCACATGTCTTCACATTAATGAATACACACCCATGGATCATAGTCATCACTATATGTTGGTAACACTTTTTAGTTAGATCTATTCTCAAATATAGAGCATATGGCATATTTAACCTTGGTATAGGTTGAAATACTTGGATTGTGTGTAACCCATCAACATAAAACAATGTTTTTTAAGGTTTACACTAAGGAACCCATGAAATCCTTCTCTTTGGGAACACATGCCTCCAAGTCATGTAAAAATGGGGTAGTGCTTATGGAGAAATCATATTATGACAATGAAACAAGTTTTACCATGCTTATATGAAGCATTCTCTTTAATTTGGATGTGGTGCACAACATTCATATATTAATGTTACTTGGATAGGGTTTGATGCTAGTGTGTAAATAATTTCATACAAATTGAAATTTAAGTCTTGATCCCACCATGACACACTTTTAGCTAGTCTATTTATAATATTACTATACTCATCAGTTATAGGCAGTGTTCATGGTATCAACAGTGGATTGTGCCTCATCCTAGCTTAGGATACCATCCCTAGTTGGTTCCAAGTTCACTCTATATATTATGATTTTGTCAATTTCATCATAAAAATTTACACTCTCAACATAAGGGTGCCTTGATAATTTGATAATAGAATTTCCACACATTATTTTCCATTATCAAAGCTAATGTATCACTTCTTGAAACATGACTGAATTATTGTCATAACACCAAGGTCTACCAATAAAGTTGGGTAGTTTTCTACCTCGATGATCTTGATAACCTCAAAGTCTACTAAAATTTTAAACACATTATCTAAATACTATTATTATGTAAAATTACCATAGGTTGAGATCCAATTTTGTTTTCCATGAAAAAAATGTATGGTGAAGATCATAAGGTAGGTATTCCCATATTACAGCAAGTATCTTCTTTGAGAATATTTATTTTGGCACCTATGTTTAATAGAATGCTACATATTGACCATCCATTAATTTTTATGTCTATGAGAAGTTCCTAATCATAGTATAAATTATAGGGTATCCTTACCTCATGACACCACACTAGATATAACACCAGTATACTAATGGGTTATTTTACTATATAGTAAGCCAAACATTTCAACAAAATAATAATCATTCTTGTTGAAATTTTAGCCTCATAGGTCAAATGTAAACCCCTTTAGTAAAAAACTTTGATGATATCCCTTCTAGGTTTATTAATGGTGTTTTAAACTTGTCATGATCTCATGGATGTCTTTTGAAAGTCTTTGAGTCTTATGAGAGGTCTCATGTTGTCATAGAGCATGTTTTTCACCATCACATATCATAGCTTCCTTAGGCCTATTAGTGATGTGCTAGTAGTCATGATTGGTCTTGGATTGAGAGGAACAAAATGTCAATCTATATTATGAAGGTATCTTGTTATGTTTTTAATGTCATTATTCTTGGTCTATCCTATTCCATTAATCTCAAGCCTATGTAACCCCCTTGAAGTCATAAAATGACCCCTAAATCCCCATTATAAGCCTATTTGTATTAAAAAAATTTGGAGGGGGGGGGGGTTTAATAAAAAATCACATTATAAATTTCTTGAGGAGGTCACATTCTTACCTCATGGTCATGACCAAGCATTTACACATCATAAAAGTCTCTTTTAAAACTTATTTCCACTTCCCACTAGTAAAATGGGCCCCACACATGATAAAAGGTACATATTAAATTTACCATATCATAAAATCATTTTTAAATATCAATTTTCTTGTATTTTCCCTCACTCTACCCTAAACTGTTAGTCCAAAGTCAAAACATGGAGAAAATAATGTTAAAATAGAGTTTTTAGGTGTTTTTTTCCAGATTGTACGACCTTATATAATAGGTCTATATAGAGGGGAGTTATGTGTTTTAGGAGAGTTTATTTTATATATTTGGAAGAAGTTTTAGGGTCAGATAAGGCACAATAGGTCCAAAACCATTACTCTCTCTTCACTAGGTTCCTTGGTAGCCTAGTCAGTCTATTCAGGTTTCCACTCATTTTGTATAGGAGAGAAAATGTCAAAAGCTAGGACTTTGAAAAGATGAAGGAGCTCTATTGACCTTATTATCCATGGATTTTTTATAATGGTTCATGGTCTTATCTATATGAACAAACATCAATAACCTAGCCACTCTAATGACCTTCTTCATTTGTGCAAGATTGAGAAAGTACAATAATTTTAATGGATTTTTGAAGAGTTTATACAAATAAATTATTGTTGTGTGTTTTTTATGTCCTAAAATACCACATCCACCACCATTAATCCTTGTTTCACACGTGTGTATGGTATGAGTAGTCTAGAATTCATGTTTTCTTTGTCTATAGATTATATATAAGTTTCCATATATTGTAGGGTTCTCAAGGCTTGATAATGAAGATGAATGGTGGTCATGGTTGTGTAATAGTCCCTTGGAATAAAATTAAACCTCTATAAATTTTATAAAATTCATATAAGATATAAAATTCATATAAGAAAAAAAATCCCCTTTAAGTCATATTCTAAGGTGTCTATCTAGTACCTTTGAGTGACCTTACAAATAGAAACAGGGTACCTAGAGATAATCTTGAAGTTGTCTTAGAGGCATATACATTAGCCTCATCCTTGAACTAGGATATATAGTTTTTTACCTACCTTAATCATTTTACCTTCACACTAACTATCCTTAATCTCATATCACTATCCAAAATAACTCTCATCTAGCCATATCAAACCTACTATGCAAGCCAAGGGAAAGAGGTGACATTATTAGGTTGAAATATTAGAGACAATGAGGACATCTAAGGAGTAATATAAGATATGAAGAGGCATGAAAGGTAATTTTAGTAGATACAAACATATTTCACACCCTCAACCACCCATAGGAGGATAACTCAGTCAAAAAGGGATAAGCTCAATCAAGACCTTAAATGCATACATAGGGATGTAGCTCCTATGTGGAGAAAGTACTAAAGGATTAAAGAGGTTAAGGAGTCTCATGGAATAAATAAGAATATAAGAGATCATTAAATTAAAAAATATTATAATGGAGAACCATTTCACTCTTCAAACACCAAACACATAGTCACCAAACCTAATGAGATCACCTATAGGTTGACTACCAGAACATGGCAGTTTGGGTGAAAGAGCCACCATGGTCTTTAAATACATAAAATGAAATATGGTCGAGAACCCCATGTAATATTAAAAGGTTTTGGTAAGTAAATTTTATGCTTTAAATCAAAAGGAAATTAACCCTTGAAATAGGTTTGCATAGTTAAGGTAGGATCATATACAACCAAAGGTAGGGTCTTGGGGTCTTAGAATGAGATGTAATAGAACATGATTAGTAAGGAGAGTAAAATGTTGGAAAAACATGATAGGGTAATCAATAAGTTGTTTAAGAGTGTTTCAAAGTAAGGGGAATCTAAATATGGTAATGATATCTTAATGAATTATTTGGTTCATTAGACCTAAAATAGAGATGTACAAGCTTGTTCAAGGATCAAAAACATCTACAAGTTTAAGTGGTTATCTAAAGATTATAAACACATGAGTAGGGAGGATAGAAAGTATATAGATGTTTCCAAATGATGAGAGTTTCATAGTGGTAGAATAACATAAGGATATGGCTAGGCTAATCAGGCCTAAAACTGGTACAAACATGCCCAGGTAGAGTTGACTATCTTCTCCATGTTGGGTTATTGACAAAGAGAATGGAAACATGCTGAGTATAAAAGAGTTAAGTTATAAAGAGTGAAATTACACTCTTATTTGTTTCCTTAGGTTCTTAGTCTTCAATGAATCTCTCAGACCACTAAAGACAAGTGAAAAAGGACTAAACAAGATTTTACACACACATTAGGCCTAATACGTCTAAATAGGACTGTGTGCAGAAGCTAAGAAAATTTACTTTGGTAAATTTGATTGTATATGATAGAAAGAATTAAAATGAGGTAAATGTAAAAGTCTAAAAAGATCTCAAATGTTAAAATCTTGTCTAAGGGAGAAATAAGCTAAATGACCTATTAGGCCTTCAGGCCTAAAATAATGTACACAAACCTATATCAAACTACATACATATACCCTTAAGGTGATATAAAGGTATGAATATAGTTTAGGGAGAAGGTGAGAAAGTATATAAATATGCCATGATGATGAGAAACTCAGTTCAAGTAGGCTAGGGTTATGTACACTTGACTGTCATGAAACCCTAAGTAAGGGAGATGATGAAGTTACAGGAATAGAGTTAAAGAAAAGATTGGTATATGGGTATGGTTAACCTATGAATTATACTATAGGAATATTAAACTCTATCATCTCTACAATTAAAATAGAATATAATTTAATAATCCCAAGAAGTATCAAGATACTAAGATTTCGTAGTCCTAGTACTATCACCTATAGGTAGTCATGGGATAGTGTAAATAGAGAATTTTTTTTTGTGATTGTATTATGATGAGTTAATATCCTCATGTGACCTATAATCCATATATACCTTAAACTCAATAAAGGATATTTAGGCCTAAAATCCTATCTTAGGGATAAAAACCCCATGCTCACCTTAGTAGCATAAGTAGGCCTCCCAAGCCAATCTAAGGCTAGGATAGTATAAAAATATGGTTACAAGTCATAACAAGATGTTTTAGCTAGGGGAATGCAAGTATGAGGACCAACTTGATATTGTATTCTATTCAAGCTAACATAGTCTAGGTATCCAATCTAAGCCATATTTTCAAATTATTATATCTCCCACCACAAGAAGATTCAAAGAAAATTATCCTAGGGATTTTAGGAATCCTTGTATACTTGAAATCCATTGGGGATTAATTTGTATTTAGGGGATCACCTTTATGAACAAAAGTTAAGATTACTAGCATGTCTAGAATGCCTACTAAATACCACAAGCCTGCTTCTCTATGTTCATTTACTAACACATTATTTTCATGGGAGCTTGAGCTTCTTAGTAAAATTTAAGGGGTATATGGAATAAATTTTCATATAAATAATTTCTAGTTTGGAGGTCCATACTCTATGAACCATCATTAAGATAGTGGACCTCTAAAACCCCACTATAGACTAATCTTGGGAAATTTGAAGTTTTAAGAAACCAAACACTCTATAATGGTATAATAAATACTTGAACCATAAATATCACTCATAGGATCCCCCAACCATGGTACTATGTTGTACAAACACTATATGGAATGGTAAAAAACTATACTTTCCAAGAAAATGAGCATAAATAAGGGTAAAAAGATGTTTGATAATATTATAATCATTGGAGGGGGAGGTTTTACACTTGTTCCACTTTATAAATTCATAATATGTGTAAGAATCCATTTATAAATGCCTTTATAACTCACTTCTAAATATCCAGTCTATGGGAATGAGAGAAAAAGTGACATTGTTATCTAGATGAAGTAAGGTTGCAAGTGTACAATGTTTTGAAGGATTGAATCATGGTATGAAACACTTTTTTGAGATTATTAAATGACTATCCATAGGTTTATAAGGTATTTTTTAGGTTTCATGATAGCCAACACACACATAGTCAAGCAATTAGGCTAAATAGGCCTAATTGGCTTTTTTGGTCAATAAAAAAGTTGAATAAAGGTGTAGAGATGTTATTGAGAAGGTAAAAACACTTTAATTTCACTTTTAACTAATTATAATGTGATATATACACTCCTCATTTACACTATAGGAGATGGGAGTAACTTCTCAAGGTTATTCAATATGCATGAGAGGGCTAGTGGTATGCTCAATGCCTCATGGAGGCTATTTGCACATAAATTCCACCTTATAACTATCATTAGAGGAATAATGGACTATTTTGGGTGTGATTAGGCATTTTATGAATATAAATAAAACTATTTCACTCCCCACCACCTAACTTCAATGCCAAAAAAGGCCATTAAAGGAACATCAACACATGGAGGGGGTTAAAAAGGTTGTTTATAACTAATGTAACTATAGGTTGAGTTGATTATGATCATTGATGACCTCTCACCTAGATCTCCACTCCAAATTTTTCCTTCTCTCTCTTCTGATCTACTATTTATTTAGGCCTTAAGTCCTTGTTTTGCATCCCTTTCTTGGGCATGAGGAAACTCTATCTAATTTTTACTCTATCGACCTCTTGGACTGTTAATGGATTGTTCCATCTTCTATATGATCAAATTATAGTGTGTATATGATTTTTTGATATGCATAAGTGGTGTAATTTACCTTATTTAGGTCCAATTCCTTAACTTATATTCTAACAAGTGTCTTTTACAAGTTATACAGTGTGTTAGAATGTTAGTGACTAAGTTTAAGAGTGGAAACTTGACTATAAGTGCCTAGAATCAAAACTTTCTCTCATTATCCTCATGATTTAATCATCAAAATGAAAATCTACATTAAATATTGTTTCTTAGAGACCATTAGAGATAGTGATTCAATCCTATTCATTGTTCTTTAATGTTGTTTGAGGTCAGTTTGAGTGGATGAACTATCATGTTGGTACATCACCACTTTTAGTGTAGGTTGATTTATAAGTTTTCATATTCACTATTTTCATCCCAATAGAGTTAGGTATTGGAGAGATAATTATAGTGACAAATAAAGGGAGATCACCCCATTATAGATAGTGATTCAATCATATGCATTGTTCATTAGTGTTGTCTAAGTTCAATTTGAGTGGATAAACTATCATGTTGGTATATCACCATTTTTAGTGTAAGTTTATTTCTAAGTTTTCATCTTCACTCTTTTCATCCTAATAGATTTAGGTCTTCGAGAGAGATAATTCAAGTGACAAATTAGGGGAGCTATCCCCATAAAGCTAGAGGTTTGACCTATACTTTAGGTAACCCACAACCTATAGGTCAATCCCATGTTAGTCCAAGTTTAAGGTGGATGTGAAAAATTCTCCTCAAGAGGGTGAAATTTGGGTAGCTAATAGTTCCATCGATGTGAATGAGAGTTAATAAAATAGAGAGATCAACCTAATACTTAATAACCTATACTTAGGTTTTGAGCTCCTTTCTTAAATTTTATTTCAAATATTGCACATAACAAATTTTACCTACAAAATTAGATTATGTCCATAACTTATCTTAGTACCTATTTTTGGAATGAGCCATATGCATAGGTTGTCATTAAATTTTCATGGCATGCAAACTTATCTTCATGTCTTCTAGTCTCATATCCTACCCAGAGCTTCTCCTTAGGGGATGATAGATATGTGTCCAGGTAATTATGGGTTTTTATATGCACCTTGGGGCCAATATTATTATTATTTTGGTATTTATAACATACTATTTCAAGTTAAGATCAGGATTGATAATGCAAAGACCCTTCTTGGGCCTTTCCTTATGCTTGATATTTTCATAAAAATATAAGCAGTCTTTGACCCTGTGGTCACCTTGATAACACCCATAATTGAGATACATGGGTTAATCCCACTGGTAGTGGTTTGGTGACCACACTTATAAAAGGTGCATGGAAAATCCTTTCATCTCCATGTCCCACACCATGACCTTTGTAACCATACTATTTAATATAATTACCATAATCTTGGTTATATATCTTCCTAATGGGATATTTCACACTTTACTCATGGATATAATCAATTACCCTACAATTTTTTATGTTGTAGGTAAAAGCATTGTAAATATTTCAATAAAGAAAGACCTTAATTTGGTTTTCATGTTGAATAAGTGGATATTTAAACACATCATGATCCTCCTAAAATATTTTCTAGATCAGCATGACCCTCACATTCCATATAGGGTATTTTTTATTTTCATTCCCTTTAGTTCAAAATCTTTGCACCATAAACCACTCCTAGTAATTTGGGAACTATTATCTATCAACTTCTAAATATAGGAAGCCATTGATGTGATTTGTGCCTCCATAAATGAATTCATTCTTTTATCTCACTTTTAATGGATTTAATTATCAATTCCATATCTAAAGTTTTTCAATATTTAGTGAATGTTTTCATGTATAGGTTATATTTTAAGGGTGTAAGAAACCCTCCAAAAAACCATTATGCATGTTATATGGGATGCATATCAAAGGAGAGTGTGGACACTAGTGTTATGAGCCTAGAATCACATGAACACACACTCTCCATCAAATATTTATTGTTATATTTCAACACAACACTAAATTACTACTTAAAGTTAGGAATGTCAAATTACTTCAAAAAATTTGCCTTGAGAAGGTCATAATCCAAAATGGCCTAGATTGGATCAAGATTTTGATATTATGTATGGGCATGATCCAAAAAAGTCATGGATTATTGAATTACCTTTCATTATTAAAACACAACTCCATTTATACACCATATACTTCAAACTTGTGAACATATTCCATGGAATTTTAAATTATTCAATATTTAGGCAAATTTAAGGACATTTCATAAAATACCTATGGATTAGGTAGAACATGGTTTGAGTTTGAGGCATATGTTTTACTAGTGAAATGATTGAAGGTGCATTCAAAAATTAGATTCTTCCAATGGTATTTTAGATATTAAAATCTTATTATAAATAACACCTCAGTATTTTACACTTGACAAATAATAATCTGGACTCTACCCTTTAACCTAAACCTTTTATCTACCTAAAGTCTCGAATTCACCATTTCACTATACCTAAATGCTTATCTTATAGTCTAAACCTATCATTATGATGAAAAAAATTAACTATAAACTATAAAAATATTAAAGTATGATCTATATCATTCACTATTAGTAATATATCTTCATTAATTTCCTATCATGTCAGACATCTACATTTACACATGGACACCAAAATCAATGCTAGTGTCTAGTTTCCTTATCAAATGTACGTACCTAAAAATTAATCAAAATTGAAAACATTTAGAAACATATGGTCAGCCCATTTTTCATATATAAAACTTCCATTATATACTTTCAAAAAGTGTGGTATAAATACAAAATAAATACCATTCATAATTATAAAGCACATATCTAACAAATACCAAACAAGCACCTATTCAAGCACATTCAATTAATTATAAAACTAAGTTATACTATCTTATTATTCCCTATTTATATATCAATAATAGGATAAGTCATATTACAAGTTGAAAGCATTTCCCTATTTATATTATATAACCCTTTCGTGAGATACTTTCAAAAGGTGTGGTATAAATACAAAATAAATAGCATTCATCATTATAAATCACACATCCAACAACTACCAAACAAGCACATATTAAAGCTCATTACATCAATTAAAAAACTAATTTATACTATCTTATTCTTTCCTATTTTTATATCAGTCATAAGATAAGTCATATTATAGGTTGAAAGCATTCAAAGAATATCCCATGAGTAGTATTTACAAAGTTAAAAGCTAAATCATTGCATGCCATTGAATATAACATATTACACACTTATGAACACCCAATCACACACTAAGGGGATAAATACATATTTTTAAGTCCCTCATGATATTATTTTATATGTGGTCAACACTTTCACATAGGGGACCTCTAGGTCAGGTCAACTTCATTAACCAACTAATCCATTTTTGGCAAGATGATCTAACCTAAGGTGAGGAACTATGGTTTGAACTATACAAATTCATATAGATTCAGTGCATGTGATCTATAAACATCAAAAAATGTGATATATAAACCTAAAAATAATAGGTTGTCTCTTATAAATGTGTTAAATATTTCATATAGGATAGAACTATTGAGACATGGACATTATCATTGATGCAATTATCTAGGCCTCTAGAAATAATATTTATAGAATCTATCAACTAGATTGAGTATCAACCTACCTAATTCCACATCTACACAACTTAGATCCTCTTTCATATATACAAATAAGCAAATTATTATCTATTATTTATGTTACAATTATCATAAAATTGATTGGCATTGTACTTTCCATATTTATTAAGTTTACATATTCAGTATATTGTGTTATCTAAAGTTTAATTGGCATGATCTATAATAATTTTATTCATCCATTTGATTATTATATTTCATCCTTTTAACCATAACACTCAAATAAAAAATGTTTAAACATTTGGTTAAACTAACTTCTATGTCTTTTCATGTAATTTATAGCTTGATCTTAGGTTTTTGTCTTGGAAGGGTTTTTGATTTTAGTTATTTGTAGATCTAAATTTTTTCATTACTTATGGGATTATAAAATATGGAAAATGTTAAGAAATATAATTTTTAAATAGAAGATAAATAATCCTTAATAAACAATTTGAATATAAATCAAGAATTATTAATGCATTATTACATGTTACATAAGAATAAATCAATAAACATGATAAGGCTAGTGCATCTACATCCAATAATGGTGAACCCTTATATGGTTCAACTATTACCACATCCTTCATGGGAAGAATTAATAATTCAATTCAATTACTAGTTTCAATGCCTACATCAACACAAGTGATGTTTTCATCCCCTTTGGTGACTTGTCAAATATGAAATCTAAATCTTGATGGGTCTACTGTGTAAAATATTCTCTAAGTTATTCAATATTTGGAGGCTAAGGTTACCAACATTGAAAAAAATTATTTAAAATAAACTCATGTTATTGATCCAAAAAATGCATTACATAATCCTATAACACCAAATATATCTTTTCACCATTTTACAACTAGTTTTGTTACACCCAAGTTCACATTTTATGATGACAAGGGTGATCCTAAATAAAATCTTTAGTATTTCTATGCAAAATGCCTTGATTATGAATCAACTGATAAAATTTGGAACAAATAATTTTAAAGGAGCCTAAAAGACTATGCTTTAATATGGCTATATGCCTTATGAATCTAATCAGTAAAACATTCAAACCTCTAGTGGATTAATTTATAACACATTTCTTTATCAACATCATTTAAAATATGTCATATGCACAAATTACTAATATTAAACAAGGAAATGATGAACCTATTAATTAATATGTTTTTAGGTAAAAAGAATGTTGGCCAAAATTAAAAATCCAATAGTAGTTAAAGAGCTTCAAGACTTTTTTAAGCAAATTTTGCATGTACTGTTATAGAAGTCTATGATGAATTATGCCATATTATCCAAGATAATGAAACGAAACTTATTTCATTAAAAAATATTAAGTATGTAACAAACACACCAAATGCATATACTACCAAGTTTCATATCAAAACAAGATACAAAGTTAAACCTACATAACCTTAAAAGGAAGCAACCACAATATTTAATGTAACATCACAATACCCTAATCCACTCATATTATCCAATGAAACTAAGAAACAAGTTACATGATTATCTAGGTCTCTATATTTGTTACTTAATAAGCTTGTGGAGTGTCATATCATATCTCTCCCTCCTCCTATAAAGGTTGATACGAGTCAACCTATACCAAAAGGATATGATGTTAATGTATATTGTGAATATCACCAAGGATTTTAACATTATAAAAATAGATGATATACCTTGAGACATAATATTTAAGACCTTATTGATAATTAATATATTACCATTGATGATCCTATAAATTATTTAGGATCACAACCTGGTTACCATCAAAACCTAAGACATTTAAAAAACAATTACAAGACCATTCTAAGAAAGATATAGAAGTGCAAATAGAATATAATGCAAATCCTCCTCCACCATATTATTTTCACCCATTACATGGTATTATTGTGACATTTATAGAAATTATACCTACTATTGTTTATATACCTTCTATTACATTTGATGAGAGTGAAATTATGGATGATGATTTAGATTTTCGCTCATTGTTTGTTATAGCATACCTTGATCATCAGCCTATACACAATGTTATGGTTGATAATGGTACTAGTGAGAATGTAAGTACCATGAATTTAACCACAAATTTTGGATATACACATGGTGATTTATACACTCCAAAATAGTTCGATCATTCAATGTGATATCACAATAGGTTATTGATGAGATTGATTTACCTTTACAAGTTGGTCTAAGATAAGTGGTCACTACCTTTTATATTATACCATACACGAGAGTGTTTGATATGTTATTAGGATGAACTTGGATACATAATATTCAAGCAATACCTTCTACAATGCATGGGTGTATTAAATACATTCATTTAAACAAGGTAATTATAGTTTTTAGAATTCCATATAAACATCCACTTGAATAATATAAATTTATTCTAAGAAAACTAATTATAAAAACTACTTAGGTTAATCATGCATGAAATGGTAAGTAAAAGTAAATATTATTTCCTAGATGGCCAATACTTGAGATACCATTGTACCAAATATACATTGTGGATGCCACCAAATTCTCATCTACATCTATGTGGTCCACCTAGTTGATCAAAATAAATAAACAAGTTCCAATTACAGTTGTATCAAAGAAACCCTATAGAAATACAAAATGAGTTATAAGAAAAAAAAATTATCACCTCTTAATTACCAAATATTCCTATGAGACATACGTAAAGTACCAAAAATCCTATAGTTTCAGATATGACATATATACATGCCCCTTGGAAATATCAAACCATTTGATGTACCATCTTATTAGTTTAGAGCTTCCTATGAGCATAAATTTTATGGGATCATATGTTAGACATTTTTCATTTAAAATATTTCAAAAATAAATTTAAAAAATCAAATATCCCTAGAAAATAAAAAATTCAAATAATGAAAAATACAAAAAATGATTTAGCATATACATTTTTATTAGTTCTTTGGAATGTATGTTATTTACTTTATGTTAGTACATATCATGTAATTTATTTTTTATACATACATATGTTTCATTCATACTTGAGTGTGATAAAATACAAAATAAGACCCATGATACTTTCACATAAATATGTTTTGTCTTTCTTCTTCTTATATGGCATACTACATTGGGGGCATCTACTTCTTTGATCATGATTGACATAGGTTATATTAATTTATGATCATTTTTACATTATCATGTTGAGATTATTTAATAACACTTAAACATACCTATACTCATGTTTACATATTAAACCATGTACTTGGTATGATATGTTACATGACATTTTTTCTTAACACATACATGTAGGGACTAGTATGATGTACTTATGCAAGTTGATTATACTTCATTTATTCACATTGTCACTTCTTTGAGAGTACTTATTACTTTTTATTGCCTTGATTGTGTAAAAATTGAATATTTTCCTTAATTATAGGCCCTTGTGCCATTAATTTTAATTTATTTTGTGTGGAAATTTGAATTTTTCCTCCCTTTGAGTGTGAAACATTTAAGCATGCCCCTTGTTTGCGGTCTCATTAGATCCCATTTGTTTGACATTAATTGCTCTTATGTATGTGCTTGATTTTTTGTTGATATTGTAACATTAGTTTATAAAAATTTCCATATATTTATAATGCATATTAGGTATTTTTATTATCAAATACTATAAGATTCATTGATAGACCTACTTAGACATGCTTCTCTTATATACTACATGATTCATACATAAAGAATACCGTTATATTACCCTTTTAAGGTAAGGTGACTACCATATTACATTCCCCTCACCTAAAAAATGGGAGAGGAATATTAGTGTGATCATTTCATAGAGGCATGACTCCACACATACATAGTTTGAAGAATTTTATATAATTTACATGATCCAGATAGACACTTGGGTCATAGTCTTATACATTTAGCACCAATTTTATAGACTTTAGGATAAATTCTTTCAAATTTGTGATATTATTATACATAGTTATATAGAAGAGGTTACATTTAGATATATAATTTATTTTGAGACATATTAGAGGTGCATATTCCATGAAAGTGCACCAAAAATTTCAAATGCATATTCAAAACACTTTATCAAGAATCAACATTTTTACTAAGAAGCACCATTTTCAGCATTTCATGTCTATAAAAATTAGATCCTTTGACTAATATTATCAAGATTAAATGACATCAATGTAATTAAAACTACTCCCATTTTTTAGGTTGAATCCTTTATTACCACTTAACTTATCCTAATTATACTTTGATCTGAGTTGTATAATTAAGATTTAATGATCTAAATTGCCATGTCACAACCCACCCTTACACTATATTGGGGGAATAATTACCCTCCAAATTTTAATCTTGAAATATATAAGGTTTTGATATGTAACTATTTAAGATCCAATGATTAATCATGAATAACCTTTACCAAATCAAAATACCAAGGGGAAACATGGTTGCATTGACACACGTGTACTCTTTCCTTACTCTCTTTACTTTTCAAACATTTAAATTATTAAATTTTAGATTATATGTGATTATTTATGATAAAACATTCTATTTTTTACAAGTAATACATAAACATAAAATTTCATGAAGGCTCAAACAAAGGTAAAGTGTGTTATACACATCTAGGTATAATTTCTTTCCTTTAACCTAGTAATTTCATCCTTATGCATTACAATATTAAATGGGGGGTGGGTGGGATGTAGATAATAAAATTTTATTATATATAACATTTAATTATTTCACACTTAAAAAATACTAATTAGGGCTCTACCCTTCAGTCCTATACCTTCTGATTATTCAAAGACTTGCATTCACCATCTCACTATGCCTAAATTTTTATCTTATAATTAAATAATATCATTATGATTAACCATGTCACCTATACATAATAAAAGGATTAAAATATGATCTAAATACTTAAATTTAAATCAAAAAACCTTTGATAGTTTTATATCCTTTTATAAATTTGCATTTACATATAGACACTAGCATTGATGATAGTCTCCAATTTCCTTATCAAGTGTCCATACCTCAAAATTCATCCAAATTGAAAATATTTAAAAATGTATGGATCATCATATTTGTATTATCTAACCCTTCTATGAGATAATTTAAAAAGGCATGGTATAAAAATAAAGTAAAGACTATTCATCATTACCAAGAACACATCTAACAAATACCAAGCAAACACATATTAAAGATAGTGAAATTAGTTACACAATTAAGTTATACTATCATAATCTTCCTTATTTATATAAAAAATCATAACTAGTATTTATTAATATACAAGCTAGATCATTACATGCCCATGCGTATATCATATTTCACTTAGTGCACACACAAGCCCACACTTAAGGGAGACCTACATATAGATGAATCCATCCTTGGAGTATTGGATATGTAGGAAATGATCATTGAGAGAGGGGTTATTGAGTTCATCTTAACTTTGTGAACCAATTAACCTTTTTTTTCAAGTGTCCTAACATAAGGTAAGGAATTAGGGTTTGAGTTATACATATTCATACATATCCTATGTGAAAAATCCAAATACATCAATATAAAACCATAAAATATATAGGTGGTTTTATTGAAATATATTTAATATTATATACATGATATAACCATTGAGACATAGTCAAAAGCTTCAATGCAAGTTTCATAGGTTTATGTAAGTGTATAGGCTTCTACAAATAATATTTTTAGAATCTAATTACTAGATCTTGAGCATAGACCTACCTAATTCCACCTTTGCACAAATTCTAGTCACATGAAAATTTTAAAATAATCTAAGTATTATCCATTTATTGTGTTATCATTATTAGAATATAAATTTGTATTGCACTTTTCATATTTAGTAATTTTATAGATTCAATATATTATGCTATCTAAATAAGTTTAATTGGCCTATTCTAGAATAGTTTTATTCATCCATTTGATTAGGATATTATATCTCTTTAACCATAACACTCATATAAAAAAAAGGGTTAAATAAGTACATTGCATTCCTCTTGTTGGTGGTGCAATATGTTATACCATGGATCTTCATAGTGTTTTAATTTCCTATTGTTCCATCACCATCCCTTTGAATCCTATCATATTGCATTATGTTGGAATAATTATCTGAGGGGATGAAATCCCTCTTTCTAATGTCATACCATACATCAATATAACCTAATATTTTTTAGGTTGTGTGACCGCTAGTTTGACTTGTTGCTAAATAATGATCTATAATAGCACACTTATCTATTTCTTATGCTAAAAATACTCTTATGCATAATATATGGTTACCATATTGGTAAATGTATTCTATTTTTTAGAAACGTGCATGAACATGTATTTTTGATAGATGGGAAAAAATCATATTATTGATAGTTTCTACTTGTAAATATCTTTCCTTAGGTACTTTAGCTTTTTTCCAAATCTTGTTGTAACTCCTTGGTGTACACTTCTTGATAAAAAATACAATGCACTCTATGTGAGATTATTCCTCATGTCATTCCCATACTACATGAGCCATCATGAAATATCTTGAGTCAGAATATCCCCCATCCTATGGTCCTTTTTAACTCTCACTTTCCCTCATTTTTATTCATACTTTCACCTTCAAAGCTCATGCTCATCTAATACCTCCATGATGAATATTTTCTTCATTTTTACCTTATAAAAATAGTTCCCTTTTCACCTTCTACCTTCAACATTGATCACATGAATATGAGCTTATCCAACCATTTGTAAGTTATATATTCTACTATATATCATCAAATTCTTGACCTCTAATGGTGATCACTTCAAAGATGAAACTATAGGTCCATGAAAAGATAATATTTGGCCTCTGATGGATAACAATATATGGATGCAAAAGACTTTAATACACATTTATTCATCACCCCATGCCACCAAAAATAAAAATATTTGGTCCAAACTATGTGAAGGTTCCTCTACTACTCGACATGTTGTTCCATCCAAGCAGATTTATGTCCATAATTTCTACTCTTGTTTATAGCATATATTGTTATTTACAATATAATAAATTATGAATTAATATTAATTATAATTAAAAATGTAAACTATTGAAATATTATCTAGGATGATATATAATACATAATTTAATAAATATAAAGATTAACATAATTATAAGTTTTTTAAATTACTAACAATACAAAACTAGGGTTAGCATTAGATAATTGTCATTGCAACTTATTTATTTGAATGTGATAACTTGATGTAAGATATGATTATATTATAAAAATTAAAAACAAATATGAATAAAAAATCATAGGCTTAAAATATGTTGGGACAAGTTTGTATGAAGAAGATAGGAACACAATGCATTATTATTTGCTACTATGACTTTATCTTACTAGATTGTAAGCTAGATTTAAAAAAATGGGTTTATTTACTTGAAGTTGAATGTGATATTTTTATATGTGGAGATTGAATTGACACACATAATAATTGTAAAATAATAACCCTATTATCTAAAAAACACAAAAAAAGATCAAATTCAAAATGGAGGAAAATGTGGGAATTGAGAATGGTTGAGCTATCCTCAGAAAACCCCTTGTTGGTTGAGTGTTTCCTACATGCCCAAAGGGCCTTAGGACAATTTATTTATCCCTTTAGGTCAAATAATATAAATGAAACTAAAAAATTTGATTATAATTATTTTCAAAAGATGCTATCAATCTATAATAAATAATGTTAGACTTGGCCAAGGATAATTAATTTTTAGCATAATTGCAATATATATCTTTGATAAAAAAATATATGCTTTTGAAATTAAAAAGATAGATGATTTTTTAAGTGAGATATAGGTCTCTTCAAGTGTGACCTTTTATGTGCCTTTATATGGAAACATTTATAATATTTATTATAACCAACCTATTGACACACATGAGCAAGCCATTAGGAAGTGTGTCATTTTAAAAATATGACTGTTAGAGTGCAAGGGACAAGTATGCCCTACTAGATTGGTGCATAGTGATCCCATGTATGCCTAGTGCACACTTGTCCTAAAGGAACATAAGCTTCTAAAAAAATAGTGATATTAAAGTGTGTGTTAAATATAGATGCATATGGATAAAATAGGGAAGTATGTAAGATTTTTATAATAATTTTAAGAATTTAATGGATTTCTTAGAGATTACAGAATCAAAATGGTGAATTTTTCAAACAAGGTAAAAGTTTCAAGGAAAATCATTGTCAAGAATTTATTGGTTAATTTTAGGTGTCTAAATTTTCCACTCCTTTTATCCTAGTGATACATAAAATTACTAGAGTAAATTAGATATAAAACCTAAGTGTGTAAACACACTTTGTAGTTGTCATGGAGATGTGCATGCCCCTTGTTGAGGCATGTGGATAAATAATGAACATGTAGTGAATTAAGAGTGAACAAGTCTCAATTTGAAGAATATATGAAGATTATTGAGTTATAAATATTATGTGATCTAACCTTCATAGATTAATTTGTAAAAATTGAAGCTATGGGAACCAATAAAGTGGTTTCCTAAAGTGCAACCAAGACATAGAGTATCACTAAGCTCAAACATGGTTCACTTGTTGAACTAAAAATAAGAGGTGGGAACTAGTACATATATCACTAAAATGAAACCAAGATGTAGAGTATCACTAATCTCAAAATCATTCTAATTTAAAAATATGAATCACACCACTTAAGATGTATCTAGATTCAAAGTATAAATTATTGAAATTTTGAAACTTGAAAAAGTGATATCTAAAATTTTCAAAGTAGAAATTTGGACATGAATGCATATCATGCCCCCTGTAATGTGTAAAGTGTGAATTATATATATATATATATATATAATTCACACTTTACACATTACAGGGGGCATGATATATATATATATATATATTATAATTATCTTTGCATAAGTTAATATGTGCTTAAGTAGATATAATAATGGATAGCATAAGCAAGACAAATTCCCCCATAATCTAAAGATTACAATTTTTAAATATTGTAAATTATAAAATTTGAAATGCATTATTTATAAAATCTTAGAGAGAAGCCCATTATGATTCCCACATTTTGAGATGATGGAGATTACCTACACGTCAATTTTCTCAAATAAAAAGTGAGAGAATTTGGGAAAGAGATAATCATTAAGATTATTTTACATATTTTAATTGTATTAATCTTAGATATTTAACATTTGAGCATATGGAAATATTGTAAATTGAAATAACAATGAAATAGTGTATGAATCATGTAAAGAAATTACAATTTTTGAATATGTATTTCTAGAATAATATTTAATAGATGAATCCTTGAATCACATAATTAATATTTACATGATATGTATCATGGCAGCATAGATATATGAAATAATGCATGATAACAGTCATGAAACCATAGTAGCCAATAATGAGAATGTAAGCAAAGTCACACATTGTCACCCAATAAGTCCCAAAGACCACATACAAGGGATATGTAAGATGTTGAATAGAGTTATAAATATTACATAAATGTCACATAAGGCCCAAATGCTAAATATAAGGGACATGTGAGTTCCAAATAAAAATAAAAGGCCAAAGCCCACACACACATGGAATGATGATGCCATATAAGCAAGATGGTGTACATTGAATACACATAAGGCTAAGGACCATATTAAACTATAAAACAAGTTGAATAATGTAATGTAATGAAGTAATAATATAAAAAAAACATAGATCAAATGATACTAGCATATTATGATCATATGTATATAGGTCCATGTTAGAAAAATCATATTTCAACATGACATATGTAAAGTATAAATGAATAACAAGACATTTGTTATCATTATAGATAAAAATGGAAAATATATTGTGGATAAATAAAACATATAATAATGCTCAACTAGAGTGATGAGATACCCAAAAATGAGAAAGACTATTGGGTAAAAGGTTAGCCTAATGTTGAAACCATGTAAAAGTATGTTTTATGCTTAAAATTTGATTGATATCCAAATATAAATTGTGATAAAAAAAGTGTATAAGAGGTCCCTATGATTGGATTGGATTGGATTTGGAGATATAGATGTAAAATGCATGAGGACATGTCCATATTAGAGGAAAAGTGTGTTATGCACTATTGTCTAACTAGTGTAACTTTGTCCTCATTGACTGTATACATGAATTTGTAATCATGATAGTTTTATATCCTAAATTTAAACCCTATATAGTTCAATTAGTCCTTATAAAATTTAGGATAACATGGAATTATCTCTACCTTTAGACAAGCTTGGTACAAGAGATATATCTCTATATTTGAGAGGGTTAGCTCCCTTGATCTTTTTTTAAGCTCACACGCTACAATAGGATATTCACTATTGGGGGTGAAAAGAGAATGATTAAAAATAAATAAACCTAAACTAATTAAGGTGATACACTAAAGGTAAGTCCACTAAAACACTTCCATATACACTAAGAAAGGAGACTACCAAAATTGACCTCAAATCAATGTCCTTCAAGCATAAGTATTTTTCATAAAGGTAGATTGTTATGAATATCTAGATGTGGGTGAAACTAAGGTTTGATACTAGACACTAATAGTCCCTATCACACTTCAATACAAACTTAAAAAACACATACATTTTATGAAACTTTTTAAAAGAGTTATCACTCACACAAAACATGCAAGAGCACAATGGAATCAAGGAGAGCATATTCATCAGTTGTCAACTATATAAAAAACTTGATAGACTTAGACAATATATTTTAGAGAATGAATAAAATTAATAAAATTATATTCAAACTAAAATGAGATGTCAAAACCATCAGGGATTTGACATACCAATTATAGATCCATTATAAAACTAAAAAGACTTAAATATAAAGAGCATAAAAGAGGAGAGAGAAGGAGTGAAAATGAAGGGTCACAAGGCCAAGTTTAAAACTTTATAAACTAGTTAAAATTAAATATAATGAGTTTGAAAATTAGTTATAAATTTGTCTTAGAACATGTGTCATTATGAAACATAGAACCTTCCTCAAGTTGGTGTATAAATCTTTAGTATCTTGCTTGAAACTACCTTGATGATGAACTATCACTTGAATAATTGAAATTGACTTAGGAAATATTTGAAACATATTTACTAACATGGGAGGTTGGAATGTTTTTTATAACATTCATCTATGACTTTAACTAATGATTTCCCTTTTGTCACTTGTCATTCATTATTTGCAGTCACTCATTAACTTTCTATGAGTAGACCTTCACACTAGTCACTATGATGACTTAAATTTATCTAAATAGAGAATTGAAGTTGTGTGAAGAGCATGTAAAAGACATATTTTTCCTCTATTCTATCATATAGATCTCCATGAAACTCAAAACACACTTCTCACTTCTAATCTTTGACAGTCACTTTGCTTTCTCACTATCCTACTTAGACTACCTCCAATGAATGGTTTAGTAGAGAGGTTTCCATGATTCACTAAGGTGATATATGAGTATGATAATTTGAAAAAAATCCATAAACACCTCCCATAATGGTTCTCACTTTTCCATTATCTTTTTTACCTACACCACACTTTAAATCCTATAAAAGATAAATAATTAAGCATGTTTATATAAGTGATGATATGGAAAAAGTGGATATTGAGGGCCTTGGGAGAGTTAAAATCATGTACAAGTTAATTTATAGGCCATTTTATCACTTTTGGATGCATCTCCATTCATTTCTTCTCCATTGGGTTCAAATGAGGGTTCTAAGAGGGTTTTAGGTATCTTAGACTATTAACAATGATTTTTAAAAGTTACAAGTCTAAATTTTGAACCAATTAAATAAATTTGGGGTATAATACCCAATTAAAATATTCCTAGCTTATTTAGTCATAATGAAATTTGTCCTTATAGATATGAATAATGAAAATGGTCTTCTTGAGCTCCTGACTGCATTTTGGGTACCCTTGAGAGAGGGTTAGGACAAAATGACCACTTATAGATTGTTACATTAAAAATTATGGTTACAATACATCCTAAAATATCAATTTAAGTTCATAAAATTATTTATAAGGATCATTTTATCATATGAGTTTCATTAGAGGCCATGAGGGTTTAGGCCTAGTTTTAGGCCTAGTCTACAGGATTGTGCTTCTTGGGTGTATGACCACTTGTGGTGGTTTTTAATGGATTTATACATTATTATGTCTCTTTCCACATACAATTCAACAATATACATAATATCATAATCCATCAGGATTTTTCCATCCATATTTTAACCACTCATGTACAAGACCTACATGTTATGTTATTTAGGGAGTGCCTTTGGTCTGAGATAAAATAGAGGACATTCCCACTATTAATTTAACCCAAATTATATTTTATAGGTATTTATTAGGCTATTATTACCATATATAATTTTTTTCAATAGTATATCACATTTTTAGGGCTCTTCACATCAAATGTTCTCAAGACTAGCCTTCAAGTTATGACTGTGTGTAGGATTTTTAGGTAGAGTTTGAAATTGTTATATCTTCACCTAAGTCAGAGTGTTTGGCATAATAAATTGTTTATTTTATAAAATCCTTAAATTATTAAATTATACACATAACCATCAATTACATTTTTGGGTAAACTTTAAGTCACTTGGGCAGATTGTATGCTTGTGTGTATTGTCTTGAGACTGACCTGCTAATGTAGTATTTCTTTACCTATCTCTAATTTGTTCATCTTGTATCTAAAAATATGATATAAAATTGGTATTATAAAAATGGAAGTAATATATACATGGCATCTATCTTCCACCATTATCTACCAACCAAAATTGTATATTTTATGAGTTAGGCTAGTCTACAAACTATCAAACTATAGGTGATCTTTATAGAATATAAAAGATTCTTATAGGTGTTGATTCCTATTTGAGTATTGTACTTTAATGATTTTTTCTTATTATAATGTCATTAAGGAATAAAAAATTAATAGACTCATTTATGCTTTGTGATCAAGAATCATTATTCTACCATCAACCTACTAGGGGTCACTATAAGTTATAGGTTCATTTAAGCTCAAATGGGACTGTAGTTTACTAAATGTCTAGAGTGAAAACTTGCCTAGATTATAATCTCATTTACATTATCTTCTCTTTACCAAATCCACATAATTTCATGTTAAAATTTAACCTCTGGGCTAATGCTATAGGAAATAAGACATTTAGACTCACACATACCTCAAATTCTTCATCATAAGATGGCACTGAGCACGGTAGGATTTGTTTTTGAAGAGATTAAGGTAAATTTATCCTTTGAAAATTTCTTGAACCTTGAGACTTTGAACTCAAATGTGGATGTAGGTAATAGCATCACCATTCACAATATGATCCTCTCTATTCTCTTAGACCTAGTTGAAGTTCTTAATTTAGTTCAAATACCTCCAAAAACCTTTTAAAACTCTATTTCAATACTCCTATATAGTCCTATAGGTGGTTGTCATACTAAAATCTAACTATGTATGTGAATTCCATCTGCAAATTTACCTAGTTTAAAATATTTGAGATTTCCATTGGTATATTTATTTTGCCTAGACCATCACCATGTTTAGAGAGGAGGTAAGGCAAGTGAATTACCTTTTATTTGAAGCCACTATGGGAGGACAAAACACTGCAACTGATAAAACACTATTCTATAGACCATTGATGTTACTCTATGTCTCAATGACATAGTTATGCTTATCTCCACACCTTCACACATGAAAAAATTGTTGAAAACAACATTAAATTAGTTTACATCTCTAAAATACCATATTCACTACTTGGTTGACATAGACCAATACAAACATATGAGAAACTAAAGTAATTGGGGATGTGTAAGTAGTTTAAAGTCATCAAAAATCTTAATGATTTTTCATAGAGCATAAACCACAAAAATATAAAATATTACGATGGAAAGGATTTTAAAATGGAGTAATAATAGCCACCAAGTGCACTCAACTTAACTCTCCTCCTATTCATACCAAGTGCAAACTATTCACTTGTTTGACCTACCCAAGAGAGCGATGAGTGAAATAAACTAGTTTTTTCCATTTTTGGATCTATTGAAGATTATTAAGCTTGGAAAATACTTGTGGGGATCTAAAGAGACCCTCTTAAAGTCTTAACACATGAAAAATGTGTCATTTAGGCCATATAACTACCTATATTTAGTTGATCTTCTTAGATGGATGTTGAACCTACAATTTGTCAATTTAAAAATATTTTATCTAACCAAATTTGACATATTATATGTTATATAACCTCTTGAACATTTTTCCCTTCATGGAAAATTGTAAAATTTACCTAGATTGACCAAAATGGTGACATAAAGGAATATTAAGACAATGACACATATGACAAAGATGAGACATATAATGTGACCACACTAATGATCATGTGACCATTTTATGACTTAGAAAGACCCTACATAAAGTTTGGATATATATGGGGATGACCTAATTTGACCTAAGGTCAAATTTGGTCAACATTTTGGCAATTTTCTAGGGGTAGCATGCCTTCTATGCTAAGGGCCAGTTGCCTTCTCCTATCCTTGGGAAATGGAGTCACCTATACATTTTTCTTAATACTAATAACTTTGAAAAGAAAAAAACACACCAACACAATTAGGAAATAATAATAGAAGATAAAAAACTAAATTAAACACAATTGTGATATCATGAACACTTAGGGAAAACACACAAAAACATAAGCAAAAACACGACTATCCTAATATGTAAAATACCTCAATAAACTTGAGGTGAAGAACCACTTATTCATTGCTTCAACTAGGGTTAAAGACAATTCTCCTTGTCTCACTACTACTCCAAGAAAACACACCATCAATGAGGTATATTTATCAATGAACACTTGCTTGTGGAGATAGTCAATTGACTTACCATGGTTAAATATTCTAGTGACTATAAGTTTACTAATTAGAGATCTCATTAAAACTCCATATACATCTCAAATAAACTTGTTTGAGTTGGCAACTATAATTTACCTAGATAGGGGTATAATATTAGAATAGATAATATAATAGTGAATAATGGTTTAGTACCACATGCATAAGAATAAGGAGTTGTGTAGATGATAATTAGTATAAATAAAGAGGTATGGGTTAGTGTTAGGGACCAAAGAAGTTATTTTTAATAGATATTGCTCTAATAGGAGGTTTCCCCATAAAATATGTCCATGATATAGAGTTATTCCTTTCATAAAAGGAATGTTGTGTGTGTAATCAACATTTTGAGTTCAATATATACAGTCTAGATTATCATTGTGTGAACTATGAGCCCTAGGTTCCTAACATTGGTATCATATCACTTTCATGGGCCAAATGTTTTTCCATTGAAAGAGAAATTGAGATTAGTGAGATAGTTTTCAATCATTTAGTTTTCTTTCCTATTATCTATTGTGAGGTTTGTAAAAATATACAGGATTATGAGTTTGGATTATTGTTACTTGTGATGTCTCTTGTAGAGATTTTCCTATCAGCAACTTGCTTTAAATTTGAAATCCTCACTTGATAGTATTTAATACAATCATCAAATATCATCACAACCTTCTCAAATTTAGGTGCATTTGAAACAAGACATGTCTATTATTGGGAGTCTTCAAGGCCATCTTGTTTGTGTTCATCATATACTTCATGTTTTACCAAAGTTGTTTCTTTCTTGATAGATAAATCAAGCTCTTCCTTGTGTCCATATGGATCATGATTGACCTCAACATCAGATTTTCATTCTTTTTAAAGAGATGAAGACTTGATATCTTCCTCAAATTCATAAAATATGGCTTTGAACTATTTCAAAATATCATCTACCTCCTCTTGAGGTCCATGCTCATGAGTTTTTTCTTACTTATCAAGCAAAACTAGTTACTCATTAGGACTGTCATGTTTTGACATAACTAGGATACTCACATCTTCACCCATGTGTAAATGATAGTTTCCCCATGAAATTGTCTCCAAAATTTTATTAGGATTTTCCTCAAGAGTTCCATTAATATAGTCATGGAGTATATATTTTCCAAGACTAGTTTATATAAACACACCTTGCTTAGCTCCTCACTCATCAAGATACAAATTATATATACCATAAAAAAGTGTTAGAGGTTCATTATCACTAGGGTGATCATCTTATTAATGAAATTTCAATTCATGTTATAAGTATAAGGCACATATGGCTCAACATGAAAAATAGAGAGAGGCTCTGACTTAATTGTCACTTTTGCACTATATCTAGTCCTAAATCCCATATAGGTCTAGTCCAAAGTTAGATAACATAAAATTTTAGTAGTAAAATCTCTTGAAAAACAAAGTGTAAAATGAGGAGGCACATCTACCACCATAACATCTTTATAAATGGTGAAGGTAGGACAGGCATGGAGAAAAATTTGTAAACCTCTAATTATGACAATGGTCTTGGTAGCTAACCCATCCAATTGTAGTACTCCTTTGGCATGAGGCTCATACTTTAAGTTCAATTTGTTAGCTACTTGCTTGGGTATGACACAAGTACTATATCCAATATCAATGAGACAATTATGTACCAAGTCATCTCAAATAATGATGGATAGATAGAATGGAGGAGGTTTGTCTACCTTTTCAACTTTACTTAATTGTCCTTCACTAGGCTTCATGGTATTTATCAAGGTTGCCTCTTTCCCACTAGGCTGTTTGGTTTCAAAATTGATCTTGGACAACTCCTCTTGAAGTAGGTATACTTATCTAGGTACTGCCAATGTATCCCACATTGACACATTCACATGAGACCTCTTCATCTACTCCATAATGTTAGTAAAAGGACCACTAAATTTTTTTATCCACTAGGAGGAATAGTAATACTTACATCTTGAGAATTATGAGGTATGAAAGCACTTATAAAATTATAATCTCTTTGAGTTACTTGTGCATTTATAATAGTATTATACATACCTGACCTTGTGTATGTTTGAATATTCATTGATTAACCACTAGTAGTCCCTTGAACTTCTTCAACTTTCTTCCTCTTGCTCCTTGTGTTTGTAACTATAGAACTTGCATCAATGCTTGACTACCCTTGATAATTGACTACACATGAGTAATATTTCTACCAATTAACTAATTTAGATCCCACTTAAGTAATATTATCATTGTTTCCTCCATTTGGTACTTCATATTGAGTCATAGCTAGCATAGCCCCCAAACTTGCCATGAAGGCTTGATTGAAGGAATCATTGACATAGGAAGTGGATCATAAGGTTGATCAAATGAAGGTTGATTGTTATGATCTTGGGCAAGGTTGTTTTGAGTAATAACTAGTGCCCTTGAATTTTAAGGAGTATTAGAATTGTATCCATTGTAATACTTTGATTGAACTATCTATCCTTGACTTTGAGTATGACCTTGGAAAGGTGGCCTATTGCCTTGATAGTTAGGGTAATATTGATTAGGTTGATAGTGGATTTGGAAGGGCCTTACTTTATATTATTAGATAATCCTCTTTGAATTTAGGATCTCTTGTTCCATATCTCTCATCTTGTCTGATTCACTAGACTTACTTGGTTGACTAGGGGCAACATGCTTATGTTTAGGTGCAATAATAAAAGCAATAATAGGTGTAGAAGTTTTCAAATGAAGAAATAGAGGCATGTGAGGTCTTGAGTAAATCTTCCCAACCTTAATCAAACAATTATTTGCCCTAATTTCCACTTCATAGGCATTAGGTAGAGTGTTACCTCCCATAGATTATATTATCATTAAAATTTCACTATCAAAAAATTTAAGATAGTAAAGGAAAACATGATGAGATATTGGTCTTACCAAGATTGGGATTCTATCTCATGTCTTCTTAAATCTTTTGTTGAAGTCTTTAATAAAATATTAAGGTGCTCTCCTTATGCTAGTTAGCTGCTCAATTAGTGATAAGTTGTCAATATTTTCCTCAAATCTTCTTCTCAATGCATCTCATAACTCATCCCAAGTGGTGATTGATTTAGGTGCCAATGTTCCATACTAGTCTAGAGCTTTTCATTTGAAGGAGATAGCCAAAAACCTAACTACACTATTCTCCTCTATGATGTGATGAATATTACAAAAGTTAGCAATATTTATTATATGCTCAATGGGTGTGATGGTAATCTCACCAATGTATGATGGAACACTTTTGAGGGTAGATATGGGGATATCATCATAGTGGGAAAGTATTAGAGGAATATAGACATTGAAGGAAACAAAAGGAAAATTTATTACCATGGTGGCCTTAGGACTTTGAAAGAGTGGGGTAATCAAGAAATTATTCATGGGATTGTGAGTAAGATATGACTTCTTTGGATAGGTATGGGTGTTTTCAAATCTACTTACTTTGTATGAATAATGAGGAATCTCTTGAAATTTAAAAGGTATGCATTTGGTGAGAGATCTTGTGTTTTCCTTAGTCATGAAAGAGTGCACTACTCTGAAACCAAGATTGAAATGTTATAATCACTAGATACTATAGGAAGTGGACTATTATAACTCCTTATTGTCAAAGCAAACATCCACCTTAAACAACCTTCTTGGAATTCATGTCCCAATGGGCTTGTCAAAACTATTATAGCCTAAACTTTCACCCTATAAATTTAAAGTATACCTTCTCAAATTTAAGATAACATGGAACTATATGTACCTTTAGACATTCTTGGTACAATAGATAGATATCTATATTTGAAAGGGGCTAGCTCCCTTGATCTATCTTTAAGCTCAAACACTACACTAGGCTAATCACTGTTGGGGGTAAAAGGGAAGAAGGAAACATAAATAACCATAAAATAATCAAGGTGATACACCAAATATAAGTCCACTAATACACTTTCATATGCACTAAGAAAGGAGACTACCAAAATTGAACTCAACTCAATGTCCTTCTAGCTTAAGTATTTCTCATAGAGGCATATTGCTATGCATATATATAGGTGGGTGAAACAAAGGTATAATAATAGACACTACTTGTTCCTCTCACACTTCAAGATAAACTTAACAAACACATACACTTTATGAAACCTATTAGAATAGATATCAATGTTTGAAATATTGTCATTGATGTCAAAGGTCTAACATTATTGGTGATAAATGAACCATAACATTTAATGGTGTTTTTAGTATTCATATCTTAGATAATGTATGTTAATATTTATTTAATATTAATAAATATATTTTTGGTTGCATATAAGTCAAAAGAGGGCCCATGGACAAGTCAAAGAGTCATAGGGGAAAGACAAAAGAGGAATGGGACACATTTTCTCATAAAGAGTCATTTTAAGGAATTCCAAGAGTCACCATGTGAAGACAAAAGAGGGTATGCCACATTTTTCCATGAAGAGAAACTTTGAGTAATATGAAAAGTCACCAACATAAAGACAAAAGAGGATAATATGAATTTGCTTATGAAGGGTCACCATGTGACTTTTTGAATCCAAGGATATAAAGGGTCATGCAAGTTTGGCACCATTTTACATGAGGATTGAAGGGTCACAAAGGGTGAATTCCAAAGGTCATTTAGAAAGATATAGATAAAGGCTTAATAATCCATTTGTAATATGCAATAGAGTGCATGGTTGTATTTGTTTTATATAATATAAGAGGAGAGAAAAGAAAAAGATATTGTAGAGTTCTATCATTTTTTGAGTAAACAATATTGAGAGATAGTTGTGTTTTATACACAAGAGGGGTTAGTGATCCTATGGGTTGGTGCTCAAAAATATTTTCAAGGGGTTGGTGCTCTTATGGGTTGGTGCTAAAAAATAGTTGTTGTGTTGGTGCTTGGTAAAAGGGGTTAGTGCTCCTGCAAGTTGGTGCTTATGAACTTTGTAATTTGAGTTGGTGCTCATTCATATACTTGAGATTTTTTTCCATGGTTTTTTCCACTTTTTATTTCCACGTAAAAATTTGGTCTCTCTCTCTCTCTCTCTCTCTCTCTCTCTCTCTCTCTCTCTCTCTCTCTCTCTCTCTCTCTCTCTCTCTCTCTCTCTCTCTCTCTCTCTCTCTCTCTCTTGTGGTGCATGTTATTGGTTCAATTTTATTACATATCTTGAATGTGTGATTAAGTGGTTAAAGAAAAGAAATCATATTAAGTAAAATATATATAATATACTGATTCACCCCCCCTCTCAATATTTTTTTTGCTTAACAATTGGTATTAGAGTCAATTCCTTTTGAAAATTTTTTATAGCTTGAAGGTAGATTAGGGAAAACATGATGGCTGGATCACATGAAGGTTTTTCTACAAATTAGGCACCTTTGTTTAATGGGATAAATTATTCTTTTTTGAGCATAAGGATGAGGACTTATTTGATGGCCCTTGGATTCAACATTTGACAAGCAGTGGTAGAGGAATATGATGAGACATACAAACTTGTAACTACTCTGGTGAAAAAGAAGGCAAGTGAAAATAATGTAAAATCTTTAAATTCTATTTTATGTGGTTTATGTGAGTTAGAATTTATTAAAGTTATGTAATATAAATCTACTCATGAAACTTGGGTAAAGATTGAGAATATTTATAAAGGTGATGGAAAGGTTCAACAAGTTAAGATTTAGAATTTTAGAAGATATTTTGAGAGTTTAAAGATGGAAGAGGAAGAAATTATAACAAGTTACCTTTTGCGGGTTGATCAAAGTTAATCAAATTCAAGGTCTTGGAGAAAAGTTAGAAGAATCAATCATGGTATAAAAAGTTTTGAGATATCTACCATTGAGATATGATGCAAAAGTTTCAAAAATTGAAGAGATGAAGAATTTAGCCAAGCTAAAGATGGATGAGCTACGTGGTATTCTTACAGTATATGAGATGTGGACCAAATAAGATAAACCCTCAAAGAGAGAAGATGCTTTCAAGACATAAAATAAAAATAAGGCTAAAATTCAAGAATTAAGTGATAATTCTAGTGATGATGAAGATGATAATGGAGCTTTATTTATTCACAAGATGAAAAAGGGCATAGGTAAATATCAAAGAAATTTACCTTTTAAATGTTTTGATTATGGAAAGATTGGATATTTTGTAGCTAAGTGTATAGATAAGGGTAAGGGTGAAAATGAAGAATTAAAGTCTGCATACAAGAAGAATTTCAAACAAAAATTAAAGAAGGGATTCAAGAAGAAGAGTTTGTATTCTAAAGATCCTAGCTCAGTCAAAGATAGTGGAGGTAGTGATTCAAAAGAAGAAGAGATTATATTCATGGCCATACATGAAGATGCCTCTGAAAAAAATATAGATGATTAAGAAGAAGAATAGGATCAAGCCAGAGTGAATTTGGAAGGAGAACTCATTTGTGCCTTAGAAGAGTTAAAAGCTCTTGAGAAGAAGAATTGAAGATTGAAGCTTCAGATTGAGAAAAATGAAAATGAGTCAAAGAAAATAATTGAAGATCTATAAACACAATTTAAAGAAGGTAGGAAGAATGAAAAATATCTAATGGAAAATTTTCAAAAAGTAAGTGAAGAATGTGAAAGGTATGCTATTGAAATTACTTCTTTAAAAGCAGATCTTGAGTTTTACTCCTCTATCAGGGTTTAATGAAGAGGCCATGATATGATACAAGTGCAATAACTTTGGACATAGCTTGATATTGTATAAGTGTGTTTTAGTTAGTAAAAAAGGACTAAAATTTTAAGGATCTATTCATCAAGAAGAAAGTTCAGATAGGTTCATGATAGAAGAAACAACTTGAAAAGTCTATGTTGGTATAGACAACTTTGCATGCAATAAATGAATAAAATCCATGGTTCATTGATAGTGGATGTTCAAGGCACATGACAAGAGACAAGGGTAATTTCATAACCTTGAACAAGATCAATGGTGGCACAATTAAATTCATAGATAATACTACTACTAGAATTGATAGAAAAGGTACACTAAGTTTGGATAATGGTAGAACTAAAACTAAAATATTTTGTATGGAGAAGGTCTTAAGCATAATCTATTAAGTGTAATTAAAATGTGTGATCAAGGGCACACACTAAATTTTTATGTAGAAGGATTTGAAATTAGGAGAAAAGATTTAGATGTATTGGTTGTAGATGCTCAAAGAATAGGCAATAATTTGTATATGTTATCAGACATCAAAGGTCAATGATGTTATTTGAATCAGATTGAAGAAAGTTAGATATGGCATAGAAGAATGGGACACATCAATTTTGACAATCTTTTCAACATCAATAAGAAGAAAGAAGTTAGAAATCTTTCAAAGATTACAAAGCCATCCAACACACTTTGTGAACCTTGTCAGCATGGGAAGTAGGCTAGAAGGTGGTTCAAAACAAAAGAATACTCAACCACTCAGATGTTAGAGACATTGATTTGTGTGGACCTATGAGAAATCAAATTACTCAAGGTGAGAAATATTTCATGTTTCTTATTGATGATTTTTCATGTATTACTTGGGTAATGTTTTTAAAGAAAAAATAAAAAGCTTTTAGACATTTCAAAGCACTCAAAGTATTAGCTGAGAATGAAATGGATTTGAAGATTAAGTGCCTAAAATTAGATCAAGGAAGAGAATTCATGTTATATCAGTTTATTGATTATTGTGAAGAGCATGGAATAAAGAGACATTATTCAAAATCCATAACTCCACAATAAAATGGAGTAGTTGAACGAAAAAAAAAAAGTTTAGGAGATGGCGAGTACAATGATAAATGAATCCAAGATACTAGATAAATATTGGATAGAGGTAGTTGGTATAATAGTACATATTCAGAATAGATAATTATTAAGAGTCAATAGTGACAAGATTACTTATAAGCTGTGGAAAGACAAACTAGCTATAGTTGATTATATCATAATTTTTGGTAGTAGATGCTTCATAAAGAAAACCAATGAAAAAGTAGGTAAGTTTGAATCTAGAGAAGATGAAGGTATATTTATTGGTTATTTTTGTAAAAGTAAAGCTTATAAATGTTATAAAAAAATAACCAAGAAAATAGTTGAAATTGCAAGTGTCAGGATAGAAGAAAATGGAGCACAAAGAATCAATGATCTAGTAGACATTCCTGAAATCATTGAAGAGGAAGATTTTGCAAAATTAGATGAAGATGAGAAGAAGGAGAAAAAGGACACCAAAACCTCATCCAAATATGCATAGAGAAATCATAATGAAAGTGAAATAATTAGGGACATAAATGAAGGAATTCACACTAGAATAATGATGGTAAGTTAATCTGAGCAAGCTAATTTCTCTTTGTTATCCAAAATTCAACCTAGAACTTTTTTAGAAGCTAGACATGATAAGCATTGGGTTAAGGCAATGGATGAAGAATTAAATCAAATAGAAAATAATGATACTTTGGAAATAGTGCCTAAACCAAAAGATCACAATGTGATAGGAATAAAATGAGTTTACAAAAATAAGTTGAATGAAAATGGAGAAGCGACCAAGAATAAAGCAAGATTAGTATTTACAGGATATGCTCAGATTAAGGGAATAGATTTTGAAGAATTTTTTTCACTAGTGGCAAGGCTAAAGGCTATTAGAATGTTTCTTGCATATGTAGTGTTTAAAATTTTCAAAGTTTTTTAGATGGATGTCAAATCTACTTACCTGAATTGGAATCTAGAAGAGGAGGTCTACATTGAGAAACCAAAGGGATTTCTTCTCTCAAATGATAGTATCCATGTATGTAGATTGAAGAAATCACTATATGGATTAAAACAAGCTCCCAAAACTTGGTATATAAGACTTGATAAATACCTGTAGGATCAAGGTTTCAAAAGAGGATTTCCTAAGAGTAATCTCTACATCAAAACAAAAGGTGAGCATTAGTTGATTAGTGTGGTATATGTTGATGACATCATTTTTTGAGGAAACATTGAAAAGATGACAAAATAATTTTATGATAATATGTAAAAACAATTTGAGATGTCTATGATTGGAGAATTGTCATTTTTCTTAGGATTGCAAATATTTCAATTAGATAAAGGAATTTTCATATCTCAAAGTAAGTATGCCAAGTAAATGTTGAAGAAATTTGATTTTGAGGATTGTGCACCAGTTGGCACAACAATGTGTATAGGAAATAAGGTGAGTAAGGATGAAGATTCACCTATTGCAGATCAATCTTTGTATATATCTATGATTGGTAGCATTTTATATTTGACATCATTGAGGCCAGACATCATGCATATAGTAGGTATGATAGCAAGATATCAGTTAGCTCTAAAATATAGTCATGTTTAGTTGGTGAAAAGAACATTTAGATATATCAAGTGGACATTAGATTATGAATTGTGGTATCCCATAGTTAAAGATTTCACATTGTTTGCTTATATAGATTTAGATTGGGTAGGTTGTTTGGATGACAAAAAGAGTAAAAGTGGAGGATCTTTCTTCCTTGGTGATAGCTTAGTATCATAGTTAAGAAAAAATTATAATTTAGTATCAATTTTTATAGCTGAAGTAGAATATATTGTAGTGGTATTATGTTGTACTCAAGTTCTTTGGATGAAGAAAACTTTGGAAGATATCAAGGTAAAATATTATAAACCTATTTCTATTTTTTGTGACAACACAAGTTCTATTAATATTTTGAAGAATCTAGTGATGCATTCAAGAACAAAACATATTCCCATCAAATATCACTTCTTGAGAGAGTAGGTTATATATCAATAGGGTAAGATGAAATATATTAGTACTACAAAGTAGATTGTAGATGTTTTCACAAATGCACTACCAAAAGACACATTTGAGTATCTACGAGAGAAGTTGGGAGTAATTTATTTTACTTCCTACCATTAAGGATCAACAATAGTTGAGGGGGAGCTAAGTGTTAGCTCCAAGATAGGCCATTTACCATTGATGTCAAAAGGGGAGAAGAATAGGTACAAGTGTAGAAATAGGTATAGGTTGCTATAGTAAGGTGGAGTTACTATTTCTTTTAGATGGTAGTATGTGCAAGTTTCAAGATGTGGTAATTTTAGTTTGAGATTGCCATAAATGACAAAGGGGGAGATTATTGGAATTATTGTCATTGATGTCAAAGGTCTAGTATTGTTAGTGATAAAGGCCCATATCATTTAACGGTGTTTTTAATATTCATATCTTGGCTAATATGTGGTAATAATTATTTATTATTAATGAATATATTTTTGGTTGCATATAAGTCAAAAGAGGGCCCATGGAGAAGTAAAAGAGTCATAAGGTAAAGACAAAATAGGAATGGGATGCATTTTATCATGAAGAGTCATCTTGAGGAATTCCAAGAGTCACCATATGAAGACAAAATAGGCTATGGTGCATTTTTCCATGAAGAGACACTTTGAGGAATACAAAAAGTCACCAAGATAAATACAAAAGAGAAAAGGATGTATTTTCTTATGAAGGGTCACCATGTGGCTTTTCAAATGCAAGGATAAAAAGTGTCATGAAAGTTTGGTGACATTTTCCATGAGGATTGAAGGGTCATAAAGGGTGAATACAAAAGGTCATTTGGAAAGCTATAAATAAAGGCTTGAGAAGCCATTTGTAATATGCAAGAGAGTGCATGGTTTATATTTATTTTATATAAGAAAAGAGGAGAGAAAAGTAGGAGATATTGTAGATTTATATCATTTTTTGAGTAAGAAACATTGAGATATAGTTGTGTTTTATACATAATATGGGTTGGTGCTCTTGTGGGTTGGTACTCACAAATCTTTGCAAGGGGTTGGTGCTCCTATGGGTTTAATTATTTATTTAAAATTAATGAATATATTTTTGGTTGCATATAAGTCAAAAGAGGGCCCATGGAGAAGTAAAAGAGTCATAAGGTAAAGACAAAAGAGGAATGGGATGCATTTTCTCATGAAGAGTCATCTTGAGGAATTCCAAGAGTCACCATATGAAGACAAAATAGGCTATGATGCATTTTTCCATGAAGAGACAATTTGAGGAATACAAAAAGTCACCAAGATAAATACAAAAGAGAAAAGGATGTATTTTCTTATGAAGGGTCACCATGTGGCTTTTCAAATGCAAGGATAAAAAGTGTCATGCAAGTTTGGTGACATTTTCCATGAGGATTGAAGGGTCATAAAGGGTGAATACAAAAGGTCATTTGGAAAGCTAAAAATAAAGGCTTGAGAAGACATTTGTAATATGCAAGAGAGTGCATGGTTTATATTTATTTTATATAAGAAAAGAGGAGAGAAAAGTAGGAGATATTGTAGATTTATATCATTTTTTGAGTAAGAAACATTGAGATATAGTTGTGTTTTATACATAATATGGGTTGGTGCTCTTGTGGGTTGGTACTCACAAATATTTTCAAGGGGTTGGTGCTCCTATGGGTTTAATTATTTATTTAAAATTAATGAATATATTTTTGGTTGCATATAAGTCAAAAGAGGGCCCATGGAGAAGTAAAAGAGTCATAAGGTAAAGACAAAAGAGGAATTGGATGCATTTTCTCATGAAGAGTCATCTTGAGGAATTCCAAGAGTCACCATATGAAGACAAAATAGGCTATGGTGCATTTTTCCATGAAGAGACACTTTGAGGAATACAAAAAGTCACCAAGATAAATACAAAAGAGAAAAGGATGTATTTTCTTATGAAGGGTCACCATGTGGCTTTTCAAATGCAAGGATAAAAAGTGTCATGCAAGTTTGGTGACATTTTCCATGAGGATTGAAGGGTCATAAAGGGTGAATACAAAAGGTCATTTGGAAAGCTATAAATAAAGGTTTGAGAAGTTGTTTGTAATATGCAAGAGAGTGCATGGTTTATATTTATTTTATATAAGAAAAGAGGAGAGAAAAGTAGGAGATATTGTAGATTTATATCATTTTTTGAGTAAGAAACATTGAGATATAGTTGTGTTTTATACATAATATGGGTTGGTGCTCTTGTGGGTTGGTACTCACAAATCTTTGCAAGGGGTTGGTGCTCCTATGGGTTGGTGCTCATAAATAGTTATCATGTTGGTATGCAGAAAAGGGGTTGGTGATCCTATAAGTTGGTGCTTGAAAAATTTGTAATTTTATTTGGTGCTCATTTATATAATTGAGATTGTTCTCTATGGTTTTTCCCACTTTGGGTTTCCACATAAAAATATGGTGTCTCTCTCTCTCTCTTTGTGGTGCATGTTATTGGTTAAATTTTATTGCATATCTTGAATGTGTGATTAAGTGGTTAAAGAAAAGAAATAAAATTAAGTAAAAGATATATAATATACTGATTCACTCCCCATCTCAATATATTTCATGCTTGAAAATGACTCACAAAAAACATGCAAGAGTAGAATGGAACCAAGGAGAGCATATTCATCACTTGTCAACCACATAAACCACTTGACACACATAGGAAATAGATTGTATAGAATTAATAAACTTTATAAAAATTTAATCAAAGGCAAATGATATTTCAAAACCATCGAGGCTTTACCAAACCAATTATGGATCTATTATAAATCCAAAAAGGCTTAAATATATAAAGCATAAAAGAGGAGAGAGGAGTGAAAATGAAGGGTCATAAGGCCAAGTGTAAAACTCTAAAAACAAGTTAAAATTAAAGATAATTAATTTTAAAATAGGTCAAGAAGTTTTATTGGAACATGTGTCACTCCAAAACATAGCATCTTCCTCAAGTTGGCATAGAACTCTTCATTGTCTTACATGAAACTGCCTTGATGATGAAGAGTCACTTGACTACTTGAAACTAGATTAGGAAGTATTTTACACATATTTACTAACATGGGAGGTTGGAAACAAGATTTTTAACATTCATCTACACCCTTTAATTGAATACTTCCCTTTTGTCACTTGCCATTCATTGTTTATAGTCACTCATTAGCTTTCTATGACTATATCTTCGCACTTGTCACTATGATGACTTGAATTTATCCAATGATATGTGTTGAATATGTGTTATAAATATTTAAAGGACCTATTTTTCCTTTGTTCTATCATATACATCTCCATGAAACTCAAAACACAATTCTCACTTCCAATCTTTGACAATCACTTTACTTTGTCAATATCCTACTTAGACTACCTATAATGAATGGTATATAAGAGAGGCTTACATGATTAATTAATTTTATAAATTATTATTATAATAATAAATAAGTCCCTACACACCTCTTACAATGGTTCTCACTTTTCCATTCTCATTTTTACCTATAACACACTTCAAATCTTGAAAAATAGAGATAATTAGGCCTATCCATATAAGTGATGGTATGATAAAAGTGGATGGTGGTGATCTTGGGAGAGTTAAAATCAATTAAAAGTCACTTTTTAGTCTATTTTATCACTTTTTTATGAATCTCCATTCATTTGTTCTCCATGAGGTTCAAATGAGGGTTTTAAGTCTCTTGGACTGTTAACAATGATTCATAAAAGTTAGACATCTAAAAATTGAACCAATTCCAAAAATTTAGGGTATATTACCCCATTAAAATATTAATATCTTATTGATTCACCATGAATTTGGTCCATATAGATATGAGGAAATGAAAATGCCCTTCTCGAGCTCTTGATTGCATTCTAGGTACCCCTGAGAGAGGTTTAGGCCAAAATGACCACTATTGGATTTTTTATGAAATAAAATTGTTATAATCAATAATAAACTATAAATTTAAGGTTTTAAAATGGTTCATAAAGATCATGTGGTCATATGAGTCTCATTATAGGTCATGAGGGTTTAGGCCTAGTCTATAAGACTATGTTTCCTAGTTGTATGACCACTTGTGGTGGTTTCTAATGGATTTATAAATTAATATACCTATTTAAAAATATAATTAAACTATATAAATCATATAAAAATCCATAAATACTTTGTCATCCATATTTTTACCACTCATGTACAAGAACTCTAGGTTATGTTACTCATGGAGTGCATCTAGTCTGAGATAAAACAAAGGACATTCCCACTATAATTATGACCTAAATGAGACTTTATATTTATTTATTAGTTCATTATGACCATATTTATTAATTTTTAATCTTAGATCACCTCTCTAGGTCTCTTAACATCAAATATTCTCAAGACTAGCCTTCAAGTTATGACTATGTGCGGGATTTTTAGGCAAAGTTTGAACTTGTTATATCTTCACCTAAGTTAGAGTGTTTGGAATGATAAATTCATTATTTTATAACCTAATTAAATTATTAAATTATACACATAACTAACACTTAATTTTTTATATAATATTTAATTCACTTAGGTATATTGTATGCTTGTTTGTGTTCTCTTGAGACTGGCCTGCTAACATTGTATTTCTTGACCTAACTCTATAATGTTCATCTTGCCTCTAATAACATGATATAAACATGTTATTATCACTATGGATGTAATTTTTACATTTTAATCCATATTATACCACTATCTACCAACTAAAACTATACATTTCATGAGTTTGGCTAGTCTACAAACTGTCAAATTATAGATGTTTTTTATAGAATACAAAGGATTCCTGTAGGTGTCACTTCCTCTTTGAGTATTCTAGTTTCATGAGTTTTTATTATTTTTAGGTCATTATTAAATTAAAATTTAATAGTATCATTTGTGCTTTGTGACCATGCATCATTCTTCTACCATAAACCTACTAGGTGTCACTGCAAGTTATAGGTTCATTTAAGATCAAATGGGAATGTAGTTTATTGAATGTTTACAGTGAAAAATTGCTTGAATTGGAATCTCATTTAAATTATATTGTCTTGAAAAAATACACCTCCTCTCATGTTAAAATTTAACCTCTAGGATAATGTTATAGGAAAAAAGACATTTAGACTCACACAGACCTCAAATTATTCATCATAAGATGACACTAAGTATTGTAGGATTATTTTTTAAAGAAATTAAGGTAAACTTATCCTTTTGAACTTTATTGAACCTTGATACTTTGAACTCAAATGTGGATTTAAGTAATGGCCTCACCATTCAAATTATGGTCCTCTCTATGCTCTCAAACTTACTTGAAAGTCTCATTTGAGTTCAAATACCTCAAAACCCCTTTCAACACTCTGTTTCAATACTCCTACATAATCCTATAGGTGGCTATCATAATAGAATCTAATTGTGTATGTGAATTCCATCCTCAAGTCCACCTAGTTTAAAATATTTGATATTTCCATTGGTTTATTGAGTTTTCCTAGACCATCACCATGTTCAGAGAGAAGGTAAGGCAAGTGCATTACCTTTGATCTAAATCCATTATGAGAGGATAAAACATTGAAACTAATATAACACTATTTTTCAAACCATTTATGTCATTTTATGGCTAAATGAGATAGTTATGCTTATTTACACACCTTCACATGTGCCAAAATTGTTGAAAACAACATGAAAGTAGTGTACATTCTCTGAAATACCATAATCACTACTTGGTTGACATAGACCAATACACATAGATGAGAAACCAAAGTGATTGTGGATGTGTAAGTAGTTTTAAGTCATAAACAATCTTAGTGATTGTTCATAGATCATAAAACACCAAACTAGAAACTATTATGATGGAAAGGAATTAAAAAGGGAGTATTAACAACCACCAAGTTTACTCAGTTTAAATTTCTTCCTATCTATACCAAGTGAAAATTGTTTAACTTATTTGACCTATCCAAAAGAGAAATGAGGGGAAAAAACTATTTTTACCATTTTTGATCTTTAAAATATTATTAAGACTATAAAATACTTGTGGGGATATGAATAGACCCTCCTCAAGTCTTCTCATGTGCCAATTATGTCACTTAGGATGTACAACTATCTAAAAGATCCTATTTTTATTTATCTTCTTGGATGGATGTTTAACCTACAATTTATCAATTTCATAATAATTTATCTAACAAAATATGACATATTTTACATTATGCAACCTATTGAACATTTTTACCTTCATGTAAAATCATACAATTCACCTAGAGTGACCAAAAAGGTGACATAAAGTAATATGAAGATAATGACACATATGACAAAGATGAAACATATAATGTGACCCCACTAATGACCATGTGACCTTGTTATGACTTATAAACATCCTATATAAAGTTTGGATGTATAGGGATTTGACCTAATTTGACCTAGGGTCAAATTTGGTCAACAAATAATTTCTTCTATGTATGATTATTTCATGGTTCTATAGAAATATGTCCCTTTTCACATATATATACCTTGTGATAAGCATTGTGTATTGAAAAGGTAATGAAATATGATATGTACTGACCATAAAGATAAATGGCACTTAGAAATATGTAATACAACAACATGAAAATATGATTATAGGTCTCAATTTTATATTTTTATAAATAATTTTATTTTTATGTGTTTTTATAATATATGAATGCTTTTATATTTTTAAATATTTTAAAATTTAAAAAATGGATAATAAAAAGTTTAAAATGTTTGAAAAACAAGGTAAGCATCAAGGTTTTGAAACTATAAGAAGGGGGAGATTTGAACAACCCTTAATAACATGCTGAAGTATAACATGGAAAGAAATAAGGTAAGTGAAATGCCCCAAATATAATTACATATGTAGCATAGATGGAAAACATGGACATGGGACCTCATGTAAAAATATATTTATGTGATCATGAAATTACAAATGAGAGCTGAAGTATGTATGTATATATTTATATGTATGTATGTATGAGAGGCTCTAGATAAGGAGAAAGTTTTTTGGATTCTCTTGTGTGACCACTTTTTTAAGGTGATTTTTTGATTCTTGATTCAAATTTATTTATTAAGTAATACCTATTTTAATAGACTCGAATATTACTTTGATTCTTGTATTTTTTAATCTTGTCTATTTTGAGTTTTAACTTAACCCTTAGAAGATATAATCATTGTATGATTAGAAGTGATTGAATCAATACAATGTGAAATTCCATGTGATATGGTATTACAAGTGTTTTATAGAACTTATTATTCAAAAAATATTTCTTTACCCTTATTTTTTAGAGGTGATGTATCCCTATTTTCACCTACTCCAATTGATGTAAATAAAGAATGAGGTAAGTTTTCATCCTTATCAATAGGAATGAAAGATGATTTGCACATTTTATCATCTATCAATTCATGTGTATTATCATCATCACTAATATATTAATCTTATATTTTTCAATAATAATCTTCTTTATTAAATAATAATGGGAATTTTGTAATGGATCCTATTAGATCAATAAGAGGTAATTCCCATTTGTGTTCATTTGTGATAGGATTTTCAAGTTTTTTAGAGATGTGTTGTTATGGTGGCATTTATTGGATAAGTTCTTATATATACTGAGGACTTGGGTAAGTTTTTTCAATATCACCCATTATACTTGATTCACCCACCTCATAAGTATGCATTTGTGTAATTGATATTGGTTTTTTAGGTGCTATGAAGGAAGCCTTATTATATTATGTGATCTTATAGTATCAAAAAGGTTTATCATCTACTAGAATTGTATATTCATGTGAATCATCTAAAAACATGACACATCAATGAAATGTAGAGGGTATATCCCCCATATCATGAGTCCAAAGTCATCCCAATAATATATTATACTATAATTGATTTTCAATAACTTGAAAGATAATAGAAACCATTTTAGGACCTATTAGCATATAAAATGTGATAATTCCCATTACTAATGTGGGAGAGTTATCAATTTTTTTTATATGTTGTTCACACATATGAAAATTTTATAACTGAATTCAAATTTTTATATGAAGTTATAACTAAAAACATTTAATATAGAAATAGTGTCAACTAAAAATTGCTTGATAAAATTTCCATGAATATAAACCTCGATTAATAGTGGGAGATTCTTCTCAATAATGTGTTACAAAGGTATGTCTTATTTATCAAAATAAATAGTACTATACATATATTTGAAGGTGTTTATAATAGAATAAAATGAAGTTGGTTGTGTCTCTACATGAATATACACTTATCTTCAAAAATTTAATATTGTATATCCTTATAATCTAGTGCCTTTTAAAATAATTCTAGAATAAAAATATTGTTTGGTGTATTACACAATTGCTCAATGAAATCATATCCTTTGGGTTGGGGAATATTGTCTTGAATTTTATAAATGAGGTGGAGGAGAAATATTGATAATGGGTGATTGGGGTTTGGAATTTAAGGGAGGTCATCTTCATCTAATATGAATAGTATGGAATTTAGAGTCTAATATATGTTGTGGATGAATAATAGGTACAAAAGAAATACTAGTAGGGGTGGGCAAGAGGGGGCTGAGTATACAAAATAAAAAAGGTTGGTCATATGTTTTTCATGTCTAGTTATGATATGAATCAGCTCATATATTACAATAAGTGGTGGAAGATAAGGGTATGATTTCATGATATATTGTATTTTGAATTTGTCCATGAGAGGTGGAATCATTATTATAACCAAGGCCGCTAGTTCTAAAATTGGTTGAGATAGATGAGAGATATTGTAAAAAATAATCTAATACTTTCCAAGACCTAAATAATATAAAGGGAGGGATTTAGGAGGAAGAGGAGAGGAGGAAATATTATCACAATAGGAATTAAAAATAATATAAGATATTAGATTCATTTTTTAACCATGTTTGTACATAATGACTAACATGTTAAAATGGAATATAAGATGTAACTATAAATTCCATAATTTAATGTAAAATAGGAAGGATAGATTCATTTTATAAACCCATTTAAATGTAAAAGGAAATAAAAATTTAATCTAGTGTTATAAAATGAATCAATATAACTATGATTATGTATACATAATATAAATTGAACAACACTACTATTTAAGAAGATAATGCAAGTAAAAATCAAGGATAAGGGTGATATAGGGAAGGGTTTGAATGATTTATAGGGTCTCAAATATAGTTGATTATTCATTAATTTGTGTTAACCTAGTGTTTTTGAGAACTAACTATAAAGGTAGAACCATGCATGTAGTGCACTAACCCCAACTTCAAGGGTAAGTTGAGAGTAACTTCCCTAGGTGATATGATCCTCTTAGGTGCACCATAAATCAAAAGAGGATTCCCATTGGTGTAAACAAGGGATATTATAATTTTTTGATATATTATGAGGCATGTATAAACTGAAGTCCATATTTATCTATATACTATGGCTATGATTATTGGAGTAAAACCCCTCATGCCACAGTGTCTATAAAAATAACACCATGTAACCCTTCATGACAATAAGTAAGTAGTTTCAATAATAATCAAGCATATTTTATAGAACAAGAAAAGATATAAAATTAAACTAAAAGAGAGATAAAATATTTTTAAATAGGAAAATAACAAAATTTAACCCCATGTTGAAAGAAGAAGCCTTTGTGTCAGTATTTAGTTAAGGTGACAAGACAAAAAAATTTAGTGTCAAATTAATCCAAAGTAAAAAAAAGTTGAATCATTATATTATTGATAATATAAAGGCTAATTATTGTATTATTTTAGTTTCAATAATTTAATTAATTAAAGTAAAACCCTAGGCTAAAAATCAACAAGCAACAAGCATTATTCTAACTAAAGCAAACTCAAAAAAATATTTACAATAGAATTAATTATGAAGTAAAATTAACTCTAATTAGATATGTAAAGTATTTAAATATGATGTAGGACTATATATAATATATAATACAATAACTACAAATATTTATGGAATTTATTAAATTCATAATTTGTTAAAAATATAAAGCTAGGGTTAAGGTCAGAGAATTATCCTTGAAATTGATTTATTTCAGATGGTGTTATCTTTATGTAATCTATGAATGTATTAGAAAGTTTTAAAAAAAATATGCACAAAAAATCTAGGCCTTTTGGTTATGAGGATAAGTTTGTAAGAGGTGGACAAAAGTGTAGTGCATTGTTGTTTGCTATTATGACTTTTTCCTATCAAATTGTGTGTTAAATCTAAAAATTTGGGTGTTCACCTACAGTTGAATATGATCTATTTATATGCATAGCTTGAATATACATTAAAAATAAATGAAAAATCATAAAATTAGTATTGAAAAGTACACAAAATAAGATCAAATGCAAAATGGGAAAAATGGGAGAAGTCAAAATGACATAACTATCCTAAGAAAACCCATTGTTGATTGAGTACTATGTACATATACCAAAGGGATTCATGCTGATGTTGTTATCCCTTAGGGAAGATAATATGAATAAAACTAGAAAATTTTATTTTAATAATTGAAAAAGGACTATCTCAACCTAAAATAAATAATGTTATACTTGGCCAAGGATTATAAAATTTCAATAAAATTATAATATATATCATTACTCAAAAAATAGATGCTTTTAAAATTAGAAAGAGAGATGATTTTGTAAGTGAGAGCTAGGTCCCTTAAAGTCTCATATTATATGTTATTATATATGGGATATTTACAAAAATTATTATAATTTTCATATTTACATGTGTGGGAAAGTTATTATGAAGTGCACTATTTAAAAAGAGATGACTGCTAGAGTGCAGGGACAAGTCCACACTATTAGACAATTACATAGTACACCTATCTCTACCTAGTTTTCACTTGTAATAAAGGAACACAAGCTTATGAAAAAATTGTGAAAATAAAGTGTATTATAAATAGGGATAAAATAGGAAATTCTAGAATATATTTTGGGTTATCAGATTGGCAAATTGGCCAAGTAAGATGAACGTGTCATAGACAACTATTTTGAATAATTTATTGGATTTTTTTTGGTGTATATAAATATAATCCATGAATGAAAATGTGTTATTATTTAATATAATAATACCTCATAAAGTGCATTATGCAGGTTATCTTCCACCCATTCCATTGGCTCTTGATTTCCATGACCAATTTGGTTCATTATAAAATTTTCCTCCAAATGCTCCAATCAATGCTAAATATTATCTAATGAAATATGATACATCATCCCTCCTTACAATTTAATTAAATTTATTTTATCCTATCCTAGCCACACAACTAAAATATTTGAGTCTTTTACCACTCGTACACTAATCTTGTGCACATTATAACTCTAGTCTTCCTATACTAGCATATCACACAAATTGTCCTTGTGTGATCACTGAAGGCACATATAAGGGTAACTAGGTTGGGTTAGGGGTATTTTTCAATAAAAAATTATGAATTATCTCATTTTTGGGAGTACTAAGTGTGTAACCTATATTATTCTATCAAGACATGGAAAAAACTAAACATACATATGAACAATGGTTGATAAACGCTACTCTAGACATGTATTCATCATTTTAATAAGTAATAAATTATTAAATATAATAAAAAAATTAGTTTTATCATATTAAAATTACTCTGTACCCATAAATAAAGATAAAATAGAAACAAAAATACTATTTTCCATTACTTAGATAATCATGATTACAATGTGCTCAATGGCACTAGAAATATATATATATATATATATATATATGTATATATATATATATATGTATATATATATGTATATATATATATGTATATATATATATATATATATATATATATATATATATATATATATATATATATATATTACTCTTTCTCTCTCAATCTAGACAAAATTTATTTTCTTCATATAACTCTATCAAAAATTCAACAAAATTTCTCCTATGGTCAAACTCTCTCTTTTAGTAGATCATTTTCCCTCATTTAATAGGTTACCAAAATAATCTACATGTCACCGAGTATCTCAACTACCACCAATCATAAATAAATGTGATTTTCATCAACTTGGAAGTTAATGAGACATTCACCTCAAGGTTATATACCTTACCATTTATCATTTATTTTCATATACCTATCATAAGCCAACTACAAGTCATTAATTTATGTTATTGTTTCATAAATTATGCTAATATGTATAGGTATCACATGGGCACATAATCACTTTTGTTGTTTCTCTAATTGCACTATTAGGTATGTACACATGGATTATTTATATAGGTTTGAAACAATATCTACTTCCTTGAGGTATTGGCACTAGTCTCTGCCTATAGTTTTTGTGCATGTATGCATAGACTAGTCCTAGTTGGTGTGTACCATGGTTTGAGACTTTAAAGTATTAGTGTTTCACTAGTATTGATCACAAATAAAAATCTATTAAAACTTAAGGTCCAAAAATTTATAGATAAACATTCCTAGGAGTGATTGAATGTTTATAATATAAACATTCCTAGGAGTGATATATTTCTTACCAACATGGGTCACTATTGACTAGAGATAACTACCATAACTAACAAAACTAACCTATGTACATGTGGACTAATATGAGTGTCTAAAAATTTCTATGTTGGATATTTAAAGTGTTTAAAATAAATAATGTGAGTATTATATGTGTATAATATCATAATGAAATTATTGACTCATAAGATAACATGCAAGTGTGAGAGGATGAAAAATTATGACCTTGTTTGGGTACTCAAGTCATGCATGGTAAATGTGTGCCAAGCATGTCATTATCAAGTAATAAATACTAGATTTTAGTATCTACAATAAGATGAATTTGAAGCATTAAATTTTATTGAAGTAGTTAATTTTCATATGGAATTTTTTATTTTTCACATGTGTGTTCAAATGTATCAAATAATGCATGATTATAATATATAACAACCTAAACCTATTCATAAATACTTGATCATGTTAGTTTTACCCATTTTTATAATTAATTAACTTTTACAATGAATTAATTCCTATTTATCCACTTCAACCTATCCTAAGCACTAGTGGATATTTATTTTTATTTTAAAATGATCATTTTTCAATTTCAAATATGTTCTAATTCTTAAAAATTCCATTAAGCATATGTTAGGATAAACCCAAATATATATATCCAAACTTATCCGTAGGGGACAAAAACATCCAATAGGGAAAATAAAGGAAGGACTTCCTACCCCATTTGATATTACTGTCTATTTTCACCAATAGTCAAATTTTAAAATTAACACCTCCATTAGCTTGTCTTCCATGTTTTTAAGATTCCTAACATGTGGTTACCTCTTTTGTATTTCTATAAAGGTACACTTACGTTACTTAATATTCCACTTGGAAATTTCAATAATAAGGCTTATTTACATAAGTGAACACTAAGAAAAAGTTCTTTATTCATCTCAATTCTAATTTTGATCACTAAAAGTAGTCATTATCCAAATTCAAATCATATTTTATTCAGATCTAATAAAATCATTATCAATTATTGAATCTAATTCTACATGCATTCATACAATGAAATGAGCACAATTGCACAAAACACTCTAGGTGTGAGAAATACACTGGGCTTGATTTCCCTCCTTAGAATATTGGATATGTATTAATCATTTAGTCATCATGGGAGTGATTGGGGTCATATCAATTAAACTACACTCTTAGTTTTTCTATTTTTAGGTCATTCAATAATTTTATGTCCTACTAGGGTTTTAACCTTGAATAATTTATTCATAGGTCTTTCACAAACTATCAAATGTCAAAAGCACATACAAATCTAACTCAAAATATCACACATAAATGTAACCAAACATTCCTAATTTTATGCAAAATAAAATATTAACCAACATGGACAATGGTGGGATGTCATAATATACCAATATACCATTCCTATCCTTTCATAGTCTCAAATCCATCTTCTAGGAATTTTCAAACATACTCATTATTTTCATGTTTTTGCTTCATGTCATTCAACAAAATTAACCACCAAATAGTAACATTTAAGTTTTTCATTAATTTACATAGTTATACTTGTTTTAAATCATTTCTTTTTTTCAAATTTAGTTATTATTCTTCATTATACTTGTCAAATTTTTATTTACAACATTCTATTATATTCTTTAAATTTTTCTTAATTAGGGTTAATTTACTTATAAATCCAAATTTTGTTAAAACATATTGGTGAACCCACTTATTATTATAACCATCTAAGAATTTAATTTTTTTTTTTATCTTAGGGTTTAGATAAATTTTTAATATCTAACATTAAATAATTTTGTTTCGACCTTGGATCTAAATATGACACTAAAATTACTTGATTTTAACCTCAAACATAATAGCTGACATTGAAATCATTTTTTTAACCTTGGATGAAATATAACAATGAAAGTATCTTATTTTGACCTTGGATTTCATAATAATTTACTAATATCTATACATAATTTTTTTCATTTTTTTAGGATTTACATTTTAGTTTTCTTTTATTCTTATTTTGCAATAATTTTCTAGCTATATTGGATAAGCATGATAAAACACAAGCACCACTAATGAAATTTTTCCCAAGTCAAGTATGATATGGGAATAAGAGAAATAATATATTCAAGATGTCATAAGGCTTAATCATAAAAAACCTCAAGTATTTATTAATTATCATTGTTATAACATTCAATATAATATTTTATCACTTACTCATAGATGAAAAAATCCATGTATGAATTCTTTCATTGATTATACCATCCATATTCAAGTTGGTGATAATTAATTTCCATATAGCCAAGTCCATGCTATACATATCCCAAGAGGTGAGGTGACAAACTATAGTGATAAAATAAGTTAACCAACATTTCCTTCTTCAACCCAATCCACCTCTTACACATCCTCTTAATGGTGTTGGTATGGATGTTCAATTAAAAGTACATAGTGTTTGTGATTTTGAATCACTTAAAGATACAATAAACACTATGATAAAGTCAATAGAAGATTTTTAAAATCAAAATAAATATTTAAGTTAAAATATCACATTCATCAATAATCTAGAACATGTTAATGTTAATCATGTGTTTGCATCATTTTTGAGGATAACTATACTTTATATCTAGATTAAAAGAAAAAAATTGAAAAATAGTGATTCAAAAAGTGAACTAAAGGCTAAAAATATCTCAAGTGAGATTATAAGATAAATTATTTGAAACAATTTGATTATATTACATTCTATGCCTCCTCTAAGAATATCAAAATACTATTGTGCATATCATAGAATTCATGGACATCATAGAGATAATTGTTTGGATTTAAAGGACAAAATACAAAACACATTTGATAGTGGTTATCCTATAATATATACATCAATCAAGAAACCCACTCACATTATGATTCAATATCCTAAAGAACAAGTTCAATTAGAATAAAAGGTAAATTTAGAACAAGAAATTTTACACAAATTAAATTAAGAGAAGTTACTAAAATATTAATTTCTAAAAGATAAATTGTAAGAAAAAACATAATGTAATAAAGAATGCACATTTGTAAAAAAGGTTTCTCATAAATGAATTTCCAAATAAAAATATTTATACAAAGTATAATGATATAAATATAGTTGCCAAGGAATCGAACATTGCATCTAATTTATTCATTGAGAAAATGGTCAACACTACAAAATTTGTGGTTACATCTTGAAGTCAACACGTTAAAAAAGTAAAGATTACAACACTTTAAAATATGTAAGCAATGATACATGATTATTATCTTGTTCAAAATAAGATGTAAAATTATAATAACTATGAAAATACTCAATATAAACATAATTTTAAGAAGATAAATTTAATATATGGTGTAGTAGGTTTTACATATATAAATACAAAAGAAGATATCATACCTCATTTTCAGAATCAAGAGGATGATTATGATCAGGATGATGATTATGCATAATATGATTGGAATGATACAACTAATATGAAATATTAATATGATAATATAATTGATGGTTATAACCCACCTAATAAAATACCTCCATAGAGGCATCCCTTGATGATTTTATTTTATTTTAGTAATAAGATATTATTATGCATATCTTATTAACTATTTCATCCTATTATTATATCTTATTACATGTGTGATTAATTAATCAAGTATTCTAATACCTTGGATATTGTTGATCTATTGGCCTCTTGAATATTCCTTTTCAATTTCCAAATTTAAATAGTTCAAAATAATGATGAAATTTTTCATAACCTAATATTTATCTCTATCCTTTTAATCTTTGCTAATAAGATGTTATTTTTCTTCAAGGATGGAATTGACTACGTTTTGGATAGAATCAATTGCCATTATTGTCCTAGTTGGTATATTTTCTCCAATATTATTTTTTACCCAAAAATCTTAGTATCAACACACAAAGCCTTATTAAATCAACATTTTAGATTTTTCACCCAATTTTAGTATGAAAATAATTATTTCCCATGATAAAACTCTCTTTTTAATAAATATATTTTTCATACATGTGACATATTTTGATAAGTGTACATTTGAAAAAATGGGGATGTACACATTATTTTTTTGCATACTATTTATGTTATTGTATAATTCCCAATGTTAAAATGGGGGCATCATTTTCATACATGGATATACAATATTTTATAGTGCATATAGAACATTGACACTTGTTGTAAATTATTTAGATATTTCTAACTTCTTCTACTTTTGACACCTTATTTATCACTACTTGAAAATTTATAAAATACAAAAATAAATTCATACACTTTAAAAAGTAAAAACATTAAAAATATTTTATTTTTTTAAATTAGGATTTGAGAATGATTATAAATTTAGTTTACATATTTTAAATATGTTATTCATCTCATTATTTGTAGATATCATATTCTTTCTATATCACACATGCATTTCATTGGTATTCATGAGTGTTATGTAGGTCATAAAATCTTTACAAGGATAAAGGTGTTGGAATTTGATTTAATCATAAGCATTAATAAATAGGAGACACATTATCCATACATGATAGTGAATATATGTATTATAATTATATGACTCCTATACTATTAAACTCTATATTATTTACAAATGTCTTATTAACATCTATATCTTACATAGTGTATATGAATATGTTAGTTGATAGGATATTATCACATCACATATCTGTGGTTTAGATTACATTTATAATTATATGTTCCATTTATTTGTTAATTGTACATATTATATCACATCTTGATTATCTATTGTGTGTGTCCATTAGCCCTTGGGTGCAAACTTGTTTGAACATATCTATGAGATTTTGTTTTTTGTGTGAAACATTTGGACATGTACTTTGTGTGTGACATTTGAATATATAATTTGTGTGTGTGACATTTGAAAATGTCCATTTATTTTTTCCATTGACCCTTTGGTGTATGCATCATTTTAATATGTACCTTATATGTGTCCATTAGCCTTATTGATTGCCATTTCTATCATTGTGCTTGTTGTGTGTGTACTTATTGAGCTTGTTGAGTTTGATGAGTTATATGATCCATATCATGCACTAATAACATTAAAATATTAAATATATATTATATTAATATGATCTTAATTGACACATTTATATAGGCATTGATTCTTATGTTACACACATGATTCAAATAACACATATTACTAAACTGACATTCCATGTGCTATATTTTTCAATGATGAAATATTTAATATACATGTTGTAATCTAACTTTAATTTTTATATGAGTGAATTTTTAGGACCAAATACCACACCTCAAATTGTGGAATTTTAATGGGATTCTCATGCATGAGATAAGCCTTTTCAAAGAGTATAAAATAGTTTTGGCATAAGTGCAGTTTTAAAAGTTGTAAAATATTTATAAATTCAATCATTGACACATATTATGGGTGCATATTATAGGAACATGCACTCCTATTTTAGAATAAAAGTAAAAAATTAACACAAATTCAAAGTTTAAAAAAAAATTTACAATGATTATTTACATACAATTTAAAATTTTATAGTTAAATGGGGGCATGTTATAAATTCATGTCACACTTTCCAATTATATTTTTCTAGATATGGACATGGTAGGATAATGGGTGTACTCCATTCTCTTTTGATCATGCATTTAGGAAAAAAGATTTAATTAACTCTACAATCCATTTTCAATGGTTTATTATTTATAAGTGCATAGTTAATAATTTAAATATTAATACACACTCCAACCTTATGTGTATGAGTCCATTTTGGATTTCAACTAGTTTCATTTTGTGTGGTTAAAAATACTAGTAGAGGTAAATTGAGGTTTCAGTATACATTGATGGGTGCTATTTATCTTAAAAAAGTGAAAATTAAATTTGGGGTGATCAAACCCTCAATTTTATCCAATGGTTTAGCTAAGTATCCATATTATCCAAATGATTCATGAGAGGCATTAATTATCCAATGTTTTAAGGAAGCATCATCTCTAAGCAAAGCCACAAAAGAAACATTAGTTTTCACACATATAGGGTGTATTAATCCCTTGATATTATTCATATTTTAAGCATTTTTAAACTTCAAGTTCAAGTAAATTTAAAAATCAAAACAATTTGAAATTTCAAAATTCAAGCTTTTTCAAATTTTTATTTTCACAAAAGCAAAGTAACTACTTCATGTGTTTTTAAGGGTTTACTAAAGACTATGATGCCTTTCATGATTGAAGTAATAGATCAAAGACAAAGTGTATCTTATACACTATGGTTTATCTTTCCTTTAATCTTGAAATTTCATTTCTCCTCCCAAGGGGGGGGAAGTATCAACCTAAATATTGTCATAAATATTGATCATGTAAGTTTTACCCCTTTTTATCTTTAATTAACTTGTGAAATTAATTAGTACCTACTTTTCCACTTCAACCTATATTAAGCACTAGTGAAGTAATATTTTTATCACAATCCATCATATGTCACTTATATAAATGTTCTAATTAGTAAAAATTCCCTTAAACATTTATTAGAACAAACCTAGATCTAAATATCCATACTTATACCTAATGGATATCAATGTCCAATAGGGACAATAATGGGAGGTTTTCCTTTCCCAATGGGATGTTTTTTTATTTTTCCTTCTAATGGTCAAATTTAAGAATTAAATCCTATCTTATCTTATATTCCATGTTTTTTAGATTATTTTCATGTGTTTACCCATTTTGTGTTGCTATAAAGGCACACTCAGGTAACTTATTATTCCACTTTTAAATTTAAATACATATGATTATTTACATAAGTGCACACTTAAGAAAAAGTTCCATATTCATATATATTATGATTTTGATCAATAAAAGTAGTTTTTATCCAAGTATACAACCTATTTTATTCATCTTTAAGAAAATCACAATAACCTATTCAAATTGATTTTAGATGCATTAAAATAGTCAAAGGAGCACAATTGCATGGAACACTCTAGGTGGGAGAAATACATTATATTTTATTTCTCTCCTTGGATTATTTGATATGAAGAAAACATTTTGTCATTTTGGGGGTGATTGGGGTCAACTAATCCCAAATACACTCTTATTTTTCCTATTTATAAGACATTTAATCATTGCATTCCTTACTAGGGTTTCAGACTTATAGAAGTTATTTTCAAGTTTGCTATGCATGTCTAAATGTCAAATTAGTGCATACTAATCCAACTCAAGTTTTCACACATTATTGTAACCAAATATTACTATTTAATTAAAAAAAAAGATAAGGTGGACCAATAGTGACAATAGTGGGAGTCAATCATGCCCCTATCTGTCATTTCAATGCTTACATAATATTAGATCCAACTTCTAAGAATCATAAACATAGTTACTATTTTTTTGTTTCTAATTTTTATCATTTAACATAATTTACTATTATATAATAAGATCTAATTTTATATTTAATTTTCATAGTTATCCTTATTTCCAACCATGTCATTTTAGCAAAGTTAGTTATCATTCTTCATTCTACCTATCAAATTATCATTTACATTAGTCTGATTTATTCTATTCATTTTTTATTTATTAGAGTTAATTCACCTATTAATCCAAATTTCATTAGAACTATTGATGAATTTTGTGTTCAATTTCATTATTAATAAATTATTATGTTGATGGGTTTAGCATGCTCATATGGTCACCTTATTTTCTATGTTATATGAACCTAGAAAAGGTTTTGTTGGTTTGATGAAGTAAACCTCTCCTTGATCATTCGATGAATAAATAAATATAAAAATTGGATAGATTTATTCAATCAATAATATTTTCAAGATAATGTTTATGCCAACTCAATTTTAAGGAATAGAAGTTCTTAAGGTTTGAATTATATATGAATCAAATACTATGAAAAAATCATCAAAAAATTCCATTAATATTTATAAAATTTTTAAACCTTTGGAATGTGTTAGTATGCCATATACAAGCCACTCAGAGGTTAAAGGTTGATATAGGAAAGGGTATACACTATTTGATGTAAAAATTTCATCACATTCTCATTTATTGGTCTAACCTGTGACTTCATTCTATACTTATACTTCGTAAACACTATACCTAGGTCTCATAAATTACATGAAATATTATCCTACTATGCACACTCTAAGTTGGTTAAGGAATCACAATTACTATATTTTGTTTCTCTTTCATAAGGTCTTAATGATGGATGTGACTCTTATTTTCATGTTTATTTTGGGTATTTCAATCTTTCTTATATCTTATTTTCCCTATTTAATATACCTTCAATGGTACCATGTCATCCCCTCAAAATATTAAGTGCCCCTAACCTTTTCTAACCAATCTTTACTTATTTTTGGAACCTCAATACATTAGCACCATTCCTAGATACTATCATCATGCGTTAGTGTCCACTTTTAATGCTAGTGTCCAATGGTCACTTTTTCACCATGTTTTGGGTCTTAAATCTTCCTTAAGCCTTATATTATGATTTTATCTCTCTTTTTCATCTTGTCATCCAATGAACAAGGGTATTACACTCAAATAAAAGTTCCTTCTATATCAAGAGCCTCATAAGGCATTTTACATTTAGTACTTATTATCTTGGCACATAAATACATAAAATTAGTAAATAATACAACTCAACATACTACATATTGCTAAGTTATCACACATATATTTTCATGATTGATCAAATAAGGGCCTAACTAAAAGTCATTTTATCATAACATGCATGTTGATTATGCATGTTACCTAAGGGAGAACTACATGCAACCTGATACCCCTATCATTAGGCTTAATATATGAAATATCTAGGACAATATGAGTTCTATCCCACACAATTATAATATACCAAAAACTAGTTTTTCCCTTCCTTTTTTCTTTGATTTTATTATTGTTTCATGTGTATAGGTGTTCATTAGGTTTTAGACAATATCTAATAAAATAGTGACACAAATAAATAACCAGGATCTAAAACCTTACCTACATGTCTCTAAAACTCTCTTGTAGCATACATGAAAGTTTCATGTAGTGTTTCCATAGAAGGAAATTAGCACCACAATTAGACACTAGCACTACAATGTTAGTATCCTCATAATGATGCTACTATCTAAAGTTATTTCTCAACTATAGTCCCAAAATGAAATACTCATGACTGATCTCCAACCTTGTTCTAGCCTTCCTAACATTTGAAATTTCTATTTCACTCCAAATAAGTACTTTTATTCATTACCTTTAATATTTTAAGTAAATCTATTTGATCAACTATTTATATTATTCATTTTGATTTACCTATTGTACTCATCCCTTTAACAACCTAGGATTTATATGTGCTATGTCCTAAATAATTAATAATTATAAAAATGAATGGAAATATTTTAAAGATTCAACATTAGAACATGATAACTATTTCATTTATAATGATTTTTATTGTAATTATGGATATGATGATTACTATGAGCATGAAAATGAAAGTGTTGATGAGGATAGGCTAGATTCATCTTATTCTCTTTCCTCTCCCTCTTTTCCTAGTTCTAAACATAAAACTAATAATAAAATTCCAAAAGAACATCTTATTGGTAGTGCTTTGTTCCAATGTGACCCTAAATTTTCAACCACTTTTTCCACCTCCGAATTAAAATTAAAATAATATATGTGTAATAAATGAAATCTAGTTTTGCATGATTCAAGCAATATATAAAAAAGCAATGCATCTTATTTACCCTTCTTAGTTAAATTTGAAAAATTGTGTACAAATGATATTACACCTTTTACCATTGCACAAACTAAAGTGGATGAAATTATTTTATTATTTTTTTTTACATTCCAAGTTCAACACAATGATTATTTGAAAAATGTTGATAATTAAAATATCTCTAACTCTTCTCCTACATGTCATAATATTATAAATGAAAACATGATTGCTACTTCTTCTAACCTTGACTCCAAGATTAAAAATAATGATCATACATGCACTCCACTCATAACTACTAAAGACATACATTACATTACACCTACACATGATGATATATTTCATAGTAGTATAAATTTAAAACCTTCTTCTACTCTCTCTCTCTTTTAGTGAAAATATGACTAAATATTCTTCTACTCTTACCTTTACTAGTGAATTAAATTATGATTTTGATGAACCTTGAAATAAAAATGATTATTATGATGTTAGAGGAGAAAAAAATGAGTCTAATACTTCTAGTTCTCTCCCTAATTATCCCATTCCTCATATTCAATTTTATTTATTATCAAATTCTAGTTCAAATTCTAAAAAACACACATGAACTTATTCTTAAGTTCATAGTTTACAAAATTTACAGTCATATGGTGATAATGTATTTTCTAGTCCATTAGCATGTGATACTTATTTACCAATTAATAATATAAGGGATACCAATTAACCTCCCTCACTATCTATTAATATAGTAACACCTATTTCTCATCCTAATGTACATTAGTGTGATAAATTATTTCCCTCTACCTAGATCCAAGCTATCACACCTCCAAAGGTTATAGTGAGCAAACCCACTACCATTTTATTATGTATTATACTAATGGATAATATTAGTGACAATATTAAAGAGTTAAATAAACCCCTTGATGATGTTAATATACCTTCATAATAGTTAATATCCTTGATTCATGTTGTGGGTGATTTACAATAAAAATTACACCACCTCACATTCGAAAATAAAACATATAATTCTTGGGTAGATTCTAATGCCATCCATGACAATCATATTCCACATAGAATCTTCACTAAAAAATTTCCACCCAACTTTCAGATACCAGTGTTACCAAAATTTTATGGGCATGGAGACATATACTTTCACCTTAAAGATTATAGGAAATACATGGCACATGTCACTAGTAGTATGAATCTACTGCAATTATTTCCACATTCTCTAGAGGGTGAGGAATTAAATTAGTTTCATAATTCACTCCTTAGTGGTTCAATCCATATATATGATGAATTAGAATAATTATTTATCATAAAATACATAAAAAATAAGGGACCTTAAGTCACATATGAGAATTTGCCTTCACTACACTAGGGCAAGTCAAAAATAACAAGCAATTACATCCTACAGTTCAATCATGCATGAAATAGTTAAAATATTAGCTGAAAAAAATTAGAGGTACAATAAATTTTTTATAGAGGCATCATCTTCCCTCTCAATGAGAAATTACTATATGATACATCCAAATCATTATAGAATCTATGTAATAAAAATATGACATTAAAGAAGAAGTTGGGACTAGTTGAGATAGATACAGAGGTAGATTTGGATTTGTATCTCTCATAACCATAATCATCTAATATGGTACAAGCACCTAATCCACCTATGAGTAATGAAAAAATGAAATATAAACCACCAGTAAAGATACTCAATAAGGGAAATAAGCCATTTCATAAAGTATCTCCTACAGTGAGCAGAGCACATGATGCCAATAGAGTGGTTTTACAATTTTTAGAGAAAGATAGGCCTCATGATATCTTACTTACATTATTAGATAAGGAGATGATCATACTTAATTCTAATCATCACCATCCAACACACCATTTTCCAAAGATACAAAATAAACCATATTACAATTTTCATTAGATAAATGGACATTGGTATAATAATTATTATGCACTTAGAGATCATGTTGACTAGTATGTTGACAGAGGAATTATAGAATTTATAAATGGGGTATAGAGATTTTAATATACAAACTCTCCTATATCACACTCCTCTATGACTGAGTTATCTTAGAAAGATCCTTGTAAGGACCCATTAGTTACCCATCATACAATCCATGTAGTTTATAGGACACCTACTTATGAGAGATATCATGCACCACAAAGTCAACAAAGATGGTAGCTAGTTTACATAGATCCACCTACTTATAGAATCATGATCTAAAAATGGAAAGTAACTCAATCAATAGTTACAATTCAAAAAATGATAAATATATTTGAAGATATCATAGAAATTAGAGCACAATTTAACAACCAATTAAGATATTTGGCAGAGATCATAGGGATCAGAGCACAATTTACCAACTAATTAAGATATTGGGTAGATATCATAGAGATTAGATTACAACATTAGTATGATATCCAATTGAGATATTTGATATATAGTCTACACATCTATCTATTAGTAGTCAAAAATGATCAATATCAATTTTAGAGTCTATTTCTATGCCAACACAACATGAGTAGTATGGTACTTTTTCACCATGACATTTAGGTTCAGATAGTGAATGTTGTAGTTACATGATCCACACTCAAATATCCTATGATACTCTTATAGTATATATGCTAACAATCAACATTCTTTATATAATATACATATCTACTTATACATTTATAAACATATAAACAACAAAATACAATTACTTAGACAAATAATGTATTTCCATATCAACATTTAAACAATGAATATAATCAAAACACACACACACACACACACACACACACACACACACACACACACACACACACACACACACACACACACACACACACACACACACACACACACACACACACACACACACACACACACACACACACACACACACACACACACACACACACACACACACACACACACACAAACACACACACACACACACACACACAATGACATAAATCAATATGTCAATGTATATGATACCAATGTAACAAAACACACACACACACACACACACACACACACACACACAATGACATAAATCAATATGTCAATGTATATGATACCAATGTAACAAAACACACACACACACACACACACACACACACACAATGACATAAATCAATATGTCAATGTATATGATACCAATGTAACAAAACACACACACACACACACACACACACACACACACACACACACACACACACACACACACACACACACACACACACACACACACACATTTGTGTGTGTGTGTGTGTGTGTGATATATATATATATATATATATATATATATATATATATATATATATATATACATTCATACACACACAAACAAATATAACTTGATATAATTTTAGTACAATTATACAAGTCACTAAATAATTATGTGTGTGTGTATGTGATATATATATAAACATACATACACACACATATACACACATATACATATATACATACATATACATATACATATATATATATATATATATATATATATATATATATATATATATATATATATATACACACACACACATTCATACACACACAAACAAATATAACTTGATATAAGTTTTAGTACAATGATACAAGTCACTAAATAATTAGAACTTGGTCACTAAGACTAAACCCCTCACTCTCACTCTCTGATACATCCATACTTGATCTAGATTCTCCACCATCCCCCCAAGATCTTATCTAATATCGATGTATCCATTCTCTATCCTATAGCATCCTTACCTTAGTTAATAGATATCCATACTCCCATTGTAGATGTATATAGTCATATACTATCCTAAAACCTACCCCACCTAAAACATTGGGTGTAGGTATAACTCATATCTATAACTTTACACAGGCCTTATCCCTATTAGAAACTAGTTGTCTATATGACACAATAACAATAGTTGTTCAAAAAAATAGGTGGGCACGAACATCAACAAAATTTGTGGCCCTATCCACTAGTCCTTAATCCATAACATCATTAGGGATATGTCATGTTAGTACTTGGAATGTAGAATCAATAATAGTCTCCCAATACTCATCATCACTTAGACCTACACATACCAACACAATACATCAGGTACCTACCCAAATAAATAAGTAATAAATTAAACTAAACATACAAATAGATTATAACAACCTACCCTTAACTACCCTAATGGGATTGACATCCATCAGATCCTCCATGATAACCCCACCTCCTATAAAAAGTGGTGCCCATCTATGCTTCACCCATAATAATATGTATTCATCAATCACTCTTATGTCATCCATATCTGGTATATATAGAATTTGATCTTGTTCTATAAATAAAAATAGAGCTATCTTTACTATCGATGGTCTACACCTACACCCTAGCCTCATTGGAGCATGAGAAATCCTCACCCAAACCCATGGTGCCAGTGGAACATCTTGAGTCATACCAAACTACCATTTCACTCATTCATACTAAAATATATCAAACACATTGACCTAATGGTCATGTATACAACATCCCACTTGAACTTGTCTTAGTTGAACACCATCTTCAGAACACCCATTAGGGCCCTTGTAGGATCTCCAAATAATATCTCCAATTGTCAACCTATCTAACACCTATTAAAAATACATCATGCTCATCCTACGCATGTGAGCCATACTAGTCAATCTCTCTAAAAATATATATGGGTGAGCCTAATTCCATCATGATACCCCTTTAGTATAGCCACTATGATATGCTCATAGGCCAAACAATACAATAATGTCAAAGACCCAATGCCTCCTACACATAACTCCTAAGTAAAATGGTATAAATATCAATATAGGTGGGATAACATAGTGTGACCCCATGAGGACATAGTCCTATGAGCTTCTATATCCTACAATATACCATGCATCTTGTATGAGATAGATACCACACTCCCATCCACAAAAATAAAGGAATCCAATAGCACTACCAAAAACTTTCACAACCATGTAACATTAGACATAACAATCATAAACAAAAATACATCACTACTACTCCCTACCCAATGAGTCCCTATGGGAATGACTAAAAAATAACTTATAACCCACTTTATAGCTTGGTCTTTATTGGCCTATTATAGCACTACCTTCTAACCAATATTGGGTAATCTTAAGCTCTTATAGACATCCTCCAATGTCATAGTGATCTCCTTAGTGGGAAACCAAATGGTACAAGCATCAGCATTCCACCTCTCGCATAATGCCATCATCATATGCCTATCTTAGGGCATCAAATCCAGTGATGCCATGTGTCCCAAACTAGATATATCAATCACTACCCTCTTAGTATTTGTCAATACTAATCCATGTAAACACTCCATCATTTAGACACTCTAAAAATCCCTCATACATGTATTCACATGAAACATATAGCTAAATCTATAATTATCAATCTAAAATACCAAATATATATGTAGTAACAATCATTAAACATAAATCAAAAGCAAAACTATAAAATTTGGCTTAATGGACCCTAGTACTACATCTTGGATAGTAGTGCTAGATAATAATGATGGATAATAGTGCCATACTTAGGAAACTAGTGTCATCTTCCTAAAAATTGCCTTAAAATACCAAATTTTCATTAAAAATGATAAAAAAATATAATAAATATATCAAAAATAGGGGAAATGATAGATTATTTACTAGGATATCCTCCTCCCTAGCCTAGATAATCACCTCCACCTCCTCATACCAGGTCACACTCACTCATCATCTCCTCTACATGTTTCTAAGCTCAAAGAAAACAATTTTTATCAACTCAAATGCTTCAAATAATTTATCAAACTAATCAACCAAACTATTTAAGCCATGTTTTAAAAATTCCACCTACCTAAGGTTTACCTTGCATGCCAATTTCACCAACTAATACCAAATTTTTATAAATTTGATATATCGAGAACCATAGATTTAACTTTTGATCTAGTTCTTGTGTGTGGTACTTGATCATGATATCCATCACCCCATACAAATTATACTATTATCCTAATCAATTTTTCCCTAAAAAAAAAAGAAAATCTATATTTCCTTAACAAGCTCAATATAAACCAAAGATCTACCCTACTCTAAATTTAAAATCAATTCTATTACAATTGACAAATTAATCAAACATAAAACAATATTAACTACACTAACTACTACTAAAGTAATGACAAGTATCACTTTTGGTTAGACATCCTTAACATAATTTTGGATATCTCACCAAATGGGGGACATATATACATAGATTTACATAAACATAGATTGGTTCAGATAAAAATTTACATAGACATACAAATAGAATTAAATATATAAATAGGATCAGATATTCAAATACATAGCTTGACTTAGATTTTAATCATTCTATGATCTTATCAGATATTAATTTAGATACAAATTTACATAAACATACATATAGACTCAGATATATAAATAAGCTTAGATATACAGATAGGCCCAAATATTCAAATACACAACTTGACTCATATTTATAAGGTTCCATGGTCTTATTAGATATTAATTTAGATACACAATTACATTTCTTAGATCAGGTTTGGGGGCATAATGTAGGGCACATGTCCTTGATCCGACATGGTTACACTATATTATACAAATTAAATAGAAATTTATACCATTATTTATGTGAATATTACCACATTACCCTTAGATTGCCACCAAGATGTCACCAAGATTTCACCAATTTGGTTCACATGGCCATCTGCAACAGTTGATCCATAGTTGTTCACTAGACCCAAATTATGTAGGGTGAGTAAAAATTTCTACCTCTATTTATAGATTACATACTTAGATTCAATCTAGATATTAGATTGGGTGAAATTAGGATTTTTTTTCCATATTTAAAGATTACATACTTAGATTTAGTCCAGATGTTAGAGTGGGGTCAAGTATAACTTATTTCTCCACATTTACATATTACATTCTCAGATTCATTCCAAATAATAGAGTGGGGGAAAGTAGGTCTTATTTCTCCATAGTTACATATTACATTCTAAGATTTAGTCTATATATTATGGTGGGGTAAAAATAGGGTTCTCTTCCTCAAAATTTAGTTCACTATTCAAATTTAGTGTAGGGGGCACCCACATTATGTATTTCCTCTTCATATACATCATTCCATCTCCTACCCACTTATCTGGCTAATAAGTGGGTTGGGTCCATAACACATCTACATAGGTAAGTAAAGGTACATGTTTATCTTTTTATTTTACTCTAGTAATTTCATTTCATTACATTACTAGAATAAAAGTGGGGAAATTTACACAACCTAATTTGGTCAAGCAACCACAATGACCATATCTTCTATTGCTCTTCACAGGAAGGTCTTAGTGATGGATGTAACTCTTGTTAACATGGTCATTTGGTATTTATTATGTATTTTTCCCCATTTTTTATACACCCATAGTGGTCACATGTCAGCCCCTCCCAATCACAAGGGCCTTTGACTTTTTCTACCTAGTTTTTACTCAATTTTGGGACCTTAGGACATTAGTGTTGATCTTGGACACTAAAATTATGCACTAGTGTCCACTTTCAGTACTAGGGTCTAAATGTCACTTTATCATTATTTTTTGGATCCTATCCCTTACTCAATGCTTCTCTTATGATTTTATATCTCTTTTACATTTTGTTAGCTAGAGAACAAGGGTATTACACTCAAATTAAAGTTCTGTATATATAAAGAACCTCACAAGGAATTTTACACCTATAAATTACTATATTGGCACATAAATACATATAATAATTCAATAGTATAGATAAACATACTTCAAATTACTCAAGTATCACATCTATATTTGTAGGATTGATCAAATAAGGGCCTAAATAAAATTTATTCTAGCATAATGTACACATTGATTATGCACATTCCCTAAGGGAAAAATACATGTGATCTAAAACCCCTATCATTAGGATTTATATAGGTAGTGACCAAGATAATAGGGGTTTGTCTTGTATGATTTTAATATCCCAAAACCCAAATTTCCTTTCTTTTTACATTTTATCTTATTGTTATTTCATGTGTATAGGTGTACAATAGGTTTTAGAGAAGTTCCAACAAAATAGTGACATAAACAAATAACTAGGTTCTAAAAACTTACCTACAAGTCTTTGAAACTCTCCCACATCATCCCTAAAATTCTTAAATAGTGTTTCCATACAAGTACATTAGAACCATAACTAGAAACTAGCACTATAACACTACTATCCTCCTAAAAATGCTATTGTCTAAAGTTATTTCTCAACTATAGTCCCAAAATGAAAGAATCCTAACTAATATCTAAGCCTATTCTAGCCTTCCTAACATATGAAAATGTATGTTTCACTCTAGATAAGTATATTTCCTCATTTCCTTTACTATTTTAGGTAAATCTATCTAATTAACTATTTACAATACTTATCTTGATTTACCTATTTCACTCAGCCCTTTAACAACCTAGGATTTATATGTACTAAGTCCTAAATAGTTAAAACACCTTCCTTGTTTATATGTATCTAATATTACATCATTATATTTGATGGTAAATGGGTTTGAAAAACTTTGTATACTATGTATGCATTGGCTAGGATAACCTAAAAATATTCTTTCTATTGATAGACTAAGACTTGAATAAGGTTAATTGAATAGACCATGTGTACACTTTGAAGAATAGATAAGGACCAATAAATTCTATAAATATATTAGAGGGTAACCTACAACTCAAATGTCAAGAGGAAAAGGTTTCAAAGCCTAAGCCTATGACATAAGGATGTATATCTCACTATACCTTAACAAAGGTAAATTATTGTAAATTATGGTTACAAATATGCAAGTAAAGTAAATGGTTGTAAATGGGAAAAAACTAAATTGAATTATGAGTTAGAATATTTTTAAATGGTTAAGTTGAAATGTTAACAAAAATGGGGGTCAATTCAACCTAAAATGATTAATGGTAAGTCTAACCAATCCTATTTCTAAACCAATGGTATAGGGAAGATCCTAAACAAGGATAAACACATGTTCATCACTAATTCAATAAAAAATAAATATCTAATATAATAACTAAATAACATAAAGTGTATGGATATAAATTCTTACCTTAGAATGTACCTTTCAATACTTCAATCTCCTCCTTAGCTTAAGTGGATATTTATAAGAGAATGTTGTAGGTTGAATAACTCAAATGGTTTGATGAATCCCTAAATATAATTAGTTATAAAATTACAATGACTCATATTATTGAGCTTTAATGACACCATAAGATAATATCTATTCAAGATAAGGTTCTAAGCCACTAACTTTCATAATACTTATTTAACACATAAATGTGAGTGAAATTATAGCATATGAATGTGATATGATATGATCTAATGAAATGTCACCCTTATATATAGTGTTCTAATACCAAAAAAAACCTAAACTCTATGTCAATTGTATTGTCCCAATTAATACAATTAGAAGATGTTAGATGACATAATATGATATTGACTAGGATGATACAATACAAATTCCAAACAAAACTCATAAATTTATCAAGTACATTGATGAAATATACAAAGGATAAAAACAAAACATAGATGGTACCAACCATGTTAATACCATAGGATATAGGGAAAATGGAAAATATGGATATGATGTAAATATGAGGAATAAATGGATAGATATTTAGAAGAGGTCATATTGATATTATTAATGGTGTAAACAATATAGAATAAAAATATCTCTTGAAAAGCACCATGAGACTTTTTCACCCCATTATTGGGGCACACTTTAAGGTGTTCACTCATGGATATTTATACATTGTCAATCCATTGTAAGATAAAGTGTTAGTAAATGATAAAGTGATAAATATTAGGTGTATACATATGCCTCACCTAAATCTCATCATGTGTCACAATAGTATATCTTGGTGTAGTGTTTTTGGAAAGAAACATAGCAACATAAAACCATCATAAAAATAAATGTGAATAAATTAATAACATAAATTACCATTTACAAACCTTTAATTACCTTTTTTACTAAATGGCTAAATGAAAATACCATAGTCTCTATTGTGGAGGGTGAAATAATTACATTTGAGAAATCCTAAGGATATAAGGTAAAAATGGATAAATTAATGCACATAAACTCAAGATAGTCATAAAATGGATAATCATGAAAATATCTTAGGATTAACTGAATCACTTGTAAAATTTGCAAGTTGAGATTGATAAGGCTAGTTTAGAACTAAAAGTCCAAGAAATCATATAATAATAAGGTAAAATCAATAAGATAAAAATACAAGGTTACTTATGACCAAAAATCCTAAAAATACATCCAAATTAAGATAGGTAACAAACCAATTCAAATAAGGGACACATAAAAATATTTACAATAAAAACATAAATGCAAGACGAGTAAAAAATCATACTCAAACAAAATAAGAAAATAAGAAAAATGATAAAAAAAAAATCCCAAATAGAAAAAAAAAAGGTGAATAGAAAAATAAATGTCCTAAACATAACTAAGATAAATCATATAAATATAAGGTAATGATCAAGATAACATCTCACAAAAACTCAAAGATGCAGATTCTATTCTAAAGACAGAAAAACCAATAATGGCATATTACTACCATGATTAAAAGAGATGGAGAATAGGAAGTCAAGAATATTAAAAGACATAAAAAAAATTCCAATCAAGGTAAAATATGGAATTAATGAAAATAAGATGTCACTAAGGAAAAAACATGATCTTTATAAAAAAACAAGATACTCAAATCAAGTCAAAAAGATAGAGTTTTTAACATCAATGAGCTGAAAGAACCCTACATATCAACATAAATTTGGGATACTTAGTGAAGTATAAATATCATCTAATTAGGATGGTAAACATGAAAATTTAAAAGAACCTACCTTTTAACAACATGTTTTCCACTCCTTAAGACCCCTTATAGAGCTGTTGACCTACTATGAATATTGGGTATTTATGTGACAAAGTAGTTGGCATGAGAATGTAGGAAGACATATAGAATTATATAATGATACATATTACCCTATTATATTTGAATACCACACCCTAATTGACATAAATCCTATCATGATGTCAACTATTGAGTTTTATATTCAACTAAAATAAGAGATGTGTTAAACAAAGATCACATCTTTTGGTATGATCTAGATTTTAAGATTTAAGTTACCTTTTAACATTTCCTTTCTTATGAAATGGATTTTAAAATATTTTGTGTTTTTATATTTTATTATTCCATATGAATTTGTAAAAACTAAACATGGGTGTTAAATATTAATATCACAAGAGATATTACACTTGGATGATAAAGAGAGGACCTAAAGACCATGGTGTATAAATACTCATAGACATGTACCTTAGAAAAGATTTTAATCTTGTAAGAGACTTTAGTTAACCTAAAAGGAAATTGAAAATTAGGGAATGATATAAATGACTATATAATAATTAAGTTTCCCCAATAGAAAAAAATGTGTAAAAGAATATGGTAAAATGATAGGTAGGTATGAATTAGTATCACAAGAAAGGGTAAAAATGTTAATGGAATACATAAAGATAAACTCCTATAATTATGTAACAATAGAATCTGAATGATTTTAAGTAAAGAAGAACACTTCTCTCAATCATTTTATTATATTTCTAATATGACACTTAGCTAATAATGAGAGAAAAATAATCTATGGAATGAAATGATGGAATTTTTTAGGGCCTGGTCGATTCCCTAGGTATTACCATGCAAGTAATAAAATAAAAATACATAAGGTGTAAGTTAGGTATAAAAATGATAATAAAGACCCAAAGGATTTATTTAATGACCAAAAAGTCAAAAAGGAAACATAATTTGACTAAAAAAGGATAGGCACATTGAGGAAGGCCTAGTTGATTCCCTAGGTCATACCATGCAACTCATAAACTAAAAGTCCAAATGGTGTAAAAATGGTGAAATATATAAGGACCAAAGATAGGTATTAGGGATGGTGAAATACAACTCAGAGGTTTGTAGGTAAATAAATATTTATTTTCAAATAAATAGATCCAAATTAGAGACTGTAAGAAATGTTAGATCAATAAAATATATAAAAATTACAATAAGCATGTAAAAGTAAAATGTACATGATAAATCATGATGGTAATGTCACTAGAATACCATACAAACCTAAAATAGGTCTCACATAAGTACTAATGAAGGAAACAAACCAAAATTTAGGGAATAAAAAATATAACAAATCATCATAATGAGACTAAGGAAAATTGAAAAAATGGTAAAAATGGGATAAAAATAAACCCAAAGGTGATACCTAAGATCCAAAAAGGAAATTAAGGTTGATTGTGTAGTGATAAAAATGATACAAAAAAAACTATAAGGTGATACATAATATCTTCAAGGGAAACAAAGGCTAACTATAAATAGATATACATTATATAAAAAATCATGAAGGTGATACCTAAGATCCATAAATCAAACTAAGGATGACTATAAAATGATATGAATAAAACCTGAAGGTGATACCTAAGATCCACTATGGAAGTTGAGGTTGACTATAAAATGATATAAAAGAAAAAAAATAAAGTTATGATGTGTTAAAAATGATGCTAAGGAAATAATGTGTAGGAAAGAAAATAATTATGAGATAAAATAATAAGTAATATCTATGAAATGACTATACCAAAGGAGAATGTGTGACATGTGAGCATATTTATCTTATAAAGTTTCTTGAAATTAAATTTTTTTTTTGTAAGTTGTGAAATGCTCTTGATTTTTGCCTCATGGTAAGGATGAGAGATGAAGAAACTAAGAGAATGAGGATGGGAATAATAATATGACCCAAAAGTGTGTATAAGGTTAAGGATGGGCATCAAAAGATACCATAAAGTCTAAAATAAAAAAGGGTGCATAGCACAAAGTGCCCTAATATTTATAGTAATAAAAGGATGGACATTTAAAATATGCCCAATATGTGTAAGAATAAGAGGATATGCATCGAAATATGTTTCAAACTGTGGGATTTGGATGTACTTGAGTTAACCTTAAGATAAATAAGCCTAGTAATGATGTAAAAATATTTGTAAATTTGTGTTACAATAAGGAATGTGACATCTAGGGTAATGCCATTGGGAGGTGATAGTTTTTTTTTTTTAATGTATGGTATCAACTAAGATGATAGAATATTATGAAAAAGGACTAAAATGAATTATATTGGCCATGCTGATATAGTCTAATGAAATACGAATAAAATGAACTGTATCAACTAAATTGATACATTCTGGTGAAAGAGGACTAAAATGAACAATATCAGATAGCTCGATACAATTTAGTGTATAATTAACACAATTAATAGTATCAACACATTATGGTTCATGATCAATGCAATTAGATTAAATATAAATAATTATATTGGCACATTCTATGTTATGATAGGTGTAGTCAAATGAAATAAAAATAAATGTATCAACACATTAAAGGTCATGGTTGATGTAGTTAGAATAAATTATAATAACAATATTTCTAAATTATATGTTATGGATATTATGGATAGTGCAATAAGGTGAATTATAAATAAATATATCAAGAACATGCCCGATGCATTTGGATGTAATTAGTTTCAATTGAATTATATTAGGTTAGTTGATTTAGTTGGAAATAAGTGATTATAGGGGTGATTTGGGTAAATAGGAAAGGGTAAAAATGAGTTAGGATAGGTTTGAATGTTCATATAGGATTGAGGATCATAGTCAATTATAATACATATTTTGGTAAGAATTTCAATTAGGAATTCTTCATAAGCTGTGAGTTAAAAAAACTTGGTTGAATGTGAGTTGAGGTTTGATGAATTATAATTATAAGACCATTAAATGGAATGGTAGAAGGTGTGTAGACATTAATGAAACCATGTTCATCATTTCTTTATTTATAGTGGGGATTAATAAATATGAGAAAATCATTTGAGGGATTTTCATCCATGTCATAAAGGTCATCGATGGGAACATATGCTATCATGATAGGGTCTTCATCTCCATCAAAATCATCATCATAGATGGGAAAATCATGGTATTTATTTTCAACAATATGATAAGTGGTGAATATGGGATCATTGTTATCCTCATATAGATCACCATAAAATTTAGGAATATATTGATAATATTTTGTCCCACTATAAGTGTCATCATTTGAGTCTTCAGCTTGGTAATAAGGATCATTAGGTTTATAGGGGAAATAGCATCATGGTGATCTCCATCGATGTTAGGAGTTTCAAAATTGATGTCATTAGGATCTTTATAGGGATCATCATAAATTCGAGGATCATATTAGAAATATTTGGTCCCACTATAAGTTTCATTATAAGTGAGAATATCATCATTGGTATCCTCAGACATAAAAAAAGGTATAATATAGTTTCACCATGAGTAATTTCCTTTAATGGTGGTCATAGAAGGTATAAAGGATCAATCCATGTAAAATCATAATGTTTTGAGTCTACAATAAATATTCTAAGAGGAGACATCATTATGAAAAAAATGAAAATTTGAGGTGGGAAAAAGTTGGTAAAAAAATAATATCAAGATAACCAATATAGTTAGTTACTGGATCTAAATAATATAATTTATTAGTTTGGCCAATATAATTGAGTATAAAAGAAACACTATTGGTGGCTAGATAAAATTAATTATATCAAGATGATCAATGCATTATGATAAAAAATTAACTATATCAGGTTGGATTATGTAGTTGTAAGGAAAAATTAGAACTATATTGGGATGGTTGATGTAGTTGGTAAAAGACACAAAACTATACCAAGCTAGATGGTGTCATTGGCATATGATAAAAAACTTTATTGGGTTGGATGGTGAATTTGGTAGAAGATAAAAAACCATATCAAGTTGGATGATATATTTATTATATTACAAAAAAATTTACCATGATAGCTAGTATATTTATAAAAATAAAAACTATAAGGTTGGCTGGTGTAGTTGTTAAAAGACACAAAACTATAATGGGATAGTCAATACAATTGATAAAAATAATAAAAATATATTGAAATGGTCGATAAATTTAGAATTAGAATATATAATTGTTTTTAATATGTTTATAAGAAGGTAAAAGGAAAATCATGAAAATGATCCAACCAAGGGTGGGGTAAAATTCATGTCAAGTTCACCAGAATGTATCCATGAGATAGGATGACCTATAACTATCCTCTTTCTCTTAATAGACTATGACTCGAATAAGCTCAATCAAATAGACCATGAGTATACTTGGATTATTTGGTAAGGACTAATAAATTATATATAAATACTAGAGTGTAACCTATAACTCAAATTATAAGAGGAAAGTGTATCAAATCCTAAGCCTACGACACAAGGATATAACTCTTTCTAGACCTCAACCAAGATAAATTATTGTAAACTATGTCTGTAAATATGTAAGTAAATTAAATATTTGTAAAGGGGTATAAATTAAATTAAAGTACAAGTTATAATGGTTTTTAAAAAGGTTTAAGGTATGATGGTCAACCAAATGGGTTCTATGCAACCTAAAGCTATTAATGTCAAGTCTAAGCAATCCTATGTCCACACCAACTTATTTAGTATAGGGAAAATCATAAACAAGGATACACAGATATACATATAAAATAAAATAAATAAATATATGATATATTAATTAAATAAAGGAAATAGTGTAGGGATATAAATAATTACCTTGGTGTGGACCTGTCAACCCTTTAGTCTCCCCTTTGGCTCAAGTGGAGATTTTAAGAGAATGTTTTAGGTTGAATACCTAGATATAATTAGTTATGAACTTATAATGACTCCTCCTATTGATATTTAATGAAAACATAAGACAATATCTCTTCAAGATAAGGTTCTAAGCCACTAACTCTCCCAATACTTATTTAGGGAAGAAATACTAGTGAAATCAAAGAGCATGAATGTGATATGGCATGATGTGATTGAATTTTAACACACACACACACACACACACACACACACACACACACACACACACACACACACACACACACACACACACACACACACACACACACACACACACACACACACACACACACACACACACACACACACACACACACACACACACACACACACACACACACACACACACACACACACACACACACACACACACACACACACACACACACACACACACACACACACACACATATATATATATATATATATATATAAATAATACCCAAAACCAATCCTAAAATATAATTCAATAATATTAGCCTAACTGATGCAGTTGGAAAATATTAGCTGATACATTATGGTATTAGCTAGGCTAATATAATAAATGTTAGAAAACACACTCAAAATTGTATCAGGTAGGACAATGTAGTACATGAAGGAAAAAGGAACAAAAAATATGGTACTTGATAGGCCAATAACATAGGATATAGGGAAACTAAAAAATCTATATAGGAAGTTAAAAGGGGGATAAATGGTTAGACACATAGAAGAGGTTAGAATGAGAGTAGTAATGGTGTATTCAAGATAGAATAACAACATATATTGTAAAAAACCACAATCATTTACCATCCTATTCTTGTTAAACCCATTAAGGTACATACTCAATGCAATTTATGTGTCAATAATTTGCTATGAGAGAAAACATAAGTAAATGATAAAGTGAAAAATATTAGGTGTATACATACTCCACATAGGATAGAAATTGGTCATGTAGACCAAAAATTAGCTTGATGCCTTTATATTTTTTGATGCACCATCAAGTGAAGAGGTATATATGAAATATCATACCCATGGGTTAGGAATACACCATAGACCTTGTGCAAACTGATAGTTAATGAAATTTAAGCTAATTTTTAATATGGGTTTTAGAATAATCTTTAGACTTATTATGAAATCATCATTGAGATAAATGATCTATATTAATAAACCAATAGTCTCTCTCTTATTATGTATGAAATTAAAACCCTATTGGTTATTATACTATAATATGGATCCACTATGTATTTTTAAAATGGCTATGAATTTCTAATTTTAAATATATAGTTTACATGTTATTAAAGGAATAATCAAGTAAAATTTATATAGTGTTGGATTATGACTATTGTGGACCTAATGGGATTTATATGATCTAAATATAAGTCCTAAATGGAAAAATCCATTCACCTCATTTTTAGAAAGTAAAAATTAGTTTTGCTTTGTCATAATAATAACATACTTATCTAATGGTTGTGTGTGTGTGTGTGTGTGTGTGTGTGTGTGTGTGTGTGTGTGTGTGTGTGTGTGTGTATTTATGTATGTATGTATGTATATATATATGCATATGTGTGTGTGTATATATATATATATATATGTATATATATCTATATATGTATATATATCTATGTATATGTATGTATGTATGTATGTATATGTGTGTGTGTGTGTGTGTCTATATATATATATATATATATATAATTTATGTGTAATTTCTAAATATCTTGTTAGAACTAGATGAAATGATATCTAACCCTCATATTATAGGTCACACACAAAAATTAGTAATGAATATCATGCCTTGTACTTGCAGCATGATGTTGTGCTACCTTAAAAAATTATACAAATGTTTATTATGATAAGTTTATCATTTGAAAACAACCAATGATGATAAGTTATGAAGGTGACACTATTTCTTACCTCTACCTAGTACCATGACCTGAATAAATGCCTTGATGGACAATATGAGTCACTAGTAACTTTACCCCTTGAATAAATATATAAAATAATTATATACTTGTGCAATGGATTATAGGAATTAATAAATTTTATAATTTAATTAGAAATGTGAATAACCTTATAATAATTTTATAAACATATTCAATAGGTCCATTTAATTATATAACTCAGAATGATGATTTTAGGGGATAAGGTAGTCTCATAGTGAAAGCTTATGTGGCCATGAGGTATCTAACTAATTCATATTCGGTTAAGTGATCAAAATAGTGTACCATAACATATATGCCACTATAATATTGATATGAGTTTGAGTGAATCAATTTAATGATTCATTTAAAGGTATAAATGTGATTATTTAACACTCTATTGTTATGATGAATAGTAATGATCATGATAAAAATTTCTTGACATATTTTTTTAGTTATAAAAAAGAGGTTATTTACATTATATAATGCTGTAATTTCCATTCAATATTAGATGAAATTTAATTTCCATGTCTTTTTCGAGGTGGAAACCACTCCAACTCATGATCAAAAATTGAGAAGTGAAACAATCATCAAGACCACAAGCTTATCGACCACATTTTTAGATTTCAAATGACCATTTATTGATTTGAATATTTTGTTGGGATTTTTATAAGTCATTTTTACAAGTTTAAAAACAAGTTCAAGATCAAAATATTTTTTTTCAATAAACTAGTAGGTTTATCACTTATAATTGAAGCCATAATATTTTAAAATACTTGAGCTCCATTAAAAAATATTTTGTGCCCATGAGCCATTCTAACACAACTCAAAACTTTGGTGTTAATATCACATTTGAATTATGATATTGCTATAAATTTAACATAACTTATCATATTTTTTCAAATTTTTAATATAGTATTTTATAATTAGCCTTTTGCCCATCTATTAAGGTCTGATTTAAGCTTTTGATCATAAAGGGTATTTTTAAATCATAATGTTAAAGTCTAGTGACTAGGTAATAATGTCAAGTCTATGTAAATAGGTTTACTAGTAGGATTGAAGTCATTTTTTACCATTGTATTAGGTTTTAATTAAACCTATAATGCCAAAATAAGAGTCAAATTCAATGTTAAATAAGATAATAAGGAAACTCATTGAATACAAGTTCAGATTTTAGACTATCTATAACTTGAATCAATGTCTAAAAAAATAGTAATATCATTGAAACTTAAAACTCAATGGTAATAAGTCCATAAGGATTATTAGTTCAACATGTCAATGCACGTTGACTAACCTTAAACTAATCTTGTGCACTAAAATTAGTCATGTGGTGATATTAGTATTGGTGTGATAGCCTTTGGATATCCATGATAATATCACCATAATAAAAAACAAGTTCATACTAATAGGCCTATTTCAATATAAATTTAATAAATGTGATGAAATAAATTATGTCAAAATGTAAGAACTAGGCCTTAAACATATAACTCATCAATCTTATAAAAAGCATACATATATAACCAACCAATCAAATAATAAACTGAAAGAGATCAAAGCATAAAACATGATCTACCAAATATACACTAATAAGGTGATGTATGGAAATTAATCCTAAAACCTCATAACTCATTACCTTAGATCTAATTTCTTACTTGAATGCCTTCAATGATTATGATCTTTGGTTCCTTTTTACATATACTTGCTTTCTCTTGAACTCTCTTCCTCAATCTCTCTTTTCACTAGGATCCTAGCCTCTTTGCATGCATAGTATTCATTATTATTGAATAAATATCATTCCTCATATACCTATGCAATCCCATACTTCATAGTACATCCCCTATTCTCTCATACATATCTCTCATTTCTTCACTCTCTTTACATAGTTCAAACTTAACCTTCTTACATAGGCTCATAGACCTAAGACTTAGTTATAAACTTATTGTTTCTATCCTATGGATCATATGGCCATCAAATATGTCATTTATATCTCCCTTAAATCATACAAATCAACAACACCACCTCTAAGCAATGACTCTCCTTCCTTCCACAGTTTCTCTCTTTAAGGCCTATTTCTTATAACCCTATTTTGACATAAAGATCCTATATTTGAATGATAAATAAAGTTAATAGGAAATATAAATACCTATTTGTGTAAATTTTATATTATTATAAATCCAACTAAAGTTTTAGGGATCAGTTATCAAGGTAACCCTACTAACTCAACACCCCTCATTGCTAATTAGGTCTCTTAAGACTTAATGTCATGAAATAGTACTATAAACTGTATTGTATAATTAAGTATCACTCTATTTACTCTTTAATCCTATATTAAACATTAAAATTCATATAATTACAAATTTTTAATAATTTATAAGGGTTATAATAAAATTTATACAAGTTTATATTTTTAAAACCCTAGATAGTTGTATACAGGCCTATGTAAGGCTGGTGGCAAAAAAAAAGGATTATAATGAATTTTAAAGAACTTAAATATATTATACCACCAATAATAGGTATTTAATAACCCTTTTTACCTTATTTAATAGGTATAAGTTCAAAATAAACCCTTAAATAACTCTAACAAACAAATATACATAATTTTGATTATGAAAGTGGATTGTGTAACAATTTAGCCTTATTTCCTACACCTATAACAAATTACTAATAATATCGATGAATTATTAATATAATTTAGACACTCTAAACTATTTTTAGGACTGAAATAATGTAGGAATTCTAAAAAAATCATTTACAATGCCACTTACTCATTTCTCTAGACTGTATGGTAAAATTACTCTCACATGGGTCTGTGTTATGAGTTACCACCTTCTAAATGGATTTATAAATTATTTAAATATATTATAAAATTAAGAATTAATTAAACACTATAATCCCAACCTCCAAAAATGTGGAAAATATCTCCAAGATTCCCCTATCTTCTACTTACTTGACATTGTTTAAAATAATACCTTCACAAACTTGTCTAAATTGAATAATATGATCTTAACCTAGAGATTAAAAACCAAATTTCAGTCTTCATTCAAGAAAAAACAAAATATTAATTACATACCAATGATCTCATGAAGGCTCACATTTCACTCATTCAAAACATTATTTTATTGATTGATCTCTTTTATGTATAATAACCAAATAGAGAATTGACAAGGCAGACATGGTTCTTTAGAAATATTGATTTATCTTATTTTTATCCAAATCTCTACCTCTATATCCTCAAGTTTATAATATTATAATACCCTAATATACGTACACTCTAACTTCTTCAGAATTCTATTCTTCTTATTATACCAAAAATGCAAACAAACTTCCTATTCTTGCTAACCCATGTTGAATGGCAATTACCTTTTCTTATTTTCTTGATTTGTATCACCTTATTCATGAAATTAATTTTATGAAACTTTTTAACATAAAATTAAAATAATAATACATAAAATAATACTCCTAATTACTCAAAAAATAATAATACATAAAATAATACTCATTTTGGCATAAAATAATACATAAAATAATAATACATGAAAACATATAGAGGGATAATAATACATAAAATAATAATCATAATGAATAAAAATAATTAAAAGTGACCCTAAAATACCCATAACAACCAAATAAAACCAAAAATTCCTATCATGACACATTCAAACATGCTAACACTAAAACTACCTAGTGATGTTATGCATTATACTTACCAAATGGAAAATTTGAAATCTTGATCAAATGTTCTTTTCCCAAATTATTTATTAATTTATATTTATTCCTCATAGGATATTTTTAGATCCTCTTTCTTATTCTCCTCTTGTCTTTATGTTTTCTTCCCAGCTGGTCCATGTATCTTTATTTCCTTGCTTTTTCTTTCTTCTTTGCCAACTCATCTTCTACCTCCATGAAATACTTGACCTGTTGGAACTCCTTGTTCACCTCATTTTATATCTCATCCATATATTATTTATCCTCACCATAATTTACCTCTAATTTTTTGTTATCATTCTTAAAAATTAATTTTACTCCATATTTTCTTTCTTCATTGATCATGGTTTGTTCAAGTACTCTTGTCTGGTCTATATTATCATCAATGTTTTCTCCTTGGTCTTCATGATATAATGGATACTCATACCTATATTCTTCCTTCATTATTTTCAAAATTTACTTGAAATCATCATTGTATGCCCCCTCATAAACACTCTACCTTCTCAAGGTGGTTCTTCTCATAGCCTCCTAGCTTATCTTGTAATGCATTCTTATTGACACATTTAACTTCATCATAACATAACACTTGTCAAAATTTCACCTTATTATCATCATGTATATCTCCAATAGACTCAGCTACAATATTTTTAATAAAATAAATTGACTTCTTACCTTGTTCTATCTTTATTGTCGTTTTCTCATGTATATGGATGCTCCTTACCTTCATTATTTCTATTTTTGTAGATAACATTGATTCATACCATATATATATATATATATATATATATATATATATATATATATATATATATATATATATGTTTTATTTTATCATCTACTACACCATCTCCATATGTAGTGTGTTAGGGTTCAAACCATATCCTTATTCTTTAATGATTTCTCATGACACAACGTGTTCTTAAATCTCATCTTCAATATGTGCCCAATGAGGGACTTCCTATTTATTCATATCAAGTTTTATAAACACTTCAATATTTGATTCATCTTTATATTATTATTATTCCACATAGGCATGATATTCATGCTTGATATATTTCATAATTTCAAGATTTATGTCCTCAACATGGACTTATTCCTCCTTTAATTTTTTACATGCATAAACACATTTTAAGAAATCCTTAGAGTTAAAATTTTTAGGCTTGCTTACCTCTATCTTCTCCTCCTTCACAAGGTGATTCTCACCTTCCTCTTGTCTACCAAGTTGGTCATTCATCATAAACTTCATCATCTCCTCTTTGATTTGCCTACATAGTATCTTATTTTTCTTCTCATTATCTTTTATGATAATCTTTATTCTTATTTCCATGAGTAGCATTATAGTCCACTTAACTCTCTTCTTATTTATAATCCAATCATACCATTAGCTCTCTTATTCTTGCATGATCTTCACCAAGAGCTTGATCTTCTCCAATATTTTTTATATCTCACTCATCTCTTATTCAACACCCAAACCTCGTATCTTTGGGTCTTATTTCCTCTTTATTTCATTGTGGTAATCTAACTCAGCCAAGCCAGTATTATCTTTTACCTTCCCTATCTTCATCTTATCTTGAACTTATGCTAGATTTATTATTAGGAATGCTTTACCATAATTATTTAGCCCTCTCTCTCATTTTAATATTGAAACTTAGCTTTATGCAATCTCCATTTACAACCATTAATAATCTCAAATAATAACCTTTAAGATGTTAGTCTTGAAACAAAGTTGAAATGACAATGAAATTATATTTCATGATACAAATGAAAATGAGGGAAACATTATAATGAATATACTAAGAAATACTATTGAATTCACTTCCTACAAGAATGGAATGCTTATTGAATAAGACAAAATGTTAGGCACCTAGGATTAATAACCAATACGTATAATATTATTACATCCCCCCTTAATCTATAGAGGTCTTTATTAGACCAAGCATTCTTATGAACTTTTCAAATTTTTCTCATCCTAATGATTTTTTTAGGATGTCTGTTGGTTGCTATACTATTAGGAAATGTTACAACTTGATGCTACCATCTTCCATATAGTACTGAATCAAATGAAATTTGGTATTGATGTCCTTGGTTCAATCATGAAACACTAGATTATTTTCCATATGAATTACATAAGTGCTGCCAACCATGAGAGATGTTGATGGAACCTATTGTTCCTGTAAATATAAAAGAACCTTTTTGAGCCACAAGATCTCTCTAGTTGCCTCTAAAGTGGCCATATATTATGCTTTTATTGAATAAATTGCTAACATTGATTGCTTCTTGGATTTCTAACTAACAAATATTATTTCCAAATTCATTAGAAAACTTGAGGTGGACTTTCTATCTTAATGATCACTAGTATAGTTAGAATATGAATACCTAAACAGTTTGAAGTCTCTTACCCTTGAGTATTTTAGCCCAAAATGTTATGTGCCTTTGAGATATATAAGGACCCTTTTTTTTGCTACCCAATGACCCTCCCTAGGGTTTTGCATGAATCTTGAGAGGATGCCAACCACATATGATATATCTGATCAAGTGGTAGTCACATAAATCAAACTTCTTATGAGGTATCTATCTTTAGTGTCATCAACCAAATCTATGAATCTTCATATGTCAATTTGAGATTCTATCCCATGGGCATGCTGAGAGGCTTATACTATTTCATTCTAAACTTACTCAAAATGTCACCAATGTACTTATGCTGAGTGATAAATAAATACTTTGGTTTATGAATTACTTCAATACCCAAATAGTAATGAAGATAACCCAAATCAGACATTTTAAAGATTTTCATCAACTCTATTTTGAATTTTATAGTGTACGATTCATTGTTTCCTATGATGAGCAAGTCATCAACTTACACCATCATAAATACAATTATTTTTTCAACTATTTTGATGAAAAGAGTTACAACTTCAAACTCAAAATGTTTGAAGTTCATGTTCATGAGGTGTTCAACTATTTTTTTGTACCATGCTCAAGGGGCTTGTTTCAAACCATACACCAATTTTTCTAGTTTTCACACCTTGTGCTCTTGTTTATTTACTATAAAACCATTAGGTTGTGTCATTTACATAGTTTGCTTAAGGTGTCCATTTAGAAATTTAATTTTGGCATCTATTTGGTAAAATTTCTATCCATTTCAATCTTCTAAAACCAACATGATCTGAATGGTAGTCTATTTTGATGTAGGTGCAAAGGTTTCATTATATTCAATTCCTTAATTTTGAGCATACCCCTTTGTGACAAGCCTTACTTTGTGCTTGTCAAGTGGTCCATCTACCTTGTATTTATTTCAATAGACCCACTTATAGCCAATTAGTTTGAAACCATATGGTGGATCAACTAGATTCCAAGTCCCATTTTTCAATAGTGATTTACACTCATATTTCATTGATTTTATCTAAGACTCAAGCATCATATCTTGTTTTAAATTTGTTGGTTTTGAATCAAACACACCATTAAGTTCTTCTTAAAAATCATCCAATGTGGGTTTTCCAATCATGTCCTAAATTTAATTAATATACTTGTCTGGTTGAGAGGAGGTTACATGTGCACTTTGAGTGCCTATTTTCCCAACTTCATCAATCCTAAAATATTTTAGTGTTTAAGTGGCCCACTTAGGAATATTATTCTATGTTGCAGGTGCTTCAAGTTCATCCTCTAAATTTCCTTCACTATCTACCCTCTATTTTTTGTTGGCCCCTATTCAATATATGATGAAGTTTCACTCTCCACTTTAGAAGTTTCAAGATCATGTATAGGATATAATATAAAATTAATATATTCCAAAATATATGTCCTCCACTCATTATCTAGAACATTCAAATCAATCTCATTATAGAAATCAAACTTAGCATATTTATCCAGTCAACTCAATTACCAATCAATATGCTCTTTATCCTTTACATTTTCATAAAAGACAACTTATCTTGCAACAAGAAACTTCTTCTCTTTCTCATTTTATAACCCAAATGCCTTGGAGGAATTATAATATCTAATGTGGATGCATTTTCAACTCCTATGGTATAATTTATTTCTCTTCTCCTTTGAAATCAATGTGTAATAAGTGGATCCAAAAATATAAAGATGTTTCACTGAAGGGAGTTGACCACACCACATCTCATATAAAGTATTTGATTTAAGAGCTATTTATGGTGATATATTATGAAGGTATACTATTGTTTTAGGTAATTCTACCCAAAAGTGTAGATTTACCCGTTTGAAATACAACATTACATGAACTATATTCATCATAGTTTTATCCATTATTTTAACTACTCCATTTTTTTGTGGAGTGTGAGGAACTTTGAGATGGTGTTTAATCCTATTTTATTCAATATATGATTCAAAATTCTTTGATGTGAATTCACCACCATTATTTGTCTTGAGTGTCTTGATGTAGGTTTGTGCTTCAATTTCAATCATTATTCAAAACTTTTTGAAACTATCGAAGGGTTCTAATTTCTTTTTTAGAAAGTATATCCATGTCATATTTCTATAGTGATTAATGAATAACATGAAGTACTTTTGACCACCAGCAAAGAGGATTGGAAGAGAAGACAAGTCTAAATGAATAATTTGAAATTTGCTATCTACTTTCCACTGTGATTTCAAAAATGGTTCTCTTTCATGTTTAGCCAAGATGTAGGCTTCACACTTTTAATCTAATTTTATGGGCAATATAGGCATGCCAACAACACCATTATTTTGTAATACATAAATTCTATTATAGTGAGTGTGCTTGAATTGATCATGCCACGACATGTTTGGAGACATTCCATCTTTCATAAGATGAGCATAATTCCTTGAATTTTATGGCTTACCCATAAATTTGAGTAGTTTCCCTTCCTCATATCCAGTTAAGATGACTACATTATCACTTTTTCACCTGATTATGACATCACAATTATCTAACAAAATAGAATAGCCTTTTTTCCTTATGAGCACTAGGGATAACAAGTTTAATTCTAATTAAGGAAAGTAGAGAACATTCTCAAGTTTGTAGTTTAGAAACCTTGGACACTTAATTTAAATTTTACCTCTTCCCTATGGTTGTAAACTTAATCTATCTGTAAGGTATACTGAGCCATAACTTTCTTCATTTTACTCCTCAAAGAAATCATTTTGGAAAGTTTTATGTTGAGTGGTGCTAGTATAAATAACCTAAGCATCAAACCGTGAGGAACTAATCAAGACATTATTTGCTTCATCATCTATACTATAACACACATATTCAATGGTAAATTGGGTTGAGTTTGACTCTTTTGATTATTTATTTTGAATTTACCTCTTTCTTTTTATAGTATGCCTCAATTTTATCCCTTAGATTCTTGTATTTTTGAGTCTCATGGTTACTTTTCTATCACATCATTCACAATAGAGGTTATATTCATCATTTTTTTTAAATTTTGACCACCATGATTTTCATTTTTACCACCATTTACCTTGTACTTTTTCTTTTACTTGTTATTTCCTTCATTTTTGGAAGACGTGGCCTTGTTTGATGGTTTAGAATAATTTTTTTGACATAGCACACATTTTCACCTATTTTGGTTTCAATTTTCCTTCCAAAGGCCTTTTCTCTTTCTGCCATCTTTTCAACCAACTGGTCAAATGTGAGAGTTTTCCACTGATTGCTTGCTTTTAAAGACTCTAAATAGGATGAATAGTTGGGAATAATTTATTTTATGAATGCAGTCATGTATATGTCAATTTTGACACCTATTCCTTCAACATCATGTTTGATAGCTCATATATCTGAAGCTAATCTAATCACATCACCGTCTTTCAACTCTAGTTTAAATAGTTTTAACTATAACTAAATGGATTCTAACTTTGAATAGGAGTCATATAGGTCCTTAAATTTATGATATGCTTCCTATGGTATATTTCACCCTTGTATATGATGAAACAAATCTCTATCCACTGATTCCCTCATCAAGACCAAAGCCTTTTGGTTTTTTTTCTTTCATGTTTGAGTGTCTTTTATATTCCTTGTTGGTTTAGCTAGTTTATTTTCCCCATCATAAATATCAAAACATAGATCATTGAAGATGAGTGTGTTCTCCACTTGATGAGACCATTCTAGCCAACTATCTTTGTCAGTAAATATAGTGCCAATAATAGATTTGATGGAATGCATGGTTTTGAGTTTTTTTTTAACCCCAATTAGTTACTTATCATTCCAAAATATCCCCTTTTCTATATATGTAAATGTATTGAAAACTATTCATTTTATAATTATCACCAACTTAAAAATAAAACCTCATAACTCAATATACTTGGGTTTTCTTGATTTGTTATTTTTTTCCAATTTTTATTAGATTAGATTTATCAAGGTAATTTAAATGATGAATTTCACCAAATTTTAAATGCTTTCAAATTAAAAATTTTCAAAATTTGAAATTTAGCATTTAAAAAAAAATGAAATTTTGCATTTTAATGAAAAAAGCATATACCTTCTTCTCCTTTTATTTTATGTGGAAGATTTTATTCCAATATTGGAATAAAATGAAAATGTATGGAAAATTTCACATATTCACCTCTACGTGCTAATATTCAAAGAATATGATCTCTCTGAAAATAATTCCAACGTAAATGTAAGGAACAATATGCAAAACTCCTCATAATACTTGTCAAATATGATGCTCTCAAATTATTCTAAATGTCTTTTGATGACCTCCATGAAATACAACCATAAATAATCTATGTCAATTTTGTGTAATTCAAATTTTTCAATGTAGTCTAAAAATGATCCACTCTATCAAGTCAGATTTACGTAAGAAGGTTTGAATAATAGAGCATTACCAAAAATAATGGTTAGATACCTAGTGTTGAATCAAACCCCATGAGGGAAAGAATAAGTCTCAATGCCTTTTTCCACTTAGATGAGGGTAGAAATAACTAATACAATGTTATAATTAACATAGAATTGCACCAAAATTTGAAGCATGTAGGCCATCAATGTGAAATGCCTTTTTTTAGTTGGTATGATTCACACAGGTCTGTCATGCCTTAGAAACTAGTGCAAGTCTTCATGTAGGTCTAAAATATGTAGCACAAGTCTACCAAAATCTCAATGAGAACAAAAAATATTAGGATGTATAGTTATAAATATGGAGAATAAAAATAAAACTAATTTTTCCAAGCTCTAATATCAATGACAGGACAAAAACAAAGTTGAAGAAATGACAATGAAATTATTTTTCATGATTTAAATGAAAATGAGAGAAAACATTACAATAAATAAACTAATAAAGACTATTCATTTCACATTCTCAATGACTCTTCCTATTTTTGTGGGAATGAAAAGCTTATTGAATAAGATAAAATGATAAACACCTAATCTAGACACCTAGGATTAATAACCAATATGTACAATATTATTACATTAAAATTCAAAAACATAAACTAGTCTAAGAGATTACCTACTATAATACCATTTTATGTAGGGACCTAAAGCCTAAAACATCCTAATTAATTACCTTAGATTTGATTTATAACTTGAATTCCTTCAATGACTCTGATCTCTAGTTTCTTCTTGTAGGTACTTGCTTTATCTTGAATTATCTTAATCAATATCTCTCTTCACTAGGATCCTAGCCTCTTTGAATTCATATTGATAATTTTTATTTAACACATATCTTTCCTCATATAAATTTTAAATCCAAACCTTCATAGTACATGTCATATTCTCTCATTCATATCTCTCTTTCCATAGTTCAAACTTGACCTTCTTCCATATGCTCATAGACCTAAGACTTGGTTCTAAAATTATTTTTTCTATCCTTGAGATAATATGGCCATCAATTAGATCATTTATATCTCCCTTCAATCATCCAACCCAAAAACAACACCTCGAAGTAATAATTCTCCTTCCTTCCACACTTGCTCTCTTTAAGGCCTATTTCTTATAGCCATTTTTTGACACAAAGATCCTAGGTTTGAATTATCCACATAGTTTATAATAAATATAAAGACATATTTTGGCACACTTTATCCTATTACAAATCCACCTAAGTTTTATGGATTAGTTTTTAAGGTAACCATATTAACTCAACACTACTTATTGCTAAATAGGTCTCTTAAGACTTAATGTCAAGCCAAAACACTATAAACTATACTTTACAGTAAAGTATCACTATAATTTCTATTGAATAATATATTAAACATCAAAATACATATTATTAAAAAGTTTAAATACTTTCTAAGGGTTGAAACAAAATTTATTCAAGTATCTATTTTTAAAACCCTAGCTAGTTATAGATAAGCCTATGCAAGGCTGAGGGCAAACAAAATGGATTATAATGAGTTTTAAGTCACTTAAATATATTATAATATCTATAAAATGTATTTTATAACCAATTTTACCTTCTTCAATATATATAATTTCAAACTCAACCCTTAAATAACTCTAACAAGCAAATATACAGAATTCTAATTGTGAAAGTGGATTATGTGACAATTTAGCCTTATTTCCTACACTTATAACAAATTAATGAGCCTAAAAATGGATTATTACCATAATTTGGATAATATAAACTATTTTTAGGCTTTAAATAATGTATTAAACCTCAAAAAATCACTTACAACACCACTTTCTTATTTCTCTAGACTGTATATTAGCATAATTACTCTCACATGGGACTGTGTTATAAGTTACCACCCTCTAAATGGATTTATAAAGTATTGAAATATATTATCCAATTAATTATGAATTATAAACTCTAATAAAAACCTTAAAAATATTTTAAAGTATCTCCAATATTCCTTTATCCCCTGTTTACTTAACTGTGTTCAAAATAAGACCTTCACAAACTTGTTTAAATTGAGTAATATGATCTTAAATTAGAGATTAAAAAAAAATTAAATAATAATTAAAGGAAAAATAAATAAAATATGAAATAAATACCAATTATTTCATATATTCTCACATTTAACTCATTCAAAACATTCTTTTATTGATTGATCTCTTTTATGTACAATAACCAAATACATAATTGACAAGGCATACAGGGTTCTTTAGAAATATTGATTTATATTATCTTTATCCAAATATTTACCTTTGTCTCCTCAAGGTTATACTCATATAATGACCTAATATATTTAAACACTAATGTATTCATGTATTATATTATTTTTATTATACTAACCATGCAAATAAACTTCATATTCTTACGAACCCATGTTGAATGGCAATTACCTTTTCTTGTTTTCTTGATTTTCATCTCCTTATTCATTAAGTTCAGGTTATTAAACATTTTAAAACCTAATTATGACCATGTATTACCTTTCAAAAACATAAAATAACAATTAGATAACAAAAAAATTCAAAACATCCTTCTAAAGCCTAGTTCAAGATTCAAATTTTCAAATTTTGGATTTTGGTGGGAAAACCTCTATAAAGATTAAAAACATAAAAAAGACTCCTAATTAATCCAAATAATTCCAATGGTCCCTAAAATACCCATAAAAACCAAATAAAATAAAAAAAAATCCTATCATTACACATTAAAACATGCTAACACTCAAACTACCTAGTGATGTATCCAAATAATATATTTAAACACTAATGTATTCATGTATTATATTATTTTTATTATACTAACCATGCAAATAAACTTCATATTCTTACGAACCCATGTTGAATGGCAATTACCTTTTCTTGTTTTCTTGATTTTCATCACCTTATTCATTAAATTCAGGTTATTAAACATTTTAAAACCTAATTATGACCATATATTACCTTTCAAAAACTTAAAATAACAATTAGATAACAAAAAAATATAAAACATCCTTCTAAAGCCTAGTTCAAGATTCAAATTTTCAAATTTTGGATTTTGGTGGGAAAACCTCTATAAAGATTAAAAACATAAAAGAAGACTCCTAATTAATCCAAATAATTCCAATGGTCCCTAAGATACCCATAAAAACCAAATAAAACAAAAAAATCCTATCATTACACATTAAAACATGCTAACACTCAAACTACCTAGTGATGTTTCGCATCACAAGTGAACAGAAAAATGTTTCCAAGACATTCTAACTACCCTTCCTAGGTGGCATATGGGTGTTGGTTTTATTTTCACTATAATTTTTTTTCCCTAAATTGAATTCAAATTTTCATCTTGAGTTCCACCAATTATAATCTACCTAAATATCCATAATTATTCCCTCCCTTTGTTGAGGGACTTCATGTTTAGTCTCGATCTAAGAGGAATTAATTTAGAAAAATTATTCAATGTAAATCACTTTCATTATTTTTTGACAAAGGTAAGATTTAAAAGCTTAAAATAAAACAAGTTGGTTATAAAACCAACTCATAGGTAAATAAACTAAACATTAAAAAAGCAAATAAACAAATTAATAAACTATAACTTTAGATCATACATGATCCCAAAAAACTCCCCCTTGATCTAAAGACAAAAGATAAAAGAACTAAATCAATGAATATAATGTCATCAAATAAACTCTATAGAAACTATAAATGGGGTACTGTACATCCTAGTATTGATCAAAATTTATGTCACTACATATAGAAGCATATCCTATGAGTTGTGGCATAAATGGCTAATGAACATGATCAAAGCCTACTCATACCTTGTGATCATCATACTGTACTATAATAGAACACAATCAAAGTCTATCTAATTACAATTATCCACATAAATATCCACCTATAATATTTTCAAGATGACCAACCCATATTGTGTATGGTACATCTTTCTAATGTCTAAAAAACATTGATGACCTTTGCTCAACACTAAAGGTTCTATAAAATCCTATCAACTCATACTATCACTAAAAACTGATAGAAGGCCAACCAAATGCTATATCTTCTCCCCCTATCAGCTGAAAGGTGAGAATCTATGCATCAAGAGAATCAAAATCAAAAAATATTTTCCACTCTATGTCATGTATATCAGATATAAAAAGCTAAAAATATAACTAAAATCAATAACACAAACCAAAAAATTTTAATAGAATAGATCCCAGTATTGAGACTAGTATCTCTCATAATATGGGTGAATCAATGATCAATCAAAACAATCTATCAGGTCCATTAGGACCATAGACCTCAACTATATAGGATGCCTCCTGATTAGATGATGCATTAGATTAACTAGAATAATTGGAGTAACCAGAATATATACCACTATAATGATCCACATAATTTTCCTCATATTTATTTTAGTGGAGATTACGGTCATCGAGAAGGACATACATATTCAAGATGTTCAAAACCACCATATTTGATACATTTTGGCTCTTTCCTATGCTAACAAGATACATAATAAGTTAAATCACTGAAAAAACCATAGGAGTGAGAAAAATATTGATGGTGATGTTTGTGTTTTAAAGAACTTGTAGTGTTTCAATTTGAATGTTGTGGGGACTATCTAGAATGGTGTGAAAAGTGTCTTATATAATGAATCAAATATTATCTTAGGGAGTGTTTCAAATAATGCTTATGAAATTATCATTATACATGTTGATGATCTTTGTGATGGGACCTATTATTTATATAGTAAGCCTCTTCAATAGGTGTACTCTTATTATATGAAAAATATCACTCATGCTGAGTCAAAAACTCACAAATAAAGCCAAGTGGCACCATTAAGCTTATCACTAAGCTGTAGCATTTCAACAAAATTGGTGTATGTAAGACTAAGACCATTTAGTGTGATAAAAATTAACATGTCATCATCTATTTTTCCACTAGTTGTGTAGTATTCTTATTTCAATGTTTTCATGTAGGAGAGATATTCAGATACATCTTTGTCAATGCTAAGCTTGTTATTAAATAACTGCATTAAGAGATCAATCTTTCTATAGGAAAGTTGTTTTTCATACAAATCCTTTAAAGATTTCCACACTTTCTATGCACCAGTTTTAATAAATTAAATATGAATAATCACCTACGTAGAACATGAATATTTTAATAAAATAAGATCATGCTTATCACATTTTTTATACTCAAGAAATTTCATAGCATTAGTGGTGGTGTAGTATCTTTTTTAGTTATTTCCCATAAATCATTAAAAATAAGGATATTTTCCATGTTCATCAACCATTCCTTGTAGCTTTCATTATTAGTCTACCATTTTTAGAGATCAAACTTAAAATTTTTACCATGACTTATAAATAAGTAAAACAAGATGAATGATTCTCAGGGTTTTGCCTTGACCGTCATAACTAAATTTGATATACAAAATATTTAGGTTATATCTCCCTTTACACCCTTAAAATTCTAAAAATTTAAAATTATTATCCTTTTACAATTTGATAAAAAATATTATCAAAAATATGATCAAAATATAATCAAGATACCAATCTATGGTCCTTTTATTATTTTTACACAAAATATGAACAAAAATAGAAATTTGACCAAATGAGTTTGGAACCCTAAACCTTTCTTGTATGAAATTAACTATCAAAATATGTTTATTTAATTCCCCATAAACTAATTTGATGATGTGATAAAAAAATATATTATATATCCATAATTTATAACATGGGAATTTAGAAAATTACATTGAAATCCTACTACACATTTTATTTTCTCTATTATACTTTGGCCAATGTTTCCCTTTTAAAATAATAATGACACATCTAATAAAAAACTAGATATTTGCTAAATGTAATTTTTTATAAATAAATATTACATAAAAGTATTTCTTAGTTATTTTCTAGTAGCAAACAATTAATTTTGAAAAAAAAAAGATTTTTCAATTACATAGAACCTATACTCTAGCCATCGTGCTACTAGTATTCCATTGAGTCACCTATAACATTATTTATTACTTCTAATTTCTTAGGTATGGTACAATTTAGATGCCATGGAAATATTTATATTTCATTAATATTGTGTTTTAAAATCTTCTTATATCAGATCTCCATATAGATTTTAATTATTGAAAGGCAAATATAAGCTATCATATAATTGTGGCATGTCAACAACCATTGTTCACTCTTGCAACCTATAAAGTGACCATAAGGCCTCCATGTTTCCTTAAATGATTTCAAAAGTATCTAAAGACAAGAATTATCCAAAACATTCTCCAAAAATATTTTCACCTCTTCAATCCTCCATTACGAAGCTCTGATACTACTGTTCGATCCTAATCTGAGAGGAATTGATTTATAAAAAATATTCAATGTAAATCACTTACATTATTTTTTTACAAAGGTAAGATTTAAAATTTTATAGGAAAATAAGTTATTTATACAACCAACTAATGGGTAAATAACTCAAACATAACAAAAAGTAAACAAAATAATTAATAAACTATAACTTTGGATTATAAATTATCCCAACATTTCACTTATGTGTAGACACATAAATTTTGTCTTTGAAACTTTTCCATCATCAAATTTGACATAATTTGACACACTTATAAATTTCACACATATTTTACTCTTGATAATGATTCCATCTATCCATCTACCCATATGCTATCATAGCCACCTATATTTTATAGATAAATTTATTCAAGATAAGGTGATTGTATACATGATATTTCTAAAATTCAAGATATACCTTCTCAATATTTCAAATCCTTGTTTTAAACTTAAAATATAATACTTGTAATCCTAGATAGTTTTAGTTACCAAATGTGTCTCCTCTACAAATAGTGTATAAGGGCCCTCAAATTTTTATTTTTTAATTAGGAAATCTCTATTAGGTCAAGCTAGATAGGTTTCATGGATCGATCATAGTCATAATAAATAAAGATTCATATTTTAATTCAAATCATCCCTGATGTTATATTTACTTGGAACACTTGAGTATCACTAGGAAAACACCTAACACTATCTTGTATAAAAAATCCATACACATCTCAAAATTTTCATGATTCCAAGCATCGAATATCAAGAGAAAACATTAAAATTCTATATTTTTCAAAATGTTACATAGACACATAATTGGGATATACACATGTGATTTGATACATATTATGGTTATTTTAATGTATTCAATTCTTATCCATTTAGTTAGGATAGGTTTGGGTTAGTCCAATCCAAAATACTAACCCATTTTCAAGGAAAATTTATGGGTGAAAATCACAATTAGGGTTTGGATAAAAGACATACAATATAAGAATTTTTGTGTATGATCATATAGTTATGAACTAGGATAATATTAGTGTGCATACATATAATTACATTTTAGGAATAGGTGTAGGGCTCCTAAATATATCAAACCCTCATTTTGTGTAATGAAACTATTGGTAAAACTTGATAGTTCTAGTTTCCTTAGGTGTCTAACATTATTAAGAATATATAGGAAGGTTTATAGCCATTGTTTTTTATCTAAGTGGTTGACAAATCACATACAAATTATTTCTAGATTTATTGACAAATTTTATAAAAAAAAATGCATAACTAGATAAATATACCATCTATCTCTTAATTTTTCCTTTATAAATTAATTTTAATATCTAGTAATCCATTTAAATTAGATAAATTTGTTAAATTACATATTTTACATACTCTAAAATAGTGCATAGTTTCCATATTTTATGTCTCTTATTTTTAAAATAATTAAAAAACTTTTGTGAACTCAATCATTGATTTGAGTGAAAAATTCCTAGGTTTCCTTATGTAGGAAGAATTCATAGCTTCCCTTGATAACACATATTCCATGAATTTCAAATCTAAAATGATTTTAGTTAATACTCAAAGTGATTAGACACACATGACATTTTTTTATAGTTCTTTATTCAAAATATTACGATGGAAATAATCATTAAACCTCACCTATTATTAAACCTAGGATTATATTAGATAGAGCGGTCATAGTTTTTACAATACATAGATGTTAGATACATAATCCTATCAGTGTAAAGTGGGGTCAATCAAAATATCTTGATTAATATTCTTCCACCACCTAAAGTGGTAGCCACTACAACTAGAGATTATGAAATCATAGATCAACTTAATAATAATCATGAGAAAATATATATATTTAAATTTTAATAGAATAAACTATTTATAATGACATTATTTATACAACACTACATGATAAAATTTTACAAAGATGCATAGAATCTACTTATTTTTCATCCATTTTAACTACATTAAAAGAATGTCAAGATATAATTTCATTTGAAAAATAAGATTTTTCCACCAAAAAGGTTATACAACCCACCACTATATATTCAAGTATGAATCTTAAATAATGGGGTTAAGAGGTACTGATAGATAATGAGTCAAGGATAAACACTTAAAATATCACATTTTTCCAAATACTATGTATCAATATAGATTCTCTCAATAAATCAGATATGAAAATCAAGGGTTTTGATAAAATACCTCATTAAGAAATGTGAACATATATGTTAAATGTAACACCTTGGAATAAAAAATGATCAATTACATTTAAATTAATGTTGAACCATTTGATTTATAATGTTTCACTCAATATACCTTATATTAATATGGTCACTATCCATTCCACCCTATATTGATGCTTAATTTTTTTTTACAAAAAATATGTTTTCATACATGTCCTATAGACTATAGACATTTTAAATATTTTAAATTAGTGGAATTAATTAAAAAAATTATACCACAATCATACATTACTAAAAAATCATAATTTTTTAGATACACAAATTTGGTATAAGCCTTGTTTCATGATACCTTTTTTTAAACTTTTCATGTATATATCTTAAACTACGAATTAATCACTTAGTGGCACATTTATCTTGATATTATGATTTGTATATATTAATTATATTTGGTTTTTTGATCCTATCTACCCATCATAACCAATTTAAATGACATTAAAAATATATTTGGCTTTCCCTATCACTTTTGGAGTCTGTTAAATTATTTTTCAGATTCAATATTTATGGTCAGTATCAACTATTGGTACTAACTACAAATAGAAAAATGGACTAGAATCTCCTTTAAATTCCTTTTGGGAACATTTCATATTGTGACCCTTTTTGGGGCATGTTTTAAATTTTTTTCAACCTTTCACATGCTACTATGAATTTAATTTAAAGTTAGAGTCTCATATATATACAAAGCTAATACAAGGCATTTAAGGATAAGCACACTTACATTCAAAATATATAAAACATTATTTATTTTCTCTTATAGAATTTATAGATATTATTTTCAAATTTACAAGAGTCAATTCATATCTACATGATTTTACCAGTGGAAAAATAAGAGAAATAACATCTATGATTGCATACACAATTACACACATGCATGTTACTAGAAGAACTACATTCAAGTTTGATCCTTATTTAGAGTATTTGAAATTTAGTTAAATGATTGGTATTTTAATAGGGATTGAAAAAGGTCAATCCAAATCAAATATTTTACCTGTCACCCACAATTAGATGTCAAATCTATTGTGTAGGACAATGCTCTGATATAAAGCCACTCCATATATAATAAAAAATAATTAGGGTAGAAACAACCATTTCAGGTGCAGTCACACCAATTTAGGAAGAAATAACCATCCATAATGCACATGGTAACTTATAACCATATAATCACTAACAACTATTGATATTTACCAAATATGTTGTAACTAACCATAATCAAATATGTGGAGATAGAGAGAATGTATAGGAGCAATACAATCTAAGTGTGTAAAATTAGATTAACAAAGCTTCAAATTAACATGGAAAACAAGCTAAGAGTTATTTTATTACTTTTATTAGTTAATAATCGATACATTCAATGTTTATGGTTGTGGTATCTATTAATTTGAATCATATTTCAAAGTTATATATTAATTATATAAATATAACACATCAATTCAAATAAGGGTAAACCATATTGGTGAACCCATATATATATATATATATATATATATATATATATATATATATATATATATATATATATATATATATATATATATATATATATATATATATATATATATATATATATATATATATATATAACACTAGAAAAAACATAGGTCCTTTTTAGGGTTTTATCCTTAATAGGGTTTCAAATCTTTTTTTTTAATTACTAGGATTATTATTTAGTTATTTGTTAATACATTATCTCAAACCTACTAAATAAAAAATGGATAATGAGTTAAAAATACCTAGTGAATATCATCATATGGACTTTATCTTTGATCAAAGTTTCATTCCTTATGATTATGATAATGAATTTAAAAATAAAAAAACATTTTTTATAGTAATAAAAATTATATTCATTAGGAATACAATAGTACAGTATTGGATAATTATGGTAATTATTGATATAATTTTAATGACGATTAAAAATTGTTGAGGTATAATATTAATGGTTTCTATGAACAAGAAAATGAACTCACTAATGAACAAATATAAGAACCTCCTTCCCATAATTCCTCTATGCCTTCTTCTTCAAATTATAAAATAGAACAAGATAGGTAAGATACTAATGTACATATGCATGATAATGACATACCTTATGAACTAAGAAGTGAATATTCCCTTCTTACTACACCTTGATTATCTTTAGAGTTTTCCACATCATTTCATTTTATTAATTACCATAAAATGCAAAATCATAAACCTTATGTCAAAATATAAAAACAATGTGATGAATGTGATATTCACATTCTCTCTCTAAAAATGGAAAAATAATGTGATGAATATGAAATTCTTATTCTCTCTATAAATATCAAATGAATTTGAAATCCCAAATCTCTCTCTAGAAATGGAAAATCAATGTGATGAATGTAAAATTATTACTCTCTCTAGAAATGGAAAAATAATGTGATGAATATGATTTTTAAAATCTCTCTCTATAAATATCAAATGAATTTGAAATCCCAAATCTCTCTCTAGAAATGGAAAATCAATGTGATGAATGTAAAATTATTACTCTCTCTAGAAATGGACAAATAATGTGATGAATATGAAATTCATAATCTCTCTCTAGAAATGGTAAAATAATGTTGAATTTAAAAATACTAATTTCTCTCTATAAATGGAAAACAAATGTGAAGAATATTATATTCCTTCTCTCTATAGAAATGACAAGAGAATGTGTATAAGTTGGGATTGTTTCTTCCCATTTATAAATTTTAAATGATACAAATCATGTGTGAATTAGTTATCTTATCTTGAAACATAATGTTAAAATATCTCTTCAAATGAGCTTGTTATTGTTAAAACTCAATCCTTTATCAAATGTCAAAACTTAAAATTGAAGTCAAAGTGAAGGCGATAAAAAATATGGTAGAGTGGATTTGTAACAAAGGTGGAATATTTTATTATGGTGATAAAATTAAAACCATTCACTAGGTGGTAAACCTCTGAGAAGGAGATAAGTGATGGGGATCATGATTATTTACCAAAGTAGAATGGTAAAAAATACCTAGGCAAGCTTACTATTAGCAGGGAACCATATGAATTTATATATGAGATCAAGGAGAATGCCAATGAGCCTCTAAAGAATAGGCTTGTCAATAGGTACCCACATGAAACTAGTTTAGAGATCAAGGAAGATAGTTTTAAAAGTAAGAGCACATGGGTAGAAAGAGTGATGGGGAAGAATCCAATCTACCAAGATAGAAATTAATTCCAACTGGGACCCAATATAGAAGAGGATGATGTTTTTATAATGATTCTAAATAAACTAGCCAAAAATCCAACTTAAAACTAGAAAATTGAATACTGGGTAAGTTTGAAAGGTTCAAGCCAAGTGTTGACACATCTAGATAGTGGGTTAATCATAAGTGGAAACCCATGGGGTATATGGAGGTTGTGGCCATGGATAAAAGTTTCTTACTCTTTTATTTTGTTAATCTAGAAAACTATACCAAGAAACTGATTCAGGACCCTTGATTCATGGGTAAGTCAAACCTTTTTCTTAGGAAATGCAGACCAAGGTTCAATTTCAATAATTATTGAATATAGGAAGTCCTAATGTAGATCACGTTGTCAATAATACCATTGGAGTTCTAGTAAGAGGAAGATTTAACGGGTTTTTATAGCTATTAGTCAAATAATAGGACTATATCTTGTAAAAAAATTAAGAGACTTGTTATGGCCAGGTTTTGCATCTATGTTCAAAAAGATAAATATCTCAAAGAATCAATCCTACTAATATAAGAGTATGGATCCTAGAGACAATAAATTATGTATGAAATATATTCAAATATTTTTAATAAATGTAACATTTTAGGAAATGAACTAAAAGACTATCATAATAACAAGTTAGTAAAACATGTTGAGTGATAACAAAAGTGGAGGAAGAAATTTATCCTAAAGAATAACTTATGAAAAAAATGGTGATTCTACCATAGTATATCCTATGTTTATTTAATATATAATGGTGTATTAAAGGTAGAGTGAAGGCTAAAAAAATGTGGAAGAGTTTTTGAAAGGGAAAAAATTAAAATTGGTCACTGGGTGAGAAATACCAAAGGAAGAAATCGATGAGGAGCTTGAAAAGACACTAGATAAGAGTAATGATAATTCCACATGGGATATATATATATATATATATATATATATATATATATATATATATATATATATATATCAATATGGTCCCATAATAATTTGGATATGGGATCAAAGAGAATGAAAAATAAAATAAGGTATCCCCAAGACAATTTTGAGGAGGGGGATTCAAGATGTGAAAATACAATCCATCATTCAAAATATGAAGGAGGAACCATATAAGAGTTCAACATAGGTTCTTGTTTTAGGAGAGGAAGATCTTGAGAAGGAATGAAAATATCCCAGTAATAATCATAAGGATAATAAGCAAGGAATCATGCAAGACATAAAATAAAGCCCAATTAAAGTCTTAAATCAGAAGGAACCTTTCACCCCTAAGCCAAGAAATATGGAAGGAAATGGAAAATAATTGGAAGGATTGGATAAAGGTGAATCACTTCAAAATGTAATAAATTTAACAAAAATGAATGAAGATAAAGAGATAGGATAATGTTCCTCTACTTAGAATATAGATCTAGAGGTTATATCTCCTAGTTTAGACAAATGGATCCAATTAATAAGGCTCATATGTGGGAATTTTTTTGACATAGGTGATGAAGCTAGGATATAAGGTATACCCTCAAGGCAAGTGTAAAAATTAAAAATATGACCAAATAATTATCCAAAGGTAATCAAAGAACCCTTTAACTAAGTAACTATTTTACAAATTTTAAAAAATGAAAATAATTTCTTAGAATGTTAGATGGATTAACAACCCCAATAGGAAAAGGTCTATAAATGAATCTAAGAAATACCCATATTATTAGAATTTTTTTCAAAAATAAAAAATGACCAAAAGTAGTTTAGAGTAGGTTAGAGGTATAATCTATCAAAACTCCAAGTCTGATGAAGTCAGTGCCATAGGTGCCTCTCAGGGCATTATGGATTTTTGGAACCCCTAAGAGATTGATGGTAAAATATTTATTAATAATAATAATGATTTATAAAAAAATCATAAATAAAGTGAATAAGTTTGATTGGATTTATCTAAAATTTGTGCTTCCAATGTGATAATAAGAAGGAGAAATATCTAGAAGTATCTCAAAAGTCTTAGGAAGTATTGTAGTGACTATAATTGGATGTAGGTAGTTATTTCAATTATAGCCTCTCCCATTTCAAAAATAAGGGTGGTTCTTAGGATTATATAGATATCATGGGGGAGCTCAATGATTTCATTTCATCATGTAACCTTATTGATGTTAATCTCAGTAGAGTCAATTTTACCTAATATAATAGAATATTAGGAGAGAAGCTAATTCAAATCAAACTAGATAGGTTCTTATTATCCATATATTTTGAAATAAATCTAAATTATAGGTTATCCACTCTCCTTATAATTGGTTCAAATCACAACCCTTGGTGTTCCTAGGGTTGAGAGATGTTAGAGTAAGAAATCCATCATTTTGATTTGATAAAATATGGATTCAACATATAGAATTATCAGATCAAATAAAGGAATGATGAAATTAATACTTACAAGGGTTTGATATGTACACATTAACCCATAATCTCAAACACATCAAACATAATCTTAAGATTTGGAGTATTAAAGTTTTAGAAACATCTTTGATAAAAAAAGAAGAATTGCTAAGATTTGTAGAACTTAGAGCATGAGGTCCAAGCTAATGGGTTGAATCAGGATGATGCCATAGAGGAGAAGGTATTAATCAGTAATATCCATAACTTATAATCTAGAGAATAAATATTATGGACATAAAAATGAAGATGCATATGGCTAAAAGAGAGGGATATGAACACTAAATTCTTTCATAATTCTATAATCAAGCATAGACATGCTAATAGAACTATATGTTTGATCAAGGAGGATGGTTTGGTGTGTAGATAATGTACTGATATCATATATAAATTCATATATTTTTTCAAAAATTTACTATCAGAGAAAAATAATCCTGAGTCAGGGAAGGAAGCAATCTTTTTAGACTTATTCATTAATGTCATTAACTAGGAGGATAATGCAAGCCTCCTAAAATGAACCTCCCTTTAAGAATTTAAATTTGATGTGTTATCAATGGAGGGAGACAAAGTCCCATGACTAGATGGTTTTTCCTTGATATATTTTCAACATTTTTGGGATGTGGTTTAGTTGGAAGCTATGGTCATTATTTCTAAGATATTTTTATTTAGAGAATTTCTCATGGAAATGAATAACACCTTCTTTGTTATTATACAAAAAAAAATAACAAAGATAGAATTCTAAAATATTTATGGACCATAAATTTATACAAAACTATCTACATAATTTTTATAAAAGATTGGTATTAAGACTCCAAGCCCTACTTCATAAAACCATTTATGAATAGCAGATCTATTTTTTAGTTGGAAGAGAGATTATAGATTTAATAATTCTTATTCATGAGGCCTTCCACCCATTGGAAAAAACTATGAAGGATATAATGTTCCTAATATCAACACAAATAAGGCCAATCATATAATCTCATAGGATTTCCTAGATAAAATTATTGATAAAGTTGACTTAAGCCCCACATTTATGAGAATTATAGTATCTTTCCTTCCTTCTCCCAAATTATTTGTTTTGATTAATAGAGCTCCAAATGGTTTTTTCTTATAATAAAGAAACATTCGACAAGGAGACCCACTCTCACTGTATTTGTTTATTATTTTTATTAAATATTTATTGAGAAGTCTTGAAAGAACCATAATTTAGGGAAAGATTAAAGGTATTTAAATGGATCCATGTCTGGATGCTATCACACATCACAATTTTATGGACAAGACTTACTAGTGGAAGATAAATCTATTATATTTATCCTTTTAGTTTATGTGGAAGTCATGGGACAATGGGTCAGTTTATATAAAAGCTTGGTGTTCTTCATTCACATGTCATATGGTATTTAAAGGAAGATTTCTAATATACCAGGTTTACAAGTTTAGAAACTACCATCTTCATATCCAAGGAAGCCCCTTTTCAAAGATATGTTGCCCATGGAATTATTAAACCCCCTTTTAGATAAAATACAAAAGAAGGCAGTAGGATGGAATAATGGTATTCTTTCTCAATCATTTAAACTTTAGTTGGTAAATATCTCCCTTAAAATCATCCTAGTTTACTTGATGTATATTTCTTAGTATTCCTTACAACATAGCTAAAAAAATTGAACAAATGCAAATGATATTCCTATGGTCATGTAGAGAGGAGAGGAATAGGTTCCCCCTTGTATCTTTGGAAAAAATTTACCAATCAAAGGACCATGGGGGTCTTGGCCTTAGAATGATAAAAATTAAGAACACCACAATGGTTATAAATATGGGATAAAAAATTATGACAAAGAAAAACCTTTAGACCAACATAGTCAAATCCAAATATGTTTATAGAAGCATTGAGGATAAATTGATAATATATAATGTTCCTTCCCAAGGCTTAGCATTTTGGAAAGCCCTTATCAAAAGAAGAATATATTGTAAATGGGATATAAGTGGAGTATTTAGGATGGTAAAAATTCATCATTTTGGGATGACCCTTATATATTTGAATTTAAACTAATTTGTAAATATCCATGAGGTGACATGAGACAGTCCTTCAAGAGAACCTTAGGGGAGAAAGTCAAATACTATTGTGAGTCCAATTAAAGGGTCCATAATTGGAAAAAATTGAGGTTGGAAATAGAAGATACTGATATATATCAAAGATTGGGAATCTTAAATAAAAAAATGAAGGAAATGGACATTTTCCTTTTTATAAAAGTTAATATGGCATTTAGAGGAGTATGGCAAGTATTCATTCAAATATGGTTACCTAATAGATATTAAACTTAGTTAGTATGGATTCTCATGAAAAATTATGTGGGTTAAGAATCTTATTTGAAAGGTTAACATCTTCTTCTAAGTAGAAGCAAATAGAATATTGAAGGTAATTAATATCATGAAAATAGGGATTGACATTCCCAAAAAATGTGTTTTATGTGAAAAGAAGGATAAAATACTCCCTTAATTCTTTTTAGAGTGTCCTTTTTCCAATATATTTTTGGATACTTTTCTTTCCTTATTTAAGCTAGCATGGGAAAGACCCAACATTATACTAGACCTAACAATTTAGAGAAACCCCCATGTAAATTAAATCTATTGGAAAAACTATGGATGCTAACCCTCCCTCAAGTCTTATGGGATATTTGTAATAAAATAAATACTAGGATTTTCCAAAGTAATAATAACAAATAGGTCAATGTGGGGATGAAGATCCTTGAGGCCATAAAGAAAATTTGGCAAACATTTTTAAGGGAGAAAAAATTCAATCTTGATATTATTATAAGTATATTATATAACTAGAACATCATTATCCCTACGAAAGGGTTATAAACTAAAAAGAAGTTGTACAAGAGAAAATTCAAATGGATCAAACCATAATAAAATTGGCATAAGTTAAAATTTGATGGGGTTGATAAACTAAATCCATAAAATGTGAAATGCAATGGGTTCATCAGAGAAAAAAATGAGATATGTCGATAGCCTATGTAAGACCTTTGGGAGTTTAGACTAACCATATTGATAATGATAGAGTATATTAATGGGGAATTCAATAGGCTAAGGAGACAAAGATAAAAAATCTTATTATAGAAATTGATTATTTGAACATAATAAACTATCTCAATGGAAAGTCTACTCCATGTTGACCTATCCTCATTCTAATAAAGGATTATATTAACCTCATGACTATTTTCAATGACCTTAGAATTAATCATACCTAAAGAGAATGTAGTGACAACATAGATTGGATTGGAAATAGAGGTGTTTTAAACCAAAATATTATAATCTAGACCAATTTGAATGAGTTCCCTAAGGACTTTATTTGAACTATGAATGAAGAATAAAATACTTTCACTTGAGGAAGTGTTGAGAAATCTTGACACCATATACATAATGATTAATATGAATAACTTTCATATAATTAATTTTAGTAATAATGTAAATGATGGATTCAATCATCATGATAAAAAGTTTAACACTAAGATTTGAAAGGAATATGAAAAAAATATCTTTGGTAGTCACTATGTAATTTTTCTCCCAAAATATGTAAGTTGATATCAAGTTCATCAATTTTGAGGCTGAGCAATCACTAAATGAAGTGGAACTTAGTAGGTCTTGTATTCTCATCAACTATAACATGGTAGGTGAAATGGATAGGGATGAGCCAATATCCTAAAAATGTGTTAAGGTGAACAAATATTTATGGTGCACTCTAAAAATGGGGGGCATGACTCTATTTATGTAAAATATTATAGGGTTAGATGCAATCCTATCCATGGATTTTTTTGAGTCATGGAATTACTATGCAGTCATGATGAGATGAATCATAATGATAATATGAGAAGAAAAAATTTACAATGTTATAGGGATGAATTGAGATGGGGTTAAAATGTTCAAGGATAAATGTAGGTGAAATGTGATTATCTATTATTTCATTTTAGAATGTGAGAGGAATCAAAAAAATAAGGATGGTTTCCTATGAGTGGACCTTTGTCATCCCTGGGAGGATGTGTATATCCATATTTTATGTTACATCACATTGGAAGATAAGTATCACCTAGTGTACTCTCATCATTTCTTGATTCTAAACCAATTCAAACATAGGGTGACCATTAGAATAACATTTTATATACTTAGGTCCTTATAAAAACATGTCATAAGTTATCAAATGGATAAAACTAATATAGTTTTACATAAATCCCTATTTTATCTCTTAATTTAAGTAGGCTAGACATCTACTAATCCACTAGTTTAAGGGGCATGTATTCAATAAAGGTCATAAATTGACTTAGACATATCTAGGGAGTTTGATGGAAATTTAGTGTAAGTTTATAAGAAGTAAGAGGAAACTTTGGCCCAAGATACTAGTAAGTTGAATAAGGTAGAGGGGAAGGGAAAAGTTAGTAAGGTTAGGAAAGCTAAGGACTAGATAGAAGAGGAAAGGTTCGCTAAGGCTAAGGTAGGGAATATTCAATATGCATCAAACCAAAATTAAGTGTCACATAAACCCCAAAATACACTATATTTATTGGTTCAGGCCAATCCCCACCCCACCCACCTTAGAAATTAAATGAGAGCACTCATATCAAGCAAAAGTAAAAGGTATATTTTCTCAAGGCAAGACTAGATATGCTTGAGTAAAATATAAGTAAATAAATGGAGTTGGTAAAATAAATGGTTTTAGAATCCAAGAAAACTAAGGAGGAGATGAAGAACCTTTAGTCTTAGTAATAAAAATAGTGTCAAAGTAAGGAATAAAATTTCTAATGTGTTGAACCCGTATCTTGATGAAGTTCTCAAAAAAGAGAGAAATAGTGATAGAATTAATCCCATGAAGTTAAAGGAGGATTAGGGGAAGACTAAAGAGGTAGGGAAGAAGGATAAGATGAACCTAGATATAATCAAGAAGATAGCATAATCTAGACATAATAAAATAAGTTATTAACAATAATGATGGGCCAAAAAAGAGGAAAAGATGGAATGATAAGAAAATTAAAGTTAAGTAGAAGAAAATGACCACCAAGACCCATGAACAAAAGGATGATAAAAATCCCCATAATGAGCTGAAGGAATCTTATGATTAGTTATAGGGGTTAGTTTTATTTTGTATATTTTTCAACCTTTATGTGAATATCTACTGATGCTTACTTAAATTTTGTGGGAAGTTTACTTGTCTTTTGGGTGTATGGTATTTTTTATTCTTATTTTTTTTTGGGTTGAGCTATCTTATTTGTAAAGGTTTTGGGATCATACTAAAACCCACCTTTTAATCATACATAAAAAAATAAAATGATAATTTTATTGAAATAAAATGTGATGGTCATATAATGATTTGAAATGATACATATTTTAAATGTGACTCCATAAAAGAAGTTATACATGATTGTGATTATTCTTATCAACATATGTATAATATACCATATTTTTTCCTACACCTCCTTCACCATTTGGAAATAATGTACACATGGTAACTTATAAAAATAATATTCAACCATTTAATGATCCTATTAGCAATATTAACATATATTTTGAGGATGTCATTTATTTAATACATGTTGTGGGTGTTTTGCAACATAAGGGTAAGTTTTTTACTAGAGAAAATAAGGTCTTGTAAGGTCATCGATCCACCATTAGATCTCATATAAAAACCATTAAAATATCACATTGATGTAGTTAGGTTCAAGGACATAAAGGGACTACTATTAAATCTTTATATGGACATCTGGATCGAGGGTTGTGTTGTGTAGGGTTCACTTTGTGACTGTGTTAACCATTATTAGGACCTGTGTACATGATGATTTATTAATCTCTAAGATTCTTAAAGGCAAAATGGGTATATTTATACCTAATAGGAAAAATAATAGTATGAGATTGGTTTTCCATTTATAGGGAACCTATGAACATGGGGACGAGTTTGATCATGATCTAGTTTGAATAGGAGCTAACATTTAAAAAGATGTCATGATGGCACACATGTAGACCCCAACAGTTTCATATCTAGGACCAATTGCATGAAAAGGAACCTTCTCTCCAATTTTTCACTCCATGACAAACCAATTAGGAGAAGTTAACACTAGGATGATCTAAAAGATTGATTTGACGGTTGTAACTACATTGATGTTAAGACCCAACTCAGAATGACTTGATCCCTCCATTACAACCATTAGGAAGCATCAGTGAGGGAATAATATATCTATGAAACCACTTGAAGTGATCTAGATCAATCAAAAGGTTGAAAGAGCATAGTTGAATATGAAATTGTAACTGTAGTGAAAATGTTTGAACTGATTGATTCCCCTTTTAGTGCTAAAGCCCCATTTCTCTTGCTTCCTTTTGCATATAAAGATAGATTTTTAGATATGGTTAATCATTCCACTCCATTTATGTTGAATACCTACTATAATGATGTTATATTTTTGCTTTGAACATTAATACAAATCTGATTTTGAGTTTTGGAATAATTTTCTAAGTGTGTAAGTGATATATGGTGATACAAAGTGATAATTCTCTATCCTTTCTTCCCTTATCCTTTCATTTTGTGTAATATTTATTATTTTAATGGGTCATATGAAGTTTTTTAAAGTTTATGAGACTATATTTTAAGTTTAAAATAAACCTTAGTTTCTACAACTAGCTTATGGTTCACTTACCTTGGATAGATTTCATGCATCTCACCTCCATATTGAAATACTCATGTTAGAACCATAGGACTTGGAAGTTAGTTTTTTTGACTTGATTATGAGTATAATAAAGTATTATGGTCATATGGAATACATATTATTGTATCACCCCCTTATATTAGGTTTATTTCATGTAAATTCTAACTCTTTTCCCCATAAGCAACTAGTGAAGTAGGTGCAAGCATTTCAAGATACATTTAGGGAGCTAGACCTTAAATCTAGAGGCTCACTTCCATTATAAGTACACACACATAACTAAAAGTGTTCCTATGTTGACCAAATATGGAATAATCTTGAATAACTTGTCATATGGTATAATATTTGTTGACAATAGTTCTAGCATACCTAGTGGGACCCATTGTCTTCAAAATAACCTGTAAAGGTGAATGCTAGTCTTGACAACATCAACTATAAATTTATGTGCTACTCAGAATTTGGTGACTCGTTCAAGGTAAATATATTTCAAGGCCATTATTTTTTTATAAACTTGCCTTCATAATTCATGGTCCTCACTAGGTCATCTTTTGTTAGAACATCCAATCCCATTAACTCACCCATTCATCCTAAAATTCCTCTTGAAGTTCAGTATCCATAGCCTAATATACCCTTTGAAAAATGAGTAGACTTTACTAGAGAGGAAGAGAGTGAAGAGGTTGAATAATTTGAAGATCTTGAACAAGACATGGCTAGACCTTATGCTTTCCTTGACTTCAATACTTAAAATCCAATTAAGCTTCAATTATATGATGCCATTCCTCCTAACACCACTGGAGGTGTGCCCACATTTAATGGTGAGAGTCATGTCACACTTGGTGAGCACATTAGATGTGTTTTTAATTTTTTTATTTTTCAAAACAATTTTCAAGAGAAAATTTCCATTAGAATCCTTGCCATGTCCCTTAAAGAGAAGGCTCTTAACTGGTATAGGACTCTAGAAGGTGGATGGATCACAACATGGGAAGATTTTAGAGTGTTTTTGACTTTTATATTTAAAATAAAAGTGACCATGCCTCTCTCTTACATCAGATCAATGTGATAAAAATTGGACCCAATGAAATAATGCATAACTTCAATGAAAGGTTTTATAATACTTGGCATAGATTACATCCTCCCATGAGACCAACTACTATATTTGTGTTCCCTACTTACTTGAAAGCCATTAGGATTTAAATTTTTGTCATGCTTTAATCCATGGGTGGTTCCACCATCTCTGAAGCATATGGCTTGCTATCAAAGCTTAAAATAGTCTCATCCAAGCTAGAATATTTCCACCTAAAGTTTCTATGCCTCCATTTTCTCATGCTTATACTAATGCTCTAGATGTGGATCAAACTCCTAGTGCTAATACCAAGCCTAAAGTTTCTCCTAAGAAGGTAGATAATGTGATGGGAAAATATTCATATATTCAATGGTTAGAAGTTAATATTCTAAGAGGTAATATGAAGGAATGTGCCTTTCATAATCCTTACCCATATTAAAAATAGTATGGTCAACAATATGAAAGATTAATAGGCCAATGACAACCTAATCCTAATAGGCCTACCAATGTATACGGTCCTAACTCTACCACTAATGTAAAGGATATGGTACCAATTAATAGTAATTTGGTGTAGGGAGAAGATTAAAAGTAAGACCAAATCATGGATGCCAATGAGAACAGATATCAAGATGTATTAGATCAAAGAGTATTTACTCCCTTCTTATCAAATGAGGATAAGGTGATGATGCAAGTTAATGAGGATTGGCAACCTCAAGGAGATATTTTCATCAATTTTCTAGTTGAAGACACTTTTTTAATAAGTCAAGGATCCTCTATCACAAAAAATACAAGGGTAAAGAGGAAGTATATAATAGGTGTAATTAGGATGCCCATAATATTGCCTAACCCTCCTATAAGTAAATAATGCATACCTTCAAGTGTGACAGTTCCAACTACATCTCCATCAAGTCAAAATATGATAAGGTCTAATTTTATTCCTCAAGTTCTAATTAATTATATACATAAAAGAGACTAATATAAAATAGTTATGGATTCTTTAAACATTGTATATTCTTTGAATAACACTAAAACATTCATTTCTCTTTGGGATGTTCTTCATATACTTGGTCAAAAACAACTCCTACAAAAGTAGTTATCTATTATTCCTGCTAGTTTTTCATCCTAAAATCAAAGTCATGGCCATTTTGATATTAAAAATTATCATATTATCATTCTTGAATCATATCTTAGGGATAATAAACCTCCACCATTTCACCTCACCCTCATTATATGTGACAAGATGGTACACAATTGCATAGTCGATAGTGAAGCTTCTATTTTTGTCATGCCCAAAGTTGTAGCTGACAAGTTGGGCCTAAAATATGAGACACATAAAAAATGGGTCCTTAAATTATATGTTACACCTAAAAAAATAGTAGGATTTATAAAATTATTGAAGGTTTTCTTTCATGATTGTCCTAGTTTTCCCATTTTACAAGACATAATTATGGTTGATCTCTCAGCCTACTTTGTAATCTGCCTATCAAGGGACTTCATAGCCAAGATAGGTGGATAAATCATATTTTAATAGTCTTTCTTCAACTTTATAATAAGGTATGGGTCTAAGGTGACAATTATCACACAACCCATTTCAAGGTTCCATATTGATCCTTACATTGAGGCAAGTTCAAATCTAAATTGTGTGGCCCATGAAGAAAAAGACTCTTGTATAGATGATGGAACTTATTCCAAGATTTATGGTATTTAAAATTTATTTATTAATGAATATGGAACTAATAATTATGAGAATTATCCCTATGATTTTTTGGAGGAAATTTATTTAGGAGTGTATTGTATACATGAATGAGTTCCAACATCTCTACTTGTTTAGGAAGAAGGTGAAGATGATGAGTTGTGGAAGATGTTTTTGATGGTTCAAGAAGTAAATTTGGTGCAAGGGATAGTGTTATGTTGGTCGCCCCATATAAAAAATAGTATTATTATTCATACATGTTACATTTCAATAATATTTGTAATGTGGTTGAGTATGAAGGCTTAATTCATGGTCTTCAATGGGCAAGAAGAAAAGGAATCAAGAACTTGAAAGTATATGGAGATAGTGAATTGGTTGTGCATTAGGTGAGGAATTTTGTTTCTTCCAATAATCCTTTATTTAATTAATACAATCATAAGGTATGGGATTTGATTTAAGACTTCAATGCATTCAATATTTAATCAATCCCAAGGAAGCAAAATAGTCATGCTGATAGACTAACTACCATAGGAGCTCAATTTGATACCCTAACTACCATAAAAGATGAGGTAAAGTAGTCTCATATTAATATCATTATCAAACCTTATGTACCTAATAATTAAATTTATTATCAATTATTTGATAGTGACAAACACATTGCATGATTCTTGTAGAATAAGGTTGAGTTTTCTTCAAGAAATCAAAGGAGGCTCCAAGAATAATTGGGTGATCAAATTATGCAACTAAGAACCAATAATATACATAAGGGTTTTGTGACCTTATAAATTATATTCAATGAGAATGATCAAAATAATAAGGAGAAAATGAGTATGTCTACAAAAGAGGATAATTATGAAAGAGTCTTAATCTTCAAGGACAAACTCCTCAAACTAGACAAGGTATGTTCTACATTAGAGAAGCAATCATTCATTGAGCCATGTAGAGAGTTTCATGACATGTTTTCTTGGGAATATAAGGAACTCAAAGTATTTTATCCTATCCTAGAACACCATACAATTAATTTTGAACTAGGAGTTAAACTGATTAGATAGATTCAAAAACCCATCAACCCCAAGGTTAAACACCTCATAAGGTTAGAGCTTACCAAACTCCTTAAATCTAAGATAATATTTCCCATCAAGCATTAAACATGGGTAAATAATGTTGTGCCTATTAGAAATAAGAATTTAGAGATAAGACTTTGTGTTGACTTTAGAGATCTTAATAGAGTGTCACTCAAATATCACTATCCGCTACCCTCAATGGACCATATTTTGAAAATGGTTTTAGGTTCTCAAAATTTATCTCTTTTAGATGGATATTTAGGATATAATTAGATTTTAGTCAATGAAGATGATTAGTTTAAGATAGCCTTCACTACTAAATGGGGTACATTTTCCTATAGGAATATGCCCTTTGGTCTATCCAATGCTAGTGCCACATTTCAAAGAGAAATGGACATGCCATTCAAAGGTTTGATCAATGAGATACTATTGGTCTATCTAGATGATATAACAATTTTTTCTAAAGATGCTAATGAACACATGAATCACTTGAGACAAGTGTTTGAAATATGTAGGCAATATGGAGTATATTTTAATCCAAAGAAGTGCATCTTTGTTATTTATGAAGGTAAGCTCTTATGACATATTATTTTCAAGGATGGTTTAACTATTGATCCTAAAAGAATAGAGGCTATTCTAGGCCTATCTCTGCCCTTGTCTAAGAAAGGTCTTCAAATTTTCTTAGGCAAGATAAATTTTGTAAGGAGGTTCATACCTAGTTGTACATATTTGGTAAAACCTATCACAATTGAAGCCATAAAGAAATCAATTGTATAATCTCCTACTCTTGTGAATCATAATTTTACTAAAGAATTTATGTTGTATTCATTTTCTAACCTTGATACTATCTCAACCATGCTAATTCAAAAGAATGATGAGGGTGTGGAGTAACAAATCACATTATTTAGTCAAGGTTTATAAGATTATGTAATAAAATACACATTTGTCGATAAATAGGTCCTTTCTATTGTAAGGGGACTAAAGAGGTTCAAACATATGGTTTTAAATAATAATATTCATGTTATGGTCCTTCATCCTAGTACCAAAGAGTTTCTCTTGAGCAAAGATCTTAGTAAAAAGAGAGCAGGGTGGATCACTAAAGTAATGGAATATAATTATGATATCAAGTTAAAAAAATTTATTAGAGGTAGATGACTTTATGAACATCTAGACTCATATCTTCATGAGTGAAAGGAAGAGGCTATATTTAATCATGATTGTTCCCAATCAGCTGGTTCATTACTTCCACAAAGTTGGACACAGGATGTGATCAAATTTATTCAAAATGGTGAGTATCCTAATAATATGAGTAGATCATAAAAGGGATATTTTATATTGTAATACATTCCCTTTTTCCTTGTGAATGGTGTAATTTTTAAGAGGGACATCAATGGTGTGATATTGAGATGCATTGATATTTATTAGTTTAGAATGTTACTTGAGAATTTTCATGATGAGACAATACGAGGACATTTCTCTCTAAGAATCATAGCTACCAAGATCATGAGGGTAGGTTATTATTGGCCTAGCCTCATCAAGGATTGTGATGCTTGGGTGATAAGGTATATACAATGTGTTTTATTTGGAATAAAGTATAAGATTTTAGATCTTACTTTGAAACTTATCCAAGTAGACCAACCTTTCATGTAATGGGGTCTTGATTTCATTGGCATGATAAGTCCTACATCAAGTGATGGTCACAAATGGCTACTCAAAATAATTTATTATTTTAGAAGATGGGTTGAGGTAGTATAACTTGAGGAAGATAATTATAATGCTATCTTGGAGTTATATGAGAGCATCATAACAAGTTTTGACACTCCTAATATTATTTTAGATAATTCTCTTACTTTTATGTGTGGTAAAATAATTGATTTGGCAAATAGTAATTGCATATTATTGAGAAATTTATCCAAATATTACCCTCAAGGTAATGGGTTGGTTGAATCTAATAATAAGAATCTGATCAAAATCATCAATAGAAACTTGGAACATAACCAAACATATTGGCACACCAAATTGAAGACAACCTTATGGGATAATAGGATAACTCCCAAGATTTCAATAGAGAATTATCCTTTTGTGCTTGTCTATGGGAGGGAAGCTAGGTTATCTATCTTTCAAGAGTTTCCTACTTTAGAGTTAGTACATCAACTAGAGTTTCTTGAGAATACCCAAATGAAGGTGAGATTGATAGAATTAATGTAGTTGCAAGAGACTAGAGATAAAGCTCATCAAGCTATGGAGCATCACCAAGTACTAATGAATAGGTATTTTTATAGGAGGGAAACTCCAAGATAATTTCAAGAAGGTGACATTGTATTGAAATGGGATGAAGATATAGAAAAAATAGGGAGACATACCAAATTTTATACCCTATGGATTGGGCCATATGTGATCATCAAGTGTAAGAAAAACAACTCTTTTTAGTTAGCAAGGATGAATGGAGAAGAGATACCTATCCCTATGAATGGGATAAATTTGAAACCCTACTATTGATAATTAAGGTTTAGTTTTGTAAATATTATATTAGGTATGTGTTTCCTTTCTTGTTGTGTTATGTTCCAATAAGTGTTCATGAAGCATAGGTGTGTCTTTGCTTAGGTTTATTGTATTATCTAATGCTTCTTCTTTGTCTTCTTTGTGTTTCATATGTTTTTCAAGGTGTTTTATGTGTCAAACCTATTATACATGTGAATCCATAGCACAATGGCTAGGATTAGGCAATTGGTCATGGCATAACAAGTATGCCACCCTTAGGAAATCACCAAGAATGTTAACCAATTTTACCTCAAGCCAAAATGGGTCAACCACCTATAGTAAAAATATTTTATAAGGGATTTTTATAATGTCATAGGGTATGTTGTAGTTAATTTAATATAATTTCATATGTCATTCTAGCTTTGGTCATAGTCTAGCTTAGTCCCTATGTCATTCAGTGTCTTAGGTGTTATTTTAGGGTCATATATACAAGTGGTAGGTTTTTAAGGATCCAAACATGTATTTATGGTGATAAATGTAATTAAATATTAGGTAAAATTGCACATAGGCCTCAAAAAAATAATTTGGAATTACAAAAGTTCAAGAACAAGCTTTATGAAGCCAGACCCTTATCAGGACATCATGAAAAACTAGATTGGGTAGCTTACTTATGAATTTTTTAAATGTACCTCATAAATATGCATGAGACAAAGGATTTTATCACCATGAATTTATTTATTCTATAAACATTTTCTACAAAATTTATGCCCATGTGAAATTTCTAGCTCAAGTTATGAGCATTCAAAGTTGGACCTGTAACATAAGTTGTTCATGTTAATGTCAAGTTTGAGCTCCATAAAGTAACCATTTGGGTGAAAAAGGTCCTTAAAATGTTTAAATTTGATCAAGATCTAATTATACACATAATATTTCATATTGAAACATCAAATATAATGGTTCATGCTAAGGTTAAATGAGTCAAAAAGTCCTTGGGTTAAAACCCTTAAAAGGTTATAGGTTGAACAAGATCCAATTGTGCAAGTTTATCGAGCAATGATCTAATGGTACATGTTTAGTGAAAATAAGGTGGGTTTGAGATAGATAAATGATCAAAATTTGATCATATCAGTTATTTAATTGTGCATGATCACTAACAATAAAGTGGGCCCAATGAGATTTATGGCTAGCATTCACTTGTACATCTTGATCTAACAGTGTGGATGAAAGTCAACATATTAAAGGATCTTTATGGTAGGAAATCAATGGACCACATTAATTTGCACCAAGTAAATTAATGGTGATTAAGAGGTCAAAAATTTAATATATGATATAAAATATCTATGAGGCCAATGGGAACAAAGTCAAGGTGGAGCATTTTAATTGGCTTGAACAATTTTCGATGGGCAAGGTCGAACCAAAGGGAAAGTTTTAAACTAGAGAAAACAAGTATTATAGTGTCATTAATACACCATTAGATCTCAAATAAATGCCATTAAAGGAAAACATTTATGCATTCAGATTCAAGGAGATAAAGAGACCACTACTAAAGTTTAATATGGATCTTTGGCTCAAGGGTTTGTGTCATGTAGGGTTTGTTTTGTGACTATGTTTGTCATTTTTAGGCCTATATACATGATGAGTTCTCATTCTCTAACTATGATCAAAGGAAAAATGGATTAATATAGACCTAATAGGAAAAAAAATAGTCTGAGATTGGTTTTCCATCTATACGGGACCTATAAACATGGGGGTGAGTTCAAGCATGATCTAATTTAAACAAGTGCTAGAATTTTAAAATATGTCATGAATGCATACACATAGACCCAAATTATTTCATATCTAGGACAAATTACATTAAAGTACCCTTCTCTCCACTTTTTCATTCCATGAAAAACTAGTTAGAGATAGTTAGCATCAAGATAAAACTCTAATATATTGATTTGATGGTTATAACTACATTGATGCCATGACCCAGTTATGAATAACTTGATCCAATCATTGGAACCATTAGCGAGCATCAATGAGGGAATAATTTAGCTATGCAACCACTTGAAGTACCCTAGATTAATCAAAAGGTCTAAAGGAGCATAATTGTATATGTAGTTGTAGTTATAGTTAAAATGTTTGAACTGATTGATTCCCATTTTTAGCACCAAAACCCCCTTTCTCTTGCTTCTTTTCTTCTATAAATATAGATTTTGAGCTATGGTTAAGCATTCCACTCCATGTATAGTGAAACCCTACTAGAATGATGTCATATTTTACCTTTGAACATTAATGTAAATCTTATTTTGAGTTCTATAAAAATTATCTAAGTGTGTAAGTGATATATGGTGATGGAAAGTGATAATTATCTATCCTTTCTTCTTAATTTAACAATTTTTGGAATATTGGGGTTTTATTCCTAATTTAGTTAAAGGGTCTAGATTGATAAATTAGTAAATAATATGTAGTAAATAAGCTAATAATTTATAAAATTTATTTTTAATCAGAGCTTTTCTAAAAATAGTAATAAGAGGGAGAAAATAAGTCTTAGCTTAAACTATGTTGATCTGATTGAGACAGGGTTTGATATTCACTATGCAGGTCTAGGACACTATCATAAATAGGATTCTAACTTGTGTTTTCTAATTGGATAAGAGCATCAAAATTAGATATGAGTGGCACTAGTGTTATAGTCCTTATCCTACACTGTTATCATAAGGATCTATGATTTTTGGGTTTTACTTAGTAGGTTTTTGTAACCCTATTTGTGAATTTGTGAAGCCTTGCTATCAGTAGTGCTCCCTCTAGGGCTGATTTTATTCATTTTTATGCTTATAATGTACATGAAAAAAACTTTGGTAAATAGGTAAAAGGGGTTAGTGTGTGTAAGATACACTGAACATGCTTCATACCATGTGTGGACACATTGTCTACATACCAATACTCTGAAGAGGAATCAAGCCATATGTAGTTCTCCCTTTAAAAGTGATTGGTGCACTTGTGATATGAGAATTCAAGGAAATGCAAAACTAAGTGTGTTTGAGATGAATAGGGACTGGTGTAAGGATTCAAATAATCTAGAAATAGTATTGGATGGTTGTATATAGAGAATAGGGAAATGTGATTGAGTAGTCTTACTTGTATTCTTGCTTGCTTTGTGATATTTATCAACCCTTTATGAATGATATTTGAATGGGATTTTATAGCAATCTATTGGTCATGGATTGAATTTTCTCATGTTAGGCTAACAAGGAGAAGGATGAGGAACCAAAATAAATTGATCATTGGGGCCAAAAATGATCTTGGACAATAGCACCAAAAGTGGAAAGGAGTGGCATTCATGCTATTGTCCTAGTGTGGCACTATTATCCTAGGTAGATGAGACTTGGGGGGATGGCTTGGTCATGAAAAAAGGGTCTTGAATCAGCTAATATTAGGTCTGAAAGGATACATATGATTGGTAATTAGTGAAATAAAGCCTATGAGGGTCATGAGAGCAAGCAAAAGGGACCTATGGGTTAGGTGTTATTAGCCATGCTCAGGTTACCAATTTTTGCATTTTATATGACTAAATTTGCCTCCCCTATATTCTAGTGATGTATCAAAGTGAAATACTAGGATAAAGGAAAAATAAAAAGTGCACCTAAACCTACTTGCAAGGGTGAATCCCATGAAGCTGTGTGATGGTGGGTGTACATAGAGAGAGCATAGTGTGAAGTGTAAATCTATGAGTGAAAACAAAAGATAGATCAATTATTACTAGATATTATATATCTAAAATAATAACATATAAATTTAGGTAAGAGAGAGAGAGGAAGAGAAAGGAATTAATATACCTCACCAGGTACATGAACCACTACAAAACTTGTTGTGATGTAGAGTGATGATGGATGTGTGTTGTACCAAGAGTAATATTGCAAATATATTTGAGTGCTCAATTACCTAAAAGTGGCTCAAGAATGCAAAGGCTATCCCTTTGTCTCCATCATATCCCACTAAGTGAATCTAGGTGGTCATACATGTGTTGATCAATGTTTTCACTATGTGTCCAATCCCTTTGAAGGTGGCTCAAGAATACAAAGGCTAGCTAGTCATTCGGTTCCATCATTGCCCTATGAAGTGAAGCTATAAACTAATACTAGTATGGAATGTGTGTCATATGAGATGGCTCCTAAAGCCCATGAATGTACCATGATCTAACAATGTTGATGTGGATAGCTGAATGTATGCTTGAAACTAAGACAATCTTGGCCACTCCAAAAGATGGAGATTAGGCTTATATGAAAACCACTCCAAAATTGAGAATCTAGTTTATGTGGAAGCCACTCAAGAACTTAGGAAATCAAAATTCAAGATTGCATGAAAGCCAAACCAAAATGATGAAAACCACTTATAGATGGAGTAAGGCATACAACTATTGAGAATGCTTGGGTAATGCTAAACTTAGAAAGAAAGAAAACAAATGTGCCATGCACATTGTCCCTAATCACTGGTGTCTGAAACATGGATTTTGATTTGGAAGTTATACCCATTACCCTATCTAAAACTATAAGTGAGAGCCATCATGTCATGTATGATGTCCCTTATATCTAGATTAAAATTATACTAAAAAAATTGATTTTGGTATGAACTATAGCTGACAAAACTATAACCAAACTTACCTTTAAGTTTGTTTCTATAAAATCTAGTTTTTTTAATATATGTTTGAATAAGAGTGATGGAAATTGATAGTAGCACCACCAATTTTGTAGTCTAATATTGGCACTATTATCTTGGGCCAAATCTGATGATTGTTCTATATTTTTTATTGTCTACCTAGTGTATTCTAACTAATTTGTTATCTGGTTACTACTCTGGGTGTTTTGAATGTTGTTATTTTGACTATTAGGGGTTCTGATCTTTGTGACAAAACCCCTATTTATTTCTCCCTCTTTTGAGATTAGGAATGGAGATTATACAATGACTACCCTCAAAAGAAAGAGCCCTATAAGTGTGTTATGCTACAAAAATATATGATATAGTGATGATAATTAATAAGATATCCCAAGATATAACATGGTTTGTATTGAGAGATTGTTAGATCAATAGTGGTATGCCTAGATATATGTAATAATGTAATATCATGTACAATGTACTAAACTAGAATTTTAAAGTCTAGTTAGTTATTATTTGTTATTTTGAAGGATGGAGTATGATATCCATCATGGCATCCAAGAAGTAAGATAATGCATTATTTAGATCATGGCATTGCAAAAAATTGAAAGAAATCAATTAATAAGCACAAAAGGCAAGAAGAAAGAAGTGTACTAGAGTATCCAAGGGGCCAAGCAAAAAAGTGACATGGACACATGTCATCCAAACTAGAAAACAAGCATACAAGGCATGTTCAAATACCACATACACATACAGTTGAAACAAGCAAGTTGGCGTGGAAGCCATAATCACATAGAGGAGTATAGGAAAAGGACATTGGAAAATGTCCAAAGGAGCACACATGAATATAATTAAAGAGCATTGGAAAATGTCTTAAGGCATAAACAAGAGATAAATAAGAACTAAGAAAATGTAATCACATCAATCTAATGCTAAGCAAGCAAAGAAAGCATGTAATAAAATGGAATTACAAATACATATAACTAATAAAAGTAAAAAGTGAATGTATGCAAGACATGATAGTAAAAGACTAGGTATATGCTAAGAAATACACAAGTGCTACATATTAGTGAGTGTCGATAGAGTAATCCATGTAATCTAGTAAATAATGTACATCAACATGATAACTAGAGTGTGTGGTATAGGAATGACATAACCTAGATGGTGTATTCATGTAGAGGATGCCCCTAGTGGGTATGTATATCAATGTGTGTCTCACATGCAGGAGTAGGATGCCCCCTCAATGGGTAGAGTGAAACAATCAAGGGTTTGGAAGTCACTGCACACACTTAAAGAAGATTAAGTGAAGCATGGTAATATAGATAAATTGACAAATAATAACATAGAACATCAAATGTAAGTATTACATAGGAGTATAAATGTAAAGCATGGAGGATGCATACAATCAAGATGTTTTTGTGTTTGTGACATATTTGAATGCTTTTGGATTTTGAAATGTTGTATTGTTTTTGGTATTTTTGAAATGTTATATTGTTTTTGTATTTTGAGAATATTTGAGCTATGTACAATCAATCATATGGAAATTTTGTAAAATTAGGCTAATAAAAAGTGATACTAACTGATGAGTCTCATGGAAGACTCCCTATCATGGTGTCCTATATCAAGGAGAGGAATCATGCGTGATCATGAAGCATAATAGAGATGTTGAGATTGTGGCTCTAAAAGCTATATATGTTGTAAATGCTCTAAAGTATCTAAAGTTGGGACTAAATATAGGGTCCCCTTATAACTCTAATAAGTGGATGAAATTATAGATATCTTAAGGACCCATCTATTATTAGGATAAGATCTTTGAACATGTGATCTACATGTAAATGCATGAGATCTCAATGACACTACCCTGGGTGTGAACACTATAGCTAAAAGCTATCTAGAATCATAAATCTAAGGAGGCATATGAACCCTTTATGTTAGTGATGGATGCCTCAACTATATTTAAATTTTTACTAGAGGAAGAATCAAAACTGATGGAGAAACTAGAACTAAAAGTTGAACTGGAGCTAGTGACTTTACTGTAGAAGATGGATCTAAAGTGAGGAGTGGTAACTCATATGTAACTCCACTAACTATAATAATGTGATTAGTGTGAATGAATTTCATGAATTTATAAACTATAGAAGGTACTATATGTAGTTTTTGAATCCATGGTTGACCAAGTAACATATCAAAAACTCTTGCAGTAGTAACAATAGTGAATGGTGTCACCACGTGTGTTGGACCAACCTATAGAGGAAATACAATCACACCTAATGAACTCTATATGTGCACATTGAATCCACTAATAACTATTTCCATTAGGGTAATATCCTACTCTAAATATCCCAAATGCTACAGTAGTGTCATAGTGCACTTGTTTACACTGGATCCGTTATCTATGAGAACACTATGAATAGGATGGTTATGAATGTGAGCTCTGATAAAGAATACATGATAATTTGAATCATCTTCGATGATCTCCTAATCTAAAAATGAGATGTAAGGTATATCTATAACTCTAGAATTGTATACACCAATAATGTTTCTTGAAAGATGTGTCTCAACTAAAGGTGCCCTATACGTATCTAGTGGTGGATGTGCATGATATGCATGATGAACCCTTGATATGTCCCCTATCTCCTATTTAGAATTAAATGGAAAAATATCTAAAAATATTTTCAATGATTTATCCTATGTTTTTTACCTGATGAGGCTTAACTAAAGTGCCAAGATAAATATGATTGTCATCTATTAAATCCTATATCTTATGTCTCAAACTAATGAATTTGTTTATTGTATGGCTTGGTGCCCTATGAAACTCAAAAAATGTGTGCTGATCATATCCTTGTGGAAGAATCTTTATTGGGTCAACTTACCAAATAAGAGGGAGAGATATGATGTTACAATCCAATAGTTGATGTAAAACTCTAACTAGAAAAAATAGTAGATTGTTGAAGGCTCACCAAGGAGGTGCTGATAAAACTACTCGCTGAAGGGGCTCTGAAGCCACATTAACTATAGGTTGATTATAACTCTTTTATCATTAACCTTTGCTTTGTATGGGGATTTACTATTAATCTATTCTATTGTGTTTGAGATACTTGTGTACTTGATTTTTCCCATTAAAATTAATTTTACTTCTCTTTCCTTTAGTGTGTGACACAATTCAGTGAAGGAAGAGAATATTTTGAACATAATTGATTCATGCAAAGCTGGTAGAAGACTCTATTTCAAGAGATCTTGTAACTCTTGATCGACCATGGGGATAGTCATCTTAGCCAAGATAGTCTTATATCGAAGAACATAATCTGTGAAATGCTCATTTTTCCTTTGTTTTCATTGTGCAACTTGAGCATATGAAACCTTATCACCAATGTTGATGTTGAAGTGAGCTAAGAAAATGTTGACTAAAGGATTGAATGCATTGATTGGATAATTTAGTAGAATATAGAACCATTGTAAATCATAATCCTTTAGGTTTCATGGAAATATCTTGGTAAGTAACTAGTTATTGGGTACATAGTCCAAGCATGATGTGCGAAAATATCTCAAATGTGTCTCTAGATCACCCTTACCATCATATAGAGTAAGATTTGGTTGAAAAAAACCTTGTGGCAAGGGTGTAGAACTAATGTGATGTGTCAATGATATATGTAGAAGAGAAAAAGAATCCAAATCCTATCCAGGTCTAGTGGTACCTTGCTAAATATGTAGCACTTTGGATTAAAGAGATCTTATCTCTTGCACAAGGGTTGTTACATTAGGAGATAAGAATGTACTAGCTATAGCTAGTGGCATAGACGTAGGTTAGGCTGATATAGGGGTTTGTTGAGACATAGTTTCCCTCATAGTGTCATTTATAATTGTTTTCTCTATGGTTTGAGAATATTGACCATTGTTCACTCTTTTTTGTTCTTCTTATAGTATTTTAAGCATGTCATCTTACATGTTAGGGTATTTAGTTAATAGTTCTTGGAATTTAATTTTATTAGTTAAGATTGGAAAACAAGTTGAAATTTGATTAACTTTTTTGTAAAAATTTATAATAGGTGAAGTGTGATATAAATAAAATACTAAATATAGGAAATGTAAAGTCCTAAAAATAGTTAACTAGAAATTGCATAAAAAGGATACGAAGCTCATAGACATGTAAGGTGGTATCCCAAAAAGTAATATGGGCTTAATATATACAACTAGGGTTTGATAGATAATTATTTTGAAATTTTACTATGAAAATTTAAAATTGAAGTGAATTTTTGAGTAAAATATGCAACTAAAATTTTAGAAAATTATTAAAAATTAGTGATTTAACAGGACCTAGAAGATGTAACTATAATTTTGAGAAAAATATATATTTTTTAAATTATTATTGAATTTTTAATTTTGAATGTTTTAATATGCTAGGAAAAATTCAGAAAATTACTGGAAAATTACCAAAAAATTAATGAGACCTAGTATAGGCAACTAGGGTTTGAAATAAAATTATTTTAAATCTTACTACTAAATTTTAAAAGTTGAAATGAGTTTATGATTTAAATATTCAAGTAAAAATTCAAAAATTTATTGGAAAAATTAGTAGGAATATTACCCTAGGGTTTTTAGGTTTTTGTCCATAAATGAAGTAAGTCGAGTTCACCAAAATGATTTAACTTTTTTGGGAATATTGGGGTTTTATTCCTAATTTAGTTAAAGGGTCTAGATTGATAAATCAATAAATAATATGAAATAAATAAGATACTAATTTTTGAAAATTATTTTCAATTAGATCTTTTCTAAAAATAGTAGAAAGAGGGAGAAAATAAGACTTAGTTTAAATTATGCTAATCTATCTGAGATAGGGTTTGATATTCACTATACAGGCCTAGGACATTATTGTAAACATGATTCTAAATTTCATTTTTTGATTGGATAGGAGTGGCACTGGAATTATAGTCCTTATTTGTCACTATTATCCTAAGGATCTAATCTTTCTAGGTTTTGCTTTGTAGGTCTATGTGACCCTATCTATGAATTTGTGAACCCTCATTGTTAGCAGTGCTCCCTATAGGGCTGATTTTATTTGTTTTTATGTCTTCAATGTACATAAACAAGGAAAGGGGTTAATTTGTGTAAGATAAATTAGATGTGATTCACACCTTATGTGTGGGCATGTTACCTACATACCAATACTCCGAAGAGGGATCAAGCCATATGTAGTTCTCCCTTTAAAAGTGTTTGGTGCAATTGTGATATGAGAATGCAAGGAAATTCTAAACTGGGTGTGCTTGAGATGACTAGAGACTGGTGTAAGGATTTGAATAAGTTATAAATAGTATTGGATGGTTGTATACATATAATAGGGAAATGTGCTTGAGTAGTCTTGCTTGTATTCTTTCTTGCTTTGTGATATTTGCCAACCCTTTCCAAATGATCTTTGAATGGGATTTTATAGGGATCTATTGGTCATGGATTGAATTTTCTCACATTAGGCTGATAAGAAGGATGGAGAACTAGAATAAATTGATCATTGGGGCCAAAAATGAGCTTGGACAACAATGTCAAAAGTAGATAAGAGTATCATTAACACTATTGTCCTAGTGTGGCATTATTGTCTTGGGTAGATAAGATATAGGGGGATGGATTGGTCATGAAAAGAGGGTCCTAACTCAGCTAGGATCAAGTTTAGAAGGCTATGAATGATTGAGAATCAGTGAAAAAAATATTATGAGGGTCATGAGAGCAAGAAAGAGGGACCTATAGGTTAGGTGTCATTAGCCATGCTAAAGTTACCAAATCTTTCATTTTATATGACTACACTTCCTTTATCCTTTCATGTTTGTGCAATATTTCCTATTATAACATGTCATATGAAGTATGTTCAGGTGTATGAGCCTATCTTTTAAGTGTATAATTAGCCTTAGTGTCTATGACTACCCTATGGTTCACTTACCTTGGATAGCTCTCATGCATCTCACTTCCATATTGAAATATTCATGTTAGAACCCATATAACTTAGAAGTTAGTTTGTGTGCCTTACTTATTAGTATAATAAAGTATGATGGTTATATGGAAGACATCTTGGTGTATCACCCCCTTATATTAGGTTCATTTCATGAAACTTCTAACTCTTTTCCCCATAAGCAACTATTTAAGTAGGTGCAAGCATTTCAAGATACATTCAAGGAGCTAGCCCTTAAATCCAGAGGCTCACTTCCATTATAGGTACACCCACATACTTATAAGTTTTCCCATGTTTCCAAAATCTAAAAGAGGATTGAACACCCTCTTATAGGGTGCAAGATTTGGTGACAACATTTAGCAAGGGAAATTTGAGATAATTTCTTATTACATTTTATAATTTAAATATTATATGAACCAATTGATATATCAACTAATAGGTTTGGAAATATAATATAATTTTGGTATATCTTTCATTTATCCCCTTAAATTGGAGTTAATTTATGACACCTGATATTTTTCAATCTTTCTTCTGTAAGAATCTTTCTTTTGAATAAAAATTATCACCTAAGTATAATCTAATAGAGACACATGAAGACATTATAATAGCTTAAAAAATAACCATATAAGGATGTTATAGAAACCATGCCACCTCCTAAGGCACAATATCTAATCAAATAAAGTCAAGTAAATATTCTCAATAAAGGGAATTAATGAGTTTACAAAGTCGTACCCAATGTTAATAAGCCTAGTTATAATAAATGACAACCACTCATATTTGATAGTTTCAACAATTGACAACATGATATTTTGAAAACATTATTTGACAAGAATATAATCAATTTCATTCCTAATTACTATCATCCTACACACCATATTGAAAAAATAAATGGAAAACCATTCTATATTTATCATAGAATTAATGGAAATTAGGAAAATTATTGTTATGTATTATGAAAGCATTTTACACAACTTGTGGATATAGAGGTTAATATATTTAGAAATTTTGACACTTGATCAACAAGGTCACTTCTCTGTCTACTTATATTACTCATTAAACAAAGAGAAATCTATCCTAGGGCATTCCTCATAAGGAACTAATGGATTATTTAACTTATACAAATGATGCTTCTAGGATAATATCTTCTAATAGTTCACCTACTACTATGACTAATATAGCCTAGGACATTCCCATTATAGAATCATCAGTATGCCAAGCTATACCTAGAATACAAAATAATGAAGGTAGAGTTGTAAAGGATAAAGGAAAATAAAATTAAAGTAAAGTTACATCACAATCTAAAAAACTATGGATACCAAAGTTAAATCAATAAAATATATATCAAAATAAAATTCAAGTAGACAATATATCACAATAACAATATAAAAATAAGGTTATCCAATTTGTCCAACAAAAAGATAAAAATTTAATTACACCAAATCATATTTATTTATTATTTCCATAAATATGGTCTAATAAAGATTGATTATTAAAATAACATCATATCAAATACATCTAATCTAAGATGACATATAATATTATAAAATAAACATGCAATAATCAAGATCCATAAGAGATAAACAACAAAATTAATAATATATACATATATCAAAGTTTCTAATATAATCAATCAATAATTTGGATAACATCTTTTGATGCATATGAATCCTCACTATCACTATGTTAATCTAATGGATAGGTAAATGATCCATTATTTTGTCTAAGATTGCATTATTAAGACCTATGTCACCTCACACGCTCTCAAAACACTCTTAAATCCTCTTTCATATATGTTAATTTACCTAAAAATAAATTAAATGAGCCAATATATCTATAGATAAATTAATATTAGACATGGATACTATTCATCAACCCAAATTAGCCTAAAGATCATCTCACACTCCTAAAATTATAATATAGGAGGAAAAAAGGATAGAAACATGATTAAAAAAATGGGTGTATGAACACATGTTATATGGTCTACCCTAATGAGTATCCCACTACTAACTATATAAAAAGGTACATCCCATGTCAAAGTGTGAATCAATTCAACCATCATTGACCAGTACTCATCACCTACATGATAAATATAATATATCATCAATGTATATCTACAAGAAAGATACATATACTAAACAATAAAAAAATAATGATGTATACTTACATGTATCTTTAGTAATGGATATAGGGGATACTATTACAATATCTTGAGCCAGATAGAGGTAGCTAAACCACCCCTACATCTCCTCCTTTAGATTCCCTATCTCCTCTTACTTGAGATAGATCCTTCTTTATCAAATCCATAGTGATAATAAAAATAATAAGCAATGTAGCCCCTATCTACCATTATTTATATGTCATGGTGCACCCAAATTCATCCAAATCCAAAGATATAAGTGGAAGGTCAAAATCTCCTATAAATAATGGTGTTAAGTATGTACCATTTAACCCTGGTCTATTATTGGGATGATAATCTAATATTGTCATCCTTTTCCATGGTTATGTGGTTGGTGGAACATCATGTTATACAACAAAATTTCATGTAACCCACTCAAACCAAAAAACCTCTCTACAATTATATGGAATATATCATGATCCAACATCTCACATGGATATGAAACAACTCCACTACATCCCCAATCCATCATCTATAACCATGATAGGGTCCCCATAAAAAGTTAATAAGGTCAAGTATATAAAGCATAACATGATACATCATGATGAGGACAAAATTTATTTATAATACCTAATGATATAAAAATATATGAGCGTAGATCCAATCATATGAATTCATTAAATAGGTTATATGAAGGTAATGTGATCATAATCCCAAACATGAATCAAGGTCACTACACTAAGCCCTTCGTCATGACTTTCTAATTTAAATCTATATAGGTCACTATATAAATGGGATACCATGATGCACACCCATTAATATATAGTTCCTCTCTCCTTGATAACATGAAATAAATCATACATGTAGTAGTAACTCACTATAACACTTCCATCAATGGAAAGTAGGCAATGTATATGTTTTCATAATCATAAAAAATTAGAGGTAACAATTTCTCCAATAAAAAAAATCAAATCATATGACTTATAATCATCTTCATGTATGTGACTAGCCATATATCTAAAGACATTGAGATCATATCCCAACCTAATATTATCTTTACTCATGGCTATATCACCAACAATGGGTATCCTCAAAATCTATTGTGCATCCTTAAATGTCATAGTCATTTCCCCTATCAATAGCCAAAATCTGCAATTTTAACAATCTCACCTCTTAGCCAAAGTAATTATCAAGTGTATGTCATATTATATTTACCTCAAATGATCCAAATGACAAATGATAGTTATGTCTATAATTTTCCAATCACCATCTACCAAAATAATATCAATCATGGTCTCCATATGTTGACCATTTCAAAAACATAGCATGTAGATGCCTATGTAGAAACATAAAAAATAATAATATTAGATACTATTGAATATAAAATGTGCATAAAATATGAAAAAGAGCCAAAACTTTTATAAATGTCAATAAAAACCATATAAGGTCAATACCAGTAGAAATTAAAGTCATGCAAAATTTATTTCATAGATCACTACCATTAGAAGAGAGGATGCATCCATCACATTCCTAATGGTACTTACCCCAAAGGGTTAAAATCAAAACTATTCTAAAAATTCCTAAATTTATTAAAAATAGATATGGAATAAAAAATTATGCAAACTCAAAATTTTTCACAAACATAAATTTTGCCAAAAATAATGAGATTGAGAAATATACTTGATCCTTGGGATGATCTGTCTGTATGGAGGTCTAGAGATGGTTAAATAAACAAGGTAGTCTATCTAGGTAGATAAACATGATGTTTAAATCATCAAGGTGAAAATTAATTAAAAAATATAAAATCAACCTATTTATATAGTTAAATTTTTAACTATGCACTATACCTAACCAAGCTTCTAAAATAATTATAACTAATCTTCTATGTGAGGTATTTCAATCACCATATGCCAAAATCATTCCCTATAAATTGTGTTAGAACCCAAAAATAAATTATTTAACACATTGATATTTTTCAAACCATTAATGGTAATTCATAATATGCCATAATTTCACAAACACTACCCTATCATATTAGCATGACCTTAATTATTTGAATAGAGGCAAATTGTTTTGATTCTCTATATACCCCATTTCCTTTGGTAATCATTATATGTTACTCAATGATTTTTTTAATATAATTATACTATTTATATATTCCAAGTAATTTAAATATTAAGAAACAAATTCATAAAAGAATATTTTAGATAATCAATGCAAATAAATTTATAACAATTTCATCCAGCTTATCTATTTACATTTATCTTTCAATATGGTCAATCTTGAATTTGCATCCCTTGCATTTAAATAGGGGGATTACATGTGGATTATTAGAGTATTATATTTTACAATTGATTTTAGGTTATTATATTTTGACATATATTAGATTATCATATTGTGGCATACTACACATGATTCAGTTATCAGAGTTTGGCATACAATACATGATTCAAATTGTTAAATTTGGTACACTACACATAATTCATAGTTGTTAAAATATCAAATAGTTAAAATTATGAGATAGACATTGGCATATTTATATAGAATATCAGGGCATATGTTATGTATATGTATTAAATTTGTATATGATTGAGCACATATCCACACACACTTGATTGTATATGTACAAAAATTTACAAGAGAATAGTTAAAAGTTTTCATATACACAAACATTTGAGATTCATGCTCTCAAATTCATTATTTATAGATTCAAGAGGAATGATAAAATTTCATGCAAATATACACAATGTAAATATTTATAGGCATGATACCGGTTCATACACATATACATCATTTATAGATTTAGGGGGAATGATACAAGTTAATGCACATATACATAGTTTATATATTTAGAGGACATAATATTAGTTCATGATCATGCCCACAATTATATAGTTTATAGTTGAATAGAAAATATTTTCCATTTAGATTCATACTTATTATATCTATGGTCATGATGGGAGAATGCACAAGGTCTAATATTATTTTGATCATGCATTTTATTCTATTTTAAGATAAACTACATAATCAAAACATGTGTATACGATGGGGACATGAATTATTATCATTACCTAATGATTATGATTTATTGTTTTTACACGTATCTAACTTGATTGAACTAGAGTGAAACATTACATTTCAATCTATAATCCATTTTTAATGGTTTATTTATTTTTTTAGTAATGTTTTAAGGTTCAATGATCCTTAACCCAACATAGAGTTTCTATTTCATTTTAAAATTTTATTAAAATAATTACTTGCAAGTTTATCCATTTCCAAAGTTTGGAAATGAATTAAAAAAAAAGTTATATCTTCTTATCCATAGTGATTGGGTCAACTTATGATCCTAGACATATCCAATATTTATACCAAGAGTTTAATCTATGAGCATTGCCATGAAACAAATATACTTGGGGAGTTATTCCTTTGAATATGTTTATTCATTATAGTTACATTTTTCAATGTATATGAGCATAAATATATTTAATCCCATACATTATATTTTACAGGAATACAAGAGTACCATTGGAACAAAAAACAAGTCTAGATCACCCATGTAGGTCTATATTCTATTTTCCAATTTATATATTATTTATAATTACATAAAAAAATAGATTAAAGTGGGGGAAAATGTAGATAACTAAATTTGGTACAAGTCATGTTTCATGATATCTTTTTTTAATCAATTTTTCATAAATATATCTCAAACTATGAAATAAGAATTTAGTGGCATATTTGTATTAATATTTTGATTTTTATATATTAGTTATGTGGCTTTGTGACTCCATTTTACCATCATAACTATTTTACATGACACATTAAAAATATTATGCATATTCATGTTGTTCTTAGAGTTTATTAAGCCCCAAGTAGGTTCCAATTTTAGATACTAAATATGATTATATATAGCATATCAATCTTGTACACTTGAAAATTATCAATTAATGCTCTACCCTTTAGTTTTAGACCTTCCAGATATTGAAAGGTCTGCCTTAGCCATCTCACTATGCCTAACTAATTATCTTATGGACCAACCCTATAATTTTGATGATCCAGATCACATGTACACTATTTTTTTTAACATGATTTATATCCTTCACTATGAGTTACATGCCTTCAATAATTTTCTACCCTGTCAGACACTTGCATTTTGTAAAGAGACACTAACATTGACACTAGTGTCCAATTTCCTTATCTAGTGTTTATATCTCAAAATTAGTCCAAATTATAAATCTTTAAAAATATATGGGTCGACCTATTTATATTATCTAATCCTTTCATGAGATATTTTTAGAAGGTATGGTATACATACAAACCAAAGCTTACTCATTATTCATCTATAAAATAATAAGCAAGCACCTATTCAAGATCATTCAATCAATTTCATAACTAAGTTATACAACCCTATTATTTTATATTTATATATCAGTCATAGAGAAGTCACATTATAGTTTTGAAGAATTAAAATTAAAAACCCATGAGTAATAATTTTCAAGACACAAGTTAGATAATTGAAATCCCTTTCATATAGCATATTTCACCATTGTGAACACATGGTCCTACACTTAGGTGAGAAATAAATATGTTTGAGATCCTTTTTTGAGTATTGGATATGTAGGTAGTGCTCATTGAAAAAGGGGTACTTGAGATCAGATTGAATTTGTGATATAATTAATCCATTTTTGGAAAGGTGACATAATATAAGGTAGAGAAATAAGGTTTGAGATATACACATTCATATAAAGAATGCATACAAAATATAGATACATCAAAAAAAAGGTGACATAAAATCATAATAGGTATATGTGGTCACTTTTCAATAAATAAAATATTCTATAAATGATAGAATCATTGAACCATGAATAGAAATGTTGATGTAACGATAGGTTGATGCAAGTGTCCATGCCTCTATAAACAATACATGTAGAATCTAATGACAAGATCATGAGTACCTCTCTACCTATTTTCATACTTTAACATACAAAAACCAAGTATTATCTCTTCTTTATTTTATAATTATCATAATATAAAACAATTTTGTACTTTCCATATTTGTTAATTTTCTATATTTAACATAATGTGTTATATAAATTAATTTAATTTTATTAATTTAGAATAATTTTATACATACATTTTATTAGGATATTATACCCATTTAAACCTTACTTAAACCATTAAAAATGGTTAAACATTTAGTGAACCCAACCTCTATGTTTTCTCATGTAAATCCTAGTTTGATCTAGGGTTTTTAGCCTTTTAAGATTTTTACTTGTTGTACTTATTCAAATGTTTTGTATCATTTATGTGCAACCTAGGTGTATTCCTAAATTAGGTGTTATTTTTGTTTAACATATTTAGATACCCCTTGGGTCACCTAAAATTTTTCAAGCTAATACCATGTGAAATTCTACTAATAATGAGAGTTTCAATAATGACAATGAGAAAAATAATAAAATCAATCTTATAGAATATGAATTTGATCATGAGGATAATGAAACACATTAAAATAATTAACCTGATCAAATAGATCAATTCTAATTAAAATCTATTAGATTATTGAGAGAGTGCATTAATGAAAATTTTAAAGATCTCCACAAGCACTAAACCTATATTGAAAATGAGAAAAAAAATCAAAAGGTTTTAGTGAAAAACCATTGATATCGATTGATAAAAATATTTGGGGTGCTATATATTCCTATCGCACATCAATTTTATTACCCCTCCCCCTAATCATAACATTACCTACTACATCTAGTGGGGGTAAGAGATATGTTTTCAAACTATTGTTCCCTGAAGATCAAAAAACTCTTAATACATCCTCCATGGGAATAATTAATACTTTAACCCAATTACCTATTTTAAATCCTATATCAAGACAAGTGGTGTTTTCATGCCTTTGGTGGTTTCTTAAATCTCAAATATAAATCCCATTGGGTCTATTATGCACGTTTATCCAATTTATTCAAGATTTGGAGGCTAAGGTTACCAATGTTGAAAAAAATGATTTAAAATCCAATCATGTTATTGACTCAAAATATGTATTACATAATCCTCTAGCACCTTATATAACTTTTCACTCATTTCCAACTAGTTTTATTGCATCCAAGTTCACATTTTATGTTAGAAAGGGTGATCTTGAATAAAATATTTGGTTTTTATATGCAACACATCTTGATTATGATTAAAATGATAAAATTTTGACCTAATTATTTCCAAGGATCATAAAATACTAATATTTAGGATGGTTTTATGACTTAACATTCCAATCATTTAAAACATTAAAACCTCTAGTAGATTAGTTTCTAACACATTTTTCTCTCAACATCACTTTAAAAATGTCATAAGGAAAAATTTATAAGATCAAACAAATAAATAATGAACCTATTAACAAACATGTTTTGAGGTAAAAAATATTGTTAGCGGAAATTAAAAATCCAATGGTAGATGAAGAGCTTCAAAAAATATTCAAGCAAATTTTGTTAGCACCATTAAATGAGTCTGTTGTACCCAACCTACCTCCATTATGTTTTTGAAATAAGGACCCACTATGTTCTGAGAAGATCTAGGCCTATATTTAAAGTACTCTTCCAAGATAGATTTATATGATTTACCTAAATTCACTATTCAAAAAATGTATATGAACATGTTATATTTATTCAAACTAACCTACTAATACTCTTCATAAGTTTTACATATGTACATGTTTTTAAGAGATGCATAATTTACAAAGTCTTAGGATTTACATAAATTGGTATTCAATTTTTTTTGGAAGTCTATCTTCAAAAATATTTATCATTTCACACATATATGAACCTTTACACTAAGTAACTCTTTAGGACTTTTATTCATAGGTCTTGTTTGTAAGTTTTGTTCATAGGTTGAGCCTTCATAATTTTATTCACCATGTTTTAAATTATTTTTCATTTAATATTAAGATATGTTTTAAATTCACATTACAAGAGTTTTTATTTCAATATTTTTGAATCTTAGATAAAATGTCCGCATTTAGTCTTCAGCATGTATGTACATCACAAAGTTTACATATTTAAAATTTGGCCTTCGATAAAATTGTTTGGTAAAATTATTTAGAGAAAGCATTTGTAATTTTTTCTATGGAATTTTCTATTTGGTAAAATTAATTTTTATGAATTTGGTATTATAAAAAATTATTCATCGAAAGTGTTTGGATAAAATGTTCATCATTTTGTCTTCGAGACTTTTATCTTCGATGAAATGTTCTTTGGCACTTTGGTCTTTGATAAAAGTTTTAGAAAAAGTGTTCATAAAATTTGTTCACTCTCCAAACACTAATTTAATACAACATATAACTCCTAAATACCTATATCCTCCATAGCATAGACAAACTAAAGTGAAAAGAGTGAAAAAATTACACCTAGTAAGAGGGACTAACATGGAATTCTCCCAAATTCTAAAACATCTACGTGGCATACTTGCCAAAATGAAGTGGAAATTTTCAAATTGAATAAGTAAATAAAGTTTATATATGTTGGACATTAATGGTACATGAACTATAATTGAATTCCAAATCTATATCAATTAATTGTAAATAAGCATCATGCTCATTGATCACAAACAAACTCTAAGCTCACTTACCACCTTGAGAACAAGCCCTAGCCATTTGTGTTTTGATCAAGAAGAACATCCATAAGAGTTGAGCCACTACATTTAAAAACCAAAACTTTGTCATCCCAGTGAATTAATTATGACATCCTCATCCAATTCATTCAGAGGAGACCTTCCCCCATCCATATTCTCCATTAAGTATTCAACTGAGTACAAAGACACTTTCTTTGATCAAAAGGTATTAAAAAATAACTATATCAATTACTAAAAATTATGGTAAGTAATTCATGAGGTGGATACACAAAATCATAAGAAAAATTTGACACCAAATTAAATATAATTATATGTAGACCTCCTCCCTCTCAAATGATAGGGATTTCATTTCTTAGCGGCCAAACCTAAGGTTATGCCATGCATAGACCTCTTACAAGACCTTTTATTCACTAGCAAAGTGACTAAGGGTGCATTCTTACACCACTTAGAGAATAAAACCATCATATCCTACATCTCAAGAGAGTAATACCTATCCCTACATATTTTACATTATACATATGATTTACATAGGGTAGTTACATGGAAAAAGTATAAGTCAATTGATAAAACATTGATAAAGTGGATGATTCTTAGGGACATCATTGTCCTCAAATAAAATTATTCAAAGCCTATAACCAAGTTATGAATGGGAATTTGCATTGAGATTACCCCTCCTGAATTGGTTATATGGTCACCCCATAACATAATTCCTTCACCTTGAATGGGTTCCAATACTAGATTTACTAATGACCTCAAAGCTAAAATTCACTCTAGGTGAGGTAATCAATGCTAAGCTATGAGAATAAACACTCAAAAAGATAAGAGACATCAAGGGGGACATTTATATATGATGTAATACCTTCTAGATTCTATTATTGGCATAATTTATATGTGCAATAGGTCACTCTAGAACCCAGATCTAGATTTCATTAAGAACCATATATGTGAATTATATTCTTTTATGCACATATCATAAGTATATAGGGCCATTCATGAATTCCCACTACCCTAGTTATCCAAGAAAATTTCTAACAAATTGATGACTAGGGGGACTCCTAGCTATATCCCAACTACACCATGATTATGGTGACTGGCCACAAAGTTGCACCCTTACATCTCCCAAAGCATGTACTACATAAAATATCATATTAGGAGATAACCTATAAAATATGGTTGGGTATTGATGAATATTTGAATATTAAGAAGAAGAGTGCCTTATTGGATCTCACCTCATGATTGGTAAAATGTCTTATCTTAATCATAAACACTTTTAGAGGGCTATCAAATTTAGAGAGTATTAATCACTAGCCACACTACCACATAGGGATTATAACCCTCATGGTAAATTTAAAAATCATATTCAAATCCTTGTTATTCCATACCAACATGATACTTATGACCATTATTTCTTGTTTCTTAATGCAAAAAGTGATGCCCACATCTTGGAGAGGGCACAAACAATAGGATTAGGTGTGTAGCTATTGAAAATCAACTAAGGGGAACCTTCCATTTCAATTATGGATGCACACATTAGACTCCCACATTTATTTGTATGGGTTACCACTAATTTTTGTATTAACAAGCCTTCCCAACCATCATTTGAGTAAGGGGGACCTTCACAGACATTCCCTATAGCATTGAAAAATATAAATAAAGAGCCTAGGGTGGTTGAATCTCCTAACATTTCAAATTCGCTTAGAGGAGCTCAGGATGATCCAATTTACCTTAAATATTCAAACTCAAAAGGCTATGCTCATCTTATTTCTACATAATCCCAAGGGACTACAAGTTTGGAGGTCTTAACCACACCTATTCAAGAGGCTTCCCCCATAGCTGAGAAGGTTACTATTTATTATATGAGGAAGTTAGGAGCTCATAACCCTTTAAAGAGTTCAACATTGAAGCAATATCTTAAGAAGGACCATCAAGGGAGAAGTATCCTATAAGAGGCAAGTATATAGATGAGGAGGAGGAGCTACAAAGAGCTAAATCTTTAAGCCTCCAAGACTAAAGGAAAAGCACTAGTACATAGATATAAATTAGGTGAGGGTATAACCCCTATAGTTTCTATAGTTCCTTTAGTTTCTACCACTCCCATTATATCTTTTGTTTCCCCTTTATTTGATATTTCTTTTGATGTTGTCTCTCTCAATCCTAGTGTTCCCCCTTCCTTAGTGGCTCATGAAGTAGAATTTATTTCCTCTAAGCCTAGTGCCCAACCATCCTTGGTTGTTCTAAACGTAGAATATGTTTCCTCTACCCCTTTTGTCTTCACATTTCCAATATTTTATACTTATCCAATTATGTCCTTAGCATCCATTCCCCCCACTTCTACTGTGGTTACCTTAAGCACTACATTAGTTCCCCCAAATACTAAAAATAAATCATCTAAGAAAGCCAAGGAAGCATTGACAAGTCTACAACTACATCTGTCATCTATGCAATTAGGCTTGGAAATGCCTTCCTCTAGTTATTCTAAAAAACCACTATAATATCATCAAAAAAGGTTGGGAATAATAAAAAAGTCTATATAATCCACCCATTATCCCAATATGGTTGAATGGAGTGGTATAATATAATATGGCCTTCCCTTCTTGACCTATTGCTTGAAGAGTCCTTGAAGTAGTCTTCAGGGGATATAATAGTTGAGATTAGAGCTCAAGACACTCAACCAATGGACTCAATCCAATTGGTCATCCTATAATTGCTAGCTAATTTGGAATCTTAGGCTTATCAAAGGCCAAATCTTATAATCATAGATCTTCCCATAGTAAGATCCATTTTTTACAATCCATAGGGAGTGTCTAGAGGGTGAAGAAAATAAAAATTGAAGGTAAGGTTGGAAGAGGGATAATTCTAGAGAAAAGACAAGAAGTTCTCACCTTGTCAAATAAAAATAATAGCATATTGAGGTAATCCCCATATATTGAGGATTTCAAATCCTATTTTGAGATGCATGAGGATGTTTTGCTTAAGCTCCATGAAGGAATAAAACTAGTAAAGAAGGATCTTGAGAAAGAGTTATAGTAGGTTAGGTAACAACAATAAATAGTCCATGTTCTTTTATACATTGAAATATATGTCCAAAGTGTTGCTTTAATATATATAAGATTCTAAAGGTTATTACTATAATGAGGACTAAATTAGCTTCTTAGATCATTGAAGTTAATAAATTATTTAATTCTTTAAAGGAATATCATAGCTGATAATACTCATTATTTACATAACAAATAATGTGTATAGACACCTCAATTTGATGACACCATTGGAGGTTTTAAATTCCCTCAAATTTATGGTCATAAAGATATAAGAAGAAAGGGAGTGGGTCATAGCAATTGAAGTAATAATGCCCAAGTATGTAGAACATGAGAGTCTCATTTTGAAAAATCTAGAGGAGTTGAAGATCTCATAGGTAAGGGACTCTATAGGGAAGCTAATAAGTAGAGCCAGTTTTGAATAGCCTATTCAACAATCCACAACCAACTTTAAGAAAAAATCTAAAGGAATTAACATTAGAGGAGATTAAAGTTGAGTTGAATTTTACATAGAAAAACATGATTGAAGTGAAAATATTTTTAATCAACTTTATGAACCCTAAAATTGAACATACATGACTAATAAAACAAATAAGAAGGGTACATAGACCCCCACACTTATACATGGATATCATTAGGTACTATCATGGTGTTGGCTTCAAGTGTTTTCAATAATTGTAAGCCAAGAAGAAAAATAATGCTCCAACTAATAGTTTAGTTTCGTCCACCACTTCAGTGCCTACTATGATGATAATTAGTGCCATGTAATCACTAAGCAAGTCTTAGTCGTTAAAGGCTAATTTTGTATGTATTCATGTATGTAGGATTAATCTGTGTAATTATATTTTACTTACACTTGGTATATGAATTTAAAATTTAGTCTAGGCTATTTGTAAGCATGCACACATTGTATGGCATTATATAAGTGAATTTACCTTTTGATGTAGTTGTAATTAACTATAAGAATTCACACATGTATTTTTGACACTAAAATTAGAATCAAAGTTTTAATTACCTAATGTAACTTTGAGTTTGCATAGACTTGGAGGATGAGGCAACCCCTCCCCAAGTCTATATATACATGTAATCCCTCATTCCAAAGGGTTATAAATTTTATCAATACAGGAAGAAATCATCTTGATTGTCATGAAATTGTGTGGATGTAATTTCCTTCCATTTATATGTAATTAAAGTTTTTGTTTCCTTGGGTTGTTTTAATTCAGTAATTTAAAGTGTACAAAAGCTATGGATAATTATTTTTGTTATCATTGATATCTACTAATTTTAGATGTGTAAAAGGTATTGAATATTTATCAGGTATTATTTATTTTAAGTAATTGGTTGACTATCTTAAAAAATTTAAGTGTTCAGGAGTGTTTTCCTTTAATATAGTCTTATAGGTGTGAGTCATAGCTTCCTTAGATACCTTTCTTTTCTGAGCTATAATCTCCTAAATAAGGGTGTGTAATAGTTACTCTAAAAGGATTAACCTTCAGTTGAGACCCTTAATTTTATTATACCATTTTATCCTAGACTACCTAATTGTGTTTGTTTGTGAGTGTGTAACATATATAAACAATAAGCATTATTTTTGGAAACACATGTCTACAAATAAACCAATCCAAGACATGATATATTGAAACTGTAAAGTATCCTTTTTATATCTACCCTTTCCTCTTTTTGAATTTTATTTAACTAAGATATACTCACTCTATAGTAGATTCCATTCATCCATCCAACCCAACTGGGTTTTTATTTATTTACTAGGATTTATTTCAATATAAGTACACCTAGTTAACAACCTATATGCTCAGCTTGATATTCCACCACTAGGTTGTTTAACCCATACCTACATTCATGCCTTGGAGTGAAGTTTACCACCATTAATATTCTAGAATGTTAGATGATACCTCATTAAATATAGGGATGTGCACAATACCCACATCAATAGAGTCTATACATTCAAGAAATTAAATATTTGGATGACTTATGCCATATGCCTGAGATTATGAAATGAAACTTATTTCATTGAAAAAAATTAAATGTGTAGAAAACACACAGACTACATATATTACTAATTTTCATATCAAACCAAGTTATAAAGTTAAACTAGTAGAACCTAAAAAGGAAGAAACCAAAACAATTAATTCCATATCATAAAAACCTAATCAACTTATCTTATCAAATGTACCTAAGATAAAATTTACATGATTAACCAAATCTCTAGATTCATTACTTAATAATCTTATGGATTGTCATCTCATATCTTTATTTAACCCTAACATATATATTGGGAATATATGGTTAAAGGGATAGAGATAACCTAAGGAACAAGGGTGATAAACTATCTCTATAGTAGGATAATTAGTTTTGTAAACTTAGATAAACATATACTAAATTTATTATGTTAAGATCTAATAAAAATATAAAGTACATATATGATATATATTGTAATGATAATGAAATAAAGATACCTAGCTAGTTATGATGCTAAGACATATCTAGATATATAATAAGAAGGGATCAAATTATAAATGGATTCTAAGACTACCATTAAATTATAGATTTAACACTTATATGACCTTAAACACTTGTGCCAACATTGTATGGTTGAATTGATTATTTTATCTAACATAGACACAGGTGTCATATACATAATAATTACTATATATGTATGTGAACATGTAAAATATTATGGGTTTTATGTCACCTTCACTCTGGTGTGCTCAGAGCTAGATCATGGGTTGTCACTCCTTGTCAAATAACAAACTCTAGTTTTTCATCTTCATAATGTCTCTATTAAAAATGAGTTAGTGGTCACATGGTTTTTATATTCCCTAAAGACCCATCTATAAATGAGCACTACCCACATAGCTAATACTCCAAAGAATTCTTCATACTTATATAGTTATACTATATTTGTTAGCTTGTGTGTGCATAACTATGCAATGCGTGATAAGTAAGTACATAAAGTGACTTAGCTTGTAAATTATAAAATGTGGCTCATGGGATGCTCCTTAATTACTTCATACTTGTAGATTTGTTATCCCCATGACTGATACAAGACTAATTACTACAATATGTTGGATCAATATAGTCCATAAAAGTTCAACTTGGTGGGTGATTATAGTACATAAAAGTTTTTTGACATATGAAATTAATTTTTATTTTATAATTTATGTTCCCTTTGTATATCATATGCACCTTATATATGTCTCATGCTTAATATTGGGTATAATACTAGTACTAATGTATATAATTATACCAAAACTATGTATTTAAATCATATAACTATTCAATGTGGCCAATTTGAAACTTGTTTAAGTGTGGAGAACATGTTTTATAACATGCCCCACTATATATCTAAATATGAAATTGGTGTAAGTATGGATAACATGTTTAAGAAACATGCCCCCATTGTCATTCCCATAATTTAACACAAACAAAGTTAAATAAAACTTGAGAAAAACATGAGGATTATTTATTTATTTATTATTATTTAAATTCTACAAATGAGTATGACACATAATTATGTAGTGAATTAGATCAATCATTAAGTGATATTAAACACACAGTTAATTTTAGAATAATCATAAAATCCAACTAAGAAGGAAGATGAAAATAACCTTAACCTAGCCTAATAACCTAGACCTAATGCCCCCACCACAAATTGGGAATCCTAAATATCCAATCCATGAAATTAGGGTTTGATGTAGTTATCCTTTAACTTGTGATGGCCTTCTCCACAAGACATCATCATCAAAGGGGTTGGTGATCTAAACCAATAATTTGTCTAACACATTACTCAAGCAATCTACTAAGCTCTTATTTCCTACTAAAAGTAAAGACACATCCAAATGACAAAAATCACAAACTATAAATGCCACATGGTACATATAAATACTCTAAGAGATACTACATTATGACATAATGAGATTCAATCATGATAAGGAACCCACATTCTCTTATTCTAACAAGTCCAAAACCTCAAAATATAATCACCTAAAAGTGGTAATTGGATGCTAAGAGTGTTGCTTGAGTTACCCTATCCATAAACTTGTTGTAGATCTATTCTAGAGCCTTAGACATCCATTTCCAACCATTCAATAAAACACATTCACTTATATCTAGTCAAGACATAGTCCCTAAACTATCACCTCTAATCCCAATCTAAATTTCTTATCAATCTACCAAAAGGACATTATCTCCATATTTGGGACACTATAGCCACATGGTACTAGTGTCCCCAATTGGGCACTACTATCCTTAGCCACAAATCTTCCAAATGATACTTTTTTCAACATGTACCCCTCCTAAGGTCATCCTAATCTCATTTTATTATCTACACAAGCAATAAAACCCTATTAATAAAAGTCCAATCCATATTTATTAACTAGATGGAAAATAGATACAAAATGTATTCCAACCAAAGATAAAGTTGTGAAAAATCAAGGTACATTATCCCTATTTTCACTACTTTCTACATAATACCATCTATACTACTACTCATATATCTAATTTAAAAACCTAGATCATCTATGATAGTTTTTAGCTAAGTATTTATTTATCCCAATTTATTGCTATTATTAAAAATTCAAACAAGGTAAAAATCATTAAAAAATAGTAGTTTAATTATTTAATTTTATTTAACAAATTTAGGCATCTCATCCCCTTTAACCAATCATAGGTAATTACACATTGTAAAACCCTAAAAGGTTAAATCATTTGGCTGACCTGACTTACTTCAAGCATTACATAAAACCCAAGCTTGCATTAATTCCTATTTTGGGTGTAATAAATTTAGGGTTGTATACTTATAATTTTTTATATTATTTAGAAAACCTATTTAACTAACATCAATTTTACATTAGGGTTTCAATTTATTTTACATCTAATTTAAATTATTGTAAAGATACCCTAGTTTCAAAAACCCTAACCCTAGACAACCCCTGTGTTCAAATTTCTAGTTATCACTAAAATTACAACTTGCTATAATGATTATCATGACATAATCCATATTTTATTTCATGGTGCAAATCTTGGCACTTTTCTTAGAATGTTTATTTCCAACTATTCGTAAAAATGTACACCTATATGTTACTCATTTCTTGGATTTAGTTTAGGCTAATCTTATTTCACATATTGGTCCTCCATAATGTGATCCACATTTTCCTATGGATAATTTTTATATGTCTCACTTTAAGCTAACTCTATCCAATACTAGATGAAAAAGGGATTAGATTACTCCTTTAATTCCACCTCCACCTAGACCACTTAATTATCTATGCTCCCATCCCACCTCTACTACTCACCCCAGGCAAATAGTAGATCCCATAGTTCAAGTTGTCACTAGGTGAAACATGGTGCCTCCTTAGCCTATATAGGAGAAACATAACCCTACCATCCCTATTTTAACCCTAAAACACTAAAACAACACCCATAGATCAAAAAAGAGAGTTTGATATTATGGATTAGTCCAGGAATACACTAGCTAAAATATATGTTTTGGAACTACCTCAAAAAGCAACAATATTCAAATATATTCTATTTTAAACACTTCATCACATGTTTGTTCCTCATGATACCAAAACATCATATTTTACTTCTATCATGAATAATATAAAAGATTTGGAGTATGTGACATCTTTTTCAAATGAGGATTTACCTTCACAATCAATCATTGATCAAAACTTGCCACTTTTTATTCAATCTCAAATCAATAACACAACTATTAAATGAGTTATCATCTATAGTGGTTCAAGGATAAATATATAAAACCTCACATTTTTTCAAACCATGAGGCTGTATATAACATCTATTCAAAAAACATATAGGAACATTTGAGGGTTTGACAACATTCTTAGTAGACATTGGGATAAATGACATTGGATATTACAGTGGGACCAAAGATATTATATACCCACTTTTAGGTCCTAATAAATTATTTAGATTATGGATGTACCTTCCACTCTTCATAGATGTGTTAAATTTTTACATGATGGGTACCTATACACATGCCTAGTAGATAATCAACCATTTCTAAATTACAAACTCACTAAGTCTCCTACACCAAGTACATCATTCGATGGGACACCTCATGTTCTCATCAAACCCCCACTTCATTGGATTCCTATTAAGTAGATGCATACTTATGAGGTAGTGGAGTCTAGTAATATTTTTCATACATTACCTTCAAATCATCCTACAACATATACACCTTCACTGATGATAGAGGACCAGCCTCTCTAAGCATAACTACCTCCTCTGATGATAGACAACCAGCCTCTTTGAACATAGTTACCTTCACCAATCATAGAGGAATAACCTCTCCCAGTAAAAACATCCTCATCCAAGATAGACAATGAGATTAAGCCTAGTTACCCCTAATTATCAATTCAAAAGAAGCTTACATTCATAATTATGACACAGATTGATAGACCACTACAAATGATGACTAACCACCTATAGATAATGATGATTATTTATGTGGATTAAAATTTACACCAGTGGATCTAGGGGAATAAAAAGATGATTCTGAGACACTTATACCTCTACCTACACTATTATCATCACTTATTCAAACTTTTATAGGTATAGGATCCCATATTTAGCCATAGTCAGCAATAGATCCCTTGATCCATTTAGTACATATGGTCACATCCATGGATATTGATTCAATCATACAGATTTAGGTAGAGACATCATAAGATAGAACACACCAGATATTGCAACTATTACTTGTAAGGGATTGATGTTATTACCCATATTCTAACATAAATCATCTAGCAGATTGTCACCACAAGAAGGAAAACCATTTTAGCATTTCCATAGACTCATAGGACATGATACAAACACATGTGTAGTGCTACAACATAATCTAAATAAATTTAAGGATAAGGTCACTATCTATATTATATATCATCCACATCTATAGGCACCACCACCATTAGTGGTATGAGCTACTACACAGATATGAGCACCATGATATAGTCATTAACGACACATATATTCATGGTATGATCCATTGACTATAAATATATTTGTCATAGATACATATCTTCCACATGTGGATATAGATGAGGATTGTGATCCTAATACTTACAATTTTATATTTTTACACCACATTGGTTATCAATAGAGTGAGCTAAAACATGTTATCCACTATCTTGACTCTATTTGACATATTACATTACTAGTTGTATGTAGCCCCAAGGTGGCCAATATATTATTTTTCATTTTGAGTAGAGACACACATATACAAGTTACACTTGGTCTAATACATAGTTTTAGGCAATGGATGTTGTATGAAATTATAAATACATCATGTTTATAAATTAATCTTGACTCCTAAGAAGATAGAGCATACCTACACTTTTGATTGGGAATACATTTGTTAAGCGGGAGAATGACCAATATGGGGATTTAATATACTTGATTAAGGGATCATTTATCAAAATACACTAGGCTAAGGAGGGTTCCAAAGCCTCCAATCTAACACAATCATGTAATAACCCTAAAGGGGTCCTAGGTTTTATATTTCACCTATACTAATAACAAGAAAGTAAATATAATCTAGTTCTCACCAAAGATTGTGGCACAAAGTGGGGGTTAGAAATAATAAACTAAACATGCATAGAAGACATATACTCATATCAATGTATATGAAATCCTAATACATGGAAGATAAGCACAACTACATTATCTATCTACTATTACAAAGGATAAATAAATTTAAGAATACTTACCTTTCAAGATGAACCTACTGAGCCTCAATCTCTCCCTTGGCTAAGGTGCTTCACAAGAGGTTATTATGGTATGTAAAGATGACAAAGACAAATAAAATCTAGGCTACACAACCTATCAACACATCTAAAAGACTTCTCCATAAGAAAAGATCCATATCTCTAAAGAAAGTATGGAACTATAAGCTTTACTTCTCAAGTAGAATGGTTAATAAGTAGATGTTCATTCACATTTACTTCCTAATTTGCTTCTTCTTCATAAATGGTTGGTAATGAATTTGTATTGATAGGTGGATTTTAACCTAAATCCTTCCAAATATTTTGTTTGATAGGGTTGATCGAGTTGACCTATCAAAGTTTTGGTCAATAATTCACTAGGTCCTAGGTTAGGTTGGCTAAAGGCTAACCTAATTCCTAAGTGAAAATATCTTGAAACTATATAGAGTCAATTGGGTTGACCTAGTATATCTGACTGATAAAAATGAATTTAGGGGAGGAAAATGAGGATAAAGTGTAGTAAACTATTGGAATTGGTACAATAGGGAAGAAAAATCTTAGGCTTAATGGTTTTAGGAGACAAGAGTGCAGATAATATGTGGCAAAAGGGACAACAATCTTACAAAGCACCAATGGCTTGCCCACCCATATACTAGTGCACCACTTAATCCATGCACTTAAAGAGATTGAGACTCAATGCTTCCTAAAATATATAGTCTTAGTAATTGATAAAATTTTAAAAATATTATGTGTATACATATGCTCCACTCTAAGCTCATCACATGTCATGTGAGTATAACATAAGATGATGCTTTGGGAAATAGAACATGATAACACATAAAGTTGATGCTAAGTAAACTTTATTAAGTATTAAATAATATAAATTAAAAGTCATAATTTAAAAACAAATACCTTTACTTACCTTAGTGTTGTAGATAAAAAATTATACTACAAGAGATGTGAAGGCATCTAATGTAAATAACACTATGTGAACCTATAGAAGTTAGTGCAAAAAAATAGCCAAAAATCAAAAAAAATGTAATATAGGCATATGATAGTGGAAAATATTCTATACATCATCATGAATTTATAAAAATTTATCATTCAAAAAATGGATGATTAAAAATAAAGATAGAGGTAAAACAAGGAATCTATCAAAAAATAACTGAAAGATTTCCATTTGTGAAAAGTGATTTTAAATAAGATAAAATGAAAGTCATTTGTTATTTTTGACTTGTGAAGGAGAGAAAAAGAGCTATGTGAGACCAAATGATCTAGGATGGTGAGGAGATAATAGGCTAGTGAGAGTGACCCCCAGAGGTGGCAGCAAGTGTAGAACAAATATGCCACTGAGAATCTCAAACTAGTTTTTGAATATTTTAGTGTTTTAAGTGTATTTTTAGAAATTTGTAATTTTAAGAATTTATAAATGTCAAAATGAAACCAAATCAGGATATAAGGGTAGGAAAAATCATATAGGGAAATGGATTTAAAGGGTTTGGGAAAATAACTACCAGAAAGCACTTTTTTTTTAGAATGTAAGGGGTTGATAGAGAAAAACAAGCTAAAATTTAGCAAAATCCACACTGCCAACCCAGTAGGTATGTGTCAACCCTATACATTTTTATACTACCAACCCATTAAACTATTTTAAACTATGTATAAAATTCCAAGAATGACAATGCAATACTAGGGGGAAAAATAAGAGGGTTGACTTTGATTTTTAAATCAACCATGTCAAAATAGGGAAATTTTGGTCAAACTAGTTTTACCAAAGAACAAGAATGGTATGGAAATGTGTGCAAGTGGCTAAAAGAGTGCTAAAATGACCAAATAAGGGATAAAATGGGAGAGTATGCTAAAAATAGAGTTAAATGAATAAATTAAAGTGGTTTAGGCTTATTTTTTATTAAAAAATTTAAAAGAATGTATTTTGACTATACATGACATGGAGGAGCTAATATATCTTTTGTTATTTCCTAATTACAGGGATGACCTAGATTTTGGAAGTTGGTAGACACATCATGGATACCATATCTACTAGAGTGCCTGACTATAGAGGATAGGGAAAGACTAATCTCTGTAGGCTTAGAAGGCATAACAAAGATGTGTAGGATACCCTTGAGCTCAAATTTGTTAGTCATGTTCATGGGATACTAGGAATGATTGACTAACACCTTTAGGTGGGAGGTAGAGGGGGATATAATAGATGTGGGAATCACCTTCAAGGATTACATGCCATCTTAAGATTCTTGATAATAGGGACACATATGACTATTAGGAGATCAGATAATGAGGATGAGAAGAGAGCCTTAGCTATATAGGCTACAAGCTCAAAGATGATATACTCAAGCCTAGAGGGTGAGTATGTTTGACATGTATACCTCATAGGTTTTATATATCCTGAAGGCTATCATAGGACTTATAACAACACAAGTGTTATGCCATAAGTTAGATGACAATGTACCACTTTTCATGATAGCCTTGAGCTGGATGATATTGGAGGAAAGGGTGTTATATGACCTAAGATCTATCATCTATGTCTAGCTTATGCATGATATGTATAGAGTGATATTTAGAGGGAAGAAATATATTAGACCAATCATATTACTAATGGCATGGATATATGATAGGTTTCCCATGTATAGATTAGTTGGGTTGCCCCATGTAGTTGATGATAGGCCACCTTGAGTGTAGAGGTGGAAATAAGACCAGGTAGCATAGGTTGTACCCTATGTGCCATCACACTAACTATGAGATGGGAAGATATAGTATGGAAGCTATATGGGCACATCACTACTACATAGCCTATATTGGACATAATTGTAGTAGATTTAGCATGGATGGAGGTAACATGACATTACCCTTGGTGGATGGAGCCACATTTGGTGGTATGAGTACCAAGGCGAATGGGATTACTTCACCAATAGCACTGATAGTGCTACCCATATTTTGGGCCTAGAATGTTAGAGATCTATGGGTGAGAGGAGGGTTAGGGCCACTAGTGGTGAGGTTGATGCTTGTGCTATGTCATGAGAGACTATGGATTGGTTAAGCATGATAGGCAATAGAGTGAGAGGAGATGGGTGTAAGGGTAGGAGTACTAGAGGTACCACCATCAGATCTATAATAGGATGAGAAATAATCACTAAGGATATGACATCAATGAAGGTAGTAGGAGTAAGAGATAACATAGACTATGGATGTCTCACATGACCCAGCAGGTGGGCTGGGATAGAGTTGCACTATAGAGAGGCCACTCGAGCATAGCTTGAGATGAACTTGAGCTATGATTGTAGGATTTATTTTTAGGAGGTGACTAATAGAGGAGGTTCTCATAGGACATATAGATGGGGAGACTATACTTGGTGATCATGCAAATGGTGAGATAATAGTGGCTAACACACATATAGTAATAAAAGATGGTTAAAATGTTATTTAAGTTTTATTTAAAATATATTAGAGATATATAGTTTTTGAGATATATCAGTGATATAATATCTATATGGTTCATATTTTATAGGTGTAGTATAGGATGAGGATACAAATGGGGGTCCCTAGTGAGGGGATCACTCTATGATGTCTTAGATGAGGTACTAATCTCATATGACCCTACTACACTAGAGGATCTAAGGGTACCATATATCCCAACTTTGGTGAGCTACTTTAGATTAGTTGGGGAGGCAATGAGGTAGATATGAGCATACAGAGAGGGGATGTATCCAACAATAGAAATGGGTGCAAGTGAGACATGGGCATGGTAGGTTTTGGCTAAGGAGAGAGATACACATCTAGATATAGTGGCCTAGATGACATAGGCATATACCTAGGATAGAGTACTATAGATAATAGCTCTAACTCATATGAAATAGGTATAGGAGTATGAGAAAGTAACACTTGAAGTGGTCCTAACCCATATGACATAGGTATAGGAGTAGGAGAGAGTGACACATCTAGTGACCCTAGCCCATTTAGCATAGTTGTAGGCTTAGGTATCTCATATACAAGGGTAAGTGTTAGGATTGAGATCTTGAACAATCTCATTACAAAATTTTATTTGGATGGGTTAGGTTGAGGCATCTAGACACAATGTGGTTAGGCCACAAGATAGGTAAAATGGGGCCCAACCATAGATATAGAACATTATATATGGATTTATTTTTATATTAATACTCACGATACACACACACACATGGATCATTTTCTCATTTAGATATTTTTTATATGTGTTATCATTATGGTTTTGGTTATGGATGCTTTGGATATATTTCTTTCTGACACATGTATTTAGCTATTATTGTGTATTTTATAGGAAATATATGAGTTGTGGTTTATTTTATAGCATTACGTAGAACACATGCATGGTTAAAAAGAAATAGGCAAAAAAGGATTTCATAAAATATAATCAATCAAAAATCTACTACACACTATGTCAAGCTGGGAAATGTGTAATAACAAGAAAATTACTAAGTATAAAGAACCAAAAGTTGGTAAACAAGATGGTTAAAATGAAAAAAAATTTAAACCATAAAAAAAATTTGAAACAAAATTAAAACAAGTAAAATCACACTAAACCACATTGGGAAGTATGAAAATAATGTAATAAATTGGAAGTCATGTAAAAAAGATAAATGGTGTAAAAAAAATCAATTAGGTTAATCAATCATACTAAATCATGTTGGGAAGTATAAGAGAAAAACAAAATTGGCAAAAATTGGTCTTAAATTTATCACACTAATTCAAGCTGGGAAGTATGAAAAATTCAAGAAATGGTTGTATTATTACATTCACTCACAAAATAAGAAGATAAAAGTGAAAGAGAAATTAATTAAGCATAAAACATACTAAATCAAGTTGTGAAGCATGTCAATGATGTGTAACTTCATAATCAATCACATATTATCTCATATTTGACATGTAATTTTGGATTGTGACTTATATTATTATAAAATTTTATGATGAGGGCCAGGTCCTATGCATGGTCTTACACTAGAACTCACAAAGGGAACAAACACTGATGAGGTGGAATAAATTTGAAAATTTGGTAACAAAGGATGTGGGTAATAGGAATGTGAAAATTGTGGTAATTTTGAAAGGATGGCTAGGTCCTCTCCATGGTCTTTAAATGAAACTCACAAATGAAATCCCAAGGGGAGTGATTAGTGAACAAATCAATATTTCTCAAGAGAAAATATAAGGAATGTAGGGAGTGAAAAAGAAAATGTAAAAATTATAATGTAGGCATCTTATGAGAAGACCTTAAGAGATAGAAGGCATACTAAGGACATGAGAAGACACTAAGTGTCTAGTGACCATCAATGTACAAAGGAAACATGTTCACTATAGACACTAAGATATGTAGGAAAATAAGTGTGCTAATAAGATCAAATCATGAAGGTAGATTTGTATAAAAAAAATAAAAATGGACCTATCTTCCCATGACATGTTCCCTATTTATTAGGACCCCTTATAAAGCCGTCAGTCTATTACAAATATTGGGTACTTGCATGAGAAAGTAGGTAGTAATAAAATATTTTTTTAATTCTCCTTTTATAATCTACTGCCTTACTACACCCCAAAGAGCCTCAGTTATATCATGAGTCCAACTATGGAATTTGAGCTTCGACTAGAAGGAGATGTGCTTTGAATCATGTCTTTTAGTATGATTTTACTTTTAATAATTTTGAATATTTTTTCCTTTTGTATCATTAGCTTTTTTTAAATGATTTGGATTTTAAATATTTTTTAGGACTTTTAAATATTCCTCCACCATATGGACTTATAATTACCAATCATGAGAGATAGAGTGATATACATGAATGAGTTATAGGCTTAGGCTAAAGGAAGCTAAGCAACCAAAGATAAGATTGACTAGGACACTTAGGATTAACAATGAAGAAACATGTTATCTCATGTCTCAACCATGTATATGCTTAGTTTACATAAAGAGGAATAGAGGGGAAAAGGATATCCAAAGTGGATCAGTGTAAGAAATTTATAATGAGATGAATTGTTTGCTAACTAATCACATGGTAATAAGAAATGACTAAAGGGAAATGGGTTTGTATAACCAAATCACAATGACAATTAGTTCTAAAAAATGGATATAAAAAAGCAAACAATCATAGAAACACAAAAAAGGAAGTGGTAAAAGAAATAATATGTAATAAGGAAAAAGAAATAAATGATAAAGAAAGACATCCATTTACAAACATAAATGATAGTATAAGTAATATAGAGTGTAAAATTAAAGTCACCATCTAAGATAAATAAGAATTTAACATAGTTTCTAATGATATAATAGATAGATAAATATAATATTAGAGAACACATTCAATCTAGATTAAAATGTAAAATCACCATGCATGTTCTCATAAATACTAATAAATCTATCCACAGACAATTTCTAGAACATTAAATAGATTTCTATGAAACTGGATACAAACTAATACTAATGTCTCATCTATCTTTAGTGAGAACTGAGAAAATACTTATCGTCTAATATCCTCCATAGAAAAACTACGAATTCTTGATGGATTGTGTTAAGGAGGGAAATCAGGAAAGGGATGCTTAAGAGACTGCATGGGAGCTGGCTCTACGAGCGATGTAGGAATAATTGTTAGAGAAGGATCCACAAGTGAAGGAGTCATGGGTGGGGGCACAAAAGGTGATGAAGGGACCATAGGATGGGATGAACCATAGGAGGTGGAACCATGGGAGAAGGAGGAGCCTTCTTATGGGAATGACCTATGGGAGGGATGGTAGAAGGTCTAAGAATGACTATAAGGTGATCCTTAAGGTATTGTTGAAGGATGTAGTAATGATTGGTGTAATGGGTACCACATTGATTCCACAAAAAAAAACACCTCACCATACTTAGGAATATATTCAGAAAGTACCTTCGAGGGAGGCATGGATTTATTTAAATATTGAGGGGAAGAAAGATGCAAAGTATCAATATATTGTCATAGCTTATGACAATAGGTGAATGAATGATTATCTATTACATAGAAGTAATAAATATGCTTATAAATGGTCTTAGTAGAAATATTCATGGGATAAGGTGTAACAAATGTTGAAGGAGTTAGAGAAGACTCATTGGCCCATTCGGTAGGAAATGAAGCAATATAAAGTAAAGGAAGTAAGCCATCACTAAAGGAAGGTGGTGGTGTGGAAGGAATAGGACTAGGCTCAATAAAGGAGAAATGGGATCAAAAGTAGGGATAGACTCAACAAAAGTGGAAGTAGGAATAGGATCAACTATAGTGGGAGCAAGAGTGGGCTCAAATATAGTAGGAGCAAGAAAGGGCTCAACTAAAAGAGGGGTAGGATCTACAAAAGGATGAAGGAGGGTCACACCCATCTTAGGGATAAGCAAGTTATAATAGTCAGGGTACATATCAAAATGGTAAGGCTTAGTCATAACATGATCCATGAGCATACTCTTATGAGGATTCTCATAAATTAGAGATGTTGGTACCATATCTAACCTATGATAAAGAGGAAAAATACTAAAATTAAGAACTATAAATGAGGGGAAATAAGAAGATACACAAAAATAATCAAACAAAGAAGAATAATAATGAATAATATAAACATCATGGGCCTGGACAAGACCACTTAAGAATGGATCATCTATGGAATAACCATCATCATAATTTGGTGTGTGAAGGTTAATGAGATGACATTATCATCTGATGAAGTGTGGTGAATAGAATGTCAATTCTTGGTGAAGACAACAAGAATGTCATCACAAGGTGGTTTGTGAGTATGAGGCTATAAAAAGTATGGAAGCTATGAGATGAGATGAGGTGAGAGATCAAAATTTTTAAAATTTTGGTTATTCTACACAGGCTCATCATCATCCAAATTTAATAGGTTAGGAGGAATATTCCCAATGATTTTGGGATACCCATTATAACCTCTAGTTGAATTAACAAGAAAATTTAAGCATTAAGACTCGTGGAATGGAACACTAGGAAAAGGTTCAAGAGTAGGAAACTTGAAGACACCATGGTCTTGGAATTTTTTGAAATTCTAAGGGTTAGTTCCACCTTTAATCTTATAAATAGCTCTATTATGAGGGAATTTAATGAATTGGAAGGTGGAAGAAGTAATTGATCTCATACAATGAGTCTACATCCTACCAAAAAAGAGGTTATAAGAGAGAGGAAAGATTAAAATCATCACCTTCACATCAATAGTGATAGGTGGGATGGTAATGGGAAGACACACATAACCTAAAAGAGGCATTTGCCTTCTATCATATCCTTAGCATGTGATATATGTGGACTTGAGATTGCATTTAGAATATCCAAGGGTTTTGATGAAATCAAGAGAAGTGACACATCTGCTAGAACCCTCATCAATAAATGCATTCTTGACTTGGATTTTGCCTATTTGGATGCTAGTGAACGAGGATCATCTGCATGAATAAAAATATCATCGATAATCATAAAGGCTATATTAAATTTTAAAGAAAGAGAAGTGTCTATTGTTTTGTCAACATGGATGGACATCTCTTCACATTGTTGTAATATGCTATCCTTAGATCTAGACAAAATTCCTTCACATCCTACTAGGGGAGGATGAAGGATGTTCATTTTGAACAATAGCTACATAAGATGGTTTCTATGATGTGGAGAGGTCCTCATAAGATTAAGGAATGGAATTTGGGGTGGATTATTAGTGAGCTTCATAATAGGATCCCACTCATCATAACCCATAAGAAGTTTGGTAAAAGTAGGTGTATAGTGATTAAGAAGGTCCTCAGAAGGAAGAACTAAAGTGCATTAGAATTTGTGTTGAAAAAAAGGAGAAGGTTTAGAACAAGAATTTAAATTGTGTTGTAAAGATGAATGGGTTGGTTCAAGTTGATTTTGAAAATTGGTAGAAGTGTTAGTAAAAGCTTGATTATTATTAATGTTGGGTAATGATCTGCACCGATGCATGATGCATCTCCATGCCACCTGATTATCAGACTACCTGCCATGTGTTCTAACCAAGAATCACCTCTGGTGTCCTCAAACTGGCCATATAGTGGTCTGGAAGAGGACCCAAATCACTCCAAATATTTTGGCATGATGGCTAGTCCTTTTATTGGTATCAGAGCTAGGTCTCGAGGGCGAGTCCTACGGAAGCTGGTGGGCATGATCCGCACCGATGCACGATGCATTATTGGATGGTTGAGTCTAGGGAGAAACCTTTGTGTTACCCACCAATGTCTTCTCTCATATGCAATACAACCTTTCCAAGATGAGGTCTTATGTGATGTGGTCAATCTAGATGTTTGTGATGTACTCTTTGGTCATACATTCATGTATGATCAACATGGTATATATGAATAGAGAACTAGAAGGATCACTCTCACTCTTGGAACACGACACTACAGGGTACCAAAAGTACCACCTTATACATTTGTATCTCTAATTAGTGCCAAGAAATTTTTTCTCATGGTGGTCAAGCCACAAGAATCTAAAAGGGCTGATGTTACAGCCCTGACTACACAAACAACAAAACAATAGAAGCAAATAGATATCAAGCTAAAGGAGTTCACAACCTTCCATCCACAGATTGATGGTCAGACAGAAATGGTGAACAATCAGGTATGCAACGAGAATAAAATCAAAGTAAAATTACCACACTTGATGAAAAATATTGATGAAATGGGGACCATTTCTTCTCAAGGAGGGAGGAATGATCTAGACAACAATTCAGATGACAATTCAGGTGATGGGTCCACCCCATTTGATGGCAAAATTTCTGGGAGCCATAACTTTTGCACCGTAGCTCCAATTGACTCACTGTTTGAACTGTTGGAAAGATAATAGTGAGGGTAACATCATGAAATTGCATGGATATTTTCTCAATGAATTTTTACCCCCTAAAACCCAATGGAAGTTTCCTAAATTTCAATTTTAGTAGTGCAGTCTAAAAATAGTAAGTTTCTAAAAATAGTAATTCCTTGAATTTTGTATTGTTGTAAATCATGGAAGTCAAACCAATTAATCTTCCTTGAGATTGGTGACCTTTCATATCCTCCCCACACCTTTAAAACATCTATAAATGAATATGTACCGAAATGGAAAGGGGACATCTCTTCTCAGAGATAAGCATATGTTTGGGTCTGCAATTTTGATAAATAAAACATCTCTTTTCATAGATAGCATTATTTGAATTGTGTTGTTCTTATTTATAAATTATCTTTCAACCAAAGCTTTTTGAGTTTTGGATCAAGTAAAGAAGATGGAGGAATGCTATCAATATAATGGGAAGTGTTATCCAAGGGATAATTTGAAATTATATCATTAAAATTTATGAGGTCATCTTGCCCCAACTCATTTAAATGAGTTAGACAAGAATCTTAGATAACACAAAATTTTATAGACAAAGGAGGATTGTAGATAGGTTGAGGATAAATAAAATAAACCACCCTTTCCATATTAGTCATGTTAACCACATTCTCTTAAGAATTGGGGTCAACAATACTCTCTACATTATTGGTGGAAGGGGTGCACTTGTCTTGGGTATCTTGATTAGGTTGATGATTAGGAATAGGGTATTTGTAGATAGCCAAATGATCATTGGCTTGATTTAAGGCTTGAAATTTAGTATGTGATTCATGAGCCTTAAAATCAATGTCATAGGCTTGTTGATGCTTTTTAATGATAAAATTATGATAAAAAATAGGACCAAGATGAAAATACATAGATAAATTATAGAGCTACCTACATGTCTCATGAGAATGATCCCATCTAGCATGAAACCAATAAAACTTGTTAGGACCATAACAGGATTTCATAGGACAAGTAGGTTCAAGTTATCATGGTAGAGGCCTAGGTAGATGCTTGATTAATTTAGATGAGGATAAATAGTTGTGAATGTTGATAGTATTTGGTGAAGATAAATGAGGATTGGTATATTTTTTATAAGGGGGAGTTATTTTTAAATATTGGTTAGGAATGATAGCTTGAATGGTGTGAATGGTATCATAAGAGTTCGTGACACCATCATTGGTAGCATTATGATTTTTGTTCTTAAGTATAAGAAAAGGACCCATAGAAGGTTGGGGTGGCTTGAATTGATGCATAAGTAAATATTGATGTTTTGTTTGGTTAATAGCCTCCTTCTAAGTATATGGAGAGAGAGTACAGACCTGATATTGTAACTTGAGAAAATGAGCATTAGTGAAGAGATGGAAAAGGTTATCATCAACTATGTTATGTTCACACTTTTTTTATTTTTCCACCTTTTAACAAAATCTTGAGTAGTTTTATTTTAAATTTGTTTGTAATTTATGACGTGGGCCAAAAATGTTTTGGGAAGATCACTAGTTTGGAATTCTTGAACTAAAGCATTTCACTAAATCTTCTAAACTAGCAATAGAATGAGTTCTAAATTGATTATACCAATCTAAGGCATCACTCATGAGGGTTTTGGCTAAGATCTTGGTAGTGACAAAGGTTTTAAATTTGACCCAATCCTTATAAAGATTTCCAAATGTTTTAAGATGAAGGGTAGAATCAGTTGATCCATTATAATAAATTTTAGGGGTGATACCTCCTATATCAATATTAGCAATTTGAGTTCATAAAGGCTCATTTTGAAGATGCTTAATGGTTTTGTTAAACAAAGGAGGTTGAGGGATGAGATTGCCTTGGGAATATTAAAGAGGAGGAGGGGGAACATTTTGATTATGCATGCCCTAAGACATTGATTGAGGATGAGTTTGGAGATGGAGAAGGTGATTTTGTAGTCTCATCATTTTATTTGTGTTATGATATTGAAGAGTATTCATTTGATTGAGTGTTTGTAATAAAAGTTGGTGAGTTTTATTAGTATTATTTGAGGCATTAGAGCTGGTATTAGTGGCTTGGGTTCCACTATTGGTATTGATAGGAACTTGAGAGGAACTATGAGAATGAGAGGCACTAGTGGAAAAATTTGCTTATGAAGCAAAAGATGGACTAGTGAATGGTTGAGAAGAGGAAGAACTAGAAGCATGATTACCTTGGGTAAAAAATGATTCATTAGTAGAAAGATTAAGGATAGTGGATTTTATAAGAGGACCACTATATGTATAAACTACCATGTTAGTGGAAATACTCAGCATGGAGGTAGAAGAAGTTAAAAAAGAAGAGATCATGGGATGAGGAATCTTAATTAAGGGAAGAGGCTAAAAATCAAAGAAAGTGGTACTTACAAAGCTGTTTGAGAATTTGGGAGTAGGTGATTGAAGCGCTGCAAATTGACCACTAATCATAAGATGGTAAATGGTATAGGGATCCTTTCCTTAATGTTGAGGAAATTTAGAGATAAAGAAGATCATTTAGGGGGTATACTCTGATTTGGATTGGTCTTCTAGGAAGAAGATAAGATTATGTTATGAATAGGTATTAAGAGGGGTCCCATAGTTCATTATATGAGTGGTTATGTGAACATTGCTCTTATTTAAGAGAGGATCCCTACTCTATGTATGGGAGACCCTATGAGGATGGGTAAGATGCATCATGTTTGTTGAATTCAAATTAGTGTTATTTTTAAATAGAAAATTCATGATGAAGGAAAAGGATGAAAACCAAGTAAGAGATATGTAAAATCAAGGAAATAAGAAATGGAAGAAATAGTATAGGGTTAATTGGGTCAACTTAGCATAGGAAACAGGGCTTGAAAATAGTATAGGCTAGACTAGGTTGATCTAGTATAGAAAATAGAGGCTAAAAAATTGTATAGGGTTGACTAGGTCAACCTAGCACAATAAAAGGGAAAATTAGATAGCCTATAATAGACTGTGTCGACTGAGATGATTATGTACTAAAAAAAATTAGAAATATTTTGAAAAATAAGAATTGAAAGGAAAAAACAATCAATTGGATCAATGAGGGTGATCCAATTGAGGCACACAACATAAAACCTTGCACCAATGCTATCTAATGCAAGTTTTATGATATAAAATAAAATTGAGCAAAGATCAAGAAATCAACTTGAAAAATAAAAGCTAACTAGTTGGTCAACCTAAATGTTTATTAGATTATTAGAATATAGTTTTAAATGTGATGGGAAGTTGGATATAAGAAAGGAAATATAAATCAATCTAAGGATAGTTTTAGAATATTTGGGCTGAAAGGGATCTGTATTGGTAATGGTACAGGCTTGGTATTGGGGCCTACCCCCTCACTTTACACACTATAGTGATAAAGGTTGTATGTTCTTAGCCAAAATATACCATTAACTAGGTATTTATACTTGGCCAAAAAACCAAGTTGGATTCCCCATTGGTGATGAAATCCAAGTAGGTTGGCCTTGGGTAGAAAATTGTTAAAGTGCTTATTAAGATTTTTTGATTTAGTCATGTGTGCATAAAATAGAAAATATTGAAACTAAATAATAAATTAAAAAATACCTAATTATACTATGTGATCTATGCTAAGCATGCAAGCAACAAGAAATGAAAGTGTGATCTAATTACTAGTATATAAGGGTTAATTCCAACTTTGAAACAAGGTACAGTGTTGATGTAGTCGATAGTGTATACATAGAATATAGAATAGGGTCGATAGTGTCACCTTTGTACTATGGAATCAAAGGTTTAAAAATGAATAGGGTTTATAGAGTCAACCTAGTTATCCAAACGTCACAAAGAATACAAAATTGGGTTGACAGAGTTGATCTAGTTGATTATAAAAGGACACTTTTAAAGATTACAAACTATGAAAAGAAAGAGTGTAAGGAAAAAGAGAAAGGATAGAAAGGAACCTCTATGGTTCTAAAGATGCAGATAAGTGAGATTGTTGTCAAATAACCTTGATAAATGCCCCCAAATTTTGTTAATAGGGTTGACTGGGTTGATTTAGCTTTTTAGAAGCCTATTGTTGAGTGCCTAAAATGTACAGGGTTGATTAAGTCAATTTAGATTTGCATAAGCCTATTATTGAGTGCCTATAATGTATAGGGTCAACTGGGTTAACCTATTAGTCTATATTAGATGTTTAAAAGTCTAAAAAACTATACTAGGTTGATCCATTAGCTTGTACCTAAAAAATAACCTTGATAAAAAGAACAAAATCATATGGATATGACTGTATGTTAAACCTATGTATAGAAGTTAGAAATAGGTTGATGCAATCGATACAATATGTCAAAATATATGATCAAAACAATGATAAAATAAATAAATAAGTGAATAAATCTTACAAGAGTTAGTTTATGTTAGGTTCACTAAAATGTATGTAATCAGAAATGCATCATGTCTATAAATCAAACTTGGCTCAGAGAAGATAGAGCATACCTACACTTCTGATTGGGAATACATTTGTTAAGAGGGAACATGACCAATATATGGATCTAATAGACTCAATCAAGGTATCATTTATCACAAGAAACTATTATAAGGAGGGTTCCAAAGCCTCTAATCTAACATAATCACATAATAACCCTAAAGGGGTCCTAGGTTTTATATTTCACCTATACTAATAACAATAAAGTAAATCTAATCTAGTGCTCACCAAATCTTGTGGCATAAAGTGGGGGATAAAAAAAATAAAACTAAACATACATAGGGAAAATATACTCATATCAATGTATATGTAATCCTAATACATGGGAAAGAAGCACAAATACATTATCTATCTACTCTTATAAAGGAGAAATAAAGTTAGGAATACTTATCTTTGAAGATGAACCCATTGAGCCTCAATCTCTCCCTTGGCCAAAGTGCTTCACAAGAAGTTTTTGTGGTATATAAGGATGAAAAATACAAATAATCTCTAGGCTACACAACCTATCAATGCATCTATAATACTTCTCCATAAGACAAGATCCATATCTCCAAAGAAAGTATGAAACCTTAAGCTTTACTTCTCAAGTAGAATGGTCAATAAGCAAATGTTCATTCACTCTTACTTCTTAATTCATTTATTCATAAATGGTTGGAAATGAACTTGTATTTATTGGTGGATTTGACCCTAAATCCTTCCAAATATGTTGGCCAATATGGTCGACCCAGTCGACCTAGCATAGTTTTGATCAATAATTCACTAGGTCTTGAGCTAGGTCATCCAAAGTCTAACTCAATTCCTAAGGGAAAATATCCCAAAATTGTACAAGGTCAACCTAGTATAGTTTATTTAAAAAAAGGAATTTAGGGGAGGAAAATTAGGATAAATTTTAGTAAATGACTGGAATGGGTACAATAAAGAAGAATAAGCTTAGGGTTAATGGATTTAGGAGACAAGTGTGTAGATAACTTGTGGTACAAGGGACAATAATTTTGTGAATCACCAATGGTCTACCCACCCATTTCCTAATTCACCCCTTAAGGTGTGAACTTAGGGAGATTTAGACTTGATAGGTTCCTGCAAGATATAAAGAATCAGTAATCGCTAAATGTTTGAAAATATTATGTGTATATAAATGCTATATTTTATTAGATAGATAGATGTTTAACATTCACTCATGATGGACACGTGGTTTTAATTTTACATGATGACCTCAATTATAACAATAGGTTTTACATAGATACTTTATGATATAGTGGTGTTTACCTTGGTACTATATGAGAGTAATTTTACACACTTGAGTAACATGCCATTTAGATTCATAGATTTTAAACTCATGCCAAGGATAAGTCCCCACTAATACATCTAGATTGGTACAAAAATCATGATTATGATGAATTATTTGAGTTTGGACGGGCTAGGTATCTGATAATGGATAACCTTCCACCACATCCACCATTTGATTATCCACATCTCATGAATGTGATTTTGGGTCTTTAAAAACATTACACTTTGCTTGTATTTTGTTTCATTTACATTTCCAATATTTATTTTATCCCTCTCACTCTTTATAAATAGTTTACTTTTGTATGATTGTATATAAATTATACTCAAAAAACACAAAAATAATACAATATGTCAAAATACAAAAACATTAAAATATTTCAAAATTCCATTTTTTTTACAAATTATATGCATTTCTTTGTTTACATCTCTACTATTTGCTAGATATTGCATATTGATATCTATTCTAGTGTATTTGGTTTTATCATACATATATGATTAACTTGTTCTTGTTAAGTTATTGAATATTCTAGATAGGAATATAATCCACTAAACTAATCTAGACTAACTATCATCTACCCATTGGGGGAATTTACACTGATCTAGGTTTATACATTTCTACATCTGCCTACTTGGGGGCATTTCTTACATAGTTGCCTTAACAAGGTTTTATATTTACATACTATACATTCCAATTACACATTGATTTATGTTTATATTGATCATTGTTATTCATTTCTTATATTTTTTTCTGACTATCACTAGTTAGATTCAGTTAAATGCACCTTGGCATTTACATAGACTTATATTACATATTTATGCATGCTTTCACTTCTAGTTCCTAGATTAGACTTGATTATGTTTCCTATGTTTCTTCCATCTTTGTGGGAATTTGAATATTCCATTATTCCTTGGATTATATGAAACTTATCTATTTATATGCCTTGGACACATGCCCATGTCCCCTGTGTGTGTTTTTCCATGTTTCTATATGCAAACATTCAAACATGTCCTCTATGGATCTATACCAAATCACTTATTGTTTATGTATATGGAAATTTAAACATGTATTTGTATGTCTTCATTCTCTTATTTAATTACATTTGCCCATGTCCCTTGTATTGTGGCCCCTTGGACTAATTTTTACGTTCCTCATGTGATTGTATGTTTGTTTCTTTGTATGCTTCTACACCATGACACTTGTATTTGCTTATTACTTACACACACACACACACACACACACACACACACACACACACACACACACACACACACACACACACACACACACACACACACACACACACACACACACACACACACACACACACACACACACTTGTTTTCGATGCCATGAGAGCTCTCATGCATTTACCTTTCCTACTTGGGAGCCTTAATGGACATCATGATTCATCCACATAGGTAGTTACTTAGATTTTAATATTTTTATACATTGATTACATCTATCTTGACACCCTTATCTAATTTTAGATTGCAAGATACATCTTACATTCATACTATTAATCAAATGCATTTACATTATAATGTTATGTTTATACATTATATTGAAATTTCATGTTCCATCTAACACATTTTGTAGAGCTACTTCTTTAGATGGTAGTTCTTCCATAAGTTTCACAACTACCCTCAAAAGACATATAAAAAATACTTAAGTCTAGTTTTTAAATATTTCAAAGCTCAAACACATTCAAGGCATCCAAGGACACTCTCATTATATCACTCACACATGCATCAAGTGCTAGGTCAGATAACTACATTGGACTTGATCCCTCTTTAGATATTGGTATGTAGGAAACTCTCTACACAATGGGGTGTTATGGATGTTCAATACATCCTAATATCATAGTCAATTATTTCTCATATCATAATTACAAAGACAACTAGGTTTTTCACATTAAATCAAGCTTTCTAGGTATAATACATAGTTGTAAGCTTCAGTCATACAAGAATAGAAAATACAAACATAGGCATAGGTACTCCTAAAAATTAGGAA